>JARQOC010000005.1:36791215-37427002 GCA_033576535.1 Allobates femoralis
CTCATCAACCAGCACTGGTACAGTCTCAGTTTTTCTGTCTACCAGCAGTTTGGCAGCCAGAGTAAACGGAGACATGGAAAAAAAGAAACATAAACCCTCTGGTCATCTATTTCCGAATGACCTGAGGTAGACTGTGTCTGAGACAGGGTATTCGTCCCGGAGCAATGTGGATAAAACCTTAATAAAATGATCAGCTTGTCCACAATAGAAACAAGCTCCGCCCACTTGATGTACTGCAACTAAAGGAGGTTTAACACGAGGGCCTACTGCCCCCAACTGAAAAGGGTTCATCGCGTGGAGCCTCTTCAATAGGGATAGCCACAGGGGACAAAGTTGGTCTCGGTCTCTCCCTCAGACGTCTGTCTACCCTGATGTCTAAGGACATCGCAGCCTCCAATGACTCAGGTGCGGTGTACTGAACCAGGGTGTCTTGCACTCTATCTGACAAACCCAGGCAGAACTGACTCCTGAGGGCAGGGTCATTCCACTGGGTGTCATTCGCCCATCTCCGAAACTCCGAGTAGTACTCCTCCACCGCCCGTGTGCCCTGCATGAGTTTACGAAGGGTTGACTGAGCAAGAGTCACCCTGTCTGGTTCACCATACACATGAGCCAGAGTAGCAAAAAACCCATCCACAGACCGCAGCGATGGTGAGTCGGTCGGAAGGGAGAAGGCCCAGGGCTGGGGATACCCCTTAGGAAGGGAGAGCATGATCCCCACCTGCTATTCCTTGCTCACAGATGAACGGGGTCGAAGCCTGAAATAAAGCTTACAGGCCTCTTTGAACATCAAAAATTGATCCCTTCCCCCAGAGAACCTATCTGGAAGAGATATCTTGGGTTCTGGTATGGCCTGGGCATGAGCTGAGGCCAGATACCCCACAACCTGATGCAGCTGCTGCACCACCTGCATCCATAGACCAGTGACCTTAGCTGAGATAGTCTTCATCAGTTGTGAAAAGGCATCTGCGGAGGATGTCTGAGACATAATGGCTCAGAGAAAAGAAAAGCGGTTAGGACGTTGTTAATGTCATCCTTGAGAGGTGAGGAATTGATTGGATGGTGTGATGGGCGAAGGGAATCAGGGGGAGCTAATCTGACCCTGTAACTGGGTGTCCCTGGCTTGTGAAATATGCCCAATGTAAACTGTGCCCCACCATCTTGGATAACACAAACATGTGAAATGGCTCTACATGGTGTATCATGTGCCCCTCTAAGTGGCTATCTTGCTTGGATCATGTATGTATGGAATCCATGCATACATGATTCAAGAAAAATATCCACAGAGGGGCACATACAGCATGTAGAGGTATTTCACATGTCTATCCAAGGTGGAGGGGTAGTGGGTGAACACAATGTGTATTTTGTGAGTTTTAAACTCAGTATTTGTAAGGTCTCATGTAGATGTTGAGTAATGGTCAGTTTTTCCGTATCTGTAAGGCCTCATGCACACGCTGAGTATTTGGTCAGTTTTTCCTCAGTATCTGTAAGGCCTCGTGCACATGCTGAGTATTTGGTCAGTTTTTACCTCAGTATTTGTAATGCCTCATGCACACGCTGAGTATTTGGTGAGTTTTTACCTCAGTATTTGTAAGGCCTCATGCACACGCTGAGTATTTGGTGATTTTTTTCCCCTCAGTATTTGTAAGGCTGACACATGACTTACCGTAGCCGGGTTCTCCTGTCTCAGGCGCTGCCTGCGGTCACGGTTCGGTGCCTGAGGCTGTAAGGGCCCGGTGGTCAATGCATGGTTAAAATAAGAAATAAAGTTTGTTTCGTGACGCCACCTGTGGGTGTCCGGTGATGGCACCGGCGCTGCTTGGACCTCCGGGGTGATGTGCGGCAGCTAGATGGAACCGCTCCCCACAGGACGAGCGAAAGTCACCGGGGTCAGGAGCTGCACTGGAGGAATACGGCAGCTCGGTTGATTTGGTAGGTGAATAGGTTAACAACAGTTCTGAAAGAAAGCTCGGACACGATGCTCCTCTGCACGGGTCTTTACTTCGGTTATACATGGTACACGGGATAACAGTCACTTTTAGGTAACGGACCGGGTGGTCGCTGTGATGAACAGTATCTTTCCAAGGTTCCACAGTGTTCCCTCTGTAAACTAACTGTCCCTTGTTACTCTTCGCTGCTTTTGTGCACCAGGTCAGGATACTGGGGAATCTCTGTTGAGGACCCGAGCCGTAGCTTATCGACTCCCGAGGGGTCCCCTGAACCCCAATGGTGGGTACCCCTCCTGGTACAGCTGCGGTGATGATGGTTGTTGTGATGCGCTCCTAAGAAGCCCTCTATCACGCCGGTTCTACAACGCAGCGGTGGACGTCTGTGCTGCCTCGGAGCCGGCACTCCGGGTGGACAAGGCTCGGCTTAGTTTGTACCCGTTACTGGTTTACTTGGTTACTGGTTACTTGGCCTCCTTCGCTTCTGTGTCACCACTTCTCGGTGCCCTCCCCGTTAGCTATCTTGTTACGGCTTCTTCCTTGTACTTGTCCCACCCACTTACTAACTTTCTTTCAGCTCTTTCCCCACACTGTACATCTCACACTCCTCCCACCAGGAGCAGTTGCCCGGTGAACGGGTATCTGATTGGTCCTCTTCCACTAGATGTTGCATGTGTTATATGGGGCCTTGGAGTTAACTTGTTCATTACTGAGACGGAGGATACTATACCTTCAGTCAGGGGTGCAGTACCCTCCTGTGAAGCACTCGTTGCGGGCGCCCACACACACGCTGAGTATTTGGTGATTTTTTTCCCCTCAGTATTTGTAAGGCCTGGTGCACACACTGAGTATTTGGTGAGTTTTTACCTCAGTATCTGTAAGGCCTCGTGCACACACTGAGTATTTGGTGAGTTTTTACCTCAGTATCTGTAAGGCCTTGTGCACACGCTGAGTATTTGGTGAGTTTTTTCCCTCAGTATTTGTAAGGCCTCGTGCACATGCTGATGCTGCATTATAAGAAACAGGCTATTATGCCCTGAATGCCCCTGTACACCGAATAAATAACTTATAAAAACCTATCACCCTGTATTCTAACTTGTTACCGGTCCGAAATTCATGCTTGCAGATTGGTCCACCCAGCCTCTCCTCGCCGTCCGACAGCCTCTTCTTCTGAATGATATGGATCACGCCTCCTGCATTATTCACGTCCCACTTTCCCCTCTCACGTCTGTGCAGATAACTTTCCAGCTTGCGCAAACGCACTGTGCTCTGCCCTACTGTGGCTACAATGTAAAACTCATCTACACTTGCGCCAACCGCAGGGGTCTTCACATGGTTTCAGGCTCCCAGTCTTCTGCGTGTAATGTATGGTGACATCATTGAGAGTTCAAACTTGTAGGATAACCCCATGATGGAGCACAGTGCACCTGCACAAGCCGGAGAGGTATGGGCGTAGCATAGGCAATGGAAAAATTGGACGTGGTCACGTGGATAACACAGGTGGTAGAAGGCGTTATCTGCCTCATTCAGAAGAAGACACTGTCGGACTGTGAGGAGGTGGGAAGGACCGATCTGCAGGCAAGTCCATCAGACTGGTAACAGGTGATTATCATACAGTGGGCACACTGTTCGAAATTTTTATAAGTTATTTATTCTGAGTACAGGGGCAGTCAGGGCATAATAGCCTCCTCCTAATGGACTGCTCAATACTATGGCTTAAAGTGTTTTTTTTTTTCTTCCTAACTGAAGGGTAAATTGACCAGATCAATGGATGTTTGACAGGTTAGAGTTTCACTCAGCAACTATTATTCTGAAATAATCTTTTTCAGGTATATGATGACCCCCGTGACCCCGTCACATGACCCCTGTGACCCCGTTACATGACCCCCGTGTGAACAGCCCCGGGCCCTAGCTACCCTTAATCTACCCCTGCCGCCAGCCTTTGCCATCTCTTGTGCCTCCCTGTGCCTGCCACTCACCGCCAGACTCTGCCAGTAACTGCCAGGCTGTGCTATCTCTTGTGCCTGCCAGTCACTGCCAGCCTCTGCCATCTGCTGTGCTTCCCTGAGTCTGCCAATCACTGCCAGCCTCTGCCATCTGATGTGTCTCCCTGAGTCTGCCAGTTACTGCCAGCCTCTGCCATCTGCTGTGCCTCCTGTGCCTGCCAGTCACCGCCAGCCTCTACCATCTGCTGTGCCTCCCTGTGTTGGCCAATTTCCACCAGCAGCTTTCAACCCTTCTCCATACTCTGTCCTGTGGCGCCATCTGCCGAGGTACCATGATTCCCTAGGGCTGCTTCCTGGTCACCTACCAGCCGTAAGCCGATCTCCACCACCTGTGGTTTTAGTTAAATCTCGGTGGCCGTTCTAGTACGTTCCTCCAGGTTTGTGTGATCGGTACTTTTGGTCCAGTGGATCCACTTACTCTTGGACTCGCCTCATTGGGCGTTACAGTATCTCACCCTTGCTAGTCATGCTGTATCCTAAAATCTACCCCTTCTGCTCCCCATACTATATCTGCCCCATCCCCACTCCTATTGTTTCCTCATACAGATCCTACTTCATCTTCTCATTGATTCTCATAGCGTGTCCTAAAATTTCGCCATTTTCTCATATTGTGCCCACATCCATCCCTCTAAATTTCCCCATACTGCTCCCCCATACCTTGCACCCATCCCTCACTCCTATTGTTTCCTCATACACATCCAACTTCAGCTCTCCCTTTCTTGTAAAAGTGTATTCTTAAATTTCTCTATGTCCCCTTATTTCCCCCTGCCCCTAATTACAGTAAATCTTCAGCTCCACAGGAGCACTTAGAACCAATGCCGCACTCTGTAGGGCCGCTAAGTGACTTTAACAGTGTGTTAGACCTTCCCTGATATTGTCAGCCTTCAGCTGTCTGCTTTACTTTGCTTGGATGGGTAACAAAAATAGTACAAAATATTTTTTTTTAGGCTTTTTTTTGTTTCCATTCACACATTAGGCCTATTTTTTTTATTTATTCTCCATTCACGCCTTTATTCACACCCTATCCAGTAGCATACACTGACTGGGCACAAGATACTAGCCTACTGGTGCATTATATATAGTCCTATAATTGCTAAGTGTCCAGCCCAGGCCCTGGGGGTACTCGTATCACTCAGGCGCGGTGTGGAGGGGAAGTCACGGGTAGCGGTGCCAGAGGCTGCGGGCCCGGGGGATGCAGATGAAAAATGAGTAAAAGGAAAAAAAATAATAAAAATTCTGTCAAGTCGTGACGCTACCTGTAGGTTCCAGTGATGGCACCGGCGCTGCTTGGGTCTCCGGGGTGATGGGGCAACAGAGTGGAACTGCTCCCTACAGGACGAGCGGGGTCCCCGGGGCTGTAGGTTGTAATGAGGGTAATAGGGCAGCACAATCGTTTCTGTGCAAGGTGGAAGTAGGGAAGCGCGGTCAGTGTGGTGCAGATGGAAGGAGGGACACGCACACATAAAAGTCTTTTGGTACCTTTACTGGTGTTCTATACTGGTACACGCGTCCGGAGTTGAGGGAAACACTTAGGGATCTCCACAGCGAGTAGGGTTGTAGGCCTTGTCTCAGTTACTCTGTTTGGAGTCTGGCAGACTTGGAACCCGACCAGACCGTTTCTTCTCTCTCTCTCTCTGTGACTCTCCACACCCGGGTTGCTGCACTGAGGGCTCTTTATTGGGTTCCTGTGCTGATCAGTACTCACGGTTCCTGGCTCTCAATTGTTGGTGCTGCGGGTGTCCGGGAAGCTAAACCTCCTTGTAGTGCTGGATTCTCTGCGGGGCTTATTCTCTCTGTCCCTGCAGCTCAGACCCAGTGACCGGAACTCTGGTGGGGTGAGTCGGTATGACTCCTCTGCCCCCTTCTTGTAGCAAGTTTCTCTCCTCTGCCTTCGACCTCTACACTGAGGGTCTACCACTGTCTCAGGTGGTTACTGGTATGGGCCTAGCATGGCTCCAGTACCAGCTCAGCTCACTCAGCTCTTCACAGTTCTGTAGTGATTGCACACTCTGCTGTCTTCCCTCCAGAACCCGTATTTATAGGGGGAACTGGCTTAAGGCAACCAGTGGGGCTCCCCCTACAGGCCTGGGGTGAAAGGTGTTGTGTGTAAGTGGGTTACTCGCTGTGAGAAATCCTTCAGTGTCCCAAGGGAGTCTGTGGTGACCTGGCACAGGGTGCCACATAAGCTTTAAACTTGAGATTTTTTTTCTCCTTTAATTCTGAAAGGCTGTTGTTCATAGTCTACAAATGTAGCGGTGAAACTGTATAAAAATTAATCTAAAGGGAAAAAATGAATTCCACAAATCAATATGCGAATAAGTTAACTGCCGGAGAGGATTCTGGGAGGAAGTCTGTGTCATGACAATATGCAAATGAGATAACTGGCACAGACGATGCTGCGTCAGACATATAAGAACATGTGTGTGAAGCATATAATGGCCATATGCTATTTTTATATGAATTCCTATCACATACCTATTGCAGAGGTGGTCTCGCACGCTGCTAATCCTCTGCAATAATAAAGTTTTGCTCTCCCTCTGCCAAAAAATAATAGAATAATAATAATATCAACAATAATAATAAACAAATAAGAATTTAAAAAAAATCCCCCCAAAACATAAGCGCTCTTAAACGGATGTTTTAAGGGCATTGTAAGCTTCTTTGGCTTCCTTGCTACTGCCACATCTGGCATTGTTTCCAAAATTCACCCTCTAGAGGTATCAAAACACTGCAAACTCCAGGATGCTTAAAAAATAAATTTGAAGCTCCAAAAATTGATACATGACCCAACAGTCACCGCCAGCCTTTTCCATCTCTTGTGCCTCCCTTTGCCTGCCACTGACTGCCAGCCTCTGCCATCTGCTGTGCCTCCCTGAGTCTGCCAGTCACCTCCAGCCTCTGCCATCTGCTGTGTCTCCCTGAGTCTGCCAGTTACTGCCAGTGTCCTGCCCAGGCCCGGGGGAACTCAGATCTCAGGCGCGGAGTTTAGGAAGTAACGGTAGCGGTGCCTGAGGCTGTGGGCCTGGTGGGCAATGAAAAATGGGGGAAAAATAATAAAAATGTCTAGTCGTGACGCCACCTGTAGGTTTCGGTGATGGCACCGGCGCTTCTAGGGCCTCCGGGGTGATGGGCGGCAGCAAGATGGAGTGGCCCCCTACAGGAGGAGCGGGGTCCCCGGGCTATGGGATGTGATGGTGGAATAGGGCAGTACAGTCATTTCTGCACAAGGTTGGAATAGGGGAGCACAGTCAGTGTGGTGCAGGTGGAAGGAGGGACACGCACACATAAGTCTTTTGGTACCTTTACTGATGGTCGGTTCCAGGTACACGCGTCTGGAGTGAAGGGAAAACACCTTGGGATCTCCACAGCGAGTAGGGTTGTAGGCCTCCTTATTTAGCTTGCTTGTTCTGAGTCTGGCAGGTATGGAACCTAACCGGACCGTTACTTCTCTCTCTCTCTCTCCACACCCGGGTTGCTGCACTGAGGGCTCTCTCTTGGTCTACCACCATCTCTCTCCACGGTCCTGGCTCTCAACTGTTGGTGCTGCGGGTGGCCGGGAAGCTAAACCTTCTCATGATGCTGGATTCTCTGCTGGGTCTATCTCTCTGACCCTGCAGACTCGGACTCCAGTGACCGGTGCTCTGATGGGGTGAGCCGGTATGGCTCCTCTGCCCCCGATAAAGTGTTTCCTCGCCTCTGCCTTTGTTCCCTACTCTGCGGGTCTTCCACTGCCTCTGGTGTGCACTGGTCTGGGCCTAGCGCGGCTCCAGTACCAGCTCAGCTCACTAGTCTCTCAGCTCTTCACAGTTCTGTAGTGACTGCACACTCTGGCTAATTTCCCTCCAGAACCTGTATTTATAGGGGATCTGGCTTAAGGGCAGCCAGTTGAGCTCCCCCTACAGGCCTGGAGTAGAAGGTGTTGGGTGTTAGTGGTTACTCGCTGTGGAATATCCTTCAGTGTCCCAGGGAAGCCTGTGGTTACCCGGTATGGGGTGCCACATTCCCCCCTAGTTAACTTCAGTACTCCCGGACTGAACAAAGTTTTTGTTTTACAAACACACATATATATAACAGGTATTTACAGAGTCTCAAAGTCAAAAATATACAAAAACCACAGAACATTTTGAAAAATTGAAAAAGGCAGTCCTTACGGCACTAGTCCATCCGCCGCAGGCTGTGAAAATGGAAATAAAAGTAGTTTTTTAGCCACACTAGTCCTGTGACTGTAGTCCAGGGTTAAACAAACGGGAAAAATCCAGGGAAAAGGGTAAAGTCCAGCAGCAAAGTCTCTGATTGCTTGAACACATGAAGGGTTAACATACTTTACACTTTACACAATTTCCCTATGGGTGTCTCTGCTTAGGAGGCCGGGTATTACCTTACCTCTACCCCAGGCACTTTCTATCCCTAACTTGATATGCTTGAGGCTGTGCCCAGTTCCTCCACGCTTCTATACACTACTATTCATATTTTTATTTACACAAGTCATTATTTACACTTCTCCATTTTGACACTCTATATTTCACTCTCTAAATCTGAGTGGTAACTGACCAAAGGTACTACGGGTTGATCTGTGCAGTATTGGTGTGTCACTAGTGTCTATGCCTGGTGCTGTGCGTGCACTCTCTCTTAGTCTGGATCTACATGTTTCTGGGATACCATAGTATTCATGTAGTCTTTCTAGTGGACTGACAGGTTCACCGATTGCAGGAATCTCTGGTTCCAGTACTTGAACGGGTTCTTCTGGTCTTCTTGGTTCTTCTGGTATTTGTTCTGGTTCTTCTACAGGTTGAATTGGAATTTGATTTTCCACTGGTTGATAAAATGAGAGCACTGGTATTATGACTGCTCCATTGTATTGAGGCCAGTCTTCTGGTAAATCTCCTATTTTAGTGTGAATTTCTCTTGTTTCTTCAACTGTTGATAAGGGATAGTTTACTTCTGGTGGTTTCAATTGGTCAGGACATCTTTTAAGATGATCTCTTGATACTGTTGAGGTTGTTCTGCCTTCATCTTGGCTAATTACGCAAGTTTTGGAGTTATCAAAATTGTGGATAAGATTCCCATTGGTCGTCTAGTTTGTTGTTTCTTCTTTTTCTTTTGAGAACTAGTTCGCCTGGTGTTAAGGGTTCTGCTGAGGCATGTTTGTTGAAGTCATGTTCTTATTTACTTCTGATTTGATCTAAGTTCTTTTCAACACATTCCTGAACTTTCTTGTACTGTTCTTGACGGTGATAATTCCAATCTTCTTCTGAAGTATCTTGATTTAGTTCTACAGTTCCCATCTCCAAGTCAATTGGGTGTTTTCCAGGTCTTGCTCGCATTAAGTATGCTGGTTCGTAGTTAGTAGAACTGACAGGGATGTGATTGTATATATCCACTAAGTCAGGTAGTTTTTCTGGCCACTGATTCCTTTCTTCAAGTGGTAAAGTCTTTAACATGTCAATGACAATGTTGTTCATTTTCTCACAAAGACCATTTGTTTGGGGATGATACGGTGTGGTTCTTATTTTCTTACACCCATACAATCCTAGGAACTCTTGGAATAGTTGTGATTCAAATGCTGAACCTTGATCTGTTAGTACTTGGTCTGGATATCCGTGAGGTCGACAGAAACAATTCTGAAAGGTTTTGGCTGCTACTTCTGCAGTTAAGTCTTTAACTGGTGCTACCACTAAGAATCTGGAGTAGTGGTCACCATAGTAAGTGCATAGGTACACCCTGTTCTGCTAGGTGTTAACTTGACATGATCTAGAGCAATGATCTCAAGAGGCTTCTTTGTAATGATTGGCTGTAATGGAGCATTTCTAACTTTGCTTGTCCTTCCTTCTGAGGTGACACGGTCCACAGTTCTTACACCATCTTTCAATGGAACCTCTCATGCCACCCAGTAAAAGCGATCTTTCAGCAACATCTCCAGTTTCTTCCAACCAAAGTGTCCCTCGTCATTGT
Organism: Allobates femoralis; assembly: GCA_033576535.1. NCBI lineage: Eukaryota > Metazoa > Chordata > Amphibia > Anura > Aromobatidae > Allobates > Allobates femoralis. The sequence goes on from JARQOC010000005.1 coordinate 36,801,120, forward strand.
GATAAGCTTCTATACCATCTGTAGATCTCTTTTTGGAACCACGTTTTTGCCACATCAGTTCATGGGTTCTGGGATTAATGTGACGTCTGCATAGTTTTCCTTCATAGACGAACAATTTTCCCTTCTCTTTCCATAGGCGTTTGGCATCGTGTGGAGCATCTGGACTCAGACAGGAGTGTTCTTTGGTTATTAGCTCTTTGATTAAGCTAACAGCCAGGTCACTGTCCTGGGTCTCCTTCCAGCTATGGTGAGATAACGGGTTCACTGTTTTCTCTTGACATCTTTGGCTTGCCTGATGACATGAGGATGTACTTGGACGGTGGAAGTCTGGTAACTCTACTTCTTCTAGTTCATCCACGTCTTCTCCTACATCTGGTAGATTAGGCATTCTGGATAGGGCATCAGCGTTACCATTCTTATGACCTGCCCGGTATTTGACAGTGAAGTCGTAGTTGGATAACTTGGCCATGCAACGCTGCTCCATGGCTCCTAGCTTTGCAGTCTCTAAATGGGTTAGAGGTTGTTGTCGGTGAAATCTGTAAGCTTGGAAGATGCCAGGTAGTGCTTAAACTGTTCTGTGATTGCCCAGACTAAGTCTAGGAACTCCAACTTGAAGGAACTATAATTCTCTGGATTGCTCTCTGTTGGACGGAGCTTTCTGCTGGCGTAGGCTATCACTTTCTCTTTGCCTTTCTGTCTCTGCGCCAAGACAGCTCCCAAACCTTCGTTGCTGGCATCGGTGTATAGCAGGAACGATAAACTGTAGTAGGGTAGGCCAGGATCTCTTCTCCAGTCAGGGCATCTTTCAGCTGCTGGAAAGACTGTTCTTGTTCTTGCCCCCACCGGAATGGAGGACCTCTGATCTTGCCCTTCTTGGATTGACCCACCAGGAGATCTTGCATAGGTCGGTGCCATCTTCGTATAGCCCTTGATAAACTCCTGTAGTACCCGACCAGTCCCAAGAATTGACGTACCACTCTGAAGGTGGTTGGCGCTGGCCAGTTCTTGATGACTGTAACTTGTCCAGGTCCGGTGCTACGCCTTCTGCACTGACCACATGTCCCAGGTACTGGACTTTGGGTTTTAACAGGTGACATTTTGAAGGTTTCAACTTCATACCATACTTGGACAATGATTCAAACACTTCACTCAAGTGTTGTTGGTGATCTTCATAGGTCTTGGAGTATACTCATCAGGTATAGCAGTACAGTTTCGAAGATTCTGTGGCCTAGGCAACACTCCATCAAGCGCTGGAATGTTCTTGGTGCATTGCATAACCCAATGGCATGCTGTTGAACTCGCATAACCCCATCGGTGTCGTGAAGGCTGTCTTCTCACGGTCTTCTTCTGTAACGGAGACCTGCCAGTACCTACTAGTAAGATCCAAGGTTGAGAAGTAATTGGCAGACTTTAATGCAGCAAGTGACTCTTCTATACGGGGTAACGGGTATGCATCCTTGTGTGTTACTTTATTGATTTGCCTATAATCTGTGCACATCCTCATACTACCGTCTTTCTTTTTAACCAGGACCAGTTGTGTTGCCCAGGGGCTACAAATATCTCTAATAACCCCTGCATTCTTCATGTCCTGTAGCATTTCTTTTGCTTTCTGGTAGTGTGTTGGTGGTATAGGCCTGTATCTTTCTTTAATGGGTGGATGGTTCAATGTGGGTATGTGATGTTGTACCCCTTTAATTCTCCCAAAATCAAGTGGATGCTTGCTAAACACTTGTTCATACTCCCGAACTACCCGATAAACTCCGTTTTTCTGGTGAGAAGATGTTCCTACACTGAGCTCCTGACACCATTTCTCTAGCTGGTTCTTGGAATCCTGAGGTTCGTCTGACACTGTCTGAACTAGTGATTCAGCTTCATGTATGCAGTTGTTATTTACATGATACAGTTTTGCAACAGTGGAATACCTTGGTAGCTTTATTTCATCATCACCATAGTTTAACACACGTACAGGTACCCTTCCTTTCCGTACATCAACCACCGCCCTGGCTGTCAGGAGTGAAGGACTACTGTCAGACACCACTGGCTCTACTACTGCCTAGTAGTCCTGCCCTCTGAGGCCTACTGCTTCCCGACACCAGATCATCATTTCGCTTCTTGGTGGCACTACAATAGGAATTGGGTCTGTAACACGTATGCTACCAATTTCACCATTTGATAGTGTTACCTGCTGCTGGTACACGGGAGCTCAGATCTCCTTCTGAAGAACCCTCCTCTCGCCTGGCTTAGCAGTATCTGCACTCTGTTGGAGCAAAAACAGCACTTCATCTAAACAGTTAACCATTACATTGGTACCCAATATCACATGTGGATCCCGATTGTCTGGTTTGTCCTGAACCACTATGAGTCCCTGGTTCTTTAATTGCACCCTCCCTACCTTTACTGCTGCCTCCCACTGCCCTTCTATAGTATCGGGCAACCCATTGGTTGCTACAATGTTCAAGTCAGGGTTTGGAGGTTCAAGTTCTATTTCAGACCAGAAACGTTTGTAAAGGATACTCGGGATGGTGGTCACCTGGGATCCCGTGTCTACCAATGCAGTGGTAGCGATGCCACCTATGATGATGGGCAGGTACAGACGATCTCCCACGTACCTGCGCATCCAGCTGGACGGGCCTGGACAGTCTACTCCTGGGGTTGGGCCCTTGGTCCCAGGGGTCACTGGTTTAAAGGGCAGAACCGGTAGATGTGCCCTTCTTTGTTGCACTTGCGACAGTGGGTTGTCCGTCGGCACTGTAGCGGTCTGTAGTCCTCCATCGAAGCGGTGGTGTCCTCCTCTTCATCGATGGAACGTCGTGTGGGCTTTCAACGAGCTGGATCTTGGCTGGTAGTCTTGCTTCTGTGTTGGGTTGCCTAGCACCTTGGAGCTTAGCCATTTCTTTGCTCAGCTGGCGCACCTCGAAGCACAGGCTGTCAAAACGGTCAGGGGTTATAGCCTGCATGCTGGTCTCTGCTGCAGGGGATGAGGACGGTGCTTCTGGCAAAAAGGGGGTTTTAACCCATCGCGGCTGTGGGGTTAAGTCTGGCACTGCTGGGAGCTGCTGTCCCTTAACAGTTAGTTCTTTCAGGGTAGCAAACTCTGCATCAGGGTTTTGGAGAGCCCACCAGCGTGCTTGCTTACTATCGTCCGGTAACTTGAGGCCCCTTACAAATTGTTCAATGAGCATTTTATTTTCATCACAAATGCCATTGGGATCAACTTGCTTAACACTAGAAGTCCGGGAATTTAAAGGATCCTTGGTTTTCAATGGTAAAAAGGTCAAATGACCCGTCTCTGGGACTTCTAGTGTTAAGGAGTCTCCGTGCCTCCTGCAGGCGTAAGGAGTAATCTAGGACATTTTCTTGTGCCCCTTGTTTACAATGATAAAACAACAGTCTTAATTCAGTCTCGTATGATGATCAAAAACTCTCTTTAACTTTTCAAATATTTGAAACAACAGACCCCTGATCTTCCTCAGACCAGTTTCGGGTTTCCAGCTCTGCTGCACCTGTTAACTGCCCCATCACTACCGATGCTCTCTGATTACCGGTCATCGCGTACATGTCCAGTATGGTACATATCTTCCTCTGGAATGCATCCTCCCTCTCTCTCTCTCTCCCCCAGGTGCTTCACAAATTGATCCATAAATGTGAAAAAGTACTTTTTTTTTTTCCACAAAAATTTAAAGTGTGCACTATGCATCTAGATAAGTTCCCTAGGGGGTCTAGTTTCCAAAATGGGGTCACTTGTGGGGAAGCTCCAATGTTTAGGCACACAGGGGCTCTCCATACGCAACATGATGTCCGCTAACAATTGGAATTATTAGTGGACACCATGTCGCGTATAAAGAGCCCCTGTGTGCCTAAACATTGGAGCTCCCCCACAATTGACTCCATTTTGGAAACTAGATCCCCAAGGAATATATCTAGATGCATAGTGAGCACTTTGAAGCCCCAGGTGCTTCACAAATTGATCCGTAAAAATGAAAAAAGAAAATTTTGGCGAAAAAAAAAAAGGTACTTATTCCTTATTACGGATCAATTTGTGAAGCACCTGGGGGATCAAAGTGCTCACTATGCATCTAGATATGTTCCCTGGGGGTCTTGTTTCAAAATGGGGTAACTTGTGGGGGAGCTCAAATGTTTAAGCACACAGGGGCTCTCCATACGCAACATGGTGTCCGCTAACAATTGGAATTATTAGTGAACACCATGTCGCATATAAAGAGCCCCTGTGTGCCTAAACATTGGAGCTCCCCACAAGTGACCCCATTTTGGAAACCAGACCCCCAGGGAACTTATCTAGATGCATAGTGAGCACTTTGATCCCCTAGGTGCTTCACAAATTGATCCGTAAAAACGAAAAATTACTTTTTTTCACAAAAAATCTTTTCCCTTTTACGGACTAATTTGTGAATCACATGTGTGTTCAAAGTGCTGATTATGTATCTAGATAAGTTCCTTGGGGGTCTAGTTTCCAAAATGGGGTCACTTGTGGGGCAGCTCCAATGTTCAGACACACAGGGAGGGGCTCTCCATACGCGACATGGTTTCCGCTAACAATTGGAGCTACAGTTGTGGCCAAAAGTATTGACACCCCTGCAATTCTGTCAGATAATACTCAGTTTCTTCCTGAAAATGATTGCAATCACAAATTCTTTGGTATTATTATCTTCATTTAATTTGTCTTCAATGAAAAAACACAGAAGAAAATGAAGCAAAAAGCAAAACATTGATAATTTCATACAAAACTGCAAAAATGGGCCGGACAAAAGTATTGGCACCCTCAGCCTAATACTTGGTTGCACAACCTTTAGCCAAAATAACTGCGATCAACCGCTTCCGGTAGCCATCAATAAATTTCTTACAATGCTCTGCTGGAATTTTAGACCATTCTTCTTTGGCAAACTGCTCCAGGTCCCTGATATTTGAAGGGGCCTTCTCCAAACTGCCATTTTTAGATCTCTCCACAGGTGTTTTATGGGATTCAGGTCTGGACTCATTGCTGCCACCTTAGAGGTCTCCAGTGCTTTCTCTCAAACCATTTTCTAGTGCTTTTTGAAGTGTGTTTTGGGTCATTGTCTTGCTGGAAGACCCATGACCTCTGAGGGAGACCCAGCTTTCTCACACTGGGCCCTGCGTTATGCTGCAAAATTTGTTGCTAGTCTTCAGACTTCATAATGCCATGCACACGGTCAAGCAGTCCAGTGCTAGAGGCAGCAAAGCAACCGCCATGTTTGACTGTAGGGACCGTGTTCTTTTCTTTGAATGCCTCTATTTTTCTCCTGTAAACTCTATGTTGATGCCTTTGCCCATAAAGCTCTACTTTTGTCTCATCTGACCAGAGAACATTCTTCCAAAATGTTTAGGCTTTCTCAGGTAAGTTTTGGCAAACTCTAGCCTGGCTTTTTTATGTCTCCGGGTAAGAAGTGGGGTCTTCCTGGGTCTCCTACCATACAGTCCCTTTTCATTCAGACACCGACGGATAGTACGGGTTGACACTGTTGTACCCTCTGACTGCAGGGCAGCTTGAACTTATTTGGATGTTAGTCGAGCTTCTTTATCCACCATCCGCACAATCTTGCGTTGAAATCTCTCGTCAATTTTTCTTTTCCGTCCACATCTAGGGAGGTTAGCCACAGTGTCATTAACACTAGTGGGCTTTAAACTTCTTGATGACACTGCGCACGGTAGACACAGGGACATTCAGGTCTTTGGAGAAGGACTTGTAGCCTTGAGATTGCTCATGCTTCCTCACAATTTGGTTTCTCAAGTCCTCAGACAGTTCTTTGATCTTCTTTCTTTTCTACATGCTCAATCTGGTACACACAAGGACACAGGACAGAGGTTGAGTCAACTTTAATCCATGTCAACTGGCTGCAAGTGTGATTTAGTTATTGCCAACACCTGTTATGTGCCATAGGTAAGTTACAGGTGCTGTTAATTACACAAAATTAGAGAAGCATTACATGATTTTTCTAACAGTTCCAATACTTTTGTCCACCCCCTTTTTTATGTTTGGTGTCGAATTATATCCAATTTGGCTTTAGGACAATTCATTTTGTGTTTTTTTTTATTGAAGACAAATTAAATGAAGACAATAATACCAAATAATTTGTGATTGCAATCATTTTCAGGAAGAAACTGAGTATTATCTGACAGAATTGCAGGGGTGTCAATACTTTTGGCCACAACTGTAGCTGTAGTTCTGTACGTTGCCATTCACATCATCCATCATCGGGATCACAATCTTATGGCTGATTTATAGTGTTCCTCCGATCATCTGTCCAGGACAGAAGGTCCCTATTCACAGGAGTCGAAAATTCTAAAATTAGATGTGAACAAAGTAAAAAAAATAAATAGGTACAAAAAGAACTAAGGCTGGCTTCACACCACGGTTTTGTGCTGTCAGGTTCTGTCCGGTGTTTTTGCAGGATGCACCGGACAGAACCTAACAGCACCAGACGAACAGGAACTGAGAGCAAATATGCCCTCCGATACTGTTTTTTGCAGGATTTGTTTGTGCTCGCTTCTGCCACTGTCCATTGCTGAAATTTCAGCTCCCATGTGCAGAGGAGCTGACCGCTGTGCTGAAATTTCAGCTGTGGAGCTCTCTATGGTGCTGAACGTCAGCACAGGTCCTGAAATGCTGTGCTGTCCATGATGCTGAACGAGCGTGGCTGCATTTCAGAACCGGCACTGTTCTCTGAAAGGCTTACGGAAACTTGTTCTATGTTTTGTCGAATGCAGGACAATCTGGCGCCCATAGACTTCCATGTTATGAGTGCCAGATCGCCCCAGATTCATTCCTGTCCGTTTTTGTCGTCAGACACAAAAAATGCAACAGGCTCTGATTTTGTGTCCGTAGGGGTGCAAGAGTGCTGGAGGAGAGGCCAGATAGCAGGAGGTTGCAATAGTTGAGGTGAGATATATCTACCCAAAAATGGTATCATTAGAAACGTCAGCTCAAGACAGAAAAAATTAGCAATCACTCAGCCGCGTATCCTGAAAAATGACAACACTATGGGTCTTGGAAAACTGCGCCAAAACACTATTTTTTCTCTTTTTTTTTTTTACAAACTTCAGAATTTTTTTCGCAACTTAGATAAAAGTAAAACTATAGATGTTTGGTATCTACAAACTCGTACCGACATGAAGCATCACATTGAGATGTCAGTTTTACCATATAGTGAACATGGTGAATAAAAAAACCTCAAAAACCATTGTGGGATTTCACTTTTTTTGCAATTTCACCGCACTTGGAATTTACTTCCAGTTATCCGCTACACTATATGGTAAAATGAATTACCATATGTCATTCAAAAGTGCAACTCGTCCTGCAAGAAACAGGCCCTAATAGGTCTATATTGATGGAAAATAAAAAAAAGCTATGGCTCTTGGTAGGAGGGGAGGAAAAAACGAAAACGAAAAAATGTAAAATCGCCTGGGGGTGAAGGGGTTAAACTAAGAATAAAGTACAATGGGCGAGTCAATTTAATAATGATGGGAGGCAATTAGTCACAGGATTTTATTTAGGGGTATCAGACTACAGGGGGTACAATGGTCAGATTGATATTTTTTAAAAAATATCTAGAAAACTTTGTATCACTTCCTTTACACTTCACAAATCGTTGCTACTTAGTGTTGGTATCACATAAAATCCAAATAAAAGACATATATATTTGTGGGTGAAATGTGAAGAAATGCAGATAATTGATTTATACCGTATATATATACCCTGTTTCCCCGAAAATAAGGCGCCCCCCGAAAATAAGGCGCCCCGGGGATTTGGCCAGGGTGCTTAATATATGGCACCCCCCGAAAATAGGACGTGGCAGGCAGGCAAAAAAAATTCATACTCACCTACTCAGCTGCCTCTGCCGCCATTGTTCCTCTGGAGCTTGCCACCGCCGCTGCGCCGCTTGATGTCACCCGGTGTGTGTACATAGCCGGGCGCCGCAGATGTATGATGGTAAGCCATCAGCCAATCAGGCGGTTGCTGGCATCTGATTGGCCCCGGCATTACCGTACATCTCCTGTACAGAGGTCATCTGCGCCGCTCAGCTTAGATGTACGGTAATGCTGCGGCCAATCAGATGCCAGCAGCAGCCTGATTGGCTGATAGCTTCCCATTGTACATCTACGGCGCCGGCTATGTACGCACCGGGGGACATCAAGTGGCAGCGGCGGTAAGCTCCAGTGATGTGTCTGTGTGTGGCTGTGTGTTTGACTGTGTGTGTGTGGCTAGAGGGATGTTGGAGGATGGTGGGGGGCTACAGAGGGACAGTGGCGGATGGTGGGGGGCTACAGAGGGACACTGGCGGATGATGGGCTACAGAGGGACAGTGGCGGATGATGGGGTCTACAGAGGGACAGTGGCGGATGATGGGGTCTACAGAGGGACAGTGGCGGATGATGGGGTCTACAGAGGGATAGTGGAGGATGATGGGGGCTACAGAGGGATAGTGGAGGATGATGGGGGGCTACAGAAGGATAGTGGAGGATGAGGGGGCTACAGAGAGATAATGGATGATGCTTAATATAAGGCGAAAATAAGACATGGTGCAACTTTTGGACCAAAAATTAATATAAGACGGTGTCTTATTTTTGGGGAAACACGGTATACACAGCCGCCATTAGACTCTTACAGGTCTTAATCATTAATGGGCCCGGCTAATCATTGTAGGGGCATGGCTATGTAAACAGGCATAGGGGGGCCAGGGCGAGCTAGTGGGGGGCATGGCCATTTGAAGCAAGGAGGCCCACCCCCCAGCCAGCATGCGCGCAGGCGGAGCAGCAGACTGAGGCTGTGTCTTCTGTGTCCTCCTCTCCTCGGCTGGCTGCTGCAAGCCTGCTGTTTGTGTGTCTCGCTTGTGCACTCATAGCAAGGAGGAAGAGCAGTGAGATTTCACAGGCTGGCTGCTGCTGATAGCAACATAGCCTTTGTGAGCCAGCGCCGCCACCGACCGCTCTCTCTAACCCGGTGGCTGCTTGCTTGCAGTCAGTGCCACCTGTACCGCTGGCGCCTGTCACTGCCAGGTGCCGGTGGGTGCTGCCGATCTGATGCAGCGTGCGCAATCTGAGCGGCGCCGCAGTTTCCTGCCTGCCGAATCCGGCAGTCAGATGACTCACGCTGCACAGCAGCCACCTTCCTCAGTGCAGGGGCCCAGGCCTGCCCACCCTCTGCTCAGCCTGAGTGTGTGTAGAAGTGAGACGGATCCTGTGGCCCCGGTGCTTGAGGGGCCCCTGATCGGAGATCATGTCAGATAGCAAGGTGAAGGAGGTCGTCACCGTCAGCGTCTGGCCTGTGAACCGGAGAGGTAACCAGTTTATGGTGTCAGGGGGAGGCTCAAACTCAGGAAACTAACCTGTGCAGTGCCGGGGACCTGCTGTGTGCAGGGGGGCTGTTAATTAGTGGGAATAGACAACAACTTTGTGGAAGTTTATTGGGGGTTTCCCTTAGTGATAGTGACGACATGGTGGCAGACACCCTTTAATAAGCTCGGCAGATACCAGACTGTGCCAACAAGTGATGTCCAGTGTCATAGTTTGTGCCCGATGATGTTTGTGGACACTTAGATAATTATAGCCATGTGGTGCCAACCACGGTAACGATGCCGCCCACATTGTGGGCACATTATCACTACTGTGGGTATGAGACTTTCACATGACTAAAGGCCCCATCACAAGGGAAAACGAGGTGTCACACGCAGCAATGTTGCCGTGGCTATTGCTCACTGGATTGCCAGCAACCCAGCAAGTGATAACACGCAATGTTACAAATAGGCGGCATCGCCCGCAACATTGCTGTTACCGCGTCAGTCAGGGCGATTTGGCCAGATCACCTGAGCAACATCGCCAGGTTTCCCAACATGTTGGGAAACCTGGCGATGTTGCTCAGGCAACGTATCGCCGTCATATCGCCCTGTTACATGCGGCAACTGAGTTGTGATGTTACCACAACTTAGCCACACCCTCAGTTGCCGGCGATATCGCCCCGTGTGACGGGCCTTTAGAATGTGGAATGAATCCGAACCTTTCAATACCACCTGGAGCCAACACTCAGAAAAACGCCACCTGGAGCCAAGATCCCTTCTGAGCCCTGTACACCATACCTTCTCTAATATTATCATGTCACAAGAAGAAAAGGTAAGAATTCTTCATTGCATTTTTTGTCCTATGTAAATAATATGATATTTTTATGTGCACAGATTCAACCATTACTGATTGTTTTGTGTGTATGGGAGCCCGGTTGGTATGTCTAAACAGGTCATTAATTGGTTGAAGCAGAGATGGGGATAATAGTAATGGCTATTGTTAGGATAGTCCTTTCAAAAGGCCCATTATTTTCTGGTTCATAGAATCATAAAATGTTAAAAGTTGGAAGGGACCTTCTGGGTCATCTGGTCCAATCTCCTGCTCAAAATAGGAGTCACTAAATCCTCCCAGACAGGTATTTGTCCAGCCTCTGTGTGAAGACTTCCATTGAAGGAGAACTCATCACCTCTCGGGGCTGCCTGTTCCACTCATTGCCAAAAAGTTTTTCTAATCTCTGATCTGTGTCTCTTCCCATTCAATTTCATCCCATTGCTTACTGTGTTTTCTTGTGCGAATGAAAATAAATATGATCCCTCTACAGTGTGACAGCCCTTGAGAATTTATAGAAAACTATTAAGTCTGTTCTCCATCATCTTTTTTGCAAGCTATACATTCCCAAATCATGTGAGCGTTCCTCATAGGACATGGTATGCAAACCGGTCACCATTCTGGTCCCTCTTCTCTGATCTTGCTCCTGTTTGTTGATACCTTATTTTAAAATGTGGTGCCCAGAACTGGACACAGTATCCAGAAGACCAAAGAGGAGTAGAGGGTGATAATGACTTCACGTGATCTAGACTGGATGCTTCTGTTAATACAGCCCAGAATTGTGTTTGATTTTTTTGCTGCTGCATCACACTGGTGACTCCTGTTGAGACTGTGACCTATTAGTATAACCAAGTCTTTTTCACACATGCTCTTGCTTAGCCCTATTTCTCCCATTCTGTGTACGCTTTTTTCATTTTTCTTTCCTCAATGTTAGATCCTGTCCTTTCCATTGTTTTGCCTTTGTGTTCTTATCCTTATCCTGCAGTGGTGAGAAGGCCACCTGCGCTAAGTTTTTCATGTTTTTGCCCTAGACATCATTTATGTGACTTATTGTGTTTCTATATTTTGTTAACTCATTGGTATTTTTATTCTTTCAGCCCATGATCTGCTCACTTTGCCCGAAGAGCCCTGAGAATGTCCAGGATGGTAAGTGTCTTCTAACCATGGATCAGTTTCTTATGGGGCCGCCACACGCGTCAATATTGCGTGCACGATCACTGCTGCACGTGACGTTGCAGCGATATTGACGCGTGTGACAGGGCGCATCAACCAGCGATAAATCGCTGGTTGATGATCGCCAGGTTTTAGAAGCTGTTCTAAAACCTGGCGATGGTTGCCCGGTGTACACACAGCATCGTTGCGTGTGGCACCGGGAGATGCGATCAGCCATCTCCCAGCGCCTCTCATGGAGCGCTGGTATCCAGGGTAAACTGCGGGTAACTAGGCAGCACGCGCTGCCTAGATACCCAATGTATACCTTCGTTACCAGCCTTCTCTGTTCACTGGCTGGTATCTAAGGTACCAGCCGGTGAGCGGAGAAGGCTGGTAACTAAGGTATACATTGGGTATCTAGGCAGCGCGCGCTGCCTAGTTACCCGCAGTTTACCCTGGATACCAGCCTGCAGACATCGTGGAAACGATATAGAAATAATTTCCACGATGTCGCTGGTAAAATGATCGCAGGTGAGTCTGCCTGTGTGACAGCTCACCAGCGATCATCCGTCAATGTCATCAGCGATCAGATCGCTGACGACATTGACGCGTGTGATGGCCCCATTAGGCCTACCTCCTGCTATAAGCCATGTTTATCACACCACTATGTATGAGGTAGAAGGGTTAATATTTTGTTTTAGTTTCTCTCTGAGGTTTCGTAAGAACAAAATAGGAGAAAATAGTGTATTAGAAAAAGACTCTAAAGAGGAAAAAAGTGTGTTTATTACATCATCAACTCCCAACTTATATAGACATACAACGTAACCTTACAATTGGCTGAGCATATCTATGGGTATTCGCATACATGCATACTACTGTCTGATTGGCCGGGGTCCGACACCTGGCACCCCCCGTCGATCAGCGGTTCTTGTGGTCAGCGGCAGCAGGTCGCCTGAATTGCTCAGTTCAGGAGCTGCTCCATGTTCTGATATTGGCCACATCGGGGTACTGCACATTCACCTCCTATTGATTTGAATAGGAGTCGAATGTGCAGTATATTGCCGCAGCCTCTATCAGAAGACAGAGCAGCTCTAGAATTTCCAACAGCACAGGGAATGGCTGATCGGCAGGGTGCTGGATGTCAGATCCTGGCTGATCAGACACTGGTGACCTCTCCTAAGGATAGGCCATCAATGTGAAAGTAGTGGACAAAGTCTTTATCTTCAGGCATGATGGACAACAGTATCACCCCACATGACCTGTACAGAGGCTTATGAAAGAGAACTGAACAAATTTGACAAAATATTGACAAGTTTGCTCATTCAGGGAAGGCATTTCAGTTTGCATTGAATAAATTCAATGCAAACTGAATAATCAATGAAGGGATTAAAAAATAATTCTATAGTTCTTGGCCTTCCTTGCACTGATCCCGCCACCACTGGGTCTTTCACTGACTCTTCTGACTTGTCTTGCTTGTATCTTTCTTATTGCTGGGTTTTCCTTCACAAGAACCTAGTGCCTCCACATTAGGTCCTCACATCTGGGGCAATCAGAAGTGTATAGTTGTATTCCTTATTATCTAGAAAAAGGCAGAAGGCAAAAATATAACTCCAGTCCTCTGCCCGAGACAATTTATCTGAAGGTATCACTTGCAGAATCATCGATAATTATTCAGTCGAATGAAGAACCTTCATCATCCAAGAAAATTAATCAGTCTAGTGAAGATCCGACATCCAAAATGCCTTGTGCTATCTGCGTCCTCTCTAGAACCTTTTCATATCAATACCAAGGCCTATGTTTCCATGGAGGAGATCCCAATCAACACTAAAATCCATCCATCTAATGTCTCCTATCAAAGTTTCGTTCTCCTGGGACATCTTTGTATTTCACCACTGCCCAATGACATGTCCAGTAGGAGCTTTGAGATGGGAATACCCTTGTAAGGATGCACTATCATCTTGTGTCATTCAAGATCATGGAAGTAGTCACTCACAAGGCCATATTGCAAGATAAGGACATATTGCAAAATACTGTAGTGCTCACTCATCACTAGTTATGGAATAATGAGCACTCGAGCATTGTAGTACTCGCTTATCATTACTTCTGATTACTCTTCCTTGAGTTGATGCTCACCGAGAACCGAAATCTAAAAATAAAAATAATTGTTTTATTGACAGCTTTATGGAATACAATACAAAAGTAATATTGTGGTACCGTATAAGCCCGAAAAATTGATGTACATACAGTCATATGAAAAGGTTTGGGCACCCCTCTTAATCTTACTTTTTTTTTTTGTTTAAACTTGTTTTTTTGCACCAGCTATTTCAGTGTGATATATGTAATAACTGATGGACACAGTAATATTTCATGGTTTATTGTACTAACCAAAAATGTGAAATATGCATTATTCCTCTTTTTCATTTTTCTCTATTGTGAAATAAGTCTGTGTCGAGTGCAACTATTGTATATTTGAAATAGAATTGTGTTTAGTTAGCACCTTCATAGACAGGACTGAGTGCAGCATTATAATGTGTATGTGTATGACATGGGTTCAACACCCGTTTGCTAGCACCTTTCCTCACTCTAGTTGTGAGATATGAGCTCTTGCCCTCTGGTATCAGTCTCTAGCACACCTAAGGGGTTAACCTCTTTTCCCAAGGCACCAATTATATATTCAAAGCACCTGTCTTTAGTTATAAGACTGCAAATCCATTGTTCTCTGGTATCAGCCGATGAGGAAAAGCCCAGACAGACATCAGGCAGTTTCATTAGTGTTAGGACCCAGTTTACAGAGATCGCCGCAACGTGGCAACTGGGTGAATTATCGATCTGGCCATTTCCATAATACCAAGTATCTCTACTTTTTCATTTTTCAGTTTTCTCTATTGTGAAATAAGTCTGTGTCGAGTGCAACTATTGTATATTTGAAATAGAATTGTGTTTAGTTAGCACCTTCATAGACAGGACTGAGTGCAGCATTATAATGTGTATGTGTTATTCCTCTTAGACTGTGAGCCCTCGTGGACAGGGTCCCTGCCCCTCCTGTACCTGTACGTCCTGATCGCCTAGATTTAGTGTACTTGTTCTTGTCTCCCTCATCCTCATGTAAAGCGCCATGGAACCTAATGGCGCTATACAAATAAATAATAATAATAATTTCAAAATTTGACAGGTGCCAATGTATGGGCACCCTTCTGATCTTCATGATTTGAATACTCCTAACTACCGTATATACTCGTGTATAAGCCGAGTTTTTCAGCACAAAAAATGTGCTGAAAAGTCCCCCCTCGGCTTATACACGAGTATATACGGTAACCCATCTGTTAAAAAAGACAGATAAAATGTAAATCCTAGAAGTAAAGTTTCTGTTGGGGCTGCTGTATACAGTCCCCCCCCCCCCCCATGGTATACCGGGCCCCCCCTGTGGCAACCTGTAAAGGAAGCGATGATTATACTTATCGGGTCGCTGTCGCCGACGCTCTGTCACCGTCCGTCACCGCGCTCCTCCTGGTCGCACAGGAAATGACGTCATTTTCTGTGCGCCGGTGAAGGAAGCATGAAGACCAGGAGCAGCGCGGTGACGGACGGTGACAGAGCGGCGGCGTCGGCGACAGCGACCCGATAAGTATAATCATCGCTTCCTTTACAGGTTGCCACAGGGGGGGCCCGGTATACCAGGGGGGAGGGCTGTATACAGCCGGGTACCGCTGTATACAGCGGGGGCTGCTGTATACCCCTCTGGGGCTGCTAAATACCCCTCTGGGGCTGCTGTATACCCCTCTGGGGCTGCTATATACCCCTCTGGGGCTGCTGTATACCCCTCTGGGGCTGCTATATACCCCTCTGGGGCTGCTGTATACCCTCTGGGGCTGCTATATACCCCTCTGGGGCTGCTATATACCCCTCTGGGGCTGCTGTATACCCCTCTGGGCTGCTGTATACCCCTCTGGGGCTGCTATATACCCCTCTGGGGCTGCTGTATACCCCTCTGGGGCTGCTATATACCCCTCTGGGGCTGCTATATACCCCTCTGGGGCTGCTATATACGCCTCTGGGGCTGCTATATACGCCTCTGGGGCTGCTATATACCCCTCTGGGGCTGCTGTATACAGCTCTGGGGCTCCTGTATACAGCTCTGGGGCTGCTGTATACAGCTCTGGGGCTGCTGTATACCCCTCTGGGGCTGCTGTATATACCACTGGGGAGGCTACTGTATACTACCACTGGGGAGGCTGCTGTATACTACCACTGGGGAGGCTGCTGTATACCACTGAGGGGGCCTGTATACCACACTGCTGGGGGCTGTATACCTGTGCTGGGGTCCACCCTCGGCTTATACACGAGTCAATAGGTTTTCCCAGGTTTTGGGGGCAAAAGTAGGGGGGTCGGCTTATACACGGGTCGGCTTATACACGAGTATATACGGTACTTTTTACTGACTTACTGAAGCACTAAATTGGTTTGGTAACCTCATTGGGCTTTGTACTTCATAGCCCGGTGTATCCAATCATGAGAAAAGCTATTTCAGGTGTCCACTTGCAAGTTGTTCTCCTAGTTGCATCTTCTCTGAGGAGTGACATCATGGGCTCCTCAAAACAGCTCTCAAAAGATCAGAAAAAAAAGATTGTTCAACATAGTTGTTCAGGGGAAGGATACAAAAAGTTGTCTCAGAGATTTAACCTGTCAGTTTCCACTGTGAGGAACATAGTAAGGAAATGGAAGACCACAGGGACAGTTCTTGTAAAGGCCAGAAGTGGCAGGCCAACAAAAATATCAGAAAAGCAGAGAAGAAAAATGGTGAGAACAGTCAAGAACAATCCACAGACCACTTCCAAGGTCCTGCAGCATCATCTTGCTGCAGTTGGTGTCACTGTGCATTGGTCAACAATACAGCGCACACTGCACAAGGAGAAGCTGTATGGGAGAGTGATGCGACACAAGCCGTTTTTGCATGCACGCCACAAACAGAGTCGCCTGAGGTATGCAAAAGCACATTTGGACAAGCCAGTTTCATTTTGGAAGAAGGTCCTGTGGACTGATGAAACAAACATTGAGTTGTTTGGTCATACAACAAGGCGTTATGCATGGCGCCACAAAAACACAGCATTTCAAGAAAAACACTTGCTACCCAATGCCAAATTTGGGGGAGGGTCCATCATGCTTTGGGGCTGTGTGGCCAATGATGGCACCGGGAATCTTCTTAAATTTGAGGGTCGCATGGATTCCACTAAGTATCAGCAGATTCTTGAGAATAATGTTCAAGAATCAGTGTCAAAGTTGAAGTTACGCTGGGGATGGATCTTTCAGCAAGACAATGATCCAAAACACCGCTCCAAATCTACTCAGGCATTCATGCAGAGGAACAATTACAATGTTCTGGAATGGCCATCCCAGTCCCCAGACCTGAATATCATTTGAACATCTGTGGGATGTTGTGAAGCGGGCTGTCCATGCTCGGCGACCATCAAACTTAACTGAACTGGAATTGTTTTGTAAAGAGGAATGGTCGCAAATACCTTCATCCAGGATCCAGGAACTCATTAACAGCTACAGGAAGCGACTAGAGGCTGTTATTTTTGCAAAAGGTGGATCTACTAAATATTAATGTCACTTTTCTGTTGAGGTGCCCATACTTTTGCACCTTTCAATTTTTGAAATACTGCATATTTCACATTTTCGGTTAGTACCGTACAAGAAAACCTCATTTCAATCCTGAAATATTACTGTGTCCATTAGTTATTACATATATCACACTGAAATAGCTGTTGCAAAAACCAAATTTTAAACAAACAAAAAAAAAAAAAAAAGAGTAAGATTAAGAGGGGTGCCCAAACTTTTTCATATGACTGTACTTATGTCCCAAGAAAAATGAGCAAAGTATTCTAGGAGTGATACCTTTATTGGCTAACCAGAAGAATTATATTAGCAAGCTTTAAGGTTCCCTGATGAAGGAGTCTTTTGAGCTCTGAAAGCTTGCTAATATAATTCTTCTGGTTGGCCAATAAATGTATCACTCCTAGAATATGTTTCTCTTTTTTGAGACATACACTCCCTGACAGAAGTTATGTCGCTTATCCATGTTATGTAAATAAAAGATTATAACCTGACGTTAAATTCATCCATTGGTTTCATAAATTATTCTGTTGAAAGCTGAAACCTTCCCAAATTTGGTTTAGGTTAAGAAAATAAAATGGCATCAATGCTGAAATATTGATCATTTAATGAACACAGAATGGTCAGATTTTGGCAAGACAAAAGTTTTGTCACCCACAGAAAGTAATGTGATATTCAAACATATAATTAACTTAAAATACAAATATATGTTGCATAACATTGGTGAATGAAGTTGTGGTGCTATTAGAGTCATATTTAATATTTTGTGTGACTTCCATGAGCTTGAAAGACTGCATCCATGCGGTTCAACAATGATTAAAACAATTTATTAATGAAGCCATCAGGAATAGCAAAGAATTCAGTCTTACATGCCTTCCAGAGTGCATATATCTTTGGTTTTGTCTTCCAAGCTTCCTCTTTCATCCTACCCCAAACATGCTCAATGATGTCTGGTGACTGGGCTGGCCAGTCCTTGAGCACCTTGATTTTTTTTGCCAGGAGAAATTTGTTGTACAGATGGATGTGTGAGATGGAGCACCATCCTAGTGCAGAATTTGACCCCTTTTATGATTTGGAATGTAAGAGGTAGCTAATACTTCTTGATATTTTAGGCTATTGATATTGCCTTCCACCTTGCAAATGTTTCGCACACCCCCATACTGAATGTAACCCAGACCATGATCTTTCCACTACCAAATGTAACTGTTTTCTGGGAGTATTTTGGATCTATAAGGGCTCCAGTAGGTCATCTGCAGTATTTGCGGCGGCTGTGGTGTAATTCTACTAAAGATTCATCAGAGAAAATCCACCTTCTGCCACTTTTCCGGCATCCATCTGTTTAGCGGGCTGTGGGGCTTTGTAAGTGCCACACTTTTTTTAAATTGTTTTTTTTTAGCGCTGGCACGGATTCGACCATGGGGCCATTTCGAGACAAAATCCTACAAACTGTTCTAGTTGACACAGGAACTTGAGGTGACCAGGCCTGTTGGAGCTCTGCTGCAGTGGAAGAGGGGCTTGCTTTGCATTTTCTAACCAACAAACGTTCCTCCTGAGCAGTTGTCTTGCTGGGTCTGCCGGACCTGGCTTGTCAAACACATATACTGTCTCTTCAAATCTTTTTTTAATTCTTTGTACTTGATGCTGAGACACATTAAAGGTGCCAGCCACCTCTGCAGTGATCTGGTCTTCAGCCTCTTGATAATCAAGGCTTTGGTCGCAGGGTAGATTTTTGGCATGTTGTCAGAGCTCAAGTTGCAGTTGAAGTGAAGGTCTGGGGTGCTGGGTTTCTTTTTATACACACTCACTAATTCTTTTACTGAGCACTGGTGAGGATGTAAACTACGATTGGGTGAATTATATGACCAGCCGACAAAACTTTTGTCTTGCCAAATGCGACCATTCTGTGTTCATTAAATGATCAATATTTCAGCATTGAGGCCAATTTATTTTCTTAACCTAAACCACATTTCGGAGGGTTTCAGCATTCAAAAGAGTAATTTATAAAACCAATGGATGAATTTAATGTCAGGTTATAAGCTTTCATTTACATAACATGGATAAGTGACATAACTCTTTCAGGGAGTGTGAGTATTTACATCGATCGACAGCATCATAAATAACAAGGCTTATCTGAATGTAGACCTAAAACAGAGTTTGTAACCCCAAAATACATTTTAAATAGGCTATAAAGTGTTTGGATGCCGCTGCCGGTGTCCCGCCCTCTGGCTTTGATAATCATTATCATGGCTGGAAGGCGGGACATCAGTAGCGGCATCCAGCCAGGAGTGACCACATACAGAAGATCAACAACACCGATAAGAGATATAACAGCAGTCCTCTGCCCGAGACAAATCGTCTCAAGGTATCACTTGCTGAACCGTCGACCATGAAAATGAGTCAGTCCAGTGAAGAACCTACCAACAAAATGAGTTGTATTAGGATAAGCCCACCAGAGACTGAAACAAGAGAGGAAGAAAACCAAAAGCCATGAAAAGATATACTAGCATTGTACCTATAACTGGTACCATGCATGAGAAAATAACTTTTAAATTTGTATGTAAATGAGACTTCGGTGGACAAGTATTTTGTGCAACTCAACTCTTCTTCATTTGCATACTGGGGCCTCCCCTCATATCTGATTGACAGAGCTCGCTTCCCAGAGGGAGTGATGTCTTAATGCATATGACATGTGAGCGGCCACATTTGTTCTCCTCTTTGTCTCCTTTCTTCTGATGCCACTCACTTCACTAATACACACAGATATACAGCTGGCAGCATCAGAAGAAAGGAGACAGGAAGGCTCCCAATATACTAATGAAGAGGTGTAACGGTGCACCAAACTCTTGGGCACACCAAGGGTGCACCAAAGCCTCCTCATTTACATAAAATTAAAAGTTATTTTCTCAGGCACAGTACAAGTTATAGGTACAGTACTAGGATGATTGCTATAGGGGCTACGTCCCCTACAACACTGTATATCCCTTTTAATATGAGTGATAGACTCAACTGCACATAAGCAAAAGAAGTGTAAAGAATTATGGCCTAGTTTGAATAGATGTGTAGAGAGCAACTACCTGGGTAGAAATGGTGTAAAATCAACCCATCACAGACTTGGCACTAAGCACTTAATATAGCAGGTCCCAGAAAAAGCTTTATCCCCTTTATAGGGATCTGGACTCAAAACAGGGACACCCGAGTTGTGTCCTCAGAGAAGCTGCAAACCGGAGGAGGGAGTCTGCGGCAAAGTTGTCAGTACCCAGAGGAACAAAATCAGTAGCAAAAAACAGGGGTAGAGGAAAGCGAAGTCAGACAGGCCTAAGTCACTACTGTGTAAGATGCATACACGGTAGTTATGTTCCATACATTTTCTGGAATTGTAGCATTTATTGCTACTGTATTTTGAAATGTATTAAAATACTAGCTGTACAGCCCGGCGTTGCCCGGGCATAGGGCCAAGTGTATATACTGTATGTATATGTGTGTGTGTCTGTCCATGCATAGCGCCCCCCCCTTCATAGCTCCACCCTGTTCAAGGATGCATATGGTCCACCCCTCTGGGATTATTCTATTTTGTTATAACTAAGAACAGTGAGTTACTATGCCTCGGTAAAGCCGGGGTCTACAGCCATCTAATATATAATGGTGAGTGTATATATGTATGTATGTATGTAGCCCCCAACCCCTTCATAACTCCGCTCCTCCACATCGCCCTACCCCCTTCATAGGCCCCCCTCAAATCTGCACCCCACCCACCCTAAAAACCACCCCCCCAAACCTAACCCTCGCCCCTTCCCCCAAAAACCCTGGACAGTGGCAGGCGCTACAGCTAGTATAATATAATGCAGCCTCCATATATGTGTGTATGTATGCATGTCCACACATAGCAATGCCTCTTCATAGCTCCACCCTTCCACATTTCCATGCCCCTTTCATGGATGCCCATGATTTTGTGGGGCTATATGGAGGGGCAGAGCTATGAGGACGGGACGGGACGGAACTATGATACATACACTCAGATTTATATATTAGATATGATTTAAAGAAAAAAAGAAGCATTGCACAGCATGATTACACCTAGTCATCAAAACCACTCGTGCAATGTACGCTCAAGACTAGTATTGCTGCTGTCGTCCAGAGAATGGTCTCAGATTGACGGTCGTGAGAAACCAATTAGTAGCCTGATCCAGGAATAAAAATCAAAGTTTGATAGTAAGAGGACTAAATCTGTTCCAAGGGTGCCTGGGCAGGTTCATGAACATCCTGGCTTCTTGTAAATGTGCAATAATGTGTCACTTAAGACTACATCTGCCTCCATGTAGGAGGGCGGTGGATGTTGGCTTCAGTTTGATTAGAGGAAATATATTTTAGAGCCAATCTTATTTTGTAGAGGGTCTTTGAAGGATTAAACCCTGCTAAGTGCTTTTTGTGGCAATTGTGTCAACAAAGTACAATCTCAGGCTTCAGTAAAAAAAAATAGTAATTGCGAGAAAGCTTAAAGAGGACCTGTCACCAAACCAGGCATGGTGATCTAATTACAGCACTGGATGCAGCATGTCTGCTGCATCCAGGCAAGGTGTCCCCCAGCCATTGAGCCCACTATACCTCGAAGGGGCTCAAAAAGAAAAACTCTGTGTTATGCTGCAGAAGAGGGAGACAATGATTGGCAGCGGTGGGCAGATTAAATATGCAGGGGGTGTGAATCTGCCCTTCGGCTCCAGCCTCTAGCCACCTCCTTTCTGCCTGCAGGATGTAAGTTTTCTAAGTGTATTTACTCGGGGTACAGTGGGGCTCAATGCCTGGGGGACCCCTTGACTGGATGCAGCAGACATGCTGCATCCAGTGCTGTAATTAGATCACCATGCCTGGTTTGGTGACAGGTCCTCTTTAAAACAGATACATGAGCAAATGATGATATCTGACAGTACTGTGACCATTTAATCAATTGATATAGACAATTTACAAATCACTATTTGAAACTTTTACCTCTAATTACTCCAAAGTGTCAGCCCCTAAGTGTCTCCTTTCTATGTATTTAGCTGTCCACTGCCTATTTTTAGGTGTAGTTCGTCTCCTTCAATAGATGTACACTGAGATGGGCTACAGGTAGTTTGGGAGAGGCTTTCTTTCTTTATGGGAAGTGGGGGCAACTTTTTAGTTGTACAGTCAGTGTGGGTCAGACCTTGTGGCTGCGGGTTATTTTTACAGGAAATGGAGGCAGGTTTTTGTCTGTTTGCGATCCTCTTTAGTGACTTCTTGGCAGCAATTCGATCATAAAGGCCTCCTTCTCGCATTCTTCTCTTGACAGTTGATGTGGAAATGCTACTGGTCTTGGATGTCTGTGCATCATTTATGATTGCTGTTATCTGAGGTGCTGTCAATTTATAATTTCTAAGGCTGGTAACTCTGATGAGCTTATCCTCTGCAGCAGAGGTAACTCTTGGTCTTCCTTTCCTGGGACGGTCCTCATAAGAGCCGGTTTCTTCACAGCGATTGATGGTTTTCATGACTGCACTTGAGGATACATTCAAGGTTTTAGCAATGTTCCGAATTGACTGACCTTCAAGCCTTAAGGTAATGATAGACTGACGTGTCTCTTTACTTAGTTGAGTG
This sequence comes from Allobates femoralis, assembly GCA_033576535.1. Taxonomy (NCBI): domain Eukaryota; kingdom Metazoa; phylum Chordata; class Amphibia; order Anura; family Aromobatidae; genus Allobates; species Allobates femoralis. The sequence continues at coordinate 36,823,635 of JARQOC010000005.1, forward strand.
GTTCTTGCCATATTCTGGGTTAGTAAAGTTGTGAAATAAGCTTCATTACAGTATGTATCTGTGTATCAACAATGCCTGAAGGTCACAAACACTTTCCAAAGGCCGGTGATTCCGCACATGAACTCTTGACAAGGCATATCTTTTTATTGGAAGCTGTTCCAGGTGACGAAGCTGCTTAAGAGAACGTCAAGGAGGTGTGAAGCTGGCATCAGAGTAAAAATATAAGCTTAAACACATATTTTGGTTTGTTTCAGAAGTGTTTCTTTACGTTGTTTCCATAAATGTTCTTTCTTGGGTTTTGCTGCTTTTCGTCTGACTCTACAAAGTGAACATTACAATATAAGAACAATGTGTCCAAACTTTTGACCAGTGCTGTAGGTTTACTCAATTATATACTATATATGCACAATTATATTACACTACAGGTAAACTAAATTAAGGAATAATACTACAAAAAAAACTGTGGAAAAAGGAAACATTGGAAAGAACTTGCCTACACAGTATCATATCAAACATAACTACATGGAAATGACAAAATCGAATGCTGCATTATGTTATGTTACATTAGTGTGCAAAAGTTTAAGGCAGGTGTAAAAAAAAAATGCTGAAAAGTAATAATGATAATAATAATAGAAGTATTAATCGTTTCTTTTAGTCAATTAATAAAATAAAGCAAAGTGCATGAACAAAAGAGATATCTATAATCCCTATTAGGTGACCGCTGTTTCCCTTCAACACAGCATCAATTCCTCTAGATACACAGAGTCAGAGATTTCTTAAGATTGTCAGGTTTTCGAGTAACCAATTATACCAATAATATAATGGTCATTTTCATATGCAGGAAGTAAAATAGCTACTGGAGGCCTGACACTGGGTGAGGAACAACCAAACTCTGCTGCAAAAGGGGAGGTTCTAAAATATAGTTTCAAATCACAGGACAAACCATGGCAAGATTGGCCACAGCAGCAAGACACAAGGTTGTTATACTGCATCAGCAAGGTCTCTCCCAATTCAATATTTCAAAGTGGACTGGGTTTTCATGAAATTCACTTCAAGCTGTTTTGAAGAACAATCAAGAAATTGACAATGTTGAGTAGCATAGAAACAGTGGTCATCGATGGAAACTTAAGTGCTGCAGATGAAAGACACAACATACTTACTTCCCTTCAAAACTGGAAGATGCCCAGCAGTGCCATCAGTTCACAACTGGTACCAACAGCGGGAATCGGCTACAAGCATCTACTGTTCAGTTAAGTCTAGCCAAAAATGGTTTTCATGTAAGAACTGCAGCCAAAAAAAGCCATACCTTTGACAAAGAAATGATGGCAAACGAGTAGCAACTCAACTGTACATTCAAAAATAGGAACTAGGATGTGGAAAAAAAAGGCAGCAGGTGCTCTGGACAAATGTGTATTTGGCTGTAACAGAATGCAGTTTGTTCGCAAAAATGTTTTTAGAGCTGTATAATGTGTCTGCAGGCAGTGGGGATGCATGCTAGAAAGTCCTTGCCAGTTGGGGGCTGCATTTCAGCAAATTGAGTTGGGCATTTGGTCAGAATTATTGGTGTTCTCAATTGGCTTGACTTCGATTCCTTTCTTGTTCATGCACTTTGTTTAACCCTATGCGAATTCGTGGTACACACCGATCTGTGGTATTTCATTACTCAGGTTGAGCCCTAACAAAACTTTCACCCTGTCCTCTCCTGCTCTAAGCTGAAACATAATACAGTAATATCTAAAAATCATGGATTCTTTGATAAATATACACCCACACTTTTAGACCACAGGCTGAACAGATCTGAATTCAAGATTTTCAAATTGACAATAACAGTTTAATATTTTAAAATATGATCCCATCAATATCCCAACTTGAATTTTGGTACAGATGTGGCTAATAGCAAATTTTTTAAACAGATTTTTCGGAAATGCGTTTTAAAATTTTGCGTTTGCATGAGTAAAATATTAACAAAGATCCTCTTGTGACATATCTGGGGAAAGCCTGTACAGTTCTGAGTAGAATGGTGTTTATGTTGTTTCTCTATCTTATTTCTAGCAAGAGAGAAAAAATGTAAAGCCATACCAGCCAAAATTTGCGTTTTAAAACTTTAAACATCTGTAAAAAATTAACTGCATAAAGAAAAAAAAATTCAAAACTTTTAATTTGTAATTAACTAAAATTGTACTTCATATAGAAAAAAAGTTAAAAAAAGATGTCAGGTAAAGAAAAATATTCATATTTAAAATCACTTGACATGGAAATGACCCTATAATTACCTCACACGCTGTGTCCCTGCCTCACAAGCCTGCATGTTTCCCTGCACATGACTACAAATTCAGTCTGCAGTCAGGTGTCGCTAAAGGCCCCGTTACACGGAACGACATTGTGCACGACACCGCTTTAACTTCACAGGTTTAATGATGTTGAAACAACATCATAAGTGCATCGTTGCGTGTAACAGAATGATTCAACTACGTTAAATTGTCAAGTTGGAGTTGACAGGTTTATGAACATGTTCTCAAACCTGAAGATCTGCAACCAGCCAACCTGCTGCATCGTTGTGTGTGACACCGCGATAACGATGTTGTTTACAACTTCGCCCATTCACCGCAATGAGCAGGTATAGTTCGCTGGGTTGTGCGAACGATACCTCTCACAACATCGTTGGTGAGTTGTCCACGATATCTAGATGTGTGACATCTCACCAGCGATGTTGAAACGATGTAAAAAAAGAAACGCGCACCCACGAGATCGTTGTCGAACATCTTTAACGTCGTGCCATGTAACGGTACCTATTAACAGCCCCGGGTGGATTGGAGATATACCCGTGGTTGTTAACCAGTTAAATCCTGCTGCCAATCTCTGACAGCAGGATTTAACATGTGGCAGCAGGGAGTGCACTTCATTCGCCACTCCCATTGGCTCACCCTTGATGTGGGCCGTTTGTTAGGACAGCCGGGGGTCAGCTGATGACATGTGTCTGTCATTACTATCCTCCTATGAACACTGCAAGCAACACTCATAGGAGATTGTGATTTCTGCTGAAGGGGAGCAGCGCATATTAAATTTACTTAAACACATGCACATGCAATCGCCCGCCACTGCTGCAGCCGCTGGCAATGACATGTGGATATTTCCTGCTTCTCACATACATCCTCCCAAGCGTAGGAAGCTGTGAATATCCTGGCTGTGATTATAGTCACCATCCATCACTCCCCCGCAGCAGCACAGTGACCGCTTATGCGGGCAGCTCAAGGCGTGTGAGGAGCGGCAAATGACAGTGATGTCATTGCTGAACGCTTACATGCTGGTCAGCTGAGGAGGATGTCTGCTGCTGTGGGGGAGCGATGGACGGTGAGCACAATTGTTTATTTTTTTATGTGTGTGCCAGGATGGGGCCATATACCCGGATGAGGGATCATACATGCTAGGATGATGGACATATACCAGGATGAGGGATTGTACGTGCCAGGATGAGGGGCCACATACTAGGATGAGGCACTCATACATGCCAGGATGGAGGATATACCAGGAAAAGGGGCTATATATGTGGCACTCCAGGGTTCATGTGCCACAGTAAACCACCACAAAGGGTTAACTCCCCACACAACCCACAACACTACACTAGCGCCTTCAGGCCAGAAGGGGGAGATAAAGTTGCTTCCCTATATATTCTGGTGTGAAGAGGAAGCGGCGTTAGTTAGTTCAGTTCCCAGGAGAACTGAGGGAGAAGGACCTTGGTGTAAAAGGGCTGCGTTAGGCTCAACCCACGGTCCACTGTCCAGTTCCAGGCCAAGCCAGGGTCTGAGGACAGGAGACAGAGCAGAGAGGAACACACCTGGGAGACAGAGTTATCCTGAAACTCACCCCAGAGGAGCGCAAAGAATGGATACCGGATCCGATGCTGTGCTTGAAACATACACATAGTGAAGACCGGATTAGTGAAGGTCCCACACCTTCACTGTACCACAGCGAAGCAACACGGCGGGGTCAGGAACACGGAATAAGACTCAAGATGCCTAGCAAGTTGGTACCCGTGAGGGGAGAAAGGGCCGGCAGCTTAGCTAAAGCGGTGGCAGAGCCACACACACAGCGCATAACAGGGAGCCAAAGGACCCGGCCAGGGTGGGAGCAACCCGGCCCCTGCACAGACTCTGTGGACAGTACTCAGCTGATGTACCATCTTCAGTAAAAGACTTGGAAAACTACAAAACCGAGTCTGTGTAATCCTTGCAAACCTTGTTCTCCCTCACAAACTGTTTCACCACTACTGCCCCGGGACCAGGCTCTGCCCGTGGAGAGCGTCACATCACAGGCTGCTATCCATCATCCCCAGAGGTTCTGCAGCAGCGGGGTCACCCTGACCACATACCACGGGTGGCGTCACACTCTATCCCCTGTAAATAACCCCCAACCTTTACTTGTGGGCTCGGGACACGGTCCGGACCAAGACCGCCGTGATAACCCCCGTGATACCCCGGTCCGGTACCGAGTACACCGTCCCAGTGGACTCCACAAATACATGCCAGGAGGAAATGAGGGGGGGCCATGTACATGCCAGAATGAGGGGCCATACATACCAGGATGGAGGACAGACATACCATGGGGTGAAGGATCATACATGCTAGGATGAAGGGCCATATACCAGGATGGAGGATAGCTATTCCAGGACGAGGAGCAATATACATGCCAGGATGAGAGACTCATATGCCAGGATGAGGGGCCATATACATGCCAGTTGGAGGATAGATATATCAGTATGAGAGGCCTTATACATACCAGGATGAGGACTCATGAATACTAGGATGGAGAACAGATATATCAGGATGAGGGGCCATACATACTAGGATGGAGGAAAGATATACTAGGATGAGGGACTCATACATACCTGTATGGAGGATAGCTATACCAGGATAAGGGGCCATATACATGCCAGAATGGAGGATAGATATACCACGATGAGAGGCCTTATACATACCAGGATGAGGGACTCATGAATACTAGGATGGAGAACAGATATATCAGGATGATGAGCCATACATACCAAAATGGAGGAAATATATATCATGATAGGGAACATATACCAGGATGGGGGACACTACCCCTATAACAATGTAAGCAGCAGCAGACCCCCACCCTTCCCTCATAAACAGCGAGTCATGACCACATTTTTTGCTTCATTTTTTTTATCCTAGTTTCCAGTACTCTATATGGTAAAATGAATGATGTAATTTAAAAGTACAACTTGTCCTGCAAAAAACGTGTGTAGATTGACAAAAAAAATAAAAAGTTATAAATCTTGGAAAAAGGGGAGGGAAAAACACAAAAAAACAAACAGAAAATGGCCTTGGCGTAAATGTTTTACTGCGTATAGACAACATATACGTTACACTGCTTTCACACTAGCAATTTTTTTTCAATCGTGGCAATCGTTTGCAGCATCTGCCACGTAACGGCTGACTAGCAGCAATCCTGCATTAATAATAATCTTTATTTATATAGCTCAAACATATTCCGCAGCGCTTTACAAATCAGTTCAGCCCAATTCATTCCCTATGGACTTGCGGTCAGGTGCGGCACTTGCGGCTGCGCTAAAAAACCGCTGATGTGAAAGCAGCCTAACATCGGGGGAGATACCTAATATCGACTATATTACTATGTGTCCCGTCATTACAGTTTATACACAGCTTTTCCCTTGGTATATATGGCATCTATTTCACAATATATACCTCAACTCCCCCGTTATTACACTGTAGATAGTGTCTCCCCCAGTGTATTCAGCATCCCCCTGGTATATATGGAGTTCCCCTGGCATATACAGCGCCTCTCCTGGTATATTTGGCATCTCCCCGGTATATACGGTGCCTTCTCCAGTATATATGGTGTCCCTCCCCCTAGTATGTATGACGTCTCCTCCAGTATATATGGTGTATCCCCAGGTATATATATGGTGTCCCTCTCAGAGTATATGGTCCCCACTAGTATATATGAAGTCCCCCCCAGGTATATATGATGTCTCCCTCAATGTATATGATCCCCCCTCCCAGCATATATGATGTTCCCCCAGGTATATAAGGTGTCCCCCTCAAAGTATACGGTCCCCACTAGTATATATGATGTCCCCCTCAGTGCATATGATCCCCCCAAGTATATATGATGCCCCCCCCCCCAGAGTATATGGTCCCCACTAGTATACATGGTCTCTCCCCAGGTATACATGGTGTCGCCCTAGTAAATATGGAGTCTCCTCTGTATATATGGTGTCTCCCCAGGTATATACGGTGCCCCCCTCAGTGTATATGGTCCCCTCAGTATATACAGTGTCCCCCCAGTGTATATGGCGTCTCCACCGGTATAAGCCCCTGCCAGCTCCTCTCTGTAGTCAGCACATACAGACATGTCCATGTACAGGAGTCCCCTCTCCTCCTTATGCTCAGTGTAATGGAAGCCCGGGCCTGTCCCCGCTCATATTCGGTTTCGGTGCCCCTTCAGTGTGTATAGTGTCCCTCCCAGTTTATATGGTGTCTCCTCAGTATATATGGCGACCCCCCCCCTTACCCCCCGGAATATACAGTGTCCTCCTCGGTATACACATTGTCCCTTCCGGTATATATGGCGTCTCCCCCGGTTTATTCGGTGTCCCCCGTTATTCCCCTCAGCCCCGGCTCCTCCTCAGCACAGACATGTCCGTGTACAGGAGCCGCCTCTCCTCATTGTGCTCAGTGTCATGGAGGCCCGGGCCTGTCCCCGCTCCCTCACACATCACACAGGCCGGGGAGGGAGGAGGTGACAGCGGCCTCATCCTCTCCATTACCTGCTCCGCCGTCTCCTCAGCTCTCCTTCTTCTTGTCCTCCTCCTCAGCCTCCTCCTTCTCGGGTTATTTTGGGCGGGAGAGTGTGAGGTAAATGGCGGCAGGACCCCTCCACTCTCCTCAGCCCGGACAGACATGGAGGCAAATGCCCCAGAAAGTAACAAATCCCCGACACTGACACCATGCTGAAGTTCTTTCTTATTCGGCTATTTATTATTGTTTGATTTTTTTCAGGTTTTTCAATAAAAATAAAACATTCTACGTATACAATAATATGCAGTCTTGTGCCCTCTTGTGAATACACTTAAAAACAGATATAAAATTAGAAGACTGGCACAAAACTGGGCATCAAAGTGGGCACTGAGGTGTGGTATTGAAGGGGTTAAATGGCTTTGGGCCACTGATCTGACACCTGATTTACATACCTAGTGTTCCCCCACATCAAATTCATGTCACTCCAGTCTGGCCCAAATAGGTTCTGGGCATCAAAACTGGCATCAAAGTGGGGCAAATCGCCCATTTTCACAGATTTGAATAAGTAACAGCTGTTTTTAAGGGGTTAAATGGCTTTGGGCCACTGATCTGACACCTGATTTACATACCTACTGATGCCCCACATCAAATTCATGTCACTCCAGCCTGGCCCAAATGGGTTCTGGGAATCAAAACTGGCATCTAAGTGGGCAGAGAACCAATTTTCACACATTGGAAAAAGTAACAGCTGTTTTTAAGGGTTAAATGGCTTTGGGCCACTGATCTGACACCTGATTTACATACCTAGTGTTACCCCACATCAAATTCAGGACACTCCAGCCTGGCCCAAATGGGTTTTGGGCATCTAAACTGGCATCAAAGTGGGGCAAATCGCCCATTTTCACAGATTTGAACAAGTAACAGCTGTTTTTAAGGGGTTAAATGGCTTTGGGCCACTGATCTAACACCTGATTTACATACCTAGTGTTGCCACATAATCAAATTCATGTCACTCCAGGCAGAAGGAGCGAAGTAACAGCAGACTGGGGGCAGAGGAGCCGTACCGGTTCATCCCAGAAAGCAACCCAGACACCGGAGTCCGAGTCTGCAGGAGAGCATCTAGCCCAGCAGAGATACCGGTTCACCGAGGAGACTCCGGTCTCCCGAACAACTGTACAGCAACCAAGAAGGAAGCCAGGCACCGCAGGAGAAGTGATAGCGGTAGTCCACACAAAGGTTTCCCACCACACAACGCAGGTGACAGAGACACAGAGGAGGCCAAGCCTAGTTTCACACGGGTCAGAGGCTTCACTACAGGAAAAACAACAAGGAGGCCTTATACTCACTGTGGAGATCCAGAAGTGTTTCCCGACCATCGGAGTGTACCCTGGACATTATCTTCAATACCACCAGTAAAGGTACAGAAACAACTTCCAGTGTGTGTGTCCATTTCTCCAACCCTGACCCTGCCCAGCTCAGCGACTGTAGCAGCAGCCCCACTGTGCATATCCCTGTCACCTCATTACAACCCCGAGGACTCTGCTCCGCCTGTGGGCAGCTATACCATCCGGTTGCCCATCCATAATCCCCAGAGGCCCACAGCAGCGCTGGTGCCATCACCAGAAACCACAGGTGGCGTCACGAGACATTTATTTTTTTTATTCTTATCACTTTTCTTTTATTTATAAATGACTACCAGAGCTACGGGTTCGAACAGGCCACCAGTGACATCCCCCCAACTCCACACCCGACTTCTGAGTTCCCATAGACCCCTGGGTGAATCATAGGGAGCAGATAGGGATCACACTGTTCAAGGGGCTGTAGGGTCACCATACTTTGTAGGGAGCTGTTAGGGATCATGCTGTTCTGGGGGACTGTAGGTTCATCGTACTTTGTAAGGAACCGTTTGAGATTATTGTTAGTGATGAGCGAGTAGCGAAATATTCACACTCACTGTACTCGTAACAAGTAGTTTTTAATACTTGCATATTTGTCCGAATAGCAAATCTAATGATAGTCAATTAGTGATAGGCTCCGCTCACACATCCAGCCATAAAACGAGTATTTTCGTGACAGGGCGAGAGGGTGGGCTTTTTTATGATTTCAATGCCTAAAATACTTTCTGTGCCCCCAGAGAGACCCCAACGTTGAATCTGCTCTCCCTGAGGTGCCAGCTCTCATTGTTTACTGAGGGAGCTGTCAATTTGTGTCAGATCGATAACAATTGACATAACACTCATGAGCACAAGCGATACTCGCCGAGTAACGAGAATCGCAAATACCGTACTATCCGTGCGAGTAGTAACGATTACACACACTCATCACTAATTATACTGTTCAAGGGGCTGTAGGTTCATCATACTTTGTAGGGAGCTGTTAAGGCATCAAACTGTGTGGTGGCTTCCTACTGTTTGGTGGGGCTGTGGGTTCATCATACTTTGTAGGGAACTGTTAAAGATCATACTGTGTGGGGGCTTTAAAGTTATCATACTTTGTAAGGAGATGTTGAGGCATCATACTGTGTGGTGGCTTTCTACTGTTTGGTGGGGCCATCATACTTCGTAGGGAGCTGTTAGAGATCATACTGTTCGGGGGCTCTAGGGTCATCAATAGCGGTGAGTGAATAATAAAATATTCAGGTTTGGATTACTCATGAAGAGCACCTCACACTATTTGAGTGTTCATCACGAGTAACGAACCTAATGCAAGTCAATTAGTGATGGTGTCCGTGATGGGGCCAGGGCAAGGGGTACTCGGACACCGGGACTGATGGCAGCTTGGGTGGGGTATCACAGGTGGTCGGGATCCCGGTTCCGCGCCCTGGTGATCATTTGAGTAGAAGTTGGGGGAGAAGGGAGTATTTACAGGGGATCGTGACGCCACCTGTAGTTCCCGGTAATATGGTACCGGCACTGCAAGCCAGCCGCTGAGGTGATGGTGGGTGCAGCAGTGTGTGGTGGTGGGTGTAGCAGAGTGTGGTACAGCTCCCTACAGGTGGAGCTATTACCTCAGGGCAGCGGTGATGGATGAAGATGAGACGAGGGGGGTTGTGGTAGGTGTTGCAGTTCTTACCCTTCTGCTGAGCTGCTGGTGGTGCTGAGCCCTCCGGGCACCGCAATAAGGATAACTGAGTCCAATTCAACTTTACTCCACTTTAATGGGTACCGGCAGATGGTGATGGTATACGGTACAGTCTGGTTTACTGGGGGTCTGTCATTAGTTCCAGGTTTCCCGTTATGGAGTCTCTAGATGTTCTTCCTTCTATGGCTTTCTGGGTTAAACTTATTCTTCTTAACTTCTACCACCCTCGCAGAGCTCTCCCGCCAGTCCCTTGATCTCCCACAATGGGGCACGGTTGTCCTTGACCAGTTCTAACAGGGTTGCTACTACCCTCGCCACCAGTACTCGGGCCGTTACTCCTGTGATCTTGGATCTAATGTGGTCCTGAGGGGTGAGGTACCTTGTGGTGCTGTCAGCTACCCCTTTAGTGATGGGCCGGCAGCTCGTCAGTCTGCATCCAGAGATAAACGTCTGACTGCAACGGCGGCTTCCTGCACTGCCGATGCTTCCCCAACGCGACCAGCCGGCTCCAATCAGTCCTGGCCCATTGTCCTCTGTCTTGGTTTCCCCCGTGAAGGTTGGGGTTCCTCACAGCAGAGTTGCTGTCAGGCTAGTCCTTGCTGACTGCCTTCCCAGCACTGTCTAAACGGAAAATTTCCCTCCCACTACTCTATCCTAGGCCGGCCCCCTATTCTAAGTCATGTGGTCCTAGATGGGTGTAAAATCAGACTCCATAAGGTGAACCTTGAACTGGCAACTTTACAGGGTTAGCACATTATTATTAAAAAGTGCAATACTACCCTGTGGCGCCTAGTCACAGGGGCGCCACATCCGCTCACACACAGCCAGCCAAAAACAAAGCATTTCCGGGCAAAGGGCTTTCATTTGTGTGTTTATGACATACAACACATCGCCCTACCCCCCCAGTTTGAGTCTCCCATTCAAATGGCTCTCACTAGGGTGCCAGCTCCCATTACTCACTAAAGGGAGTTGGCAATTTATGTCAAATTTTTCACGATCGACACATCACTCTCGAGCGCCAGCTGTAGGGGACTTTAGGAGCATCATACTTTGTAGGGAGCTGTTAAGAGATCATACTTTGTAGGGAGCTGTTAAGCATCATACTGTGTGGTGGCTTCATAATATTTGGTGGTGCTCTTAGACATCTGTTTGGGGGGCCATCATACTTTGTAGATATCTGTTAGGAATTATATTGTGCGGGTGGTTTCATACTGTTTAGGAAGCAGTTAGGAATGATACTTTGTCACGGGCTTTGGTGAGGGGAGGTGTGGGAGCATTATTATTATAGCCCTATTAAATTCCAGGGAACATCATACTGTTTTGAAAATTTTTTATGGATCATACTGTGTAGGGGGCTGTAGGGCATCATACGTTTGTAAGAAGCTCTTGGGTATCAAGTGTATACGGGCATCCCACTGTACAGGGGACTGTAGGGACAATATACTGTGTAGGGGAGCTGTTGATAATGGCAGAAGGGCTGCATAAAGTGAGGAGACAGGAGCTGGATGCGGCTCGCAACCCTCTCTCAGAGCTAAATGTCAGATAGATTGGGGACCTCTATTCTATGGTAATATGTATTAGAAGCAGCGAGCCAGCAGACTTCATTCTTCAAGGGTTACCTCCAGGCACACCGGTTTCCTCCCAAATTTCAAAGACATACTGATAGGATGTTTAGATTGTGAGCTCCAATGGGGACAGTGTTGCAAATGTATGTAAAGTGCTATGGAATTAATAGCACTATATAAATGAATAAATATTATTATAAAATTACTAACAAAATAATTTAATACTACTGAGCAAAATCAATTTCAGCCCTCCACAACAGCCACTGTCTCTTCTGTGGCCCCTTGGGAAAATTAATTGCCCCCCTCTTGTTCTTTGTGAAGTGAAACATTGCACCATGAGTAATTATAGATCACTTGATTTCAGTGCTGTTTTTCATTTTGCTCCATATGATAGAATAAATATGCGAGTCGCCCGGGGCAGTGGGCACTCGGATATCTGTGCCCTTTCCGCTGTGGTTGGGGATGTCACTGGTGGCCTGCACGGACCCGTGGCCCCGGAGACCGAACTTAAAGAGGGGAATATATGTACAGGGGAAATAAAGTGTATAATATAGTTCACGTGACGCCACCTGCAGCTTCTGGTGATAGAGCACCAGTGCCACTTCAGTCCTCCGGAGGGTGGTGGTATAGCAGCCTTGATGGTACAGCTCCCTGCAGGTGGAGCTAACCCCCCGAGGCAGTGATGCACTGGTGATGATAGGGGTGCTGGTGATGGATGAGCAGGGTCCTGGCCGGATGGTTGGATAACGGGACAGTCTCTGAGGATGGCAGTGGCGCGGGGAAGGAACTGACACACACACCGCTGGTTGCTCTTTACCTTTTTACTGGTGTTGAAGCACGTAAATCACCCAGAGTACCTCCGGGTGTTCAGGATTCACTTCTGGATCTCTACAGCGAGTGGGTATAAGTCCTCCTCGGACGGATGTCCTTTATCAACACCATGGTGGGACTATGAGACATTGGAAATATATCTGGGACATCAAATGATCCCGAGAGGTCTCCGCTTAAAGGGAACCAACCACCTCAGATGACGTGTATAAGCTGTTAATACATGTCCCTGGACCCTATGTACACCATTGCAGCTATGTTTTTGCTAAGAATATTGATAACAGCAAACCGAAATAAACAGTTTATAAACTTACATGATTTAGTACTTGAGGGCGTCTCCCTCGGGCTTTAGTACGAGAGGGCTGTGTCTTATGCAGCCTGAGTGGCTTTCCTCCCCCTCCCTCTCTGTTTGCAGGACGTCACTGAGAAGACGTGCACGGACGGGAGCTGCCTTGGGTGCCCGCCCACACCAAGATAATATCACGCCCTAATGTGACGTCCTGCAAACAGAGAGTGAGGGGGAGGAAAGCCACTCAGGCTGCATAAGACACAGCCCTCTCGTACTAAAGCCCGAGGGAGACGCCCTCAAGTACTAAATCATGTAAGTTTATAAACTGTTTATTTCGGTTTGCTGTTATCAATATTCTTAGCAAAAACATAGCTGCAATGGTGTACATAGGGTCCAGGGACATGTATTAACAGCTTATACACGTCATCTGAGGTGGTTGGTTCCCTTTAAGGAAAATTGCCACTACTAATTATGGGGACATTTTTACTGAGAAGTGGCAGAGTATTCTCTCTGCAGCGTCATTTAAATTACCGTATATACTCGTGTATAAGCCGACCCGTGTATAAGCCGACCCCCCTACTTTTGCCCCCAAAACCTGGGAAAATCTATTGACTCGTGTATAAGCCGAGGGTGGACCCTAGCACAAGTATACAGCCCCAGCAGTGTGGTATACACCAGTCCCAGAGGTAGATACAGCAGCCCCAGTGGTAGTATACACGCAGCCCCAGTAGTATATACAGCCCCAGTGGTAGTATATACAGCCCCAGTGGTAGTATACAGGGCCCCAGAGGTATATAGCAGCCCCAGTGGTAGTATACAGGGCCCCAGAGGTATATAGCAGCCCCAGCGGTAGTATACAGGGCCCCAGAGGTATATAGCAGCCCCAGTGGTAGTATACAGGGCCCCAGAGGTATATAGCAGCCCCAGCGGTAGTATACAGGGCCCCAGAGGTATATAGCAGCCCCAGTGGTAGTATACAGTGCCCCAGAGGTATATAGCAGCCCCAGTGGTAGTATACAGTGCCCCAGAGGTATATAGCAGCCCCAGTGGTAGTATACAGGGCCCCAGAGGTATATAGCAGCCCCAGTGGTAGTATACAGGGCCCCAGAGGTATATAGCAGCCCCAGTGGTAGTATACAGTGCCCAGAGGTATATAGCAGCCCCAGTGGTAGTATACAGGGCCCCAGAGGTATATAGCAGCCCCAGTGGTAGTATACAGGGCCCCAGAGGTATATAGCAGCCCCAGCGGTAGTATACAGGCAGCCCCAGTAATGCAGGCCCCCCCCAGCGTCTCTCCGGTCACCTGTAAAGCAAGCTATACTTATCAGTGTCCCGCTCGCACCCGCCGCTGCCGACATCCGCGATCCTCCATCTTCATGCGACTCCTCTTCCTGTTTCCTGTGCGCGTCGCCGGGAATGACGTCATTGCCGGCGACGCGCACAGAAACAGGAAGAGGAGTCGCATGAAGATGGAGGATCGTGGATGTCGGCAGCGGCGGGTGCGAGCGGGACACTGATAAGTATAGCTTGCTTTACAGGTGACCGGAGAGACCCTGGGGGGGCCCTGCATTACTGGGGTTGCGGGGGCTGCTGTATACCGATGTATACATCGGTATGTACCGATGTATACATCGGTATACAGCACTGACTCGCGTATAAGCCGAGGGGGGTACTTTTCAGCCCAATTTTTGGGCTGAAAAACTCGGCTTATACGCGAGTATATACGGTAATGCAGCTTATTGTTGGGGAAGACACTGAGAAACTAAAAACTCTGGAACAGTCAATTGGTGAAATCCTTAGCTAAATTAGAAAAGCATCCAGAATATGCAGCGCTGAACCAACAGTTACAACAGAAAATCACCGACGTTGAGAGCGCCATTACAGACGTGAAAAAGAAATAATTTATGCGGGACTGCAAAGACTACGATGAAAAAACTGTCTATGCATGGAAACATACAACTACTCCAAAAAAAAGCCTCGCTCTATATTGAGGAAAAATAAGCATGGAAACAGAAACACTCCTAATAGGACTAACCGTGTGAGTTTTTCTACTCCAGAGCGAGGAGATTCTTCCTTTGTCACTAATAGATCCAGTGTTTCATCTATGGAGTTTACCCCAAAAAAACGGGTGAGGAAGAGGGGAGGCCGGCGGCAACGCAAGGGACCATTCATATCCCCTACGCAACCGAAGGTAAATGTGTCGTGTGACCAGTTTACTGTGGTGAACTTGTCAGCTTGTATAATCTCGGACTCTGAAAAAAAAAAGGTGCTTGAAAAAGGACTTAATTTTGTTCCGACTTGTAGAGGTAAATTGTTTGATACACTGCTAGGTATAAATAAATTCACAAGGGCATTAACAGTTAAGCGACATTTTTATTGTGATGACCCAAATAGTAGTGTTCAGACTGCCACTGTACAAGATACTTCTTCGGTGAATGAGAGTATTCCACTAGTTTTGGAATTAAGGGAACAGATAACCTGATCAGAATTAAATGTGTTGGGCGGTGAATTTGAAAATCAGTCAGATGAAACTGATCCATTTCAGCAAGCTCCAAATCCATTTTTTTATCCATTGAATGCAAGGATTCCAGCTATGGATCAGTTTCAGCAGGCTATGGAAAATGAGGTAAAAACCATTCTGAAATCTAACCCAACCATTCAAAATAATCTCACTGAATTGGAAAGAATTGCACTAAAACAAGTGAAGGATAATCCGCACATAGTAATACGTGCTGCAGATAAAGGCGGTTCAGTTGTGATATTGGACAGCGGCTTATACCAGATGGAGGTCATGAGGATGCTGTCTGATGCCCAACATATGGTAAGCTGACCACCAATCCTACAAATGGTGTTGGATGAGGGAGTGGTGTTGGGAGTCATTAATAAAAATATGGCGGAGCACCTTTTGGTCTCAAAACCTTTATGCGCTTTATTCCATGCACTTCCTAAGATTCATAAAGCAGTTTTTCCTCCTCCCTTACACCCCATAGTGGCAGGCATAGGTAGTGCTAATGAAAAATTGTTAATATGGATTGATAAGAAACTACAAAGTATCCTGAAAACTTCTATAGGATTCATACGTGACGCAAAGCACTCGCTAAGAAGTCTACAAAAATGGAACAGGGATTATGTCTGGGTGACACTGGATGTGGTGTCCTTGTATCCTCCATACGCTTTCTTTGGAAACTTTAGAGTATTACCTGGATACCACACATTTGTTTTCCCCTGAAATGTGTCAATTTATTCTCACGAGTGTACATCATCTCCGAACAACAATTTTTTTATGTTTGAGGATTCATACTATCTGCAGTGTTGTGGATGCCCCATGGGGGCTGGCTTTTCCCCTTCATTAGTAAATATTTATATGATGTATTGGGAGAGTAAATATGTTCACAATTTGGGTAACTCCTTTTTGGATGATTTGGTGGAGGAGGTACATAGATAACGTCATTATATTTCATCGGGTGACATCTCTGAGGTTTATGGATTTTATTGAATACGTGAACTCAAATCCATATAACATAACATTTACTCATGAGATTCATGGTCAGAGGGCAACATATCTAGATGTAGAATTGCTAGGTGATGTATGCACAGGGGTTATTCGCTCTGCTCTGTACCACAAACCGCTAAGCGGAAATGTGGTTTTACATGCCAGGAGTTGTCATCCCAGGCATGTGATTAATAATCTTCCCTACGGTGAGTTTGTGAGGGCAAGGAGATCTTGCTCTAGTGAAGTCACGTATGGGAAGGTATCTGATGACATTTGTAAGCGGTTATCACACTGCGGATACAATGCTCATTGTCTGCACAGAGCTTTAACAAGAGCTGCCGGCCTTTCGCAAACCACACTTTTGATGGACAAAAAATTATCAGCTGTAGGAAAAAAAAAAAAGAGTGGTTATTATAACTCCCTACCTGTATTTTCCATTAGTTATAGTGTAGATTCTAATAAGATCGCAGATGCCTTAAAGAGAAACATCTCAATTTTACAACAAGACCCAATACTACATAAAATTATAACGCAGGGGTATAAAAGTGTTCCCAAAAGGTCTCTAAGGGCACCGTCACACACACAGATATATTGCATGCAACTCACTGGTTGCAGTGAAATCATGGACACATTGTTCTATTTTGTGGCTGTGTACAAATGGAACAATGTGTCCATGATTTCACTGCAACCAGTGAGTTGCATGCACTATATCTCTGTGTGTGACGGTGCCCTTACACTTGGTAATATATTGTCACCATCTGACTTCATGAGCAAACAAAAACAACCAACCTGGTTGCAAACTAAAGGAAATTACCATTGTGGAGGAGTAAGATGTGGATTATGCCAACATATGGAGGTCACAAAGGTTTTTTCCAATAGAAAGACACAGCGGAAATATGACATTTGTGCGTACATGAACTGTAACACGATTCATGTTGCGTACATGGCGTCGTGCCAAATTTGTGCAAAAGATTACATTGGGTGCACTACAAGAACATTAAAAAAGGAGATTTTTGTGTACTCACCGTAAAATCCTTTTCTCTTAGCCTCTAATTGGGGGACACAGACCGTGGGTGTTATGCTGCTGTCCACTAGGAGGCGACACTAGGCAGAATCTGCAAAAGAGTTTAGAAACTCCTCCTCTGCAGCATATACACCCTGGAGCAGGAAGTGCTTCTCCAGTTTTGTGCTAAAGCAGTAGGAGAGTTAACAGATAATAACGGTGACACAGTAAGTCTACGCAGGCGACCTGTGTAAACAAATATAGTTAACAAGGTAATAACAGTGTAACATGGCCTGAAACCAAACAGGCACGTGTGTAAACAGTTAAAAGGTAGCAGAGTAATGCTAGTACCACAAGTCCTGAAATTAATCAGGCGCATGTGGAAAACAGTGAAGAGTTAACGAAGCAATAATCGTATAACAAGGCCTGTAACTAAACAGGCTCACAGTACTATAAGGCCTGGAACTAAACAGGCACAAGTTTAAACAGTCAACAGAGTGATAATAGGTAAACATGTGTAAACATGTTAACCATGTAACAGCTGAGAAACTATGTGAGAACTATAGAAAAAGACCCACAAGGTCAATAGGGTGGGTGCTGTGTCCCCCAATTAGAGGCTAAGAGAAAAGGATTTTACGGTGAGTACACAAAAATCTCCTTTTCTCCTTCGCCTCATTGGGGGACACAGACCGTGGGACGTCCCAAAGCAGTCCCTGGGTGGGAAAGAACAATGGAACTAGTGACACTGAGCATGGTCAGTGAAGAACTATGCACCGACAGGCGGGCTGCTGCCGCCTGGAGGGCACGTGTACCCAGACCTGCGTTTGTCGAGGACTGAGTGCAAGCACTATAGTGGCTTGGGTATGGGTGTAGGCTGACCCCTTGGCTGCCTATACACTTGTTGTGCCGATACCCCTTACCGAACTGTCCAGGAGGCTTTCACGGCCGTAGTAGAATGTGCCGTGACCTGCCGGAAGGAATGAGGTTTCGAAGGTATAAGCGTCTTGGATGGTTAGAGGAATCCACCTCGTTAGGGGAGCCTTAGAGGCTGATGTGTCATTATGTCTGCCCATTGGAAGAAGGATAAGGAGAATCCGACCTCTTAGAAGGGCACTGTCCTGGATACCTAGACGCGTAGGGCCCCGACAAGGTCCCGCATACGTAGGTCCTTCGCGACCGGACAGACTGGAGTCCGGCACGGCGATGGCAGAGAGATTTCTTCATGTAGGTGGAAGAAGTAAACCTACCGTATAAGAAGAATGGAACCAGCCATAGGACAATCTTGTCCAGATGGAAGACTAGAAAAGGATGGATTACAGTAAACTGCTGCAAGTACCGATACTTCTGCAGAGACAAATAAATGCCGCCGAACCATACTACTATGTGGATGAGTATGCTAAGGTAACATCCCATCGAGGCTGAAAAGATGGTTCTTGTAGTGCCGTGAGGACCAAGTTCAGGTCCCCACGGGTGTAGTCTTGTTGTATGGAGACCTGAAATAGCAGACCCTTTGAAGGAAGGACTTTATAGACGTCTGGTGGCAAGACGTGTTTGTAATAGGGTGAAAAACGGCTGAAAACCTGCTGTGTAAGAGACCCTAAGGACAGACCTGAGTCTAGGTCTGAGTGGAAGAAAGTGAGTGTCTCTGGTATGAAGTAGGGCCAAGGGGAATGACCTCTAGAGGTGCACCAAGCAAAAAAACAAAACGATTACCCATGTGTAATGGGATATCGCTGATAAAGCTGGTGTTCTCTCTGTGACTACGGTCGTTACAATATCCTGGGAAAAAAACCTCTTGGGTTAAATTCCAGGTCTCAAAGGCTACGCCTTTAATCTCAGATGTGAGGAATTCTGAGGGAGGACTGGCCGTGATCGAGCAGGTCTGGACTGTCTATGAGACGTCCTGGTACTGCTACTATAAAGTGGACGAGTCTGCGCACCAAGCGCGTGTCGGTCAGTCTGAGATCACGAAGATGATACAGCGTCAGTCTCGTTTGATATTCCAGACTGTTAGTGGGGAAAGGATATCGGAGAGACGGATACTGGTCCAGGCTTGGACTAGTGCGTCTGACCCACTGACTGTGGATCCGGAGACCAGGCCAGGAAGGCCAGGACCGTGGCATTGAGGCGTGACTCAGTCAGGTCCATATCTGTGGTTTCACGGCATTGGCGTTTCGACGGAGGACTTCTAGATGAAGGAGCTAGTCCCCCGAGTCCATCCCTTGGTGGATTAGGAAATCCACCTCCCAGATGTGTACACCTGGTATGAGAACAGCTGTCAGTACGGTGTTCAAAGGATTCCACCTAGTGAAGGATGTGGCGAACCTGTCATCGCTTAGAGACTGCGGGTTCCACCCTGGTGGTTGACATATGCCACAGTTGTGGCATCGTCTGACTAACGTGACATGTTCGAATGCCGGAAGGTGACTGAAAAATTACAGTACAAGACATACTGCACGAATGATCGTAGATTGAGGGGCATTTTCGTGACAGGGCAAGACTACTGCCATGAGCATTGTGATGGGGGTGGGGGGGCATCGCACCCCATCCTGTTCTCATGCAACGCTTGAGCATGGATAATTGCAAAGGCCGGCGATTCAGCTGAGCCAATGGAACTGACTTCCAAGCTGCTACTATGCTGTCAGGGACTCTTATAGCAGTTGTGAAGGATTGAGGAGACCTCTGACGGAGGCTGCGGATTCCCAGACTAAGGAGCCGTGCCTTGTCTGGGGAAATTTGACTAGAGCTGTGGATGTGCAACTTAACGGTCGCCGTTTTCATACGATGCTGTGCGTCCAATATGGCTGAGACTCCATACGTGATGCTGTGGCATGTGGCCGTCAGGAGTACGCAGCGGAGCTGGGATTCCTGGAATGTGTGTGCTGTGTTGCAGCATGTGCCTTGGAATTGCGTAGACCTGTGGGGGTCGATCCTACCGAGGCTTCTTAGCGAGCACGGTGTAAATGCCACTGTTCGCAGACCTTGAAAGTCATGCATTGATAAAGAGTCATCCAGATATGGGAGACTGCTGAATTGTAGTATAGACATTGCCAACTTCAGGCTGGAAAAATCTTTGTATGCTTTGCACTTCAGTCCTTTTTTTTTTTTTTTTTTGGCCTTGCCCCACTCCCTGTGCTGACGCTTCGGAGGCTCCGACGTCAGTCGGAGGGCGGGCAAGCCAGTGATGTCACGGCCAGGCTGAAGCCGGGGCTTAGTGGAAATCGCAAGGCCCGGGAACGGCAGAGGCCCGGCGCGGAGATCCAGAGGGAGTCGGAAGTCAGGAGCAGCGCTGGCCGAAACCGGAGGCTGCGCCCACAATAGTTGATTGCCGGAGTCCTGCGCTGCACACAGCGAGCGCTATCCCACCGTGATTATTCCCTTTTTGACTCCTGAGTCGAGAAGTGACAGATTGCGTGGGAGAAGGTTCGGGCCACGGTCATACGGGGTCCAGAAGAGCCCATCCATTGGGTTAATGCGGACGGGGGTCTGCGAGGTCCTGCTTTGAAGCGGCTGTGTAGAGTGCTCGCACGTGTCATCTCAACCCAAGTACCTAATATAGGTATAGTGAGGAGATTGGCAACAGGGCTCATATTCCACGTTCCGCGACCCAGATTGTCGTGTTTGTAGGTTGGGGGCAGAGGCCGGCCAGGCCTTTTGCCGTTGTAGCTTCAACCCGAGTCCCCAACAGTGGGGAGTCGAGGAAGGAGTATGGTAAATAGCAATCTCGGCTACGACCCAGCGCCTCCAACGGTGGGGAGCTGAGGAGGGAGTATGCTGTGAGTCTTAGGTTTCAGAGACCTGTAGCGAGAATACTCGTGCAGTTGCGGATTACGGTGTTTCAGCCTGCATCTTGTGAGACTTGACTGTCATCACCGCCAACCAGAGCTCCAGCTGTGGATTTGGAGAGAATTTGGCGAACGGTCCTGGGACCCTTGCAGTTGTCAGGTAATTGTAGATTACACCAACTTCAACTGGGCTCGCCAACAATGGAGGTCCGAGAAAGAAACCTGTGAGTTAAACTCGTAGTAATTCCACCACAACCTATTTCTTTCAACTCTGTGGGGGCATGGGAAGGCGAGGTTTAAATATCAACAGGGCTCCACCAACCTTGTGGGACCGAGGAAAAAAAAGGCCTGTCGATATATCCCTTAGCTTTCCCCGGGGGGTAGCTAGGGTATCAGGTTGGATAGGTGTACCAACAGGTGCCTGTATCAGGCACGGAGGTAGGAACAACCACAATTGGTCTGTGCGCTGGGCAGAGGGACTCTGCCTGTACTGCTCTGGGAATTATCAGTATTCCTCATAGTACGATATCGCTCTATACGCTGTGTACAGAGGGGAGCATTACAGGACGGGTTGCAGCAGGCTGTATCATGCTAGCTGCCCTTCAGTAACTATCAGAGACTGCAGCACAGCGTTTTGCAAATTGTACTGTGTTGGGACCCTGTGTATCTGCACAGCAGATTCTGTGATATTTGCTGCATGTTATACAAGGATCCTGAGATGAATCCCTATTACCTCCTGCTGGCAGGATAGGGACAAAGGGATGCCGCAGTGGTGGCAAGCATGAGCCTGCTGCCATCTGCCCCTTAGTGGGTGCCCCTGCAGACAAGTCCGCCCAGTACTGAGTCCTAGGTGCAACCCTAGTGCCTCTAGGGTTTGCCCATACATCAGACTTCATAGGCATGCCTGACCCTATTGATGTGGCTTGGTAGGCCTATGCCCCCTAATGCTTAAGCGCTGCTCACCACTGTTATACAGCGGTGTCAGCGCCGGGGCTGCAATGGCGGCGGTGCCATGAAGGGGGCGGAGCCAGCGTGAGGGCGCGCAGAGAGTCTGAAGGCGCCTTTTTCAGCCCTGTCCTGCCTCCCGTGCTGATGCAGGGAGGTTCTGACGTCAGGCGGGGGGTGGGCGGGTAGGCGGGGAAAGGGGCGGCGACGCCTAGCTAGGCCAAAGCCGGGGCCTCGCGTGAATCGCGGGCCCGGGAACAGCGGAGGTCTGGCGCGGAGGTCCGCAGCCGGAACTCGAGACAACGCTGGCAGGCACCGGAGGCTGCGCCCACCATAGGGCAGACGCCCCGACGGCACCCAGAGCCCGCTGACTGAGCCGCCGCAGCAGTGCTCCCTTCCAAGGGAACGGGCGCAGCACGGGCAGTAAGGGGGTGCCCGCTTCCTAGAAACATAGTGGGGTTCCGTGACCGGCAGGGAAGCAGCCACAACCCAGGTACCAAGAGTGGGGAGTGACTGTTGGCTTCCTGCCTTCGGCCTGCAGCCAATGTGGCTGACTTATAGCCTGCATGCGGGGTCACAGCCTGGGAATGTATGCAGCTGAGGCCCGGGGCTTCAGGAGTGTGCTGCGCCTGTGAATGTGCCCGATGCTTGCAGGAGCACATGATCTGTGGCCCTGGCAATGGCTACAGATGCCTCAAGATGTGGTCCCCCAGCCCCATGAGGAGCACACAGCAAGCTGGGTGTCCTGGAGTCTGTGCCAATTAGCATTTGGCAGGTGGAGGCTTTGCTGGGGCCCGTGGCCCTCAGAAACACTCAGCAGAGCTGAGTTTTCTGGATCAGGCTGCAGTGACCATGCAGTATGGTTGTGCCCTACCTGCGGTGTCTCAACCTAAAAAGCCCCGGAGGGGTGATTAGGGAGGGATGCTGCTGTCCACCGTCAGGGAGCTCCTGTGGAGCCTCAACTTCAACCCAGGGTCTCCAACAGTGGGGAGCTGGGGAAGGGGGGGAGGCCATCTTCTCAACCTCAACCGGGCACCCCCAACAGTGGTGGGCCGAGGAGGGAGCGGCATGTGGGGGAAAAATGTCGACCTCAACCAGGCGCCCCCAACAGTGGGGGGCCGAGGAGGGACCATGCCGGGAGTCTCGTCAGAGACCCACTTTTCTTCTTCTTGAAGAAAAGATCCAAAAAGAAAGTTTTTTAGGAGCACTAAAAAATCTGTGTGTGCGCCTCCTAGACACTAAGCAAAAACTGGAGAAGCACTTCCTGCTCCAGGGTGTATATGCTGCAGAGGAGGAGTTTCTAAACTCTTTTGCAGATTCTGCCTAGTGTCGCCTCCTAGTGGACAGCAGCATAACACCCACGGTCTATGTCCCCCAATGAGGCGAAGGAGAAAAACGCATGAGTGAGCATATTTACACGGCTAATCCGGGGCTGCAGGCTAGTAGACGTGGCATGTCTAGCTTGTCACGCCATGTCTTGGAAACTTATAATGGCAATATGACGGGTTTGACAGTGAAAGGCATAGAACGAGTCACGGGCTCAAGGGGAGGCGGAGACAAAAGTCGGGATGTCTTGTCCAGGGAAGCTAAATGGATACTCACACTGGATACAAGACATCCCGAAGGGTTAAATCTACGCACGGATCTAGCCTATTTCTACTAAAGCTACAAAATTTTTTTTTTTTTTTCCAGTGTATAATCATATGGTTTCTGAGAATGACAAAATAAAAGTGATAGAATATCATGGTGAAAGATGTAAAGTAATGGTTTGATATTCTGTGCTTATTATACATGTACCATGTTTTTTGCAATTCACGTATAGAATACGAAAAAATGCCTGAAAACTTATGGATACTGTATTAAGGTCATGTATTTTGTTATCTGTTCCATTGGTTAGTGATTCCTTCCTTTATTGTATTAAGTATTATATGTATTTTCAGTGGGTGTATCTTCAGCCCATCAGTAATTGGTTTCACTTGGGTGCATTATTTTGTAGGAGGGCTTTTCTATATAAGGAAAAGCAGTATGGGAATAATTTGGTAACACCCTAGGGTAGCGCCTTGTTTTTCCTCTCCAGCCTTCCTTCGATGGACAAGATTAGTTAGAGTAGTTTGAAGGAAAGAATCTGGAGAGATTCTCTGAAATTCCAATTTTAGTTCAGAGGAAACTGTCAAGAATCCATGTGCTAGAAGTAATCTGGGCCCAGTTGTAAAAAATGTTAACTCTAATCCCCCCGGGTGGGGTTTAGACTAAACAGTACTTGTTTCTACCCCCTGGATGACGAAGTCTCACTGAAGTAGGCACCTTTCTGCTTCGGGTCGGTG
Source organism: Allobates femoralis (assembly GCA_033576535.1). Classification (NCBI taxonomy): domain Eukaryota; kingdom Metazoa; phylum Chordata; class Amphibia; order Anura; family Aromobatidae; genus Allobates; species Allobates femoralis. The sequence continues at coordinate 36,847,730 of JARQOC010000005.1, forward strand.
GGCTCCCCATCTAGACTATGACTTCTTACAATCAAACAGTCTCTTCCTAAAGTCTTTCCTATAATTAGGAGCAGATAGGTTTCCCTAAACAGTCTTGACATTCTAGCAAAGGCAGGTGATGTGATCAAGCACAGGGCCAAAGAAGTACTCACCCTGGCATTGTATGGCAGAGTTTTGTTTTAGTGGGTGCATCTCCCTCCCAGTCCTTCAACCACAGGACTGGCGAGCAGCATTGGATAGACCAGCGGACCTGGCTGCCAATCTGAGGGAATCAGCCGATGCATCTGCTAAATAGGCTGCCCCACCACAGAGCTGGGGAACAGAGGCTAGCAATTTCTCTCTAGGTGTTCCCGCTTTTATCTGGTCTTCCAGTTGGTCTAACCATACCAGCACTGACCTTGCAATGAAAGTACAGACTATTGCTGGTTTAAAGTCTCCAGATGATGACTCCCAGACTCAGATGGATCTTTAAGGATCTAGCCTCCTTCAAACAATTTGAGATCACAAGTACGGACAGGCGCTTCCTTGTCCAGGATCTGAGAGATGCAGGACTGCCAAATTGCTTGGTATAAACATCAGGAAGCGGCTGCATACACTAGGCACACTCTGCTTGCTTTTGGACAACTTTTTAGCCTAAGGGCACATAGAAAAGAAGGGGGATTCAGCTTACTAGGTGGTCATATATACACTCACCATCTGAAGCCTGTCAGTGGGATACCAGCTCTGGAGGTGGAGGCACAGTGCTGGATATGGAGGGCTTGGAATGAAGGCTCTGCTCACTCCTGGTGAGAGAGCTATCAATGCCTTTAGTGACCATCACTGCTCTTGCGCTGCTTAGAAACCACCTCATGTGGTGCGTGCTCAACTGCATCTCCAGGAGAAGACATTGTAGAAGCACATCCTGTGCAAGGACACATCCCCCACTGTTCCTGCCTGCAGGTGCACCTCCACTGTCCTCACGTAAGTCAATGAGTTACTCCTGGTTTTCAGGCGAGTCATCAGCATGCGCAATGAATGAACCTGGAATTGGCCTGCACGAGGTGCAGGGCGGCCGATACCTGCACTGTGCTTCTTCCGATGAGCACAGGGAACCACCTCTGCTGCACACACGCAAACCATGGCGGCACCACCCGGACCATGGAATCACGCCATCCTACACAGACAAGGGGAAAGCCCCCTTGACGCTGCTACTGGACAACCGGACTCTGCCGTCCCTACAGGCACCACTTAGAGGCACGCTGGAACCAGGTACATCTTTCTTGCTGCAGGTTCCCATAAGAACAGGAAACCAAATGAGGCAGCATAGGGGGCTGCCCCTTTTCATCTGTAGGTTTCCTGTCCCCCTATGGGCAGATTTCATCTCTAAAGTGGGTGCTGTTCGTAGCGATAGAAGAATCATACTGTGTGGGGGTATCATACTGTTTGAAGGAATACCTTTGGGGAACATATTTAAATATACAGTGGATATAACATCCCCATAAAAATGCCAGGTCAAAAAAAAAAAAAAAAAAAAAAAAAAAAAAGAGAATTTTGTTTACTTACCGTAAATTCTTTTTCTTCTAGCTCCTAATTGGGAGACCCAGACAATTGGATGTATAGCTTCCGCCTCCGGAGGACACACAAAGTACTACACTTAAAACAAAAAGTATAGCCCCCTCCCCTACTACCTATACACCCCCTCTAGGAGAATTCCCATCAGTTCGTGCATAAGCAGGAAGGAGGACAAAAAGACCCACACCAAAAAACGGAAGGGCCGGCCATAACGTATCGGCCCCCCGAACAACATGAACGACATGTATAACACCAGTCACTTGAAAATAAAACAAAGCCCAAAAGGGGGTGGTGCTGGGTCTCCCAATTAGGAGCTAGAAGAAAGAATTTACGGTAAGTAAACAAAATTCTCTTTTTCTTATTAGCTCCATTGGGAGACCCAGACAATTGGGATGTCCAAAAGCTATCCCTGGGTGGGAAAAGACCCTAAAACGTGGCAGCCCAATCATAGGTGAGCGACCGCCGCCTGAAGGATCCGTCTGCCCACACTAGTGTCAGCAGAAGCATACGCATGAACCTGATAATGTTTCGTGAAGGTGTGTAGGCTGGACCAAGTCGCTGCCTGACACTTGTTGAGCAGTAGCCTGGTGACGTAAAGCCCACGAGGCACCCACAGCTCTTGTCGAATGCGACTTAATACCCGAAGGGATAGGTGTTCCAGAGGAAAGATAGGCCTCCAGAATAGGAGCCTTAATCCACTGAGCCAAAGAGGACTTGGATGCTGGCGACCCCTTCCTTTGGCCTGTTGTGAGAACAAATCGGGAATCCGACCGGCAAAAGGAGGCTGTGCAGGAGACATAAATCCTGACAGCCCTGACAGATCCAAAGTATGCAAAGCCTTCTCATACTGGTGAACAGGATTAGGGCAAAAAGACGGCAGGACAATGTCTTGATTAAGGTGGAATGGAGAGAACACCTTAGGCAAAAACTCAGGGACAGGTCGGAGCACCACCTTCTCCTGGTGAACCACCAAAAAAGGGGACTTGCACGACAAAGCTGCTAGTTCTGAGACTCTCCTAAAAGATGTAATAGCTACCAAAAAGGCAACCTTCTGGGAGAGTCTGGAGAGGGGCACCCCCTTAGCGGCTCGAAGGGCGGCTTCTGCAACGCCACTAGGACCAGATTAACGTCCCAAGTGTCCAGAGGACGTCGGTAGGGAGGAATGATGTGACTTGCTCCTTGAACAAACGTCTTCACCTGAGGAAGGTTAGCTAGACGCTTACTGAACAGCACGGAAAGTGCGGAGATTTGCCCTTTGAGGGAGCTGAGTGCGAATCCCCTATCCAAACCTGATTGCAGGAAGGCGAGTAGGGTCAGAGAAAGGCCAAGGAGAAACTCCCTTGAGACGGCACCAGGAAATGAAGAAGATCTTCCAAACCCTGCGGTAAATCCTTGCTGACACAGGTTTCCTGGCTTGTCTCGATGGTGGCAGCTACTTCTGGAGGAAAAACCGAAAGACGTCAGCAACCAGTCTTCAAGGGCCACAAAGTCAAGCTGAGGGCCGCGAATTGTGGTGGAAGAATGGACCTTGAGACAATAGGACTGGACGGACCGGAAGCCTCCACGGATCCCCTGCCGTGAGTTGAAGTAGGTCTGGATCCAAGCCCGCCTGGGCCAGTCTGGAGCGATGAGCAGGGCTTGTCGACATTCTGCGAGTCATGCGGAGGCTGGCTTGGAAGCCGAGGCTCCGGACGGCTTCTTCTGTTGTGCCTTAGGCCGCCATGTACGATTCGACGTCTGGTCTTTTTCCGAACGGGCGAAGAGTAGGAGGAGGGGGCTTTGAAGAGGAACGAAAAGCCCGAAATTTGGCATGCATCTGACGCTGGCCAGACTTCTGCACCTTTGACTGGGGCAAGGAGGTGGACTTCTCATGGGTAGATTACTTAATGATGTCGTCCAGTTGTTCCCCAAATAGCCTGTTCCCCGTGAACGTGAGTCCATGGAGGAACTTTTTAGAGGTGGCGTCAGCCTTCCAATCCCGCAGCCACAACATTCTGCAGGCTGCGAGCGAATTAGCCGATGCCACCGCGGTACAAGCAACAGATTCCATGACAGCCGTTCAGGCATAGTCTGTGAACGCAGCGGTTGAGACGTCAAAGTAGTTACTTCAGGAATTTCCTGTGCAACTACATTAAGTTCTGCCAGGCAGGCAGAAACTGCCTGCAGAGCCCAAACTGCCACAAAGGCAGGGGCAAACAAGGCACCAGTAGCTTGTAAATTGAATTAGCAGAAGTTCAATTTGGCGGTCAGTGAAGTCCTTTAGAGACGAGCCATCCGCGACCAACATCACCATATTGGCTGATGGTCTAGAAACAGGTGGGTCTACCCGGGGAGAGACCGGCAAACCACTTTACAACGTCTGGAGGGAAAGGGTAACAAGAATCCTTCTGCTTCCTAGCGAAGCGTTTGTCAGGGTAGGCCCTGGGCCCCTGTACTGTTGATCTGAAATTAGAGTGATCAAAAAAGGAGCCATGAGGCCTGGACGGAGGAAGAAACGATACAGTTCTCCGAAAGAGAAGCCTCCACAGGTGGAGGTGGTGCAGCCAGGTCCAGCACGGTATTAATAGATGATACCAAATCATCCACTAAGGGATCCTCCTCAGAGGGCTCTTCTTGATGTCTCACCAAACTAAGCCTATCCTCATCCCCGTCTATCTGAGATCCCTCAATATGGGACTCTGTGGGATGGCAGGAAGCAGGAGAAGGATCTCTGAGTGGCCGTTTGAGAGGCCTTAGGGAGGGAGCTGGGTAGGATACCCCAGAATTGTCTCCGGAGTCCAGGCCCCAGGAAGGGGACGACTCACTGAACACCTGCGGGCGAGTCGGAGGACTCTGAGGCACCTCCCCGCTGACTGGCCTGCAATGACTCCTGCAGAACTCTGGTCAGAGCTGTCATGGACTGGGCGAAGGAGTCCGAGAATGACTTGGTGAAAGCCGCAGTCCAGGGAGGTGGCATTGCCAGATCCTCAGGGACAGAGGAAGGCTCCACAGCAGCAGAGCTGGGGGAAGCCCTGTTTTTCTACATCAGCTGGAGTCTCACGAGTAGTGCAGGCAGAGCAGTGAGGGAAAACCGGATCCAGCAGGCAGCATAATCTTGCAGGCAGTGCAAGAAGAATAGAATGTCTGCACCTTAGGGGCTTTGCTCCTGGTGGAAGACATGTCGCCTCAGAGAGAATCCTCCAAGTGAGACTCTAAGGTACCGTCACACGCGGCAATTTGCAAGAATTCATGGCAATTTGTGTTGAGTGAAAATGATACTGGTTCCATTCTCACGCAACAAACAAACCATGTATCCATGATTATCACAGCACCAGCAAATTGCCGTGAAAATGTGCCAAATTCCGCGTGTGACGTACCTACCAGGAGGGAGCAGGGATGGTCCACGAGCAGTTAAACCGTGTGCGACTAAGCCGCAAAGTTTTGTGTCCTCCAGATACGCAATCACCCCGGAGCAGCAGGGCCCAGGAGTATGTCTGAAGACGTCGGCGACCTAGCGTAAATGGACACCGTATCACAGGTGGGGGCCATAAGCGGGGACCCAGAGGAGGAACACCAGCGAGGGCGACTTTCAAGTGGAGTGGCCACCTCGGCTGTAATGGCGGCCGATCCCGGTGCCGGCGCAGAGAAAACTAGGCTGCGGCCCAGCCGGGGACTAAATTCCTGCGGGCGCCCAGGGCCGGAGCGTGGAAGTGTGGGAAACCGGAAGAACCGGTCCGCCCGCAGCACGGTCTCAAGTAAATACCCCCAGTCATGGGCCCGGTCTGAGCTGCGGCAGCAGCAAGGCACCGAGACAAAATACCTCGTTCGGTGCAGGGCCCGGTCCCTGAGGGCAACAGAACTCTGTCCAGCAGGACCGCCAGGGGCTGTGGATAAAGTCAGAGCTTCCAGATTGTATGGAACCATGAAATGGATCCCACTTCTCCAGGGCCCCAGGAGGATGGAGAAGGAGTGCAGCATGAGGGCTCCAGCCCGTTGTACCAACAATAGGTACCTCAACCGCCCCTGCCCGAGGGTGGGGAAGGAGACACGCTGGGGGTCCAAAAGGACCTACTTTTCTTCCATCCGTCACTCTCCAAGGAGAGTGTGTCAGACTAAAAAGTGAGAGTGAATGAATGCAGAGTGTGCCTCCTTCAACACAAAGCTAAGAACTGATGGGAATTCTCCTAGAGGGGGTGTATAGGTAGTAGGGGAGGGGCTACACTTTTTGTTTTAAGTGTAGTACTTTGTGTGTCCTCCGGAGGCGGAAGCTATACACCCAATTGTCTGGGTCTCCCAATGGAGCGAATAAGAAAAAACACATTTGAGAGCTGTTCCCACCTTTAATGTCACCCACATCTGTATAAACCTGGCGAGAAAACTGAATTAGTCCTTACCGGCAATTCCTTTTCTTGGAGCCTTCCACGACAGCATTGGAGGATGTCGTCCACGCCCTATTGGGGGACAGGAACACAGAGGTTAAAAGCCCCTCCCCTTCCTCAGTACTCCAGTGTTTACCAAGATCACCCTTAGCCATGGATTACCTGATACAAACCGGAATCAAACACCAACAAGGGGGGGGGGGATGGGACTGATGCTGTCGTGGAAGGCTCCAAGAAAAGGAATTACCAGTAAGGACTAATTCAGTTTTCTCCATTCGCCTTCCACGACAGCATTGGAGGAACACCACCGATACTCCTCAGGGTGCGACTATTGCCTGTAGGACTTTCCTACCAAAGGCCAGATCCCGACTGAAGGACAGATCTAACCTATAGTGGCGAGAAAAATTGAGGAGAGACTACCACGTAGCCGCTCTGCAAATCAGCACCGATGAAGCTCCAGCCTGCTCCACCCAGGACGCAGAAGCAGCCCGAGTTGAAGGAGCCTTCAACCCCACCGGAGGAGCAAGGACCGGAGCGACGTAAGCCTCACAGATCACCTTCGTGATCCAGGAAACGATGGTAGCCTAGGAAGTCTTCTTCCCTGTATGTTTCCCAAAATGCAGAACAAAACAGGTTCTGATCTAACCTCCAGGAAGCAGTCTCTCGGAGGTAGTGGAGGACAGTCCGACGAACATCGAAGGAGTGAAACACGGCCTCAGCCGCATTAGCAGGAGAGTGACCAAATGAAGGTAGAACCACAACCTGGGACCGATGGAAAGCTGACAACTTTCGAAAGAATAGATGAATGCAACCGAAGCGTAATGCGAACAACAGATACCACGAGGCACGGAGCCCGACAGAGTGCCTGCAGTTCTCCAACTCTGGAGCAGAAGTGATGGCCACCAAAAACGCCACCTTGTGAGAGAATGAAAGAAAAAAGGGGAAGGGGAACAAGAGGCGCAATAGTGCCTTATCACTTAGACACTCACAGTACGGTGGTATAAAAGAACCACTCACCTATTCCAGTTGTGCGACCCACAACTGGTATACAGACATATAGTGTTTTATCCGGATGGCTGCTGCTGGACTCCCACCGACCACTTGCACGTGGAATCACACAGTAAAATGGGAAAGGAAACGGTGTTCACCAGTCCGTGCTGCCAGGATCCAACACAGGTGCAGCTCTGAGGTGAGGCCAGTCCAGGGCGGTCACCCATACACACAGGTGAAGCCGATCTCAGGCAGTCACTCACACCGGCAGCTCTTCCCGCCCTTCTCACCACCTGAGAGAAGGGCGGGAAGAGCCGCCGTGTGAGTGACCGCCTGAGATCGGCTTCACCTGTGTGTATGGGTGACCGCCCCGGTCTGGCCTCACCTCAGAGCTGCACCTGTGTTGGATCCTGGCAGCGCGGACTGGTGAACACCATTTCCTTTCCCATTTTACCTTGTGAGAGAGACGTTGGGAATGCAGCCGACAAGGGTGCAAAGGGACTTCGAGAAAACCTGTGGAGAACAATCTTCAAATCCCAGGGAGGGATAGAAGGCCGAACCGGGGACGCCGCCCACAAGAAGTAAAAAAAACGCTTGAGCCATCAATGGGAAGCAAGATCCTGGGCAAAACTGCCCCAAGTGCCGACACCTGGACTTAAAGAGTGCTCGGCCGAAGCCCCAAATCAAAGCCACGCTGCAAAAAATTCAAGAGTTGGGCCACATTAGGATGATGCATGGCCGTGATGGAAGGAGCACACCAGGACAGTAACCGATTCCAGCCCTCCTGTAAATAGCGTGCGACACAGGCTGCCTGCCCTGCCGAAGAATGCGGATCACTGCCTGGGAGAGACCCTTGGTCCTCAGGATCCCGGCTGCAACAGCCAGGCCGCCAGATAGAGCCACTGAAGGCCCGGGAGGAAGAGGACCCTGGGACAGTAGGTCGAAGACAGTGGGGCAAACTAATCAGTCCCACCAGGCCCCAGGTCTCGGATGGGCCACAGGGGAGCCACCAGGATAGTCGACACCCCCTCCGTCCGAATTTTTCACAACGCCTTGGGAAGTAGCGGGATTGGAGGAAATGCATACACCAAACGGAAGGCCCAGGTATGGGCAAAGGCGTCCAACCCCCGAGGATGGTCTGACCCAGTCAGGGAGAAAAAGGGTGGCAACCTTATTTTCGAGCCCGAAGCGAACAGGTCGATCGAAGGGACACCCCACCTGTCCGTAAGAGAGCGAAATACATCCGGATGGAGGCACCATTCTCCTGGGTGGACCTCTGTGCGGCTCAAGAAATCTGCCTGTACATTGGCCATTCCCTTCAGATGAACTGCCGAAGAGGAGAGATGGCGTACTGCCACGAAAAGATCAGTATTGCCAGCACCTGCAAGTGTAAGCCTCGAGTACCGCCTTGGTGCCGCAAGAAGGCAACCGTAGTCACGTTGTCCGACAGGATCTTGACATGATGACCCCGGAGAACGTGAGCTACGGTCTTCCACAGCCCGAAGTTCCCGGAAGTTTGAAGACTGGCGACTGACCGACTCCAAATCCACTGGAACGGTGTGCGATCCACCATCGCGCCCCAACCGGAACCACTGGCAGCAGTGGGAACGGAGGTCACAGGAGCCTGCAGCCAGGCCACCCACGGCCGAAGGTGTCCGGGATTCATCCAGGAAAGAGAGGTGACCATCTGCCCAGGGTTCCGGACCCGCGAGTTTTAGGAATCCTGACGTCTGACCCAGGAACGCAGTATGTGTTCCCGGAGCAGACGAAGGGGCCTGAGCCAATGTACCGACTGAATGCAGGCCGTCATGGCCTCCAACTGGGATATCCAAAGAATGGCACCCACCCCAGGGACTGAAGAACCTCCAACGTTTTGGAGACCAGTGTGCGCAGAGCCACTGCCGAAGGAGCAACCACCAACATGTCGTCTAAATAGGGAAGCACACATTCCCTGGGTCTGGATGAATACGATCAATTCCCCCATGAGTTTGGTAAACTCTGGGGGCCTACGAACACCCGAAGGGCAGCACATTAAACCGATAATGGACTGTCCCGCCTGCCCCGGAGATTACGAATCGCAGAAAGCGCTTGTGGGACGGGTGAATGGGGCCATGATAATACGCGTTCTGGAGGTCCACAAACAACCTGGAGTAACTCCCCTGGCCCTCCTCTCAAGGAGGAACCGGGGACCCCACACCCGAATCCAACAGGTCTCGCAGACCCGACAAAAAAAAATGGGCGAGAGTCCCCCTGAGGAAGCGAGGGGACTCGAAGACACGGAGGGGCTGGCTCTCGAATTCCAAGTGCAGACCCTCCCAAATGGTCAAGAGGATCCAAGGGCACGAGGAGATTGCTTGTCCACTGTGGCAGAAACCGCAGGAGCTGCCCCGCAATGGGGAAGGCGGAATTGTTTAGGGGGCGGCTGGTGATGCCGCTGCTGAGGGAGCAAGATATTACGGGTCTTTGCCCCTTTCTGGAATGCTCAGCGACCAGACTTACCCTTCCCTTTAGACTAGGAGGGTCAGCTGCGCTCAGGCCGAAAGGACTGCCTCCGAAAGGGCTTCTGTTCCGGGAGACACATTTTCCGGTCTGACACCTTTCCCAGGATGTCATCCAATGCCGGCCCAAAGACAAAAGACCTTTGAAAGGGGAGGCCACACAGCTGGAGCTTCGACGTGACCTACCCTTCACAAAGTAAGTCACACTGCCCTGAGAGCTGTGTTAGCCAACATAGCTGCCGCCTTCCAGGAGTTTTTGAGGACACTCCATCTTACGATCAAGGGGGTCCTTCAACTGGGAGGAATCTTCAAAAGGCAACGCGGTCTTATATGGTACCTTGGCCACCTGGATGTCCCCTTCGGGATCTCCCAGATAAAGTCATCACCCTCCAGTTCACTCGGATGGGGTGAGCAGCCGATGTTTTTTAGACTCCCACTCCTGGCGGATGAGAACCCGGATGACCTCATGGACAGGGAAGCCCAACTGCCGCTTAGCCTTTAGGCCTCTGAACAGTTAGTCCGGCACAGAAGAAGGGGGTTCCACCACCTCTACTCCCATGGTACTGTGGACAGTGTCCACCAATTCACCCATGGACTCCGTGGAAAAATAGTGTGTCCAGATTCTCGTGTCTGGACAAAGCCAACAGAGGCAATACCCTCGCCGTCCTCTGATGCTGAGCTCTGGTCAGCCTAAGAGATCCACAGAGTCACAATCCTGGAGCTTCCTCTCTTACGGAGGGGAAGGCCTGGAAGCTGCAGCAAAAACAGGCAGTGCCGAGATAGAAGCCTGCACCTCTTCCTAAATGGATTGGAGCTCCTCAAGCAGGGATGGGGAGTCCATCCTGACAACACTGTCAGTCATGGCCGACACTTTTTTTTTTTGTAGGAAGAGGGAAGTTCGTGCCACAGCCACATTTCCTGGACAGGTTTTTGCTCCCTTTCACAGGTGGTCCTGGTCTCCCTATAAAAAAAAAAAGGAAGAGAAGGGGGTCCCAGTGGGAGTGCAGGGCCTAAATAACTCTACCCCTTGTGACCACCCCCAGAAACACTTACATGAGCTGGGGGAACGCTGGGCTCTTCAGAAGCAGAGGTGGAAGCCTATCACCCTCCATGTTTCAGGGATCAGCCTTACCTGGGTGTAGCTTCCGGCAGGTACTTGTCCAGAAGTACACTGGTCACCGGCGGCGGGCAGTAGCGCGCGATAGCCTGCAGGGTCCCTGGAGCTGTGCCCAGTCTGCACAGGAGCCACCGCCCGAAACAGGAAGTGCCCGCCCGAAACAGGAAGTGCTATCCAGGAACCTCTGATGCATGCCCCAGGGACCGCAGCTGGAGGAGGGAGACGCTGGAGAGCTGAACAGTCCTCCGGCGCTGCAATACACAGCCTGCTTTGCCCCGTAGGACGCAGGAATGCCGATGTCCCACCACGGGAGCCCCGAGAAGGAGGAGAGCCGCCCCCGACGTCCATCCCTGGCCCGGCTGTAAGTACACCCCAATGCTGCCTCTGCCGGCGTGACAGCACTGGAACCTCTCCATGCCCCAAGGGGGACAGGAAGACACTGGAGTGGAGGACCGCCAGGGGCTGTGGATGGAGTCAGAGCTTCCAGATTGTATGGAAGCATGAAATGGATCCCACTTCTCCAGGGCCCCAGGGGGATGGAGAAGGAGTGCAGCATGAGGGCTCCAGCCTGTTGTACCAACAATAGGTACCTCAACTACCCCTGCCCGAGGGTGGGGGAAGGAGACACGCTGGGGGTCCAAAAGGACCCACTTTTCTTCCATCCGTCACTCTCCAAGGAGAGTGTGTCAGACTAAAAAGTGAGAGTGAATGAATGCAGAGTGTGCCTCCTTCAACACAAAGCTAAGAACTGATGGGAATTCTCCTAGAGGGGGTGTATAGGTAGTAGGGGAGGGGCTACACTTTTTGTTTTAAGTGTAGTACTTTGTGTGTCCTCCGGAGGCGGAAGCTATACACCCAATTGTCTGGGTCTCCCAATGGAGCGAATAAGAAAAAACACATTTGAGAGCTGTTCCCACCTTTAATGTCACCTACATCTGTATAAACCGGTGAGAAAAACTGATTTTTCTATTTCTTTCTCAATTGATACCAAAACAATGTAGCTGCATAAGTATGCACACACTCTTGTAAGGTCATGTGGTTTTGTTCATAATTTGCCAATCACATCTACACTGGTTACATAGTAGTCAGTACACAGCTGCCGTCATTACCAGGGTTCGGTTAGTTTGACTGCTCTGAAAGGATTTTCCTGACATTTTCCTTGTTGCATTTTACAGCAGAATACATGGCCTGTAAATAGCTTGCAAAGCAGCGAAGGGATCTCATTGTTTAAAGTTATTAGTGAGAAGAGTGACAAAAATATTTCTAAAGGCATTAGGACACTGAAAGCAGTCATCAAGAAGTAGCTTCTCACCTTCACAACAACAGCTGTCCATATACAGCACAAGTCGGAAGTAGGCTCATGGGAGAGTTCTCACCATACCTGGCAGATAATGGCTGTGTATTACAGCCAGGACCTGCCTTTAAAAATTGTGGAAGGCGTGAAGTCTACCCGCCAACTAGTTGAAGCACCACTCCAGGGTATATGCTACAATCTGGACCTGTGGGTGCATGCAGGGAGACTGCAATTGCCGTGTACTCACAATTTGCGATGGGTGTAAGGAGGCTTCTCCCTGCATTCACCCGATTGTTTGCTTCTGACTCTGCAGCATGAAATTAACAGGCTGTGGAGATGCAGAAGTCCGCAGTTGAAAACACAGTGGGGGCATGGGATTTCTATAATTCCCATCCACTATGCTTGTACTGTCCAGCATTTTGGATGCAGCAGCAATGTGCTGGGTCCAAAATGCTGCAATTACCGATAGTCAGCAAGCAGACACATTTTTGTTTTTTATTTTAGCACTAGAGTGTTTCTTTAAATGCAAGTCCCCTGCCCCTAGCATTACACTGGTCCTCCGGTGTGTTCATACTTATTCACAAGACGACAGCGCAAGACTGGAGTGAAACTTGTGATTAGCCAGAAGTTATGTCAAGTTTCCACTACAAGTCTATTAGGAGCCAGAATGAGGCTCATAGAGATGTATTAATGAGTGACCTCTGGCACACTCCATGAAAAACTGGAGTTGTCAGCAGTACATTTCAATGCAGACCAACCTGGGCGCTACCGAAAAAGCATGTAGGCAGTGAATGGGGACATAAATTTAAAGTACCATTACAGTAATGAAATACTCCTCCCCCACCCCACAGTGGTCTTTTCAACTTGGAAACAGTTCTGAAATTGTTCTTTTACATAACAAAAACCTGGCAATTTAGCATTGGTGTGTATATTTTCTATACTATGGGGCCATTGTGCTGTGCGACTAGCACCAAACAGTACTCTGTGCTTTCTACACAAAAATAGAAATACTGAAACCAATATATTCATATATTAGCGCTAATATACTCCTGCACTGGAGAAGAAGACAAACACAACTCTCAGAATTGCCATTAATAGTGACTTATTTATTAAGAACATGTGATAAAACAGATCTGAGTATTAAAGGAAGAGATGTACTTTATACATAAAACACATTTTATAAGTAACAGCAAGTTTGCAGCAATTTAACACGTTTTAAGAAGTTCTCCAATTACTAAGAACACAAGACCAGAGTCCTGTTCACAGCTTATAAAGGGAAGGAGATCCTACGAGAAAGGAGAGCTCTGAGGGGGCGTCCCCGGAGTTCCTAAAAAACATCACATTCTGCATCTCCACAGTCAGAGTGGCTGATATCAGAATAAACTGTGGAGTAGAAGGGTTACAGCTATTCCAAATGTATTTTATAGATTTAGCCGAGTACAGCCCACAGTTGTGCCATCTGATGATAAACCTAAAGAACGACTCAAAATGGGACCTTTTCAGCTAATTAATGCTGACCAAACTGTATAGGTACAGAAGGGTCGTTGATACCATACAATTTACATACTGGTCAGCACCACATTGTTCACACGAGACAAATATTAATCAGACCCAGCTGTCACCATTGGACCCATTAGGACCAGAAACTGCTATGGTGGAGACATTAATAGTCCTCATGAACCACCCAATAAGCATGTTTACAGGGGTTCACAATTAGGACTGAACAGATTGTGTAATTTGGCCATAACAGATTATAATGATAACTTCTCCAGATGATAATACAGGGACGCCCCCATAAGAAAAACGGAAATGTCTATGTACCGTGTAACGAAATATACAGCTTTAGTGGTTCAATAATTCTTCATCAATGTAAAGATCTCTGCTTGCTGTCACTAAATGCTTATTTGCATAGGAAGTGACAGACGCCCAGGAGAGGATCGGACCAGAGAATGGAACTGGCGGCCAGATTTTTTTGCCTGGTGAATACAGCATCATCCAGAATGGGCCAAAATATATCAGAAAAGAGATGGTTATCGTGTGTTTCAACAGAATGTAATGGCAACAAGAGTCCAAGGAGATGGCGTGACAAGATTGTATAATATATGCAATAAACGTCTGATCAGATATTTGTTGCTCCCTTCCTAGGAGAGGTGGTGGAGTTCATGGCCTCCCTTCGCTGGCAATGACTTTTTACATAACTTACACATTTTAACAGAGACTGAAGAAATCTCATCATTGAATTTTAGGATCGCTGTAACCTTGCATCTGTAATTTATGGTTGTCCACAGGCTCCTTGTTTGGGTGACACTTGTGATGTTTGGTTTTGTAAGACGTGGAGACTTCATATGGACACATGGCTGTTAAGAATAAACCAGCAGGATTTAGGGCTATTAAGTAAAGCCAGTGGGATGCTGACTGCAATAATACCTTTACTTGGATGATTCCATGTTTCATTGCAGAGAAATAAAGTGTCAAAAACTCCTGGAAATAGGGCAGGATTGATGTGTGCAGCCCTGAGTCACTATTTGGGGTTGTTTTCTTTTCCTTCCTCCGTGGGCATGTCTTTCAGCTGTAAGTCAAACCCTCTCCCCTCCTTATCTTTAAGGTTATGGCTCCTGTGCACTGTCGCTACACCCCAGCCACAGGGTGTCTAACAAAACTGAACATACAAATGAAAAGGTTGGGCAAAAGGCATACCCAAAGAGAAGGAAAAAAAAAACAAACACCCAAATAGAAATAGTGATGCAGTGCTGCACACATCACTCATCTGCTGCGGTTTTCCAGGACTTTTGACAGTTTTCTCTGCAATCAAACATGAAATAATTCAAGTAAAGGTATGATTGCATTCAGCATCCCAGAACCTGTAAGACGCTTCATTTTATAGCCCTAAATCCTGCTGGTTACCTTTAAACAGTTTTGAAGAAACCAAAATAAGACAAAGTAATTAGAGATGAGCAAAAAGATTTGAAGGACCCTGTTCCAGCGGACAGAGCTGTGGCTGACCAACTAGAACTCTGCAAACCTTCTCCTTTAAAGGTTAGTATGCCCGGCACCACCTCATGCGTGTCACCACAGAGCGATGATTTAGTGCTGAGCCTACTAACCAGAAGAGGAGACACTGAAGATCCGACGGGTGAGGCAATTTCCTATGGATCAGTATCACAGGCTACTGAAGTGGCAACGGACCAAGGATCTTACAAGCCCATTGGCTCAAGTTTAAAAAATAGTTAATGAATATATACATTGTTTATTCATAAAAATGACATCAAGCTTTAAAACCAGATATCCCTCTGAACATTTAGCATTAGGGGACTTTTAGAATATGTACAAGTAAACAATATATTAGATAAAAAGATATCTTGAGGCAATTTACAAGTTCGGGGAGCAATTTCAGATCCTGAAATGCGTCACCTCACGCTCCATTTCCTAAAAGAAAAAGAAAAAAAAAAAAAAAAAAAAAAGATTAAGAAGAGACAAATGACGATATGAAAGTATTCAGCTTATGTTACATTTGACGTACTTCTAGTCCAATACCCATGTGGAGGGGCTAAATGCCATGTGAAATTTTCTGGATTTTGGCAGCTTTGATTAACACATACATTTCCAAGGCTTTTTCTCATCTAAACACCAGTACAACAATACACATCACTGGGGTGTATCTAAAGGTACCATCACACAGATATTGCTTGCAACTCACTGGTTGCAATGAAATCATGGACACATTGTTCCATTTTGTACATTGCAACAAAATGGAACAATGTGTCCATGATTTCACTGCAACCAGCGAGTTGCAAGCAACATATCTGTGTGTGACGGTACCTTAAGGGTAGCATTTAAAGTTATGTTACATACACTCAAATGAGAACCCAGAATCGGACTCTTCACAGAGGTGGATTCCTTCTAGGACATCCAGCAGCAAATTTATTAGACAAAGGGCTAAACTGTTGCGATCGACCACACAAGTAGAGTCTGTGTCCTATGTACGTCCTTACCTGTAATAATTGTGTCTTGTCATATTCCTTACGGTGTCTGTAAATACACTGGCTCAGCAGGGCATATAACTTCTCCAGCTGTAATACATGATATCCTTTGCTTTTGTCTACAACTTTGTTTAGGAGTTCCTTAGGAAAATAAAGGAAATTTAAAAGGAAAGTTAAGTCACCAATTCCTAAAGAAAAAGGATGGAGGAAGAAGAAAAAAAAAAAAAAAAAAAAAAAAAAAAAAAACCATTTCCGTTGTAGTAAAATTGTGAGGTGAAAAATTAGAATTTTTTTTATTTTTCGTTGGGGTAAGTGCATTTTTGCTGTGGCGCTGTGGACTACATACTATGGAAATTACCGAGAGAACATTATGGCAGATTCTTGCATTGCAAAGAATGGAAGCCTTGATAACTTTTAAATTTGAGAGGAATGGAATTGTACTCAAAAATCCACATTAGCCCAAATTCAGATTTTTTTGTATTGTCGCTTTTGTGCAGATTCAGAAGAATAGCGGCCATTGCAGGTGGCATTTTTTCTGAACCCTAAGGCCATTAAAATGTTTAATATAAAACTTAGACTCACCTCAACTGCCTTTGTCGTATTCCTGTCGGCTGTGCTGAAATCCTCAAGTGCCACCCTAGGCCAAGGCTCCCAAGTTAGACAGACTTAAGAGGGCTCTCCGCATGCAACCGCAAAGGTTATGGCCCAAGTTGAGACTTCATGACCTTTAGAGGCGCATCATCAGAACCCTCCAGAGCCTGTCAAACCCGGATTATGTGCAACATCTGGGGGTTTCAGCACAGCAAACAGTGATCCAAAAATTGGACGGGTGGCAGGGAATGGCCAGAAAGGGCAGTATAAGGATTTTTATTATTATTTACATAGTAATTATATTCTCTGGGGTATGAAGAACATAAGGGACACTAAATTCATGATAATTGACATTATGGAAAAATCTGCGCGAAGAGAATGTAAGTTTTGCTTGATCCACTCATCTCTAGTGGTAGCATTTTGCAGAATGCATTGACAAGATTTCAAGTTTTCAAAGACGAACAATTTACGATGAACAAGATTATCTAAAGTCTCATACACATTGTTGCTGCTGTAACATGCAGCGGATTTTCAGTCTGGAATACATACCATCTGTGACAAAAATAAAATATATAAAATGATTAGGAACTTGCCTTGAGATGCATGTGATCGATGTGGAAGGTTTGTGCTGGCTCAGAAAGTATATCCACGATTTTCTCCACGCTGATAAGGTGCTGCTGCTCCACCTGTGTTTGCCGGCCACGGGTCATCCGCAAAACACACAAGTCTAATGGAAAAAAATATATAAATGCCAATCACTCATTACTATAACAGGCACAGACAGACCAAGCTCAGTCCCCTGGCAGGGGGCAGCAAACATCTAAAATCTTAATATGTAAGAGATTCAGATGATACGCAAGTACAGCTCGAGTTGCACATAACCCCCACCTCCCTCCCCCCAAAAAAAACAAAACTGTTCAGAGAGCAGGTCCAAACTTAGAGTCGGGGACCCCAAAGAGCAGTCAAAATATGAAACCTCATAGAAGAGATTGATGGTGTTTACTAAAAGAGGGTCATCTGTGGTGGGCTGTCACAGCTGCCACTTCAGGGACCCCACAAACCCTCAACAGGGTTAACCAGTGGTGAAGTTGGAAGTTTATTAAGAGTGCAAACCCCTCCTCCGCAATACTCTGCCCTCTTCCTTCTGGATTTTTAAGAGTAAAGAGAAAAGGACTTTACAGATTTTTAAAGAAATTGTGTTTTTGTATGTCAGAAAATGAAGTACAAACCTTAGAAGGTATTGTCCCCATTTGGGGAATTTTTAATTTCTTTTGCGCTCCATTGGGAGACCCAGACATTGGTGTATAGCTTCCGACCTCCGGAGGACACACAAGGCATTACACCTAAAAGTGTAACTCCTCCCCTACTGCCTATACACCCCCTCCCGGGAGAATCCCATCAGTTCTTTGCTTTGTGTTGAAGGAGGCACACTCTACACTCATGCTCTCTCACTACTTAGTGTCGGATGGAAGCAAAGAGGATCTTTTGATCCCCAGCATGTCTCCTTCCTCTTCCCCAGGGCGGAGGCGGTTGAGGTACCCTTGGGGTACAACGGGCTGGAGCCCTCATGCTGCGTATCCTTCCCATCCCTAAGGGGCTCTGGGGAAGTGGGATCCCCTGGCCCCCCCATCTGGGCTCATCCACACAGTCCACGGCTCCCTGGGTGTCTGCTGGCCTGCGTGAGGGATCCACTGGGTCCGGACCCTGCACCACCAATGAGGTACTCTGTGTGGGTCTGGGATGCCTCTGCAGCTGCATTAGGCCGGCTGGGAGTGGAGCGCTGTCTCCCCCGGCTTCCTAGCCAGTCACTCCCGCGATTTTCGTGGGTGCACCAGGCTGGCCCCCTGCTGGCAGGCGGCCGCGGTGATAAATTTAGGCCCCGGCTTGCGGCCTAGTCTCTCTGGAGCTGCGTCTGGGCTTCATGGGGCGGAGCCGCAACTCGTCCTCAACAGACTTGTGAGAGGCTTGTGCCCGCCCCTCTGGAGGCCGGCCGCGGCAGGCCGAGCCCTGGTCCCCTATGGGAAAGGCTGTTTTGCAGCTTAGGGGGGCGGTTCTGCAGTGGGGAAAGGGCCTGCCCTCCAGATTCCCGCGCTGGCTGGGGAAACTCCCGGCCCACTCCCTCTCTCTCAGCTTCTTCGGCCATCTTGGGGGCCTCTTGTCCCTGCTCTTGGCTGTTGGCTGCAGGGTCTCTGCGTCTCTGGAGGGCACACAATGTCCGGTAGGTCACCCCAGTCTCTGGTGGTGCTCCATTATCCCCCCTTTTCTGCAGTTGCACCCCAATTCCCTTCCTCTGAGATCCATCATTGGATGCACTGAGGGGACACCATGTCTAACTCCAGGAACAAAGCTCCCAGGGTGCAGACACGTTATCATGCTTGCACAGCATGTAAGGCCCAGCTGCCTGCTGGATCCTCTTTCCCTCATTGCTCGGCTTGTGCCCCGCAGGAGGCTGAGATTTCGCCGGCTAATGTGATCCAAGTAACCGCCTTGGTCCACGAGCCACCCCCCAGTTCTGGGTCGTTGGAGTCTCCGCCTGGCCCGGTGGATCCAACAGTACCTCCGCCTTGGACGGCTGTTTTTGCTCAGTCCATTTCTGACTCTGTGTCTCAGTCTATGGCTGCTATGACCAGAGCCTTACAGGAGTCCTTGTCAGGTGGATGGGAGGGTTCCCCTGGGGCCTCCGCCACACGTCGTAGGCGTCGGAGTGGTTCTTCCCCGATTAGGGGTTTGGACTCTGGCGACAATTCTGGCCTCTCGGAACCGTCCCCGCGACCTCCTAAGTGGCCACGCCAGGCGGTTTCCCCTGCGCCCTCGCATGCGGGTTCCTGAGCTGCGGGCTCCCTGTTGGAGGGGGAGGAGGACTTCGACTCCGTCCGGGCTCCTGACTAGGACCAGGACGAGGGTTCTCTGGTGGACGACTTAGTGTCTTCGATCAATACGGTGTTGGATTTGACGGCACCTGCGCCGCTGGTGGATGCTTCCGTGTCAGAGGAACTTTATCAGTTTCTCCCCCCGGCCAGGTCCAGGGGATCTTTCCTAGATCATTCTAACTTCCGCTCTACGGTTCAGACCCCTCGGGCCTGTCCTGACAAGCGATTTGCTAGGAAGCAGAAGGATTCCAGTTATCCTTTCCCACCAGATGTGGTCAAGGGTTGGTCTGTTTCCCCGAGAGTGGACCCTCCGGTTTTTCGGTTGTCTGCCAACACCGTGATGTCGGTGGCGGACGGGTCCTCTCTCAAGGACCCACAGACAGGCAGATTGAGCTTCTGCAGAAGTCCATTTTTGAGGCCACAGGTGCCTCTTTTGCTCCAGCTTTCGCAGCTGTGTGGGCCCTTCAGGCGTTGTCAACTTGTCTCACGGAGATCCCTGGAGTTTCTTCAGGGATTCCTGAGGTGGCGGTCCTGACGTCTCAGGCTGAGGCGTTTACGGAGTATGCTAGATCCGCAATCATAGAATCTGCTAGTCGATCTGCGGTGGCTTCGGCTAATTCGCTGGCAGCCCGACGGATGTTGTGGCTGCGTGACTGGAAGGCAGACGCTACGTCTAAGAAGTTCCTCCAGGGCCTCCCGTTTTCAGGAGATAGACTTTTTGGGGAACGTCTTGACGATCTCATCAAGGAGTCTACGGGTGGAAAATCCACCTCCTTGCCGCAATCTAAGGTGCAGAAGACCGGTCAGCGTCAGCTGCATGCTAGATTTCGCTCCTTTCGTCTCTCCTCCAAATCGGCCTCGTCCTCTTCATCCTCTTCCCGTCCGGACAAGGACCAGAGATCCCATAGGTCCTGGAAGCCTAAGGCCCAGCAGAAGAAATCTGCCGGCGCCTCAGCCACCAAGCCTGCCTCCTCCTGACTCTTTGCCTCTTCCGGGAGCGTCCAAGATCGGTGGCAGGCTCTCCCGCTTTGGAATCATCTGGCAGGATCGTATCCAGGACCGGTGGGTGGTGGACGTGGTCTCTCATGGCTACAGGATCGAACTGGAGTAGAGGCCTCCGACTCGGTTCTGCCTCTCTTCGCCGACTCCGGCAAGGGCTGCGGCTTTTCAGCGGACGCTGGACGCCCTGCTACAGAGCGGGGTTGTGATCCCGGTCCCGTTGGAGGAACGGTTTCGGGGGTTTTATTCCAACCTCTTCACGGTTCCGAAAAAGGACGGGTCAGTTCGACCGGTGTTGGACCTCAAGCTCCTCAACAGACATGTGAGAGTCAGGCCCTTCAGGATGGAGTCCTTACGCTCGGTGATAGCGTCCCTGTCTCAGGGGGACTTCCTGGCTTCAGTGGACGTGAAGGATGCTTATCTCCACATCCCCATTGCTCCTGCTCACCAGCGATGGCTGCGGTTTGCTGTGGGAGAGGACCACTTCCAGTTTGTGGCGTTGCCCTTCGGCCTCTCCTCGGCTCCGAGGATCTTCACCAAGGTGATGTCTGCCATGGTGGCAGTGCTGCATTTGCAGGGGCACGCGGTCACTCCGTACCTGGACGACCTGTTGATCAGAGCCTCGTCTGCGGAACAGTGTCAGTTGAGTCTTACGGCCACTTTGAACACTCTCCGGACATTCGGTTGGATAGTCAACTCCCCGAAGTCGGTACTCTTCCCTACGCAGACGATCTTGTATCTGGGAATGGAGTTCCACACTGTCCCGGCTCTGGTGATCCTTCCCCTCGACAAGCAGTCCTCGATTGCGGAGGAGGTCCGGTTCCTTTTGCTGGCGGACTTGGTTCCCATCAGACGTCTTATGCACGTCCTGGGGAAGTTGGTTGCAACCATCGAGGCGGACCCTTTTGCGCAGTTTCATCTGCGTCCGCTTCAGCTGCAGATCCTGCGCGGATGGGACAAGAATCCGTCCTCTAGATCGGTGCACTGCCCTTTCTTCCGCAACGAAGGAGTCTCTCTGATGGTGGCTGGTGCCCAGGTCGATGTCCAGAGGCAGATCGTTTCTTCCCATCTCTTGGTTGGTGGTCACGACGGATGCCAGCCTTCTGGGCTGGGGTGCGGTGTTCCTGCATCACAGGGCACCTGGACGTCACAGGAGTCTACATTACAGATCAACGTCCTGGAGATTCGTGCCGTCTACTTGGCTCTCCTGGCCTTCCAGAGGTTTCTGTCGGTGAATCCAATTCGGATCCAATCCGACAACGCTACTGCGGTCGCCTACATAAACCACCAGGGAGGCACCCGCAGCCGTCAGGCGCTTGCGGAGGTCCAACCCATCCTTCGGTGGGTAGAAGACAACGACGCGTCCATCTCGGCTGTCCACATCCTCGGAGTGGACAATTGGGAGGCAGACTACCTAAGCCGGCAAGGAATGGGCTCTTCACACAGAGGTGTTCCAGTTCATCTGCACCGCTTGGGGAACTCCAGACGTGGACCTGATGGCGTCCAGGCTGAATCGGCAGGTTCCAGCCTTCATGTCTCGCGCCCGAGACAGCCTGGCAGTGGAAACTGATGCTCTGGTCCAGGATTGGTCCCGCTTTCGTCTTCCATATGTCTTTCCCCCATTGGCCTTGTTACCCAGGGTTCTGCGATGAGAAGGGCTCGCCTGCATTCCGCCCCGGACTGGCCCAGGAGGGCTTGGTACCTGGACCTGTTGCGACTGTAGGTGGGGGATCCATGGAGGCTCCCGGATCGGCCGGATCTCGTCTCAGGGTCCCTTCTTCCGCCACAATTCCTCGGCCCTGAGCCTGACCTTGTGGCGCTTGAAGTTTGGTTGTTGACGTCCCGTGGTTTCTCCTCTAACGTCGTAGCTACCATGAGACAGGCCAGGAAACCTGTTTCTGCAGGGATCTACCGCAGAGTATGGAAGATTTTCTTCTCCTGGTGCCGTATTCACGGCAATTCTCCCTGGCCTTTCTCTCTGTCGACCCTTCTGGCTTTCCTCCAGTCGGGTTTGGATAAGGGTTTGGCTCTTAGTTCCATCAAGGGACAGATATCGGCTCGGTCGGTCCTTTTTGATAAGCGTCTGGCTACGCTTCCTCAGGTGAAGACGTTTGTTCAGGGGGCGAGTCACATCATTCCTCCCTACAGACGTCCTTTGGACCCATGGGACCTTAACTTGGTCCTTGCGGTGTTGCAGAAGCCGCCTTTTGAACCTCTTAGGGAGGTCTCTCTTTCCAGGCTTTCACAGAAGGTTGGCCTTTTAGTTGCCATCACTTATCTGCGGAGAGTTTCAGAGTTGGCCGCTTTGTCATGTCAGTCTCCTTTTCTGGTGTTTCACCAGGATAAGGTGGTGCTTCGGCCGGTGGCGGAGTTCTTGCCTAAGGTGCTCTCCCCTTTCCACCTGAACCAGGACATTGTCCTGCCATCTATTTGCCCGCATCCGGTTCACCAGTATGAGAAGGCTCTCCATACTTTGGATCTGGTCAGGGCTCTCAGGATTTGCGTGTCCCGAACAGCATCATTTCGCCATTCGGATGCACTGTTTGTTCTGACTGTGGGTCAGAAGAAGGGTGAGCCAGCCTCCAAGTCTTCCTTGGCTAGGTGGATCAAGACTCCTATTCGGGAGGCTTATGTATCCTCTGGTTTACCTGTACCTACTGGTATTAAGGCTCATTCCACAAGGGCTGTGGGGGCCTCATGGGCTTTGCGTCATCAAGCCTCAGCTCTTCAAGTGTGTCAGGCGGCCACATGGTCTAGTCTTCACACCTTTACTAAGCATTATCAAGTCCATGCTTTGGCATCGGCTGATGCCAATGTGGGCAGGCGGATCCTTCAGGCAGCGGTTGCTCATTTATGATGGGCCTGCTTTTGGGTTTTTCCCGCCCTGGGATAGCTCTTGTACATCCCAATGTCTGGGTCTCCCAATGGAGCGCAAAAGAAAAAGAATTTTGTTTACTTACCGTAAATTATTTTTCTTATAGCTCCTATTGATAGACCCAGCTCCCACCCTGTGCCTTTTTGGGGGCTTTGTTCTCTGCTAGTGCCTGGTGTCGTTTCACCTCGCGTGTTGGCCCTGTTGGCCGTTGTGTTGTTTCCCAGTCCTGTGGACTGGGCGCGGGTGGTCTTTCCTCCTTCCTGCTTGTGCACCGAACTGATGGGATTCTCCCGGGAGGGGGTGTATAGGCAGTAGGGGAGGAGTTGCACTTTTAGGTGTAATGCCTTGGGTGTCCTCCGGAGGTCGGAAGCTATACACCCAATGTCTGGGTCTCCCAATAGGAGCTATAAGAAAAAGAATTTACGGTAAACAAAACTCTCTTTTTTTAGTTAAATGCATGTATTTGGAGCAGAAGGTTTTTTATTTTTTTAAAGCAATTGGTTTTTGAAGCCCTTTTTTTTTAGATTCACAGTTGATGTAGTCAAACTAGCTGAGAGCTCAGAATGAGAGTCCCCCATTGACGCTCATGGGCAATCACTGACAGAATATCAGGTCTTATACAGCCAACCCTTTGTCCGTCCTCATTCTCAGCTCCTCTACCATAGATCTGGGAGTTTGAGGGTCTGTGCATGTTCTTAGTTATCTTTTCTGGACAGAGTTCAGATGTGGCTTCTGGAATCTGTTGTAGCCAATCCTCCAACTTAGGAGCGGTGACCCTTATCACCATTGGAATCATTGTGGCCTTCATCCTTCACCACATCTTCTCCAGTTCTTCTTTCTGATATTTCTCCAGCCCCTCATATTCCTTCCTTCAGTCACATCTTTTATCATTGCCGTCTTCTGCTTTTTGTCTGTCACAATATCAGGTTGGTTAGCCACCACCTGCTCATCCATCTGGACTTCGGGGCACTTGACCCATACGCTATGCACATGTCCCTGTATACAATTCCCGCTACTTGGTTGTGGTGTTCGGTGTACGCTGTACCTACATTTTGCATCCTGCCACTGTGTGTTGGACTGTCTCCGAGGTTTCTTTACATAGTCTGTACCTTGGGTCTTGTCTTGGGTGGTAGATCCCCGATTCTAGGGATCTAGTACTCAGCACCTGCTCTTGAGCTGCTATGATTAGTGCCTCTGTGCTGTAGGAGTCCGGCTTTCTCTTTCCTTTGGTACAATTTCTCTACATCAGCCACCTCCATTGTCTGTCAATGGTACATCCTATGCAGCAGCTTGTCTTGCCATGGCATCTCATGTTCATGGATACTCCTTCATCCATGATAGTGGCTTTCACGCCTATCAAGCCTCGACCACCCTCCTTTCTGTTGGTATACAATCTTTGAGTGTTAGACTTGGGGTGGAGACCTTCATGCATTGTAAGGAGCTTCTGGGTCTTCACATTTACAGCTTCCATTTCTTCTTTTGGCCAGCAGAATATCTGATGACTGGCAGGGTGTATTATTGATGGCGCAGACCTTATTCTTGCCATTGAGCTAGGTTTTCAAGACCTACCTTACCCTTTGATGGTATTTAGATGTTACTGCGTTCCTTGCCTCATCATGGTTCCCGTATCCCTGTGGAATGCCGAAGTACTTGTAGCAGGTCTGTACATCTGCTTTATGCCCTGCTGGTAGTTCTACTCCATCAGTCTTTACTACCTTGCCTCCCTATTACCAACCAGCCACATTTCTGGAGTCACGGACATCCCGATGTTAGATCCTTGTCAGGTGAATCCGGGAACTGATCCCTCGCTCATTTTTTGCATACAGCTTGATGTCATCCATGCACAGCAGGTAGCTCATGGTGCTTTCACTCAAACCTGTTTCCATAGCCCGACTAATTATCAACTGAGGGGGTTCAAGCCTATGCAGAACAGCAATGGGGACAGTGCCTCACCTTGGTATATGCTGCATTTGATGGATATCAACTGGCCCCACTTCGACAGTCTGAAAAACATCCCTATGTTTTCGCTGTAGATCCTTGTCAGGTGGATCAGTGACCTGATGTCTCTGTGGCACATTCTTAATTTTATTGGAGTAATTGAAAACAAAATAGATTGTGCAAAACTTCGTAAACTACATTTTTGGTGTAAACTCTTTACTTTTAAGTTAAATAAATGTAGAATGGATCAGTGGCACTGAGACCATACACTCTCTGCGCCCCGATTCTCTTCTGCATGGATCTTATAAAATAAATCAAAGTACTATTTCTTATGGATGGTGAGTGTCATTGCTCTTTTCTTCATTTGATTTATCTGCACTGCACTTCTCTCACCAGTGATCACCGCATTCCTTGATTTGGCTGATATGTAGTTACTCAGGATTAAAAGGCTGCCTAGGTGGTGCTGAAATTTTCTATGGTTTGAAAACTTTCTTTCGGTTGTCTTGTTGGTGTAGGACTTTGAGGGTCGGACTTCTATCTATTCCTTCCCTGGGGACTATCTTCCTATTTAAATTTTGCCTCGCAGCCCTTATTTCTATGGCCAGCGTGTGTGTAGCGCTATGCTCATGTTGTAGTTGAATCCTTCAATAAAATAGTGACAGAGTCTGCGCATACCGCCATCTATGTTACCATTTTTTTTTTAAGAAACTATCTGCAAATATCATCTGAAATAAACTGGTGATTTTCGTAGTTTTAGTAGCTTCAATAAAATAGTGCCAGAGGTTCAAGGTAAAGGCGGACGCCATTTCATTAAAGACAATTTCTGCGAATATCATCTGAAATAAACTGGTGATATTCGCATCTTCTATAAAATTGTGCTGGAGTTCACGGTATGCCTTGCGCAGCATTCATTATATTGGCAAAATGCTAATTATCCGGGATATTAAATAGCAAAAATGAACAAAGATCAGGTGCATTTATAAAAACAATCAAATAGAGAGGCGTACCATTCATCTCCGCATGGTCACCATTCTCCATGGGTGCGGGATTGTCCACAGGTTCCTCAGGGGCCACAGATGTAGGTACATCCTTGGAAGGAGAGGCTTTTTCAGTTTCTTTGGTTGCACCATCGCCTTCCACATTACCATCCTCTGCCTCTATTGAGGACTCGTCTACCATCTCTAAGCTGGACTCATGGTGGTCAAGGTCAACATCACTTCCAAGTTCTCCATTCTTTTCAGGCCGGGGAAGCTTTTTCTTTTTGGCCAGACAGCCAGAACTCCAACGACTCTTCCGCTTATATTTTTTCTTTCCTTTGAGAAGAGAAATTCCTTAATTAAAAACAAATCTAGATCAAAAAATGGTTAAAAGAAGACTTTAGGCAGGGGCTAAAAGTGCAGGATTAGACAACAAAGGGGGCACATCCATCATAGTCAATGAATGATAATACAGGACTATGTATAGGAATGGGCAAGACCACAGAAGATCTGCAGCAGACAATAGACACTACCATATCTAGTACAAAAAGGCAGTGGTCGGTCAGTGCAGGTTTGTAATGTGATGAGTGAAATCAATATGCAAAGAATTGGACAAACACTTGGCGACGTGGATTTTCACAGGCTGCTACACAGGGAGAGATGAGTGATCAGAATTTGTTTTTAAAGTTACAAGACGACCAGACATTTCCAACACACCTAAGCTAGGAGTACTTGCGGCCATAGGTAGAGACGTTCTGCACGTTTTCTCAGCATTTCCCACATCAGTTGTTTTCCCATCTGGAACTGCAGACGTTTTTGGAAGAACATGGTAATAAGATGGTATGTACTTTGAAGATGAACAGCCTGAAAATCAAACAAAAAAAATAAATTAATGAGCACAGACTTCTGCAGTCTACATAACCATGTTTATAAGATAGTGGATGATTAAAGCGGTTGTCCGGTCTAAAATGACAAGTCCTCAAGTTATCAATCCTCCCATCACACGCACTAGGCAGTGATCGGACTGTAATTATGCAATATGAATGTTTCTGTCCAGCACCCGACTAGTGGGCATGACCTCGCTTAATACAAGTGTATGTAGCAGGCGCGTCAGAATAGTAGGATTTCCAAAACCGACGTTTCGGCTCAGGCACAGGCCATTGTCAGGAAGACAATCTATATATAGAATCATACAAAGCAGAGTATTACATACAGTTCTTACATACCAAAGTCATAACATAGCAAGATACAAAGTAAAAGGTTAGGGCCTCTGGTGATATATAGATATATAAACTTTCTGGATAAGTGATAATAAAATTGTGAAAGTAAGTATAGTGAAGTGCCATATTTGTGTTAATAAAAAACGTCTAAAGACTTGCACTGTATTGAAAATGGTAATTACCATTTGAAACAGAATCTTAATAGAAAGGAAACCATTGCCCTAAACAACTTTAAGAAAAATAAAAACATAATTAAACCAGCGGATAAGGCACTAAGGAAGGCGGAGGAGGAGTTGGTGCTTAACCCCACCGTGGAGGCGCAGCAGAACATGAAGACAGCTCAATTGGGAGTGGATAAGATATTTCTGGCAAACGGGGAAAAGAAGAGGGAATTTCAAAAACTTGCCTTTTATGAAGAGGGTGAAAAAGTTGGTCACCTGCTGTCTATTATAGCAGCGGCGCAGAGAGAACCGGGACATGTATATGGTCTTCTGGACCAAAATGACACCCTAGTCAGTCACTGAAACACGGGAAATATTGGGAGTGTTCAGGGACTTTTATGAAGACTTGTATACTTCCAAAGTAAGGATTGCTGACCGGGATATAGATCAATTTTTACAGGAAGCCAATTACCCAAGTTGAGTGAAGAGGAAAGTAATAGTTTGGAGGGTCCCCTGACAATAGAGGAAATGGAAGAGGCCTTGTCGTCAATGGCAAATAACAAAGCCCCGGGGGCGGATGGGTTCCCAACAGAATTTTATAAACACCTTAGAGAGACACTACTGCCAAAATTGAAAGACGTGTTCTCAGCGGCTCTGGAAAAGGGAGAGTTGCCAGCATCAATGCGAGAAGCTACTGTGGTGGTTCTGCCAAAGCCAGATAAGGACCGGACACGACCAGATTCGTATAGACCCATTTCACTACTTCCGGCAGATGTAAAAATACTAGCTAAAGTGTTGTCTACCCGGCTAAAGCCGGGTGGTGTCTGGTGTGATCCATCCGGATCAGTCGGGTTTCATGCCGGATAGGTCAACGGCCATTAACCGGAGACGTCTATTTTTTAATATGCAGATGACTGCTGATAATACTGGACACAGGGTGGTGGTCTCTTTGGACACACGGAAGGCCTTTGACAGTGTGGAGTGGAACTCTCTCTGGCGAGTTCTCCAATTGATGGGAATAGGTCCGGTCTTTATGGCATGGCTGAAATTATTATACAAACACCCAGTGGCTAGACAGGTTAATGGGGAACGTTCAGATATATTCAACATGTACAGGGGAACGAGGCAGGGTTGTCCCCTTTCTCCGCTGCTGTTCGCCATGGCCATAGAGCCATTAGCTGCTGTGCTGAGGCGGTCGGGGGCGGTGAACGGGTTCCGATATGGTGTGGTGGAAGAAAAGGTGGCGTTATACGCTGATGATATTCTCTGTTTCTACAAGACCCTCAGGATTCATTGCAGGGTGCGATAGATATAATTAATAGATTTGGTTTACTGTCTGGGTTGCAAATTAACTGGGACAAATCTCACATCCTGGGAGTAAAAGAAAATAGGGAGGGGACAAGAGGCGCAATAGTGCCCTATCACTAGTGACACTTTTGATGGTGGTACTATGAAGCTGCTCACCTGGTACAGTTGTGATCCCCACAACTGGTTTGAAGGCGTTTTTGGAATCTATGTTCCAGCTGCTGCAGGACCTCCACCAACCACTGGATAGTGGTTTGAATCCAAAGAAAATGATGGGAGTGCTGAGGAAGGCGCCGGGTGTGGCGCTGAAACGCGTAGGAGAGAGGAGGAATAAAAGATGAAAATACTTTTGGCTCTTTGGTGAGTTTATCCATACCACAGCAGCGCGGACCGTGACACACCAGAACTCCCATCATTTTCTTTACATCCTGGGAGTAGATGCCCTAGATGGTTCAGATGTTGAGCAGGTAGAACGTACGCAACTCAAACTAGTAAGGGAATTCAAATATCTTGGTATCAACATAGCACTACCAGTGAGGGACTATCTGCAATTGAACATAAACCCGATACTTGGGAAATTAAAGGATAAAGCGTCTACGTGGAGTAAAATGCCCCTCTCGGTGGTGGGACGTACCAACTTACTTAAAATGGTGCTCATGCCCAAATTGTTATATGCACTACATAATTCCCCGGTGTGGATTCCTCAGCCGATATTCCAACGTGTCAATGCTATCTTTAGAGATTTGGTGTGGGGCGGGGGACAGCCAAGGATCAAACTGGAGACTCTTCAAAGGCCAAAGGAGGAGGGAGGTTTGGCATTACCAAATTCGTGGATATATTTTTTGGCGGCAAGTCCCAACATATTAGAGGGTGGGCACAAAGGGCAATAAAGGGAACTCTTCAGGAAATCTTGGAGCGGCATCTTAAAACACGCCCTTTGGTAACAGGTTTAGAGTCAGGGCTGTTTAGACGGATGGGTAAAAAATACCCGACATGTGAATTAGTTTATAAAGTATGGATGAGAGTGAAGAAGGTTAGAGGATTGACGGGCCTGACAATGTACAATCAGATATGGGATAAAGAACATCTAGGCGAATTCTATAGGATGGGTGACCTAAAAGACTGGAAGACAAAGGGAGTGCAGTTTGTCTATCAACTGATGAATGATCAAGCTCTCAAAACCCTAGCAATGCTGAAGGAGGAATTTCACTTTTCAGACAAACACAGCTACCAGTACATGCAGGTTAAACACGCATTCCTTCAACAGAGGAAAAAGGGGACCATGGTTATCCAGAAAGATATTATCCTCGACTACATATGCAAAGAGGGGTGTACTAAAGGGGTTATATCTGAGATTTATGCCGCTCTGCTTCACACCTTTTTGCTGAAATACCCTGTTGCGGCGAAGGAAAGATGGGAGGCAGACGTTGGTAATATAGAGGATGACAAATGGGAGTCCATCTTAGAGTATATTCCCAAATTATCATTAAATGAACCTGCTAGAATGTCCCAACTATTTCTTGTACATAGGGCATACAGATCACCTGAATTTTTGTATAAAATAGGGGTGCGGGAGACCTCGGAATGTACGAGATGCGGAGCTGAAGCTGCTGGTATCCTACACGTCATGTGGGGGTGTCCGCATATTTTGGGTTTCTGGTCTGAGGTGGCTGCCCTCATTGGTAATCGCCATCATTGTGTAATCCCTAGAGACCCGGTGGTCTGCCTGTTGGGATATGTGGAAGAGGTGGTGGGCAATGATATTGCAAAACTAGCAGTTGACAGACTCTTGTATGCTGCTAGGAAAGTCATAGCTAGATATTGGGTACGAATGGAGCCTCCTACTAAACAGGAATATATACGTCAAGTAGACTATGTGGCGCGGATGCAGGAAAAAAAAAATCTAAATTACTTACCGGTAATGTGTTTTTCTTGAGCCACGACAGCACCACCTGAGAGATAGGACCGCCCATCCAAGACAGGAAACCTCTGAGATAAAAAGGCGGGACCTCTCCTGAACCTCAGTTTTGGTTACAGAGACCGGAGAGGAGAACCCAACAAGCATTAGTACACAACCAAAAGAACTCAACAAATCACACCCCCCCCCCCCCAAACGGAACCAACACCAACAGGCAATAGGGAGGGATGCGGTGGTGCTGTCGTGGCTCAAGAAAAACACATTACCGGTAAGTAATTTAGATTTTTCCCTATCGCCACGACAGCACCACCTGAGAGATTTCAGAGAAAAGAAAAATTAGGGAGGGACCACCGCTAGCAGAACCCGTCTACCAAAGGTCATCACCTCAGCGGCAGCAAGATCAAGCCTGACATGCCTGAAGAAAAGAGAAGGAGAAGACCAAGGAGCAGCCCCCCAGATCAAGTCTAAGGGGACAACAGCCACCTCCGCCCAGGAAGCAGCTACAGCCCTGGTGGAAGTGCACAAAGGCCCCCCCGGGACCCGCACCTGACCGGAAGAAGCAAGAGCGAAGGCTTCCCACAACCACCACAGCAAGGGCACCCACGGACACTGCCTCACCCCAAGAGGCCCCCCGAAAGAAAAACCAAGAGGGACAGAGCCAGACGCCAGGCCGTGGCCCGACGAAGCAGGCAAGCAACTCCCACCAGACCACGAACGTGTGGAGAACCACGTCCTTCAGAATTGTAGGAAGACCACAGAAGGAAGGGAGAGCAAGCTCCCGCAGTCCGCGGAACATGAGAGCCACCTTGGGAAGAAAGAAGGAACCAGGTAGAGGATGACCCTGTCCAGCCAAAACCGGAGAACAAGGCCCCTCACCGACAAGGCCAGGAGGACACAAAAAAAGGCTGGCGGACGGCAAGCCACCGCCCAACAGGAACAACTGCAGAGGCAGGACCGTAGGCGAAGCAGAAGAGAAAGGCCCAAAGGGAGGCGTGGTTAAGGCATCCAGAACTAAAATGAGACCCCAAGGAGCCACCTTTGGACAGGGAACAGGAGTGCCCCCCCCCCCCGGCAGTACCGGAAAAACTACGACACCCAAGAAGACCCATCGAGGGAACAAAGGCACAGGCCCCCAAAGCCGAAAACCAGAATTATTCTTTTTTTTTTTGAACCATATTTTTATTGGGTGTTTGACATTACATAAGAAATATAGTATTAGGATAAGCATATCCAACATTAAGTTACACGAAACCAAAATCTTCAACTGAAATAAACAGCTTTTATCTATTTGCATTTACGTCTCTTGACTTTCAATAAACCCTACCCCACCCACTTCGGAAATCATCCAGTCTTTCAATCGTGTTTTTGAGATTGCAAGAAGATATGAACATGTTATATAGAAATCAAGATTTATCTTAATTTTTTAACCTTTTAACCATTTAACCATCACACCTCAGTCTGCCTAGTGTCCCTTCTAGCTCCCTTTCCGCGTACCAAACCGTCGATCGAAAGGGTAGCATGAATTTAGTTATGTCACCATCTGAGAATTCTTTCTCGATGAATATTTGCCATTTGTAAAAGAATTTCTTAGTTAATTTATTAGGGCTCCGTATCGCGTCCATCGATTCAAGCGTTAGAGTATGTCGCATCATCAATTTGATCTGATGCAGGTCTGGGGGTCTGTCATTGAGCCAGTATTGTAGAAGGAGTCGTTTAGCTATTATTGCAATATAGTGCCATAAGACATGTGGGTGTCTGAGAGCTCCAGTCTGCGTCTGATAGTGGAAGATCCAGCGCAACGGGTCTAGGTCCTCCATATCCCCACATATCTCTTTGGCCCAAGTGACCACCTTTCTCCAATAGTTTGTTGACTCAGGGCAAGACCAAAGCCCATGTTCTATGTCTGTCATCTCAAGTTTACACTTCGGGCAGTGAATCCATCTCCCCTGGTTGGCTTGGGAGGGGGGACATTAAAACCCTGGATAGTCCCATGCATAATCCTGAATTGGGAATCTCTCCATCTCTCGTTGCTAACGTATCGTCTCATCAACCCCCATCCCTCCAGGATTTTCTGGGTGAGTTCAGGATCTTTAATGTGTTTTCGCCATTTGTTGAAGAACCCTCTCCTCCCCCGCGGGCGTAGGACTTGCTGTATTTTAGTATACAGCGAGGTGATTGATACATCACCTGCATTTATCTGTAATATTTCGGACCATAAGTCTCCAGAGAGGTCCCGCAAGTGTGAAAGGAGATGGTGACTCAACTGGCGGTATTGTATCGCCTGGAATTGGGGTAAATTAAAGGTAGTAAGCACCTCTTTCTCCGTCATCCACCTCCGCTCCTCAAAATTTATGAGGTCTTCTAGAGTATTGACACCTTTTGCTTTCCAAGATTTGAATAGAGAGTTTTCACGCCCCAACTCAAAGGCCGGGCATCTCCACGGATTGAGTCTCTTAGAGACCTTCCAAGCCAGTTTGAGTTTTTTCCTGACTTCTCTCCATGTTATGATGGTATCTCTATAGATTACTGTGTTTTTCAGGGAAGCCGGAAGGCAGGACAACGGAGAATGTAGTAAAGCGGATAAGTCCCAGGGTTTAGCCCATTCTCCCTCCAGTTCTGAGTCTGCAAACTTGCTTGTTCCCTTAATCCAATCTAGAACATAACGAAGGTTGCATGCTAAATTATACCCCCTAACATCAGGAAGTTGTAGTCCCCCTTCTTGTTTAGGTTGTATTAGTGTCCTAAAGGCTAGTCTAGATCTTTTTCCTCTCCATAAAAATTTTGTAAACGCTTTGTTGAGTCTTATAATATCAGTGTGTTTCATTAACATAGGAATGGTTTGGAGAGGATAAAGCAGTTTTGAAAAACTCATCATTTTAAGTAAATGGCAGCGTCCCAGCAGAGACAGCGGCAGTCCCACCCATCTTCCCAGCTCCTGTTCAATTTTTGTAATGATCGGTAAAAAGTTGAGTTTATATGTCATCTCACTGGACCTGGCTAAGTGTATGCCTAGATATTTGAGGCTATGCTTCGCCACGGGCAGTCCGCAAAAATGGTCTCCCTTTCGTGCTCCTTCTTCTTGATTTATAAAGAGGACTTCACATTTGTCTTTGTTTAAAGAAAAACCTGAATATCTACCCCATTTCTCTATGTCTGACAATATATCTGGAAGGTCCCTCTCTGGGTTCTGTACATATAGGATAATATCGTCAGCAAAAAGCGAAAGCTTGACTTCGGCGTTCCCTATCTTAAAACCCTCATAGGTGTTATGACGTTCCAGATGTAGTGCCAGAGGTTCTATAGCCAGATTGAATAACAGGGGCGATAGTGGGCAACCCTGTCTCGTTCCCTTTTGGAGGCTAAAAGAGTCAGATAGGAAACCAGGGGTACTAATGCAAGCTTTGGGGTTGCTATATAATGCATTAATATATTGTCTAAAGGGGCCTCTTATACCCACGGAGTCGAGCACTTTACCCAGCCATGACCATCTGACATTGTCGAATGCTTTTTCAGCGTCAAGAGTGATCATGGCTGGGTTACCGCCATTAATTTTTGTTTTCTTTCCCATCACATCTATCATCAGTAGTGCTTTTCTAATATTTGTAGTGGTAGACCTCCCCTTAACAAATCCCGCCTGATGTGCGGGTATCAGTTTGGGTAGGACCACCGCCAATCTGTCCGCCAGGATCTTGGAGAGGAGCTTCAAGTCTTGATTTATTAGTGATATCGGTCTATAATTGGCCGGGTCTGTTGGTATTTTCCCTGATTTAGGTATCAATTTGATGTAAGCTAGGTTCATTCTCTCCGGTATAGGAGCCCCACCTAGTATTGAGTTAAATAGGTCGCATAGCACCGGAGTGATCTGCTCCCTCAATGACTTGAAAAAAGCTCCATTATAGCCATCTGGACCAGGTGCTTTGCCCGGGTTTAAATGACGTATGACCGACTCAATTTCGTCAGTTGTGATTGGGCTGTTAAGAAATTGCACATCTTCCTGGGAAACAGCTGGCAGTGTGATCCCCCCCAACCAGTCAGGGCTGTCTGGGTTATCAGCGCTGATCTCCGTGTAAAGAGAGGTATAATATCTGCCCAACACTCTTGAGATGTTCTTGGGGTCATGCCAAGTGGTGCCATGGGTGTCCACTATCGCTTGTATTGGGGAAGGTTTATGTCTACCCTTAGCTAACCTAGCTAGTAGGCGTCCTGCCTTGTCTCCGAATTTTTGGAGCTCTAGTTCTAAGCGATTTTTATAAATATCTTCCCGCTTTCCCGCCCAAACATCAAAATCTCTCTTTGCCTGCATCCACTTATCTCTGTCAGGGGCTGCCATTGTGGATTGATAGCGTGTATACGCGTCTCTTACCGCTATACTGGTTTGGAGGAATTTGTCTTTAATTTGGCGCTTAATTCTCATGCTATATGCCATGATATGCCCTCGTAGCACTGTTTTTGCCGTTTCCCAGTATAG
Organism: Allobates femoralis; assembly: GCA_033576535.1. Classification (NCBI taxonomy): domain Eukaryota; kingdom Metazoa; phylum Chordata; class Amphibia; order Anura; family Aromobatidae; genus Allobates; species Allobates femoralis. Next base: position 36,882,840 of record JARQOC010000005.1, read on the forward strand.
AGCTGGATCAGATCTATGTTCACGATTGTCAGAAGAGAAGTGAGACCACCATTCACCCAGTAAGTTAATGAAATTTTCTTCTCTGACAAACGTGTCGGGAAATCTCCATAAATAATCGGAGCCCTTCTCAAATTTGTCCCTGGTCTCTAACACCAACGGGCTATGGTCCGAGATCAGCATGTCCTCAATTTTAATGTCTTTCATTTGTTGGATTATCTTGGGTGAAACAAAGAACATATCCAACCTGGACCACGACCCATGGGGGTGCGAGAAGTGGGTAAACTCTCTACCCAGTGGGTTTACTAACCTCCAAGCATCCAACAATCCAGTTTCTCCCACTAGGTTTTCCAAAATACTATATTCACCCGATCTACCTCCTGCTTGCTTTCTCAAGTGAGTTTGTGAGGTCGTGCGTCTATCCTCTTCCTCTTTCATGACCGTATTAAAGTCTCCACCGATTATTTTAGTGATCTCATTATCTAGGAGCAGAGTGTTTTGTAATTGTTGGAAGAAGGGTTTCTGCTTTCCGTTAGGGGCATAAATATTATAGATATTAAAGGTGTCATTATGGATTTGTATCTTTACTTGTATTATCCTACCTTCCTTATCTTGTGAAGTAGATAATATTGTGTGGGCTAGTGACCTATGTATCAGAATTATAACTCCCGCCTTTTTTTCTATTGCCCCCGAACCATAGACCTCTCCTACCCATAATTTTTTAAGGCGAAAGAAGTCCTCCGCGGCCAGGTGGGTCTCCTGAAGCAACGCTATGTCCACATGTAGTCTCTTAAGATGGCGCATAATCATCATGCGCTTTGCTGGGGAACGCAGTCCCTTAACATTCCAGGAGGCCCACCTAACCATCGGAAGCCTCCCCGCTCGGGTCCCAAAATTTTTTCATGGTGAATATCGACACGTAAGAAGTTTCATCTGGCATGACATTGAGTAAGGTGTGGCAAACAGTGATGGTATAACTTTTTAAAGACATAGTTCCAATCCCAAGGATAATTTCCGTGTTTCCCTTTTTTTCCTTCCCACCCTCCTCCCCCCAAAACTCTCCAACACCTTTCAACATCAAAAAGTCCGCGACTTCACTTATGTCCTCCAGTGCAGTTCACACCCTCAGCTCCCCCCCGCCTCGTCCTCCACCACCTCTGAAAACACTTAAACAGATAATATTGTAACTCCAACGTACTGCCCAACGAACATTAGACTCCAATTGGCTATCTTCAATAAGAAGGTACTGCTATAAATTGCCCAAGGGTCACGACTCGTGATCACAGTTTATAAACAATTCACAACCCTTCTCACACCCTCTACCGTAATATGGGTTCAGAGAGTTTCTGTATTCGGTTGGGTGGGTTGCACCTTAGCCTCTCCATGTTCAGGTGTCAATAACAGATCACCAAAGTGAAGAAGATCTCCGTAAACACCTTAACGTCCTTATATCCATGGTCCTGTGAATTAAGCAAAAGTAAAGATATAGAAGAGAGAGAGAGAGAAAAGGAAGAAGAAAAAAAAAAAAAAAAAAAAAAGGGGGGGTGGGGTGGGGGGGGGGGAGAAAGGCTAAAATATTTTCTCCTCTTCATCTCGTAGTGTATCCTCTTCATCCCTTAGCGTATCCAGGTCATATCTCTTTTCCTTCAGGACCTCCGTTTTTTATCCACCAGATGCAAGGGCCATAAAAATTAGTTCAAATAACGTGTTCCCGTCTCATTTCTTCTTTTGCCATCTGCTTCCGGCTTGTCTCTGTTGTTTCGGAGTGCCCGGTGTTGCTCCCTTTTGTGTTCCATCATCTAATAAGGAATACGATCTGAGTCTATAGGATCGCACCGAGGTTCTTTCCAGTTCGTTTTCTGAATCTGGAGCTGGCGTAGATTTCACAGGTGATCTCTTACTGGTGCGAGGCGGCGACTCGGTTCTTCTTGGGGAGTTAAGATTTTCTCTGACAGCCGCCATTGCCTCTTCAGGATCTGTGAAGGACTTCAAGATACCTTCTCTAGATCTAAATCTTAGCGTTGCAGGAAAGTTCAGTTGGAAGCGAACGTTCTTTTTATGCAGCAGTCAACACGTTTCACTAAATGCTCGTCTACGACGTGTGACTTCCACAGAATAGTCCGCAAAGACCAGTGCTCTATGCCCCTGAAGTATTAGAGGTTGCTTTTTTGCTTTATAAGCCCGCAGGATTTCCTCTTTGTCTCTGTGGTTCAAAAATTTTGCTATAGCGTGCCTGGATTTATTGGGCTCTCTGGAGGCTGCGTTCGGTGTTGGACGTCTCGTGGTGTTGGACGTCTCGTGGCGTCGGTCGTCTCCTGCACACCTCTAGGGGGACCTATCCTATGGGCACGTTCTGTCTTGCATCTGTGAGTTAGACCCAGGGCTTTAGGCAGTTCCACCTCAAAAATTTCTTCTAGTTGGCTCACAGGAACAGACTCTGGGAGTCCCACAATTTTTAGGTTACTCCGTCTCGTTCTATTTTCAATGTCTTCCAGCTTGTTATGTGTGTAATCAGCATGCTTTTGCAGGGCCATTAGCTGTTCCTCAAGTTCCAGAATCCTGTCCTCTGCTGTTCCTATTCTAGATTCAGCTTCTAATAGCTGCTGTTCATGTGTCTCTACTTTCACAGATAGGTCTCTAGTAGAAGCTGCCACCATCTCTGCCACTGTGACTTTAAATTCTTCTGCTAAATGCACAGCCATTTCTTTGGCTAATTTTTTATAGTCCAGGGGCTGGCATCTCCAGCTGTCTCCTGAGCCATCATCCCAAGCAGTAGAGATGCACTGTTTTTGTGTGTAGCCTGTGTCTGAAGCCTGTGACTGGGATGGTGTCTGGGGCTGATGTTGGTCACAGATCGCCTTCACAGCATTTGGACTCTGTCCTGGGAGGTTGTCATCCCCTCTCTCTGGGGTCTGCTCCCGGGAACCCTCCGGTCTCTCTAACGTGCCGTCCTCTCCCGGTTCCCTCTCTTTGTCCCCATCTGGCCGCCCCTGTCCTTCATCCTGTGTTGAGCCCCGTGCTGTGTGTGTGCAGACCGCGCCATCTTTGCGGTCTGCACATGGTGCCTCATCCCTCTCTCCTTCCGTGTTCCTCCTAAAATATTTATCCAGGGTGGCCATGGCAGGTCTTACCGGGCTCCCGGAGGTCTCCTGGACGTGGACGGCTGGTCAGGGGGCAGCTCCGGAGTCCGTTGCAGGCGGATGGCGGCGGATTATGCAGGCGGGGAGCGGAGCGGCTCTAAGCGCGTCCGCACATGGAGGGGCCGGAACCGGAAGTCAGCCAACCAGAATTATTCTTACAGTTAATTCCTTTTCTAGGGCCCTTCCACGACAGCATAGGAGGTTGCCTCTCCACGCCCTAATTGGGACAGGAAGCACAAGAGGTTAAAAGGCCCCTCCCACATCCCACAAGCCAGTGTCTTACAAAGAACCATAGCAGGAGGAATAGGAACACATTCCAGGAAACACAAGGAAATAGGGAGGGAAATAAGTGCTGTCGTGGAAGGGCCCTAGAAAAGGAATTAACGATAAGAATAATTCTGTTTTCTCCAGGCCCCTTCCACGACCGCATAGGAGGAATACCAACGAATTGATACCTAGGTGGGGGGGGGGGGGAAACCACAGCCTGCAGGACATCCTGCAAAAAGTCAAATCCCCGGGGGATCCCAGATCCAGACGATAAGGTGCTGGGAAGGTACGCAGGGAGGACCACGCAGCAGCCGCGCAGAGCTGCTACGGTGAAGCCCCTGCCCAACGTGCCCCGAAGACTGAGGAAGCTCAGGCAGAAGGGCAGGAAACCCGGAAGGCGACAGAACTTGCCGGGTGAGGCCAGAACTGGAATGGCACGGGTGGTCCAGGGGGCCACGGGACTCGAAGCCCCCGGACGAGCCCACCTGACGGCCAAAGGGCGGAAGAAAAAGGTAGGGAACAATGCGCCAGGGTATCACCACCCGAAGACAACCTAGCCTGGTCCTGCGATCATTAAGGAATGGAAGTCGACCTCCGGAGTCCGAGGATATCGATCGGAGGAAGGAAGGACAATCGACTGGGAGCGATGGAACATCAAGACCCCCATGGAGAAGAATGAAGGGACCAGCTGAGGGACAACGCTGTCAGCATGGACAGAGAATTATGGGTCCCGGATGGACAAAGACAGAAGCATCCCGACCCGCCGAGCAGACGTAATTGCCACGAGAAAAGGAGTCTTGCGAGACAACAACCGGACAGCACTGGAAGACAGCGGGCCCAGAGGGAGAACGCGACAGGCCAAACAGGACCACAACGAGAGCCCAGGCAGGAACAAAGACCCCTCGCGGACAAAGTCTGGAAGCAGATACCAGAAATCGGCGAACCCAGGGAAGAGATGCCCAACTGCACCAAAGAGCGGGCTGAGAGCCGAAACCAGCCCACAATGTGGCTGGCGAAAGTCCCAGGACCAACCCACCTGGAGAAAAGCCAGAAAGCGCGAGATATCTGGAAGGACGAGAACCACACCAAGAGAAGAATCGCAGCCACACCGCATTGGAAATCGCAAAAGGGACCGGTCTACGGGACCGCGGCAAGGCAGCCACGAATCGTCCAGACACGCCCGGAGGCTTCAGTACAGGGGCCCAGAAGCCCTGTAGCTAAGCCGAGCCACCGAAGATCTGGAGGACATAGCGAACCCAGAAACAGTAAGGAGGGGTCAGGGCCCAAAACGACCAGACCCTTGAGAGTGAGAGATATAATCAGGGTGAAACCAGCCTCTCCTCGGCCACAGCGGAGCCACAAGGATGGGTAGAACATCGCCGTCCCTGAACTTCCTCAGAGGACCTGCCTGAAGGGAAATAGGCAGGAAGCGAATAGGACGAAGGCCTGGGACCCAATCATGCAAAGAGAGTAGAACCCACCTGGTCCAAGTTCCACACTCCTGGGTGGAATACCAGGCGGCGGAGGAAATCCGCCGGAAGGCGCAATGACCTCATCAGGGGAACGGTCGAAGGAAAAAAGCAGGAACAGTTCTGCCCAGAGGAAGAACCGGGAGGACCCCGACAGCAGGGCGCAGGACCATGGACCCCCTGATGACGGAGGGGAGTCACCGAGGTGACAACTGAAGACCCCAGAACGAGAGATCCCATGCAGACCTCGAGCAGCAAGGAGGGTTTCCGCGACCGCCCCAGCTCCCGAGAAAAGGAGGACTGGGAACATATGGCACGACCCCATAATCCCAGAACCCGGCCGGCAGCCATAGTCAGAGGGATGACCAGGAGACCGAACCGAGGAAACCCCTGGCAACAGGTCGAGAGGGTCAACCACCAGAGGAGAGACAAGGAGACGCCTCCTGGGAGGCGAAACCCGGAAGACTGGGACAAAGGAATCTGTCCCAATGAGACAGGATGTGGTCGGGAAGGCTCGAGAGTGGACCCGAGTCCACAAGACAGACGGAATGCTGGACGACAAGGATCCCAGAGCCGAAAGAGTCGACACAAGGGAGGGAGACAACGGACGACTGCCGCAGCTCCAGGCAGGAAGGCGTGAGCGGAGGGAGCAACTAGAAGGAAGACATCCCGACATGGCAATAACCAATTGCCCCGACCCCACAGGAAGGCCACCACAGCCGTCAACAGCTCCGAGAAAATACAGGGAGCCAAGGAGAGCCCGAAGGGAAGGACAGTGAACCGGAAGTGCGAAGATGAACTTCTGGTGCCGAGGATGAAAGGGAACGGGGAAGCAAGAGCCCATCAAATTGGTTGTAGCCATCTGGAGGTGTCGCCCATCAACGGAATCGCTGAGAGGAAAAGACTCCATCCGGAAACGCTCGTACCTGACATGTAGGTTGAGCGTGTCAGGCAGATAAGGACCCGGGAGACCCCAGATGGCATCCTGACCAAAAAGAGGTGGGAGTAGACCTAACACCACTCCATGGCATAGAAATGAGGCTTTCGCAAGCAGGAAATCCCGCACCCTTGCGTATAGAATACCGTGCGTGCCCTGCGAAGGCAGGCCGGGAACCTGGAGACCCGAACTCTGAGAGGAACCGAAAGGACCCCTATCATCCACCACCAACAAAATCTGCCGCCACGAGGGGAGAAAGGCCGCAAGTCTGCTTCCCCTCCCTCACCTGAACCGAGTCACCGTTAGGCAGGCTGCTGCCGCTGCAGACAGGAAGGGACAAGGATATGGTCCCCTCTACCCTTCTGGGAACTCCACCGTCCGGATTACCCAGTCCCGTGGGGCTGGGAGTTCCGAGGCACCGAAGAACAAAATGTCCGTGACCAGGGGGGCTCATGCACCGCAAGAGCCCCGCGGACAGGCGCCTTCTCCAGGATCTCCACCAAAGCCGGCCCAAATACCAAATCACCTGTGAAGGGGATCGAGCCCAGCTGCAGTTCGGAAGTGGGATCCCCACTCCATACTGACAGCCACACAGCCGGCTGGCAGAAACCGATATCCTAGCTGTCAAACGGACAGAGTCCGCGGAGGCGACCGAGTACACAGGGTGCTGCCAGGCCAAGGGAAAGGAAGCAAGGAGAACTTCCCAAGGGTGCCCAGGGAAACATGGGATACCCACAGATCCAGCCAGTTAAGGAGGGATCTAGACACAAAGAAGCAGCGAAATTTGCCCGTAAGGTAGAGGAGGAGGCCTCCCACGAACACTTCATAAAGCACTCAATCGTTCGGTCCAGCGGGCCTGTAAAGAGAGGACGCTAACAGAACAGATTAGGCTTTTATCCAGTTGGTTTACCAACTGCGCCACAGAGAGCTCCTATTTACAAAAGGAGAGTGGCTGTACCCCCTCACATCCACCCTTTGGGACAACCCAGGGGAACTCAGGAGGAACCTGCAACTGAGAACACTCTGGAAACGGTACTCAGGAAATCCCATTCCTGAGAGGGGAGAGCCAAAAAGGGAGGAATGAACCGGAAAAACAGGCAGCTTAGCAGATGCAAGCCCAGCAAACCACTCATTCTGACGGAGGAGAGGACTCGCTCCTCTCGCAACCCCTAGTGCTCCGAACAGCCCCAAACAAGACCCCCATGGTAACCGAGGAAACCAGGAATTGTCCAAGCCCAGCCTGTCAGGAAGCAGAGGGCATATTAGAGGCTGAATCAAAGACTTCACAGCCAGAAGGGGCAGCCAGGAGCTTCCTCATTTTTTAGGGGAGGAAGGCCTGTCTATAGGAGCCTCTGGTGCGAGGGAGGACAGGGAAGCCAGTACGATCTGATCTACCCTGGACTATCTCACCAGGCAAGGGAGACCCATGTCGTCCGTGCAGCTCTGACACCGCGACATCCCAGCATAATGGGAAGTCCTTCACACAAGCTGTGCATGCAAAAGCATTCCCAGGGACAGTGTCGTCTCCCCAGGAAAACCCACAGGAGAAGGAACCGTCAGCCGGACCATAAGGACCCCCCCCCAGCTCTGAGGCAGGGGGAACACTGGGCTGTGCCTGATGCAAGGGCACCACCGCACAAGAGCTTACCGTGGTTCAGCCGGTTTCAAGGCAGCCTACATCCAGAAAGGCCTACCCCTCCCAGTGTCCAAAAAAAAGGTTCCCCACCTCCCGCGCCGGGTCCTGGGCAGGCCGCCTCAGGGGAGACGTGCCCGCACGCTGCCCTACCGAGTCGGCACTCGCAAACGCCGCTCTCCCGCCGGGAAAGCACCTGACCGGAAGTCCCGCCGACCGGCGTCACTTCCGGCCGCGCGGGACAACGTGCATGCGCGCGGGAAGCAGCCGGCAGGCTCCCCCAGCAGAGGAGGCCGCCGACCAGGGATACCACAGCCCGCATCACCACCACCGGGAATCCGGAGGGCCAGGCATTGGTCCCATAGTACACCACCATGGGAGCAGTAGAGGAGGAGCCGAGCCCGACCAAGACTGCCCAGCATCAAAAAGAAAAAAGGTATGCTGAAGCTCGCTGGCCGCCACAGCACAGAGAAAAAACCTCTCCATGCCCCATGAGGACAGGAAAGACACTGGCTTGTGGGAGGTGGGAGGGGCCTTTTAACCCTCTTGTGCTTCCTGTCCCAATTAGGGCGTGGAGAGGCAACCTCCTATGCTGTCGTGGAAGGGGCCTGGAGAAATCAGAGCTCCAGGGAATCGACAGAGACCAATCCGCCACCCACTGGAGGAAGTCGAAAATTGCCGGCACAGGAGCCCACCGTCCGCACTCGTCCCTGAAGAAGACAGAAAAGGTAAACCACCCGGTACCAGAAAAAACCGGTGGCAACCGGCGTCCGACCGGACCTCAGCGCACGAACAGGGCCACCAGAGAATCCCCCACGTGACCGGAGCCGCCTGGGCAAGTCCCACGCTGTCAGCCGGAGACCAGCGGAAAGGGAACCGGCCCCCGCAGGAGAGACTGGAAGAGGGGGGAAGAGTCCAGGGAGCCTGGATGGACAGGCGACTGAGCCAAAAGAACCAAGCTCCCCGGGGCCAGAAGGGCGCCATCACGGCAACCCTCGCCCTGTCCTTCCGAAGCACTGTAGGAAACCTAATCAAGGGAGGGAAGGGACACAGAAGGCCCAAGGACCAGGGGATCAGTAGAGCGTCCCCAGCAACGGGCCGGACTCCGGGAATCAGAGAACAGAATCAACACACCAGACCGTGCTCTCAAGTGGCAAAGAAATCCATCTCCAGAAGGCCCAACCTGGCCACAATTAGAGCGAAAAAAAAACACTCGGATCCAGGGCCCACTGCTCCAGTCGGAGCTGCACCCTGCTGAGAAAATCCGTCCAGGAAGTTGCCACCCCCCCCGCATGCGAAGGGCAGAGAGGGAAATCAGACGGCCGTCCAACTGCTGACAACGCCCCGCGTAACACCCATGAGTGCCTGGAGACCGGGTGTTCCCCTGACGGTGCCCGGAAGCCACCAACACACTGTAGCCGGAGAGGACACTAACACGGTGCCCTCGAAGGGAAGTAAGGAACGCAGAAACTGCCTTCCAAACAGCCAGGAACTCCCGCATAAGGGAGGACAGCCTGGAGAGGCGATGAGTCTTAGGCCCCCCCGAGCGGACAGGTCCCGAAGGAGGGCCCCCATCACCAGGAACTGGCCTCCGTGGTAAGCACGTCGGAGAACGGACCACCACATGGGACGCCCCTGGAGAGGCGCCTAGGGAGCAGCTCCCCCTCCAGAGAATCCAAAGCGGAGGGGACAGAACAATCAATGCGCCCCAGGCCACCCCTAACCCGAGCTGACGCTGGGGAACTATCCACAGAAGGGCCCAAGAACGCAACTGTGCCCAAGGAACAGCGGGGATACAGGACGAAAGGGACCCAAGAGGGACACAGCCCTCCAGAAAACCAACCGAGGAGAGCCCCTGTACTGCAGAAAGGGACGACCGAAGACGCCATGGCCTCTTGAGGTCAGCGGGGGCTTCCCGACATTATGCCCGTGCGGGGTCTCTGGACTGCTTTCCGCCATGCCACGACCCCCGACGTCCAGAAGGAGGCAAAGCAGAGACTGGGAACCCAGAAATAACCCCAGAATCTGCTGACGCGAGGGGGAGGGGGGGGGGGGGGACGACAGCCTGGACCTTCCCAGAGCAACAATCCAACCCAGCTGACCCAGGGAAGACTAAACCAGTTGCAGACGGGCGAGGCCCAGACCCCAGGAGTCCCCTACAAGCAGCAAACGTCCAGATATGGAAGAATTAAAACCCGCGGACGTCGGAAGTGGCCTCACTACTGCCAGCAGCGCCGTGAAAAGCCGAGGAACCATCGCCAGGCCGACGGGAGAGCCCAGCACAGCAAGGCAGAGGGAAGCCCCCCAAACTGGGCGAACATCAGAACTGCCGGTGGTGATGGGAAACCGGAACATTGTATTATGCGTCCTGTCAGATCCAGCCCCACCCTGAAACAATTTGGAAACAAAACCCGATTGCCAACTACCAAGTCCCCCTCAGGAACAAACTCCGCACCAGAAAGCTGTTCAGGGGATTCAGGGTATAAAAGCCGGGAACGAACAGACTGGCTAAGCCACGAGAAACAGCAGGGAACAGAACCCCCTGCCGCAGGCGGCTGGAGGAACCGGGGAAACCCCCCTTAGGCGCACAAGGGCCCGGACCCCTCTTATCAGAAAAGCGCCTTGTCCTGAACAGTGGACAGACGCAATCACCAGGGGCCCCACAGGAGCCGAAGCGAACCCCAGTGTCAACCCCTCACTGAGAAGAGCGAGAGCCCCCTCGCAAGCCCCAAACCCCGGAGCCGGCTGGGAGAAAGGGTCAAGCCTTCCTTCGCCTGGAGTGAGCCGTCACCGATACTGGAACTTCTCGCCAAGGAGGAACCCCCGAACCAAAAATCCCGACTACATGACTCACTCGTTGGCCCAAGAACTTCGGGTCCGACTAGGGGACCTCCGTTTAGCTAACCGAGGTTCACGAAAGGGAATGGCCCCGGAAAGGCGTGAGCCGGAACCCCAGAGGAAAAAAGCATCCACATTGGCACAAGCCAGGGCCAAGATATCAGCTAGCGATGTACCAACTGGAAAAGCACCCGCCCCAGGTAATAAACCCAGAGGGGGCAACACCGGCCCCGGCCCCCACCCTAAGGCATGAGGAGCAGCATTAAAGAAAGACGTAGCCTTTGCCGCCAATTCCACGAGGAATCCACCAGAAAAGCCGCCGCAGCAAGAGGCAAAAGGAAAAAAGACAAGGTCTCCGCCGTAGGAGACCCGTCCCTCACTTGAGCCACCAACTGCTGCAACCAAAACACACGCCAAAAAATGCTAGCAGTGGATTCCCAGGAATTACGCCAGTAGCCTAATAGGAAAGAGGCACTTCCGAACAGGCTTAGTCCAGGAGCTAAAATTTAGGGCTGGACCCTCAGATTTAAGGGAAAAAGTCCGTCTCTGCATGGAAGACAGACCACTGAACCTTAAATCCGCCACTGAAGAGGGGCCACGGGCATCCACCAACCCCACAGGCGAACGGACCGCTGCAAGTCAAAAATCAGTGTCATTATGTGGAACCCACGGCGTCCCCTCTCTGCTGTCAACAGAGGAGGAGGACGATGAGGCACAGGAGAGGGTGAGCAAGACCTGCGGCTACCCCCCCAGTGAAAACAAATTACCATACCGGGGAAGGGCCTTTGCCGATAGCCCACCATCCACGCTACTGAGAGGAAAGGCCCCCACCAAAGGGTAAGGAAACTACTGGAAGTATTAATTAAAAGCAGGGCCACTATCCGGATACAACCGCTTTTGGTAAGAGACCTGGAAAGCAAACCCACAAATCAGACAGTACACCCAACACTCACCCACCAGGAACGACTCCCAGGCATAGTCCCTTCATCCATCCCTTCAAAGGACCTCCCGCCACCGAGGCCAACTAGGAAGGGAATGCGTGTGCTGCGCTGGCTCTCTGCCCATTCCGTGTAATTTGCCCCACCATCGAACCGCTCCACGTCCCGCCCACCTGAGAGATTTCGAAAGAGATTTGGCGGAACCACCGCCGCGCCCTAACGAAGGTACCTCCTCGGCGAAGAAAGTCAAACCTGTCCGCCTTGGAAAACCGTAGAGCCATACAGACCCATGAAGCGGCCCTGCCTAGTAAACCTCTTAAGGGGACAATCAGGCCGTCACCGCCCAATGACTAGGCACCCGGCCTGGGGAAAGGGCCAGAACAGCCCCTGGACCGGCACCTGACTAGAAGAATAAGCTAGAGCAATGGCCTCCCGCAACCACCTAGCCAGGGTACCCTTGGAGACTGCCTTACCCCGAGAGGCCCCCTGAAAGGAAACAAAGAGGGACGGGGACTGACGCCAGGCAGTGGACACGTCCAAGTATGTAAGCAACGCCCCCTGACATCTAACGTGTGGAGAACCTCTTCCTTCTGATTTGCAGGCTGATCACAGAAGGAAGGGAGGACAATCTCCTGCATCCTGTGGAACTTGGTAGCCACCTTGGGAAGAAAGGAGGGTCCAGGCGGAGGATGACCCTATCTTGCAAAATCTGAGTATAAGGCCCCACCACTGACAAGGCCTGCAGGTCACTAATACGTCTGGCCGACGTCAAAGCCACCAACAGGACCACCTTCAGAGTAAGGACCTTAGGAGAAGCAGAAGATAAAGGCGCAAAAGGAGGCCTGGTTAAGGCATCAAGAACTAAATTTAGATCCCAAGGAGGCACCCTCGGACAGGGAACAGGAGTGGCCCGCTTGCAGGACTGAATAAACCTCGTCACCCAAGAAGACCCCGCGCGAGGGACAATGGTACAGCGCCCCCAAGGCCGAAACCTGGAGCTTCAGGGTATTGACAGAGAGACCCATCTCCCACCCCCTCTGGAGGAATTCCAAAACAGCCGGCACAGGAGCCTCCCCCTCTGGACTTGCCCCCGAAGAGGACAGGAATTTCTTCCACACTTTACCATAAATATTGGTGGTAACCGGCTTCCGACTGGACATCAGCGTACGAACAAGGCCGTCCGAGAACCCCCTACGCGACAGGAGCCGGCGTTCAAGTTCCACGCCGTCAGCCGAAGACCCGAGACCTGCGCACCCCCTCTGGACTGCGAGTCCAGAATCATACCCAGAAACAGCTGACGCGTGTCGGGAACCAGCCTGGACTTTTCTAGATTGACAATCCAGCCCAACCGACCCAGGGAAGACTGAACCATCTGCAGATGGGCGAGGCACTGATCCCTGGAGTCCCCCACAATCAGCAGATCGTCCAGATACGGAACAATCAAAACCTGCTGACGGCGGAAGTGAGCCATTACCTCCGCCAGCAGCTTCGTGAAAATCCGAGGGGCCATTGCCAGCCCGAACGGGAGAGCTCGATACTGGAAATGGCAGAGGGAGCCCTCCATGTACATGGCGAACCTCAGAAATTGCTGGTGGAGACGATGAACCGGCACATGATAGTATGCATCCTTTAGATCCAGTACTACCATAAAACAATCTGGAAACAATAGCCTGATTGCCGAGTACAAAGTCTCCATCTTGAATGACCGTCGAACCAGAAAACCGTTCAGACGCTTCAGATTTATAATCGTCCGGAACGAGCCGTCTGGCTTCGGTACGAGAAACAGTGTGGAATAGAACCCCCTGCCGCATTCGGCCGGAGGAACCGGGGAAACAACCCCTTTCTTCACAAGGGCCCGCACCTCGCCCATCAGAAAAGAGCATTTTTCCGGACTGCTGACAGACGTAATCACTAGGGACCCCACAGGAGCCGAAGCGAACTCCAGTGTCAAGCCCTCTCTGAGGACACCGAGAGCCCAATCGCAAGCCCCAATGCCGGACCAGGCTGGGAGAAAGCGGGCAAGCCTTCCTCCCACCTGGAGCGAGCCGTCACTTAGACTGGTGCTTCCTGTCAAAGGAGGAACCCTTGAACAAGAAACCCGCCTTCTTGTTTCCCTTGTCGGCCCAAGAGTCTCGGGTCCGACGAGGGGACTTCCGCTTGGCAAACCGCGGCTTACGAAAGGAACGACCACGGAAGGTGGAAACCGGAAGGCCGGCGGGAAAATTTTTCTTATTGTCACTAGCACGTTCCAAAATCTCATCCAGCGGTTTGCCAAACAGAAATCACCCACACAAGGCAAAGAACACAACTTCGACTTTGATTGGGTATCCCCAGGCCAGGCCTTCAACCATAAAGCCCGACGAGCAGCATTAGAGAAGGACGTAGCCTTCGCCGCCAATTTCAGGGAGTCAGCCGAGGAATCCGCCAGAAAAGCTGCCGCAGAAAGAGCTAAAGGAAAGGAAGACAGGATCTCCTCTGTAGGAGCCTCGTCCCTCACCAGAGCCTCCAACTGCTGCAACCAAATCATGAGGGACCGAGCGACTGATGTACCCGCAACTGAGGGACGAAAGATGCTAGCAGTGGACTCCCAGGAACTACGCAAGTAGCCGTCTGCCTTCTTGTCTAGCTGATCCCTCAAATTCCCCAAATCCTCAAAGGGAAGAGAGGAACGCCTAGACGCCCGGGCCACCGCTACATCAAGCTTGGGGATCTATCCCAGGAAGTAGTGGCCTCCTCATCAAAGGGGTATTTTCTTTTAGCCAAATGGGTGAGAGCTCCCTTCTTATCAGGCTTAGCCCACTGATCCTCAATCAAAGCTTGGATTCGCTGATTCAAAGGGAAAGTCCGTCGCTTTTTGGAAGCCAGACCACCGAACATCAAATCCTCCACTGAAGAGGGCTCACGGGAATCCACCAACCCCATAGTGGAACGAACAGCCTTAATCAAAAAATCAGTGTCTTTCCGGGGAAAACAGGACTTCCACAGTACCACTACCATCTGAGGAGGAAGACCCGAGGAGGAGGAGGAGGAGGAGGAAGACAAGGCCGAGGATGAACGAGACCTGCGTCTCCCCTTGTGAGAGCTACGAGCGGCACGGGCAGAACCAGAAGAAGAGGACCGGGATCTCCGTCTCTTACGCCCCCTATCCTTCCCGGATTTCTGTAGGGACTTCAGCTCTTCCCTCACTAAATCCCTAAGGCTAGAGGCCAGACTGGGAACAGCACTTCGTACAGTTTCCTCAATGCAAGAGGCACACAAATCCTTAATACAATCCTCAGGAAGAGGGATTTTGCAGATAGCACAGTCCTTATGCTTTTGTTTAGCCGCCTTCTTCTTGCTGTCCTAAAACAAGCAAGAAGGCAGAGTAAATACAGACATCATAGCCCCTAGGCACTCACCCCACCAGGAGGTATACCGATTTCCGGGCGGCCTTCGGGTCCACATCCTGCCTGGACCCCTTCTGAGAGGACTTGTGGCTGCCAGCCTGCTGGAGCTCCCCCGGGTCGGGTGGCACAAGTGTCCGCTGCTCCATCCCTCCGTTGTGGCCGGCGCCGGCCTCCATGCACTGCCCCACACCTCCGGCTGCAGTGGCAACGTCTCCCAGCCTCCGTTCGCTGGGCGCCGCCATCTTGGCCCGTACTGCGCAGGCGCGGAGCGTCACTTCCGGTCCGCGCCCGAAACCGGAAGTAGCAGTTCCCGGCGCGAAATTTGAAAGCTGCCACCGGGAACCCGCTCCCAGGCCCCTTACAGACCCAGGCACGCTGCGCCCACCAGAACAAAGGGCTTCTTCACCCGGGGCACAGGTGTGCCAGGCAGCCACCAACCCTCCAGCTGTGACCCCCCGGGCGGCAACAAGGGCCGAGCACCGGCCGCTGGTGGCCGTCTCCAGACCCCGTGCCCTCCACCACCGCAGGGGATACCCGTGGAGGAGCTTCTGAACCCAAGTCCGGAGCCACTGCCTAGGTAAGGACAGCTTCTGCCAGCTACCGGGTCAGGCCAGGACCGCATGAGCTTCAGAGGTCTCCCACCTCCAAGACAGGAAACCTAAACTGAGGTCCAGGAGAGGTCCCGCCTTTTTATCTCAGAGGTTTCCTGTCTTGGATGGGCGGTCCTCTCTCTCAGGTGGTGCTGTCGTGGCGATGATGGAAAACAACGAGTGGTACTCAGTACCAGGGGAAGAGCCCAAATGCCTTCTGCCGCATATGTCCCCATCCATCCCGGCTAGCTGCAGGGACGGAAAAGGCCTCCCACACTAAAGTGCTAAGGCTAGAGGCTGGACTGGGGACAGTGATTCGCACAGTCTCCCCAATGCAAGGGCCACATAAATCCGGCAGTACAACCCTCTGGAAGAGGAACCCTGCAGAAAGCACATACCTCAGGTGGTGAAACTACAGACAGTACAGCCCGAAGGCACTCACCCACCAGGCGCATACAGACTTCCGGGGCATTAGGGTCCCTTCATCCTGGATCCCTTCACTGAGGACCTGCGGCCGCCACTGCTGAGGCTCCCCCACGACTGGAGCCGAAAGGGAATGCTGTCACAACCGCTGGACGCTGGCTGGCTCTGCCCTCCGTGTTTGCCTCACACCATCGGGAACCGCTCCAGCGTCTCCCTGCTGCCGAACGCTGGGCGCCGCCATCTTGGTCCGCACAGAGCATGCGCGGAACGTCACTTCCGGTCCGCGCCCTAAACTGGAAGTAGCGGCTCCCGGCGAGAAATTCAAACCTGCCGCCGGGAAAACCGCTCCCAGGCCCATTACAGACCCAGGAACGCTGCGCCCTGCCTGTAAAACCATCCTCTTCACCCGGGGCAGACTGCAGGGCCGTCACCCACCGTGCAGCTGGGACACCCGGGCGGCGACAAGGGCCGAGAACAAGCTGCTGGTGGCCCTCTCCAGACCCCGTGCCCTCCACCACCGCAGGGGATACCCCGTGGAGGAGCTTCTGCACCCAAGTCCGGAGCCACTGCCTAGGTAAGGACAGCTCTTCCAGCTACCGGGTCAGGCCAGGACCGCATGAACTTCAGAGGTCTCCCACCTCCAAGACAGGAAACCTAAACTGAGGTTCAGGAGCGGTCCCGCCTTTTTATCTCAGAGGTTTCCTGTCTTGGATGGGCGGTCCTCTCTCTCAGGTGGTGCTGTCGTGGCGATAGGGAAAAATCTCCATAAACGTAAAAATACTAAATTATGTGATAACTTGTGGGCAGCATGGAAGGTGTGAGGGCGGAGATTGGAAAGGATGTTCCGGCAAAGATGTGTCTAATGGTGTGTAAAGGGTCATCAGATGGTTAGGGTAATTATTGATCATATCTTACATATATTGTTCAGAAAATAAGAAATGTTGTTATCTGTAAAGGGGGGGGGGGGAGGGGGGGGGGGGGGGGTGAGGGAGAGGGGATTTCTTTATATTATCAAAAATGGACAATTGCGGTTTTACAGTTGTATGTTATAATTTCCTTACATATGAATAATATTTTTCTGATTCAAAAGAGGAAGGGAGGGAGGGAGGGAGAGGGGCCGGGGGGGGAGTTTGGGACCGGGACCCGATATATATAGAAAAATGTATATGTTTTGTATGAATAATTTGTTATTTGTGCTTTTTCATTAATAAAATATCTGATTTAAAAAAAACAAAAAAAAAAAAAACAGCGGATAAGGGCGGGTCCATCGTAAGATTGCCTTCTGAAGGAGCATACTATGTACTTCATGTTATATGTTGGCTGAATGTGCACAAATTGCACCTTGTTTCATACAACCGTCATGATGTTCCATAAGTAAGAACATGTGCCACCCCCCCTCCCTTCCTTTGCTATATGCACTTGAGGTCTATGTAATGGGGTTTTCTTGTAGTCTGTTGCCTGCAGCCATTTGGTGACTTGCCCTCCTAAATGTGGATGTCTGTTCTGGTTTGATACAACATATAGGGTACAGGTTTAAAATCATCTAAAATTATTACATATATTCCAACTCATAAAAGTAAAAAAGACCCCCATCTCTTTCCTCTTTTAGAAGATTTAGCCCTATCTTTGCAGATGCATTTCTTTCACCCTTTCGAAATCTATTATATAAGTGGTCGGACTGCCTCTCAAGGTAGGCATTCTTTGATGGGGCAAAGTGTGATACCCTTTCCTGGGAGCATTCAAGTTTGGCCAGTCTGATAAGCATTGAAATAGTTGAGCATAATTTCTGGAGATTGGCAACTAAACATACTAATGGGCAACTATTTGAAGTGTAACGATATGACAGAGCTACACCGATATACATGGGGATGTCCACATTCCTGGCCCCCATAGTGTAGTAGTGTGGGGGACATTATTACACTATGGGGGCCAGGATGAGGAAATCTCCATGCTGATCCCCTTTTGTAGTGATGTCCACATTCTGGCCCCCATAGTGTAGACCCTCCTCCGGGTCTCTCTCCTGCTGCTGCGCTCCTCCACTTCCTGCTTCTCAGTGCAGGTCATGTGATCAGCAGAGCAGAGAGACATTATCGCTGCGTGCCCGATCACAGCGGCAGCAGGGAGAGCGGGAAGACAGCGGAGATCAGCGCTGGAGGAAGGCGAGTAAAACTTTTTTTATTTTACTCTGGGCAGCAGCATGGGGGGGGGGGGGCCATATGGAACACAGGGGGGGCATGTGTCATCACTGGGGGTCGTAGGCACACATAATATGCGCTGCTCCCCCAGCCCATCACCGCTGTGCGGTTTTCAGCACCATGGTGATGGACAGCGGGCAGTGCATGTTATAAGAGTGGGAGCAGGAGATCTCCTGCTGCCTCCTACAGCCTCCCAAAGTCCCCAGACAGGCTCCAAAGCCCCATCACCTCCCCTGCAGTATAATCCAGTCCGCCGCCGGCATGATTAACTGTCCACGGTGTCGGGGACCGCACCGAGAAGCCCCGGGGCCGCATGCGGCCCGCGTGTTTGAGACCCCTGGTCTAGATGGATCTGGGATTCTGTCTGCTTGGCTTATTCCTCAGCAGGTGAGCAGCCTCCAGATGGGTGAAAGCCCATTCTACTAGAGCTGTTTCTGCCTCTTGGGCTAACATACCTTTAGAGGTCACTTGTAACGTGGCTACCTGGGTCTCTCCTCCTACCTTTTTTCATCACTATTGTCTTGATTTGACTTCTGCCCTTGATTTCGGGAGAGCAGTTCTTAATACTGTGGTCCCCCCCAGGTGATATGGTTCTCTGCAAGTCTCTCTTTTCGACAGGAAAATCCGAGATTACTTACCGGTAATCATATTTTACGGAGTCCATGACAGCACCCACTCGCTTCCCACCATAGATAGATTTATGTTTTTATACGATTGTCGGTTCCTTCAATGTCTCTGTAACCAACTGAGGTGGCGAGGGGGCCACCCCTTTTTATCTGTAGGTTTCCTGTCCTTGTGGGCGGATCCCCTCTCTCATGTGGGTGCGGTCATGGACTCCGTAAAATATGCTTACCGGTAAGTATTCTTCTCTTTCCCCTTCTCTCTCCTACTTTTTGATAACTCAAATACGGCACTTCACTATACGTACTTTCACAATTTTATTATCACTTATCCATGAAGTTATATATATTGTGGTGATGCGACCCATGGCCGGGTGCATCACACGGGTTGTCTGTATATGACACTTCACATTATCTGGTTTTACTGTGGGGGTGCGGTGTTAAACCTACCCGGAACACAGTGAGTTAACAGCTGAGAGTGAGTGCTGTAGGCTTGACATGTAGATGAGCCTAATGAGCGGCTGAGAGCAATGTGTGTACTGATTGCATAGCAGCCCAGGTGGGTGTGGGAGGCACGATAAGAGCTAGCCAGGTGTCTGTGGGAGGAGACGACAGACTGCAGAGATGAGATCAGACTGCAGAGTCCAGAGAGAGACTGCAGTCTAGGGACAGAGACCAGAGACTGGAGATGAGAGCAGTCCAGGGCTCTGTGCTGTGAAGACGTGCAGAGGCGATCAGTCCTGTTGGGATGAAAGGGGGGAGCCGGCTTACCTCCGTGAGGGAGGCCCTGATCCTCTGTTGCGTGTGTGCGAAAAGGTGGCCGGGAACGGGGCGTTATGGCTCCTAGAGTGGGGAAACTGTGGCTGAACCAGGTGGACGCTGGTCTGGACGTGTGGTGAGATACGTCCGGGAAGGAGCCCCTTGGGGATGCATGGTGTACTCGTGACTCAGGTTGCTAGACCCGGATCCGTGCCCGGTAAGACAGCAATTCCCGTATGCAAGGGGAACTGAGTACCATGTAGATGTGTGGGCTTATGTAAAAGTGCCATGTATGATGTGGGGCCGTTCAGCCCGTGGGTGAATGAAAACAGATCAGAAGCCTCTGAGGGAGAGAAGACCAAGTCCTGTGAGAATGGAGCCATGAGGCCAGATGACAGGGGTTAATAGAGTACCGGGAGTTGGGAGGTGTGGCTGACCCTGGAGGGGCTCGCGAGGGTGTGTTTGGTGCAGCCGCTTGCCTGGATGTCTGGCCTGGTGATTGCAGACTTGGAAGCGGTTGGCGACCTGGAGACACGTGCAGAGGAGTTCTTGGGGGGCCTGATTTGCCCTGGAGCTCCGGTGACTAAACCCGGGTCGGGGCCTGGTTCGGAGCAACCGGAGCGCTGTGTAGAGGCTGGGAATAGTTAGTAGCCTGTGGGAAGGGACTGGTCTCTCCAAGGGGAATTAGGCCAAGGAAGAGCCTGGCCGTAGGGTAGATAGCGGCTGGTGTGCATAAGGGTGGGCCGACCAGGCCTGGATCCCTATGGGACGGTGTATAACCCGGGTACTCTGTGCGTGTACTGGTACTGTAAAGTAACCGGGTGTAGAAAGGATAATAGAATTAGATTTACCGGTAATTCAGTTTCTAGGAACCTTCCACGACAGCAAAATGGAGGTTGCCTCCCCGCCCTAAATGGGGGACAGGAAACACAAAGGTTAAAAACCCCTCCCCTTCTTGCACACCCAGTGTTTTGACTGTACACACCCGCATGACAGTGACCATAAAGTGCAGGAACAATAAGTTATCAAGAAGAAGACAACAAATCAGGGAGGGAAATCAATGCTGTCCTGGAAGGTTCCTAGAAACTGAATTACCGGTAAGTCTTATTCTATTATCTCTAGTCACCTTCCACGACAGCAGAACGGAGGAATACCAACGAATATACCTTAGGGTGGGATAACAGCCTGCAGGACCCTCCTGCCAAATGTGAGATCCCGATTGAAGTCCAGCCGGTAATGTCTGGTAAAAGTATGGACCAAGGACCAAGTAGCAGCTCTGCATCTCTGCTCTATCGAAGCATCACCACGCTCAGCCCAGGAAGCCGCGACGGATCTGGTGGAGGGAGCCTTGAGTTTTTCAGGCGGCGACTGACCCAGCAGAACGTAGGCCGTGCAGATAGCCTTCCAACCGGCGATCGTACCTTTAGAGGCCTTGTGCCCTTTCCTGTGGCCGAAGAACTGGACAAAAATTCTGGTCGACCCGAAAGGGGGCCGTCTGCTGGAGATCATAAAGCACCGTTCGACGAACATCCAGCGTATGAAGACACTCCTCCTTTGGATTAGAAGGGGACGAACAAAAAGAAGGCAAGACAATGTCCTGAGACCGATGGAAGTCAAAGACCACCTTAGGCAAAAAGGAAGGGTCAAGGCGAAACACTAGACTATCGTCCAGGATCCGAAGGTAGGGCTCACGGACAGAGAGCTCCTGGAGTTCACCTACACGCCTAGCCGAAGTGACCGCCACCAGGAAGGCAGTCTTGTGGGACAGAATCCGGAGATCCGAAGAGGACAGTGGCTCGAAGGGCGACTTCGTGAGCCCGGTGAGGACGAGATTCAGGTCCCAAGGAGGGACGACACCGAAGCCGTGGGCGAAGTCTACTGGCGGAAGTCATAAACAGACGGTCCCAAGGGTGAGCGGCCAGACCCAGATCAAAAAAGGAACTGAGAGAGCCAAGTTCTGTACCCTCAGAGTACTGGAAGTGAGACCCAATTCCAGACCGGCCTGCAAAAAATCCAAAATGCAATATTCAGATGGAGGGGATCAGGAGGGTCAGCCGCACACCAAGACACAAATTTCTTCCAGATCTTCCCATAGATAGCATTGGTTACCGGCTTCCTACTCTTCTGTAAAGTCGAGATCACTCTATCTGAGAGGCCTTTCGCCCTCAGCAAGCTGGCTTCAACAACCAGGCCGCTAGGTTCAACTTAGGAAGGTCGGGATGAAGAATGGGCCCCTGGTGAATTAAATCGGGTCTCCAAGGAAGAAGAACGGGACCGTCCTGTGCCAGACTCAGCAGGTCGCTGAACTAACTGCGACCCGGCCAGAGAGGAGCCACCAGGATCGTAGGAACCCCTTCCCGCCTGATCTTTTGAAGCGTCCGGGGAATGAGAGGAATTGGAGGAAACGTATAAGCCAGGAGAACTCCCAGGGATGAGAGAATGTGTCCACCCCCAGAAGGCAACCTGACGGAGACAGGGTGAAGAACGACTTCACTTGGGAATTGTGAGGGGTCACAAACAGATCCACCTCGAGAAGACCCCACCGAGAGACCAAGGATCTGAAGACCTCCCGATGGAGACACCACTCGCCCGGATGAATGTCCCTCCGGCTGAGGAAGTCTGCCTGGACGTTGTCGGACCCCCGTAAATGAACCGCCGACAAAGACAGGACATGTCGTTCTGCCTAGGAAAAAATCCTCGCAGAAAGATGCAAGACTGGCAAACCGGGTACCCCCTTGGTGACGGATATGGGCCACCGCAGTGACATTGTCCGAGAACACCCAGACGTGACGGCCCCAGACAAGAGCACCCGCAGCTCGGAGTGCCTCGTCCACCGCCATCAATTCCCAAAAGTTGGACGACCTGGCTCTGACCTGAGAGGACCACCGGCCCTGGAAGTGGCGGCCCCCGATTGTGGCCCCCCACCCCCGCTTGCTGGCGTCCGTCGTGAGGGACAGCAATGGAGATTGGTCCCAAGACACTCCCTTCCGGAGGTTCCGAGGGGTTAGCCACCAGGCAAGAGAGGACCTCACGTGACCTGGGAGGGCTACTCTCTGGGAAAGGGAGGTGGAGGACCTGTCCCAGGAAGACAGAAGAAATCCCTGCAAAATCCTGGAGTGAGCCTGTGCCCAAGGAACCGACGGGATGCAAGCAGTCAAGGACCCCAGAGCTGACATGATTTCCCTTAGGGAAGGACGACGGGATCTCCGGAACCGAGAGAGCTTGTGCACTACTTCCACCCTTTTGTCCGGCGGTAGAAAGGACGTCTGCCTAGACGAATCTAGGAGAATCCCCAGAAACTGCTACCGAGTGGACGGAGTCAGGTCGGACTTCGCCAAATTCGGAAGTCAGCCCAGGGAGCGCAAAACCTGAAGGGTGGTGGAAACCGAGAGGGACAGTTGCTGAGATGAGGGAGCCAGGATCAGAAAATCGTCGAGG
The DNA here is from genome assembly GCA_033576535.1 of Allobates femoralis. Classification (NCBI taxonomy): domain Eukaryota; kingdom Metazoa; phylum Chordata; class Amphibia; order Anura; family Aromobatidae; genus Allobates; species Allobates femoralis. The sequence continues at coordinate 36,905,470 of JARQOC010000005.1, forward strand.
TAGGGGACTATAAAGATCCCCTGACCCCTGAGAAAGGAGACGACCTCCGTCATGATCTTGGAAAACACCCGAGGGGCTGAGGAGAGCCCGAAGGGAAGGGCGTTGAACTGGAAATGGAAAACTACCCGATCTTGCCCCAGACTCGGAGGACAAATCCTCAGGGACGAATTTACGTTTCTTAGCCGGAGGGACTATCATAGGGGCAGGGGGTTGAGAAATCGCAGACATGGAAGACTGGACTTCCTGCTGGATAAGGGATTTGATACTGTCCATAAGGGACGGCTGCTCCGCACGCAGAATATCATCAGTGCAGGGTTGGCATAACTTTTTCCTATGTGAGGAGGGCAACTTGACTGAGAAGACCCCACATTTACGGGACACTGGTTTATTCTTCTCCTTCCTGGACCCTGAACCCGTTTCTCCTTAAAAGAGAGCGGGGGACCCCATAAGATATCAGAACAACCCATACACATGTAACGGTGGACCCCATCCCGCTACTCACGGCAGGGGGATGAACGCTGGGCTCTGCAGATGCGCACAAGGACTTTCTCAGACTCCATAATGCAAGGCTAGTACTAACCAGGCCCACCCTGCTAAGCGACAGAGCACTGGGATCAGAGGCACTCAGGGGGGATGGTCACAGACCTGTAACACCTGGACTTCCTAGCTGCACAGACCCACAGGCCTTACTTGGAGAAAAGAAGCCGACTGGGTTTTCTGTAGCCGGGTCCACAACGTAGACCTCCTCCTCCTCCAGAAGCCCCATTCGCCAGGACAGCATCCGGCAGCAGAATCGGTCGCCCCAGCACGCCTCACAGCCGGCCGCACGCCTTCCCGCCCGGGAACGCCTACCGGAAGTGACGTCACTTCCGGTCGCGGCCAGCAGCGGCAGCCGTGCGCGCTGAGGAGGAAGCCGGGGAGCTCTGAGAGGCCCCCGGCAAGAAGCACACCGCCCCGCCTTGCCCCTCCAAGGGAGCGGAGAAAGGTCCCGAATTGCCCCCAGGGAAGACGGGAGCAGCACCAGAGGAGAGAACCCGAAGGCCCTGACCCCAGCCGCCCGGAAAGCATGTAGCAGCCACCTAGTCACTGGCCACCGGCAGCCCAGAGGAACCTCTTCATGCCCCATAGGGGACAGGAAAAACACTGGTGTGTGCAGGAAGGGGAGGGGTTTTTAACCTCTGTTTCCTGTCCCCTATTTAGGGCGGGGAGGCAACCTCCGTTCTGCTGTCGTGGAAGGTGACTAGAGAAATGTGCAATATAAGTATTGAAGGATGTAATGTAATGTGATGTTATTTATAATGTTATGTGATGTGAGTATAATAAGTATTTTATGTGAGTAGGGCCGTTTGAAACTAATAAACGGCTACCTAAAGTTATGGTTAAAACACGAGTTGGTGTAATTTCCGTGGCCAAGCGAGTTCCCCGGGTCGCTACCTCACAATATGCATAATCGTTTCTTCCCAGTTTTGAAACCATGATTCCTCAGAGAACAGTTTGGGTGGATTAGTAAGTCTGCATTCACATGGAATAACTACAGAATGATCATTTTAGACCGGACACCATACTAAAATAATATAATAAAAGTTCAAAAAGGTTCGATCAGTGGATGTGCAGGTGCCAAGAACATAACAAATGATTACGAAAAAAAGGCTAGAATTGTAGCCTTATCCTTCTCACTTTGTAGAAGCAATCACAGTTTACAGCTCTCGTTTTGTTAGGGAGTTTGGCTAGCTTTTTTAAGCAAAGCTGATCACAAGCAAAAAGGCATTAGCGTTTAACAATAGCGCGGCTGGCCGTTCATCTTACATGGGTCATCTTCCAGGCTCTACTCCTTCTGTAACAGCGAGATGTGTGGAACAAGGGTCACATCCACTTATACTCTCCATTATGAAAAGTACAAGATACCATCACACATGTAACCAGGCAAGTATCAGACGCACCACCACCAGCACTGCTCAGCTGAGAAACTTAGAATAACCTCTGTATGATTGGTGGGAACCTTCCATTGATCAAAGTTTGAGTCAGTCTGTTTTCTGCATCACACTACATTAGTATTTCATCGAGACACCAGGACAAGTGTTCTTATCTACGTACCTCTTTTTTTGCGAGATTCCTGAATTTCTTCACAAAGCTTTTCAAACTCTTCATCCAGCTCTTGCTTTATTATTGCATATGTGGCATCTCTTAGCGTGCAAGCTCTGTGGCGGATTAATCGGTCTGAAAAGGGGTAGATGATCATCAGGACAATATTAATATTAGACTAGAGCAATTACTGTAAATGGGTTTTGCCACCAGTGTTAATTACTTTTAGATATGAGGATGGTGGGAGGGGAGGGGAAGACTGATATTAAAGCCTCCTTCACTCTCAGTTATCCAACACGAGAACATAAGTGACTCACCGCTGGGGTCCTTGTCTGGATTGTACTCGAGTGCGTTACTGCAGATCAGATCTATATCCCTTAAATATTCCTTTATGGTTTGATACTTATGTAGATCAATTTTGCTTATTACAGTGGAAAGGTCCATTGGTTGTGCGATCACCGTCACGTAATCTGGAACCTGAGAAACATACAGACATTTTCTTTAGAAAGTGGAATTTCATGGGAAAAACAATTCTGGTAATGTGCAATAAAACACCCCTTTATCTAATATCTGGAAAAAATGCTTATTTAGTAGAAGCAGTTCATTCTCTGACGTGTGTGGGATGCCTCTGAGTAAAGAAACATCCTCATGTTTGTTTTGAGCAGTAAAGATAATGACAACATACTATGGGGGGGGCGCGGGGGGGGAGAAATGGTGTGTCTGGAGGTTTGGGCATGCTCTGTCTGGCAGTGCCATTATCCGCTTTCTCTATTGAGAACACAATCAGAGACTGTAGGCCAAACCAACATTAATTGCCCAAACATTCACAAATATTCTTCAATGCATTTACCTCCTCTAGGTCCACTGGTTTTGTAAAGGCCCTGAAACGTTTATCAATAGCCAACCGATGGGTCACATCTCTAAGAAATAGCCGGAGCTCACGAAGAGTGTTTTCTTCCTGCTCCTCCAATCTTTTTAAGTCCTCGGCAGTCAGCTCCCGCGGTTCAGGAGGGGAGCCACCGGGAGAACCTTAAGGGCCTGCAGAACTGATAATCAAAAGACACATACTCACATTAAGTGCATCAACTACCGGGAACCTCTTATAACCCCCCCCCCCCCCACCTCTAAAAAATAAAATAAAATGCAGAGTTTACTAACCGGCCTTTTTCTTTGAAGTTGGAGGTTTGGCAGCTTGATTTAAGATCAGATCCTCAAAGAAAGCTCTCCGCTGCTCCTTGCTGGGGAGCGGAACATGAAAAACTTCACCATAATCATCCAGGAAGAGTTCTTGCAGCTATGACGAGAAAAAAAAAAAATCCCAAGAGGACAAATCAAATGAAATTATATTAGCAGAGAAGTGGATCAAAAGTATACAGTGACTTTTAGTCCGTTAAATTTATATTTTCTTTTAGGGATTAAAGACGTTATGTTTGTATGTATACACACTGTATAATGTAAATATCTAATATATAAAGCTGAGTATGCATGTATGAATGTGGCAAGCCCCGCCCAATCCATATAGCCCTGCCTCCACACATCCTGCATCTCAACATATCCCTGCCTCCTCTACATAGCCCCCCACCCCTGGAATGTGGCGGGGTGGATGTATGAAGGAGCTGGGGCTATACATAGGGGTGATTCTATGAAATAATAATACACAAATTTATATACACACACACACACGCAGGGAGGTGGTATCTGAGTTAACCAGGGTGTTACAATGGGCGTGGTCAAGCACACTGCTCTGATGTGGTGGGCGTGTCCTCACTTCATTAAGTAAAGATTTACGTGAGAACACACCCACATCAGAACAGTGCGCTTGGCCACGCCCATTAACACGCCACGGTTAACTCTGCCCCATTGACTGCCCATTGATCCCCCCTTCCCCTACCCCTGCACAGTCCCCGGTCACCCCAGAGAGCACATGCACACTTAAACAGCCACCATCTTCAGACATTTTGAAAGACAGACAGGGGACAGAACAGACTGCTGCCGCCCCACCCTGCCCAGATTGTGAGGAGACAACCCTCCAGATGTGATAGCATCTGGTCCACATCTTTATAATATACATATATTTTTCACGCGTGACTTCGGACATAAAAGTCAGCCCCATATACTACCACAAGTGCTAATCCATTTCCCCTCCCCTCTCGGTGTGCACAGGTATCTGTATGAATATCTGTGGAATGGATTGTGCTTTGTGTACCTCGGAGGGGAGTTCGGCATAATTGACATCACACGTAGCGAGGAGAAGGATTGGAGAAAATGATGGGATATTTTTGAGTAAAGTGATGAATGTTGCCTTCAGCATGCAGCCGACCGTCTCCCACCACAGATGGATGTGTGGGATATAGAGGATGCTTGGGGAGGTTCTTTTTGCCTCACGGAAAAGCTAGAGAGACAGCAGAGGGGGAAATTGTAAGAGTTAAAACAATCAGGTAATAATGTGAGATTTTAACATTGCACTATTTCAGAGAATTGCTCAAAAAAATTGCATAAACCAAAACAAAGGTGATGAACGACTTACTACTACATGTCATATTACTTCGGGTATATGACGAAAGCTCAAGAGCCAAGCTCCCTCCGTACAGAGCGGGCGTTGGAGGTGTTATACAGCCAGCACTTGCCGCTAAGAGCTGCGATACAAGCCGTCATCGCTGCTGTGCAACCACTTAAATGCCACAGCACCGAGACTGCACCGCATGCACTCCTGTATACGGGAGCTTCTCAATATCGGTCGTCCAGGTGATCATTCGGAAGCCGCTTTCAGCTGGCAGCTGACGTGTACATAAAAATGTTATTTCTACCTTTACAAAGGCACACTATTACCTGTGCACAGTTTTCTTCTGGAGACATGATGCTCACACCAAAAAGAACAGCCAAGTCCAGCGTGTATACTGTGAACTTCTCTAGAGCGTGAATGACGGCCGGAGCCAAGTGCGTCCCCTGACCGAGCCCTGGACATCCTGACAGCAGCATCCGGGGTCTGTAAGATGTTGGCTGTTGATTTGCATTCCTACAATTAAAAAAAAAAGTAAGAATCGTTCCTTATACACAGATCTATTTTTTGTTTTTTTTTTGCCAAGCAATACAAGTGAAAATGTTTATTCTTGAATGGAAGGATTTTTAATTTTATAGTTTATTGCCTTAGTTATTGACCTCCACTCCAGTTATTAGTGGTGGTCAAATATATGCAGAGCTTACAAGAAGTTTCCAATGAGTGAAGCTCTGAAACTAGGAGGGTCGCTGGAGCTATAACGTCCCGGGTCAATTTCCCGGCCCTCCAACACTGCACCAAGAACGGATCCTCACAGAACTCAGCGCTCTGTGTGTGAACTCCGCTGCACTTTTCTACCTGCGCTCCCCTGGTGACTGCCGGTGATCTGTGACCCTTGCCAGGCTGCAGCACCATATGACTGGGTGATGTCACTCGGTCACATGGTACAGTCTCAGGTCCTCCAAAGGTCCTGTGATGTGGCGATGAGGTGAGATCTCCGTAGGAATGTGGCGAGATGAGTAAAAGCACAGACGAAAAGCGCAAAAACAAATAACATGTTCATTCTGTTTATGCATCCGCTTTTCAGGCCAAAAACAGATGCGTAAAAAAGAGAATTTTGTTTACGTACCGTAAATTCTTTTTTCTTGAATCATCAATGGGAGACCCAGACAATGGGGTTTAGGGCACTGCCCTCCGGAGGCCACACTAGGTACTACAAGTTTGTAGACACCGCCCCCTCCGCTTATAAACCCCTACCGCAGGGAATATCCTCAGTTTGGTCCATAAGCTGCGAGGAGACAACATAAACCACACCCGAAACATCGGAAAGAAACCGTGCACAGACGGTCCAACAACCCGGAATAAACTGTCCCAACTGGGAACAGGTCAAATGCAAAAACATCCAACGGAACAACTGGGTGGGTGCTGGGTCTCCCATTGATGATTCAAGAAAAAAGAATTTACGGTAAGTAAACAAAATTCTCTTTTTTCTGATCATCATAATGGGAGACCCAGACAATGGGGATGTCCTAAAGCAAACCCCAGGGCGGGAAGAGTTCCTCAAAAAGACGGTGAGATATACGGTCCCCCTCAAAGGTGGGCAACCGCCGCCTGGAGGACCCGCCTGCCCAAACTTGCATCCGCAGAGGCATGGGCATGCACCATATAGTGCTTAGAGAAAGTGTGCAGGCTGGACCAAGTGGCCGCCTGACACACCTGTAGCGCAGAAGCGCGATGTCGCAAAGCCCAGGAGGCACCGACAGCTCTGGTCGAGTGCGCCTTCAAGCCCACCGGGAGAGGCAAACCAGAAGAACGGTAGGCCTCTTGAATGGGTGCCTTGATCCATCTGGCCAAGGTCGATTTTGACGCCGCGGACCCCTTACAGCGACCTGCCGTCAGTACGAACAAGGAGTCCGAACTCCGGAAGGCGGCAGTCCTGGACACAAATGCGTACAGCCCGTACGAGGTCCAGAGTGTGGAGGTCGCGCTCAACCTGATGAACAGGGGCAGGACAGAATGATGGAAGAACAATCTCTTGGTTCAAGTGAAAAGTGGAAATCACCTTTGGCAAGAATTCTGCCCGCGGGCGCAACACCACCTTGTCTTGGTGAACCACCAGAAAGGGTGACTTGCACAATAGTGCAGCCAATTCAGAGACCCGTCTTAGAGACGTAATTGCCACCAGAAAGACCACTTTCTGTGACAGACAAGAGAGGGAAACTCTCTCTAGTGGCTCAAAAGGCGGTTTCTGTAGAGCCGCCAGGACCATGTTGAGATCCCAAGGGTCCAGCGGTCGCCTATACGGCGGGACCACCCGAGACACCCCCTGGAGAAATTGACGAACCTTTGGAAGGAGTGCCAAGCGCCTGTCAAACAGTACAGACAGCGCTGATACCTGACCCTTCAGGGAACTGAGGGATAGGCCCAACTCCAAGACCGACTGCAGAAAAGCCAACAGGGTCGGGATCGACAACGGCCAAGGTGAACGTCCACCAGAAGCACACCAGGTGAAAAAGATTTTCCACGTTCTGTGGTATATCTTCCGTGATACGGGCCGTCTAGCTCGATTCATAGTGGCAACCACCGTAGGGAACAATCCCCTGGACGTTAGAAGCCAGGCCTCAAGAGCCATGCAGTCAATCTGAGCGCCCTGGAATTGGGGCGGAAGAAGGGGCCTTGCGCGAGTAGATCTGCGCGGTCTGGAAGAGCCCACCGGTTCCCGCCTGATAGTTGCCACAGATCCGGGTACCAGGACCTCCTGGGCCAATCCGGAGCCACTAGAATGGCTGTGCGGCATTCCGTCCTGATTTTCCACAGAACCTTGGGAATCAGTGCCAGAGGTGGGAAAACATATGGTAGTTGGAAGCTGGACCAACTCAGGATCAGGGCATCTGCCCCCAGAGACTGAGGGTCCCACGATCTCGCCATGTATTGTGGCACCTGATGATTCAGCCGGGAGGCCATCAGATCCACGTCCGGATTGCCCCATCTGTTGCAGATGTCCCGGAAGACGTCCGGATGAAGAGACCATTCTCCGGCGTCCATCCCCTGTCGGCTCAGGTAATCGGCCTCCCAATTCTCGACACCTGGGATGTAAACTGCGGAGATCAAGCAGTTGTTGTCTTCCACCCATGATAGAATGCGGTGGACTTCCGCTAGGGCCTGTGCACTCCTGGTTCCTCCCTGATGATTTATATAGGCGACGGCTGTCGCATTGTCGGACTGAACCCGAATGGGTTGTCCTGACAGGAACACCCGAAAAGCCAGGAGTGCTAGATAGACCACCCTGAGCTCCAGCACGTTGATCTGCAACGTCGACTCCGACCGTGTCCAGAGACCTTGAGCCCTGTGGTGTAAGAACACCGCCCCCCAGCCTTTTAGACTGGCGTCGGTGGTCACCACTAACCATGACTGTTTTAGGAAGGATCGGCCCCGTGACAGGTGACTTGGCTGGAGCCACCACTGCAGAGAATCCCTGGTCGTCTGGGAAAGAACCACCAGCTGATTCAGAGAGGACGTCTTCTTGTCCCACCTCTGGAGAATTTCCAGTTGCAGAGGACGGAGGCGAAACTGTGCAAAAGGCACCGCCTCTATTGCTGCCATCATGCGCCCCACCAGCTTCATCAAGACCCGCAGGGATGAGTGCGGTGACAGGAGGAGATCGTGTACTCCTGATTGGATGGCCAGCTGTTTGGCTCGCGGCAGAGACACCAGAGCAGAGTCCGTGTGGAAGTCCATGCCCAGATACGTCAGTGACTGGGTTGGGACCAGGGTGGATTTCTGGATATTGAGAAGCCACCCAAACCATTCCAGAGACTGCATGGTCACCTCCAGGCTTCGCTGACACAGGTGTTCCGATGGCGCTCTGACCAGCAGGTCGTCTAGATAAGGTATGACGGCGTGACCCTGTGCATGCAGGAGAGCCATCATCGAGGCCATCACTTTCGTGAACACCCGCGGTGCCAAGGCCAACCCGAAAGGTAGTGCCACGAATTGGAAGTGTTCTTCCCCCACAGCGAATCTCAACCAGCGCTGATGAGCCGGTGCAATGGGCACGTGAAGGTAAGCGTCTCGGATATCTATGGACGCTAGGAAGTCTCCCTGCGACACAGCCGCGATCACGGAACGCAGGGATTCCATGCGGAACTTCCGAACCAACACGTGACGGTTGAACAACTTGAGGTCCAGAACCGGGCGGAAGGAGCCGTCCTTCTTTGGGACGATAAAGAGGTTGGAGTAAAAACCCCTGAACCTCTCCCCAGTGGGCACTGGGACCACTACCCCGTCTCTGCGTAGACCCTCCAACACCAGATAAAAAGCCTGAGCCTTTTCTGGAGATGGAACAGACCGATGGAATCGGTGTGCGGGCTGCGACGACAGCTCTATCCTGTAACCTCGCGAGACTACGTCTCTGACCCACTGATCCTGAATGCGGAGACGCCATCTGTCCTGAAATCGGGACAGACAACCCCCCCACCTGTGGGGAGGCAGGAAGAGAGAGCGAGTCATGCGGAAGTGGGTTTGGGGGCGGCAGCTGTTGCCCCTGCCGGCTTCTTCTGGCGACCCTTGGGGCGCCACTGAGTAGAAGGCTTGCCCCCACGGTCCGCGCGAGCGGAAGATGCTGAAGGCTGCGAGCTGGAGCGAAAGGACCACTGTTTAGGGTTCCTTTTCACAGTATACCGTGGCTTAGGTTTGTTCTGTGGTATCTTGGACTCCGCAGAATCCTTGATCAGCTTGTCCAGCTCGGTACCAAAAAGCCTGTCACCAGAGAATGGAAGATTCTGCAGAATCTTCTTTGACGTGGCATCTGAGTCCCATAGACGCAGCCACAACAACCTGCGGATCGTTATAGCATTGGCCGAGGCCACAGCAGAGCGGGTGGCAGTCTCCAAGGACGCCGTCCTGGCATAATCCGCATAAGCTCTTGCCCTGTCGGTAAGTGCCAGAACCTCTGAACTGGACCCTGCCAGGTCAGCAATACCATCCAGGCAGGATGTGATCGCCTGCAAGGTCCAGACCGCAGCAAAATTAGGGGCAAAAGAAGACCCTACAGCCTCATAAGAAGACTTGGCGAGTTGTTCGACCTGTCTGTCAGTTGCGTCCTTCAATGAGGAGCTATCAGAGGCAGAGAAAAGGGAGCGTGCAGCAATCCTGGTCATGGAAGCGTCCACCTTCGGGGACTGCGACCACTCCTGAAGCACCTCCTGTGGAAAGGGGAAGCGAGTGTCCTTAGATTTGCGGACATAACGCCGCCCAGGGTGAACCCTGGGTGTTCTAACCACCCTTCCAAAATTAGTGTGGTCCATAAAAGAGCCACATGGTCTAGCCTCAGGTTGTAACCATTGATAGACCTGCTTCGGGTGAACGTCCACCTCCTCAGGGGGTGCCACGAGACGCAAAGTCTCGTTGATGGAGGACACCAGATCCTCCACCCCTTCTGGTGGTTCTGACACAGACCCGAGGATTGAACCCCCATCATCCTCGTCACCTTCAGAGTGACGCTCCGCCTCAGAGAGGGTCTGGAGTTCGGGTGAATAGTCCCGGCGAGCCCGCTTAAGGGGTCTCACAGTGGAAGACGGAGACACCCGGGGGTAGCTTGAAGGAGCAGCTGGACCTTCCAGCCTCCTTGTTAGTGCCTCCAGGGATTGCGACATGGAGGACAATTGGGATAACATAGATTCATTGATCTCATTCTGTTTGTCCCATGGCCCTGGGATCACTTGAACCTCAGGGTATAGCACCGGAGCTGCTGACTCAGCAGTGACTGTCCGGGCTTCTGGACGTCCGCAATTATTGCAGGACCCCCTAACCAGTGTCCCGTTGCATGTAGCACAGACAGAGGTGGTACTGGCCGCCTTAGCAGCACCCTTCTTTCCTGAGGACATACCCACAGTAGGGGAAAACAAGCCAAAACAGGAGAGAATCACCGGTACACCGGTGGCTTACAGACCGCTTCAAAGCGGTGGGGAAGGGAGCGATGTGTGTGTAGCCTCCGCGAGGGTTATGAACCTGGTCTCCCCGGGAGTGCAGCAGAGCAGTCTCAACAGATCCCAGCCGGGAAGTGAGGGAGAAAGATGGCCGCCGCAGGATAAGCTGAGGGCGGAGCCGAAACACGCGGGAAGCACACACACACACGCCCATCGATGTCACATGGGCTGCTCCACAACTCTCCAGGCAGCCATTACAGTAATGTAGGCGCCGGAGCCCGCAGCGCGGGGGGTATAAACACAAATACCCAGGCTGCAGACAAAAATCTGAAGCCCACAGCCGCAGCCCCTGTGGGTACACAGGGCGGTCAGCCAGGGTGACCCCAGCACAGGGTACACCGCCAGAACCGCGGACCCGAGGGTAGCGCGCGGTCTGAGTGGCAGGACACCTCAGGTCCAGACACTACCCCCAGGCACACCGGAGACACCAGGGTATCTTAGTGCCTGTCCGGTCTGTAAGCATCATTTCGGGAGGCCTCGGACGGGGGTTTTAGCACCAGTCCGGTCTGTAAGCACCATTTAGGGAGGCCTCGGACTGGGCTGGCTCCAGTCCGGTCTGTAAGCACCATTTAGGGAGGCCTCGGACGGAGCGGAGCTGTGCAAGGCTCCTATCTCCCACTTTCCAGAGCCCCCATGGGGGATGAGAAGGAGTGCGGCAGCGTACCGGGAGAACACCACGTGTCCAGGCACTAGGCCCTCCGGTACCTCAACCTGCGTGTTCCCCGAAGGTGAGCAGGGAGACTGCCGCAGGTCCCCGACGGGACCTTTTTACCTTGTCTTCATACGCCATCACGTAAGCTGTGAGAATGCAGTGAAGTGCAAGCAAAGCGTGTGATCCTCCGAGCACACTAAGTTTAAAACTGAGGATATTCCCTGCGGTAGGGGTTTATAAGCGGAGGGGGCGGTGTCTACAAACTTGTAGTACCTAGTGTGGCCTCCGGAGGGCAGTGCCCTAAACCCCATTGTCTGGGTCTCCCATTATGATGATCAGAAAAAGTGCAGCATGTGAATGGAAATCAGTGAAATGCATTGACTTGGCTGGGACTGCATTTGCACATCCACAAAATGGCGCTGTGCAAAAGCTGAAATAGGCAGCATGTGAACGTAGCCCAAGCTCCACTTGGCTTTATAATCATGAGCTGCAGTACCAGATTAAAAAAAATAAGTTCATTTGTTGCCATATTTTTAGACGCAAATAAATGTTTCTAATGAAATATTATTTAATGGTGTGCTAAAAACTGCATCCAAAGATCACAGTCCAATACTCACACACTGAGGTGGAGAAACGGGCGATTTTCTTTTTGGTTGTTGGGGAGCTTGTGAACAATCCCATTTTCAAACATGGAGGGCTGCTCGTCATCACTGTACAGCAAGTCCTCATCCAGCATGGCGTGTGACGATGCTAAGAACAGAAAATAAATGTTTAACAAATAAAAAGGAGATTTGTGTGTACTCACCGTAAAATCCTTTTCTCTTAGCCTCTAATTGGGGAACACAGGACCGTGGGGTGTTATGCTGCTGCCACTAGGAGGCGACACTAGGCAGAATCTGCAAAAGCGTTAAGTAGCTCCTCCTCTGCAGCATACACCCCTGGCACAGGCAGTGCCTCACCAGTTTTGTGCTAAAGCAGTAGGAGAGTTAACATATAATAACAGTAACACAGAACCTGTAACCATACATTCAACCTGTGAAAAACCATATAGTTAACAAGTTAAATAACAGTAATAGAGCCTGAATTTAAACAGGCACGCTGTAAACAGGTAAGAGTTAGCGCAGTAACGTTAGTACAACAAAGGCCTGTGTGTAAACAGGCACATGCGTAGACCGTGAAGATTAAACAGAGCAATAATTGTATAGAACAAAACCCACAAGGGTAAAAAGGGTGGGTGCTGTGACCCCCAATTAGAGGCTAAGAGAAAAGGATTTTACGGTGAGTACACAAAAATCTCCTTTTCTCCTTCGCCTCATTGGGGAACACAGGACTGTGGGACGTCCTAAAGCAGTCCCTGGGTGGGAGAAAACAATGGCGCAAGTTACCTGAACATGACCAGTGATAAACTATGCATCGACAGGCGACAGCTGTCGCCTGGAGTATACGTCTACCCAGACCTGCGATTGGCGAGAACGGAGTGCAAGCCCTGTCGTAGTTGAGCATGTGTGTAAACGGACACCTTTGTACCTTTGTGTATCCCCACACATTGTGCTGGCCCCTGGTGCCGAACTGACCAGGAGACCCTCACGGCTATTGCGTTTTCGATGGTATAGGCATCTTGGATGGTTAGACGAATCCACTTGGTTAGAGGAGTCTAAAGGCTGACATGTCATTATTTTTGCCCTCTGTTAGAGGGGAGAAAGAGAATTCGACCTGTTTGCGAGGAACTGTTCCTGGATACTTATATGCGTAGGGATCTGACACGGTCCTGCATATGTCGGTCCTTTACGACCAGACAGACTGGGGTCGGGCGCAGCAATGACAGAAACATTCAGTGAGGAGGAAGGAGTATACCACCTAAAAAGAAGGATGGAACCCGCCGTAAGACAATCTTGTTCAGATAGATGACCAGAAAAGATGGTTTACATGAGAGCGCTGAAAGTACCGATACCACTGCAGAGAAAAATAATTTTCCACCAAAACACATTACTGTTTGGATGATAATGCTAAGGGTAATATCCCATAGAAGCTCAAAAGGTGAATCTTTTAGAGCCGTGAGAATGAAGATCAGGTCCCGCAGGAGTAGTCCTGTGATATGGAGACCTTAAATGTGAGACCCAGAGGAAAATGGATTTTCCTAACGAACTGGCGTCAAGACGTTCTTGAAGGAAGGTGAAACAGGCAGAAAAACTGCTGTGTGAGTGACCTGAGTGTAGATCTGAGTGGAAGAAACGAAAGTTCTTTGCATGAAAGCATGCTCGGAGATAAAGAAAAAACAAAACGAGAAACTCGTGGTATATCGTCGATAAGGCTGGTTTACTTGCTGCGACTATGGTCGCTACAATATCCAGGGAAAAAAACCATGGGGACAAATTCCAGGTCTCAAGGGCTATGCCACCATTTTCAGAATTGAAGAATTCCGATCGAGGACTGGCCCTGAGAGAGCAGGTCTGGACTGACTGTTAGTCATCTGGTGCTGCTGGTATGAGTTGGACAAAATCTGCGTCCAAGCGCATCTGTGCCAGCCTCAAAATACAGGGATAATCTGGCTACATTCTTGATTGACATTCCACACTATCTTGTTAGTGGAAAAGAATACAGGGAAGACTGAGAAGAGTCCAGTCTTGGACTAGCGCGTCTGTCCTATTGACTGTAGGTCCTAGGACCTGGCCAGAAAGAATGGAACCTTAGCCTGAAGGCGTGAGGTTGTCAGGTCCACATCTGTAGTTTTCTGGCGCTGGCCGCCTTGACGGAGGACATTTGGATGAAGGGAACCGCTTTCTTGGCGGGTTAGCCAGGTATGAGAACAGCTGACAGTACAGTGTTCGAGGATTGCACCCAGAGAAGAATGCGTCGAACGTCTCATTACTTGGCGACTGCGGGTTCCCCCCTGGTGGTTGACATATGCCACGGCTGTGGCATTGTCTGACCGTATCCTGACAAGTCCGACTGCCAGGAGGTGACTGAATGATGTCAGTACTAGAATTACTGCCCGAATCTTCGTAGATTATGGGGCATCCTCGGCGGGACTATCTGCATGTGCATTGTGATGGGAGTACATCGTACCACATCCTACTCTTGGGCCACGTCTCAGTATGGATAGTTGAAAAGGCCGTAGGTGCGGCTGAGCTTATGGAACTGCCTCCCATGCTGCCCTATCCTGTATAGGACTGTTATAGCCGTTGTGAAGGATTGAGGAAACCGCGGAAGGAGACTGCGGATTCCCCGACGAAGAATCCGTGCCTTGTCTGGGAAAATCCAATATAGCTGGTACTCCGTGTGATGCTGCAGCATGTGGCCATCAGGAATACGCAGCGGAGCTGGGACTCCTTGAGTTTGTGTGCTGTGCTGCAATCTGTGCTCTGGAGTTGTAGTAGACTCATGGAGAGTGAACCGCCAACCGAGTCTTCTTAACGTGCCCAGTGAAAGCAACAGTGTTTGCATACTCCGAAAATCATGCACTGAAGAATAAGTCGTCCAGATATGGGAGACTCCTAGAATGCAGTATAGACTTTACCAACTTCAGGCTGTATTCATAAGCTTTAGGTCTCACGGTATTCACTTTTAACTCCTGAGACGAGAAGTGACTGAGTAGAAGAAGGTCCGGGCCACAGCCACACGGGGGGCCGGAGGGCCCATCCATTGGGTCAAGTTTTTCGCGAGTCTGCGAGGTCCTGGCTCGAAGCGGGCTGAGCAGAAGGCGTGTGCTTGTTAACCCAACCCAAGTACCTAATATAGGTGCAGTGAGGAGAATAGCCGCTGGGCTCATCTTCCACGTTGTGCAACCTAGAGATTCGTTTTAGTAGTTCGGGGATGAAGGCCGGGTAAAATAAAGCATTGATGACCCTAGGAACGTAAGATAGCCATTTCCCAACCTCGGGTTGTATTTAAGCCATTTCCCAACCTCGGGTTGTATTTATGAGCTATAGGTCTTCTAGCGTTCACTTCTGACTACTAATTCAAGAAATGACCGACTGCGTGAAAGGGGGTTCTGGCACAGCCACACGGAAGGCCGGAGGACCCATTGATTTGGGTAGTGCAGCTGCGGTACTGCGAGGTCCAGCTTCGGGGCGTGCGAAGCAGAGGATGTGTGCGAGGTATCTCAACCCAAATACCTAATATAAAGTATAGTGATGAGAATGGCAGCTTCTTCTCTGAGATCTGGGGATTGAGTCCGGGTAGACCTTGTGCGGACGCAAATTTAATCTGAATCCCCAACAGTGGGAAATCGATTCCAAATACTGGTAGCTGAACTACCTGTGTCATTGCGAATCACATTGTTATAGCCTGCGTCCTATGAGACTTGGCTGTCATCACTGTTAACTAGAGCTCTAGCTGCAGGGTCTGGAAAGGTTTGTCAAATATTCCTGGAAGGCTTTACAGTTGTCAGATAATGGTAGTTTATATGAGCCTCAACTGAGGTCTCCAATAGTGGTGCCCGAAGAAGAACCTGTTAATTAATCGTGTAGTAAGTCTGCCAGTAAAGAGGTCCCTGCGTGGTGACCGATCTTTTGGGAGAATGAACATATCTCCAACCATTCCTAACGATTCCGATGTCCGGAATTCGTTATGCCGGCGTCTTCGCACCTGAGATTAATCCTGACCCGTACTTCTCCGTCCAGGCATCTTCTATAGAGGCATGGAGGGAACGTGATGGCCTCCATACAAGAACTTCCGCTTCTCATTTACGTAACCAAATGGCAATCTACTAGCGATGGCAGTGGACGCTGTTATTGCAGAGCAATTGTCAGCGTTTAGGGTTTACGAGTCAGATAGTCCTGAGGACACCACCTGAGCTGCCTGGGTCACCAGCGCAAGATCGTCGGCCAGGAATTAATCTGCAAGATACACAAGTAAATGTAGAATGCAGATGCGTACGTAATGCAAACCATTAAGTGTAGTATTAGGAGGCCAACAAGAACCTGCATTTGTTCCAAATCATGACATGATAGTACACTGCCTCTCGCATATTGCTGTATGCATGGCGGAGGTAGGCGGGCAAGGTGCGGCAGGAGATAATACTGCTGGGTTGTCCTGCGGTTGCTACTGGCGACTGTTAAAAATAACATGGCCTTTTGTATGTTCCACAATCCCTGTGGGCAGCCGTAGAGTCTTAGGCGAAGGTTGCTAGGGAGCACTTATAGGGGCTGAAGCAGGGATGAAACCCTGCTGAGATCCTTAAAAAACCTTAAAGCGAACCTGTCACCCCCCCCCCGGGCATCAAAAGCTAAAATAGCCACCTTCTGCAGCACTAAGGCTGCATTCAGAGAAGGTGTCTATAGGCTTTTGATGCCCTTTATACTATGAAATATTTAGTTGGGTAATTGCTCACACTTCTGAAGACCAAAGACCGGGAGGCGGGGTTTCACGCTCCTCCGACCCGCCCCCTCTTGTCAGTCATGGTGCTCACCTGCTGCTGCCTCCCCCCACTGTGTGAAATGAACGCGCGTCTTCGTTCTCCTATATGGAGCCGCGCATGCGCTGTGCGCGCTGCCCGACGACTTCCTGGACACCGGGCGCACAGCACATGCGCGGCTCCATACAGGAGAACGAAGACGCGCGTTCATTTCACACAGTGAGGGGAGGCAGCAGGCGAGCACAAGAGGGGGCGGGTCAGAGGAGCGTGAAACCCCACCTCCTGGTCTTTGGTCTTCAGAAGTGTGAGCAATTACCTAACTAAATATTTCATAGTATAAAGGGCATCAAAAGCCTATAGACACCTTCTCTGAATGCAGCCTTAGTGCTGCAGAAGGTGGCTATTTTAGCTTTTGATGCCCGGGGGGGGGGGGGTGACAGGTTCGCTTTAACAATAAAGCAGTAACCATAATGCACTAATTGTGCAATGATTGCTTTAGACTTTTCAGCTGCAGCAGGGTAGAAGCCCCATTAAAGGTGAGAGCTTCTATCCTGTCCTGCTGCTGGTGCCCATAGGGGGCCCCCTGTAGGTGTAGCAGGGGAACCGCTGGCATTAGATAATGAGCACTGTATTCTAACTGTGCCCTCATGATATGGCCGCCACTGCCTATATGGAGAGCGGTCCCACAATGAAAACAGCGCGCAGTAACTGAGGAGCCTGCATCTCCTCACCACAAAGCTGGAGACAATGGCGTCCGGCCAGAATGTGGGCAGATACCGGGCTGAGAGTGTGCGAGGCGTCCCGCCCCCCCTAGGGAGATACAGAGGGGATAGTCAGGGATCGTCCTCCGGTGGGCGGGGCTGCGAGGGCGCGAACTTCACCTCCCACCAATGGGGAAGGGGAGGCGGAGGATAATTCGGCGCGAATCCCGCCCCTCGATGACAACGCTATGAGTCAGAAGCGCGTCATCGAGTGGGTGTGTAAATATGTAGGCCAAGGCCGGGGACTAGATTAGAAGCCGCGGCCGGCGAGCAGGGGACCACGGCGCGGTAGTCTAACAAAAATGAAGCGCTCGGTCCCCTGCCCTCAGCATCTTATCCCCGCTGGTGCTGCATTATAAGCAAGGGCTGTATTCCCCCAAAATTGTTCCCCTTCTTTGGCGCCGTGTGCCTAGGGGTATACGAGGATGAAGGGGGTCCCAGAGGGATGATCCTATAAGGATCAAGTCCTCATTATCCAAGGGTTGCTGTCCTCAAAACCTGTTCCCCCTTTGTGGCGCCGTGTGCCTAAGGGTATATGTGGTTGCTGAGGGTCCCAGAGGGATGACCCCATAACGGATCATGTCCTCTTATCCTCAAGTATAGAGGTTTGTAAGGGGGTGATGTGACCCTTTTCTGACACAAGGTGCCTAAGGGGTAAAAGCCCCATGTTGGTGCTGGGTCCGGGGAATGTCGTCCTATAGGATCATGTCCCCAAAGGTTTCCCAGGTGGTGATCCTGCTTGGAGGTCCGCTGTGCCCCGAAGGGCTGTACCTGAGAGATCCGGGTCCTGCAGCCCATATCCTGATGGAGGTCCGGATCTATTCTCGACATCAGGATGATGGTGTATCTCTACTTCTAGCCAGGTACCCACAGGGGCTGGAGAAGGAGGGCGGACTCATGAGGATTCATGTATGTCCGCGGGGTTTCTGCTTCTGCCAAGACCCCAGGGGGAATGGGGAAGGGTTCACGGCATAAAGGAAAAAACTTCAGCCTCAGCTCTGTAACCCACAAGGTGGGAAGAGAATGAGGATGCCGGGGCCTCCGGGCCCATATTGATCTGACCCCACTCCAGAACGAAAAGTCGAACGGAGAGTAAAAATTTTCGTGTGCTTCCCATGACACTAAGCAAAAAACTGGTGAGGCACTGCCTGTGCCAGGGGTGTATACTGCAGAGGAGGAGCCACTTAACTCTTTTGCAGATTCTGCCTAGTGTCGCCTCCTAGTGGCAGCAGCATAACACCCCACGGTCCTATGTCCCCCAATGAGGCGAAGGAGAAATAAAAATATGGACAAAGACAAAGTCATCATCAACACACCAAAGCTAATCGTACCCACGATTTTGTTATATATAGCACAACTTTCTGCAGATTTTTACCTGCTTGAACAGACTCAATTTTTTACAATTGGATTTTGCAGCACAATCTTCTAGTGTGCTTTTCCGCGAGTACATACATCGCAATAAACACATTTTCATGCTACACATGGTTTACGCACCGGATTCTTTACTCTTGAGTCCTTCCTCCGCATGTGGGAAAACTTTCCTCAAGGCCACCAGGATGCTCTGCAGCGTGCCCTGCAGCAATGGCTGGATAATGGAGGACAGTGCTTGACCCGGAGACACCACCGCTCTCTGTGATGCCGGCACTATTTTCTGCATGGCTAATATGAAGTCTTTGGCAGTAATTTTAATAGTCGATATATCCAACAACAACTTGTCTGACGTGGTGTAAATCTGAGGGTATCGTCTGCGGAGAGCGCACAGGGCAGCTTCAGCGCACACTGACTTTATATCGGCACCACAATAACCTGCAGAGGAAGAGATAAAGCTTTGAACAGTTACCAAAAACACAAATTGGGGAGATGCTCCATATTAACCTTACATGGACCAAAATAATAAACAAATGCTTACCAACACATTTCTCAGACAATTCCTGCAGAAACATTTCGGATGGTTTGGGATTCCATTCTTTGGTATGAATTTTGAGAATTTCTAGTCTCGCCTAGAAATATACAGGAATAGTGTTACAATTGTGAGTTAGATATGGAATAGCTACTCTCCTTGTGGAGATCAATCTTCTTGGCAGCAGTGAGGAGACTTATCTGCAATGCTCTTCTGGGAAATATGCAAATTGTCCCCTCAGGGAGGGGGAGTAGAGTAGACGAACTCTAGTGCCACCTACTGGAAGTAGCAATTGTAAAAGTCATAATTTACTAAATTTAGGATTTATGCTGTGGAGGATGAATTATATCTTATCTATTAATCTTAGTTTTTATACTCATATAGTATTAAATGAAACAATAAGTTTTTCCTGTATTCAGGTACGTATCCAATATTCTCTCTCCGTCTTTGAGTCACTCTCCCCTCTCCATTCCAATCAGCCCCCCCTCCTCCATTTCTCTCTCTACCTTTTTCTCTCTCCCTTTCATCCTTCTCTTCTCTCCATCTTTCTCTCTTCCTCTCTTTTCTCTTAATCTCCCTTTCCTTCATGTCACTCTCTCCCTCTTTTCCCCTTTTCCCTCTCTATCTCTCTTCTTTTTCTCTTCTCTCTTTGTCTCACCCCCCCCTCCATCTATTTCTTTCCCACTATGAATCTGTGAACAAGGAGCTGTTTTGTAAACAAAGTGTCTCCTTAGATGTGTATGCTGGAAAGAAGATATGGCTGTGCAGAGTTGCCTTGAAAATGGACAAGCTGATTGGTCCTCGCTGTGCCTGCACCAGGCCGTGCTATGGAAACCCAAGATAACCTGTATCCCAGCAGCTAAGGGATGATACCATGACGTGATGAAGAATGGACTCCCAGAATACAAAGAACTATTATCTACTATATAATTGTCTAAGACATTTTCGTGTCGGACCAAAAAACGTGCCGTGGATATGTCACACTGTGACGTCACCACGGCGAAGCATTGGCCGCGTAGCGGCCAATGCGAGCGTCAGCTGCGCGAGCAATGGCCGCGAGCCATTGCGAGTCGCTAGCTTTAGTGCGAGCAATGGCCGCGAAGCGGCCATTGCGAGTCGCTGGCCGAAAATAGAACCAGAGGCTCGGCCACAAAGCTAGCGATTTCCCGCTCAGGTAGCGAGTCGCTAGCCTCAGCGGGAAATCGCTAGCTTTGTGCCGAGCCTCTGGTTCTATTTTCGGCCAGCGAATCGCAATGCCCCTTCCATAAGGATTACCGCAACCGCGTACCTGCCGCAACTCCCCTATACTTTCAATGGGATCTATTGCGACTCGCTGTGTAGCGCGAGCAATGGCCGCGAGGCCATTGCGAGTCGCTACACTTGCGGCGCGGTTGCGGTAATCCCCATAGAAAGTATAGGGGACTTGCGGCAGGTGCGGCAAGTGAAAATCTATTTGAAAATCTAAAAAAAAAAAAAAAAAATATTCTAGACACCCGATGCATTTGCATCGGCTCACAGCTAGTTATTAACAAACATAGATATTCGCTTAATCCACCTAACTCCCACCCTGCCATGGACATTTACATGCTTATCTTTTAGACTATAAAATGCCCTGTACCCGGATATCGGGTTCAGTTGTTGCCGTGTACGTTGTCATTATAATTAAACCTGGACACGTTATAAGCTTGAACCGGACTCTCTCGGTCTGATTTACTCTTATCTGGTACCGCGTGTTCATAGTCTAATCTGGGATGACTGGCGAAGGAGTGGAACAGTAAATCGTCCCCGACAATGCCATATCAGAACCCCAAACCTCAGATCCTGCATTTAGGGTGATTGCCCCTCATCAGAGCGAAGTATGAGATCTGAAGACTGACGAGCTATGACTAGGTCAAGAGAATAAGCTACGAGTCTCTGCCATATCTTTAGTGCACTTGAAGGCTGTGATTATTAGATTGTATGACATCTTTAAACAAGAAAAACAAACAAAAAAAAAAAAAAAAAAACACGAAAAAAAACCCCTCAATGAAGCAAAATTAAAATTCACATTGTTTCCCATTTCGATGTTAAGTTGTCAAGCACCAATGATGAATGTGTGTATCATTTCAACAATGTGCAAGTTCCCTGCCAGGAAGAATGGACTCAGTTTTTACATCCTGGACATAGAAAACACCTTTATGGACTGCTTACCTCTCTATCTGGCAGGCTGAAAAGAAATTCTCGGTCAAATCGACCAGGTCGCCTGAGAGCCGGATCTATGGAGTCCAGTCTGTTGGTGGCTCCTATCACAACGATCTCTCCTCGACTGTCCAGTCCATCCATTAAAGCCAGCAGTGTGGATACTATGGAACTGACATGAAAAGGAACATATCTTACTGTATGTTTAAGATTAAATCATCCATATGTACACAGCCATTCTCTAACATAATCAGGTTATAAAATATACATTCAGCATTTCAAAGCTCCCCAGAGACTTGATACTGTCTTAGAAGATGACCTCCCACTAGGACAAAGCAGTTTTTGTTCTTATTTTCCATCCAGTGATCATGAGTATTTGTTTTTCTTAATCTACTAATACTTTCCATGTTATGAAGAACTAATTTTTATAGGCTTCATAAGGCGATGTTGCTGAAGTATGTGTCTATAAGGTTAAAGTGCATCATTACTAAGGGAAATGCCCCCTTAGTAAAGACCATAAATTACATTCCTCCATTGCATCATTGGGGGACACAGGAAGCCTGTGTGTACGCTGCTGCCACCAAGTGGCAGACATTGAGAATTACACTCATCTATTCCAGACCTTTGACGTTGTGGAGCGTCATGGGTTTCGAGTACTTCCCAATGTGTGACTTTCCACAACGTCTTGGCGAGATCACGGTAACTGCCATCGCGCCCCGGTATTCTGTGATTCTAATCACAGGATACTGAAACGATGTCAGGAGGGGTGGATTCCCCAACCAGCCCCCATGATCGCTGTGATTGGCTGTTTCAATTTTGAACTGCCAATCCTAGCGTTTACTCTCCAGCTAAGGAAGAGGTGGGTATCGCCCCCTCCAGCGCTAATGGGCGTGACCTCTCCCATCAGCAAGCATGGCCGCGTGTGCCGCCCCGCCACAGCCTGTGACCAGGGATGATCACAGGCATGGCAGCAGTGCAGGCCCCCCCCCTCCAATCCTGATCTCCCACTTTTCCTCTGTCTTCTCCAGTCCTGGGTGGCCACTGCTCCTTTTTCTCCCCTATCCTCTCCCCTCCTTTATTAGCGCCCCTCCTTTGCCCGCCCACCTACCGCTTGTATCCACTGCTCCTCCAGCCTCATCACGCTGTATGGAGATAAGGCTGCGGAGGAGTGATGCGATTGCTGTGCCCTGGCTCTGTGTCACCCCCTAAGTGACCCGATGTTACGGATCACAGCACTTAGGGAGCGCACAGTCTTACAATGAGCTGATCACCTCGGTAAGGGGTAATTGGGCCGATCACCAGGGTAACCAGATCCATGGCAACACCTGGTCACCTGACGCAAGCCTCAAGGTTCATGTGATCTGTCTGAGTCTCTGGTTTGCCACACTGATGGTGCACTGTATGGCAATGATCTGCCATACAGTGAACCATCAGTGTAACCCCAGAGACTGCAGCAAGGGATTAAGTATTGGCAGCTGGCACCAAGCCTGAGATTCTTAACGTCAGGCCAATGTTCGACGTGGCCGTCAGGAATCTATAGTAAATAATACACAACACTCAAAAAATTTTTTTGTTGTTTAAAAAAAAAAAAAAAAAAATTAACACCACACATCTTAACTATCTTTATTACTCCCACATAACCCTTCATACAGAGTGTGCAGAAAAAGGACGCTTGTTCTCTCCCTGCAGAGTCTGCACTTACACTAACCGCAGGGATTACGTGAGTGACGTCACCCACAACATTCAGATACTGCCACAGGGGAGTGGCGACAACACTCGCTGAGTCACCAGGGCTCCCTGTGGCAGTGAACTCAAATGTTGCCACTTTAAAGGGGGGTTTCCACTGTTTAGGCACATTAGGGGCTATCCAAACAGGCTAGGATACCCACAAACCATGGCATCAAAATCTGTGTTCCAAAGTGTCGCTCCTTCCCATCTGAGCCCTGCCGTGCACCCAAACAGTGGTTTTCTGCCACATGAAGTATGGGTATACTCATATTCCTCAACAAATTTTAGGATCCATTATGTTGCCCTTGTGAAAGAAAAAAAGGAGGCTAAAAATATTTTTGTGGAAGCAAAAAGAGAATTTTGTTTACGTACCGTAAATTCTTTTTTCTTGAATCATCAATGGGAGACCCAGACAATGGGGTTTAGGGCACTGCCCTCCGGAGGCCACACTACGTACTACAAGTTTGTAGACACCGCCCCCTCCGCTTATAAACCCCTACCGCAGGATATATCCTCAGTTTGGTCCATAAGCTGCGAGGAGGCAAACCACACCCGAACTATCGGGAAGACCGTACACAGACGGTGCCACAACCGAAAAACAACTCTGTCCCAACAGGGGACAGTCCAAAGGAAGAATAACAACCAACGGAACACTGGGTGGGTGCTGGGTCTCCCATTGATGATTCAAGAAAAAAGAATTTACGGTACGTAAACAAAATTCTCTTTTTTCTGATCATCATAATGGGAGACCCAGACAATGGGGATGTCCTAAAGCAAACCCCAGGGCGGGAAGAGTTCCTCAAAAGACGTTGAAATACACGGACCCTCTCAAATATGGGCAACCGCCGCCTGGAGGACCCGCCTGCCCAAACTTGCATCCGCAGAGGCATGGGCATGCACCATATAGTGCTTAGAGAAAGTGTGCAGGCTGGACCAAGTGGCCGCCTGACACACCTGAAGGGTAGAAGCCCGATGTCGCAAAGCCCAGGAAGCACCGACGGCTCTAGTCGAGTGCGCCTTCAGACCCACCGGTAGAGGTAAACCAGAAACTCGGTAAGCCTCTTGAATGGGTGCCTTGATCCATCTGGCCAAGGTTGATTTGGACGCCGCGGACCCCTTACAGAGACCCGCCGTAAGGACGAACAAAGAGTCCGAATTCCGGAAGGAGGCAGTCCTGGACACATAAATGCGTACAGCCCTCACAAGATCCAGAGTGTGAAGGTCGCGCTCAACCTGATGAACGGGAGCGGGACAAAATGATGGGAGAACAATCTCCTGATTCAAGTGGAAAGTGGAAACCACCTTTGGCAAGAATTCAGCCCGTGGGCGCAACACCACCTTGTCCTGGTGGACTACCAGGAAAGGTGACCTGCACGAAAGTGCCGCCAATTCTGAGACGCGTCTCAGGGACGTAATTGCTACCAGAAAAACCACTTTCTGAGCCAGCCGGGAGAGGGGAACTTCTCTTAGTGGCTCGAACGGTGGTTTCTGCAGAGCCGTCAGAACCATATTAAGGTCCCAAGGGTCCAGCGGTCGCCTGTATGGCGGGACCACCCGAGACACCCCCTGCAGAAATTGACGGACCATCGGGAGGAGAGCCAAGCGCCTGTCAAACAGCACTGAAAGCGCTGACACCTGGCCCTTCAGGGAGCTGAGGGATAAACCCAACTCCAAACCCGACTGTAAAAAGGCCAACAGAGTTGGGACTGATAAAGGCCACGGTGACCGTCCACTAGAGGCACACCATGTGAAAAAGATTTTCCACGTTCTGTGGTATATCTTTCGCGATACGGGTTTTCTAGCCCGATTCATAGTGTCAACCACTGTAGGAGAAAACCCCCTGGATGTCAGAAGCCAGGCCTCAAGAGCCATGCAGTCAATCTGAGGGCCCTGGAATTGAGGTGGAAGAACGGGCCTTGAGCGAGCAGATCTGCGCGGTCTGGAAGAGCCCACCGGTTCCCGCCTGACAGTTGCCACAGATCCGGATACCAGGACCTCCTCGGCCAATCCGGAGCCACTAGAATGGCTTTGCGGCATTCCGTCCTGATTTTCCACAGGACCTTGGGAATCAGAGCTAGAGGTGGGAACACATATGGTAGCTGAAAACTGGACCAACGCAGGACTAGGGCATCCGCCCCCAGAGACTGAGGGTCCCACGATCTCGCCATGTATTGTGGCACCTGATGATTCAGCCGTGAGGCCATCAGATCCACATCCGGGATACCCCATCTGCTGCAGATGTCCCGGAAGACGTCCGGATGAAGAGACCATTCTCCGGCGTCCATCCCCTGCCGGCTCAGATAGTCGGCCTCCCAGTTTTCGACCCCTGGGATGTGAACTGCGGAGATCAGACAGTCGTTGTCTTCCACCCATGATAGAATGCGGTGGACTTCGGCTAGGGCCTGCGCACTCCTGGTTCCTCCTTGATGGTTTATATAGGAGACGGCCGTCGCATTGTCGGACTGAACCCGAATGGGTCGTCCTGACAGGAAGGTCTGAAAGGCCAGGAGTGCTAGATAGACCGCCTTGATCTCCAGCACATTGATTTGCAACGCCGACTCCGACTGTGTCCAGAGGCCTTGAGCCCTGTGGTGTAAGAACACCGCGCCCCAGCCCTTGAGACTGGCGTCGGTGGTCACCACTAACCATGACTGTTTGAGGAAGGACCGGCCCCGTGACAGGTGATATGGCTGGAGCCACCACTGCAGGGAATCCCTGGTCGGTTGGGAAAGGACCACCAGCCGATTCAGAGGACGTCCTCTTGTCCCACCTGCGAAGAATTTCCAGTTGGAGAGGACGGAGGCGAAATTGTGCGAAAGGCACCGCCTCTATTGCTGCCACCATGCGTCCCACCAGCTTCATCAACACCCGTAGGGATGAGTGCGGTGACAGGAGAAGATCGCGTACTCCTGATTGGATGGCCAGCTGTTTGACTTGTGGGAGGGACACCAGCGCAGAGTCCGTGTGGAAGTCCATACCCAGGTACGTCAGAGACTGGGTCGGTACCAGGGTGGATTTCTGGATATTGAGAAGCCACCCAAACTGTTCCAGAGACTGCATGGTCACCTCCAGGCTCTTCTGACAAAGGTGTTCCGATGGCGCCCTGACCAGCAGGTCGTCTAGATAGGGTATGACGGCGTGACCCTGCGCATGCAGAAGAGCCATCATAGATGCCATCACTTTCGTGAACACCCTCGGTGCCGAGGCCAACCCGAAAGGCAGCGCCACGAACTGGAAGTGTTCGTTCCCCACTGCGAATCGCAACCAGCGTTGATGAGCCGGTGCAATGGGCACGTGGAGGTAAGCGTCTCGGATATCTATGGACGCTAGGAAGTCTCCCTGTGACACAGCCGCGATCACGGAGCGTAGGGATTCCATACGGAACTTCCGAACCAACACGTGACGGTTGAACAACTTGAGGTCCAGAACCGGGCGAAAAGAGCCGTCCTTCTTCGGGACGATAAAGAGGTTGGAGTAAAAACCCCGGAACCTCTCTGCCGTAGGCACTGGGACCACTACCCCCGTCTCTGCGGAGTCCCTCCAACACCAGATGAAAAGCCTGAGCCTTTTCTGGGGATGGAACAGACCGATGGAAACGGTGTGCCGGCTGTGACGTCAGCTCTATCCTGTAGCCGCACGAGACCACGTCTCTGACCCACTGATCTTGAACGTGGAGTAACCATCTGTCCTGAAAACTGGACAGGCGGCCCCCCACTTGTGGGGCGGCAGGACAGAGAGTGAGTCATGTGGAAGCGGGTTTAGGGGTGGCAGCCGCCGCCCCCGATGGCTTCTTCTGGCGACCCTTGGGGCGCCACTGATTAGAGGGTTTGCCCCCTCTCTCTGTGCGAGCGGACGAAGCTGACGGCTGCGAGCTGGAACGAAAGGACCACTGTTTAGGGTTCCTTTTAACCGTATACCCGGTTTAGGTTTATTCTGCGGGATCTTAGAATCCGCAGAATCCTTTATCAGCTTGTCTAGCTCCGTTCCAAAAAGCCTGTCACCTGAGAATGGAAGATTCTGCAGAATCTTCTTTGACGTGGCATCTGAGTCCCATAAACGCAGCCACAACAACCTGCGGATCGCTATAGCATTGGCCGAAGCCACAGCAGAGCGGTGGCAGTCTCTAGGGTCGCCGTCCTGGCGTAATGGTAATCGCCAGGATCTCTGAATTGGACCCCGCCAGGTCAGGATACCGTCCAAACAGGTGGTAATCGCCTGTAGGGTCCAGACCGTGGCGAAATTAGGGGCAAAAGAAGACCCCACAGCCTCATAAGCAGACTTGGCGAGTTGTTCGACCTGTCTGTCCGTCGCGTCCTTCAATGAGGAGCTATCAGAGGCAGAGAAAAGGGAGCGTGCAGCAATCCTGGTCATGGAAGCGTCCACCTTTGGGACTGCGACCACTCCTGAAGCACCTCCTGGGGAAAGGGGAAGCGAGTGTCCTTAGATTTGCGGACATAACGCCGCCCAGGGTGAACCCTGGGTGCTCTAACCACCCTTCCAAAATTGGTGTGGTCCATAAAGGAGCCACACGAACGAGCCTCAGGCTGCAACCACTGATATACCTCCTTCGGGTGGAGTTCCACCTCTTCAGGGGGTGCCACGAGATGTAGCGTCTCGTTGATGAGGACACCAGATCCTCCACCCCATCCGGTGGTTCGGACATAGACTCGAGTATTGAACCCCCATCATCCTCGTCACCATCAGAGTGACGCTCCTCCTCAGGAGGTTCTGGATCTCGGGTGATTCGTCACGGCGAGCCCGCTTAAGGGGTCTCGCGGTTAAACCGGGTGACACCCGGGGGTATGAAGGAGCAACTGGGCTTTCCAGTCTCCTCGTCAATGCCTCCAGGGATTGCGACATGGAGGACAGTTTGGATAACACAGATTCATTAATCCTATTCTGTGTTTCCCATGGCCCTGGGATCACCTGAACCTCAGGGTACAGCACCGGAGCCGCTGTCTCAGCAGAATCAGTCCGGGCCTCTGGGCGTCCGCAGTTATTGCAGGATCCCCCAACCAGTGTCCCGTTGCAAGTAGCACAGACAATGGTGGTACTGGCCGCCTTAGCAGCACTCTTCCTCGCTGAGGACATCCCCACAGCAGGGGAAAATAAGCCAAACAGAGAAAGAACCGGAACACCGGTGGCTTACCGACCGCGTCAATGCGGTGGAAGGGAGCGATGTGTGTGTGGCCTCCGCTAGGGTTATGACCGGTCTCCCCGGGAGTGCAGCCGTGCACTTAATCAGATCCCAGCCGGGAAGTGAGGGAAAGATGGCCGCCGCCGCGCAAGATGTGGGCGGGCCCAAAAACACGCGGGAAGCACACACACACGCCCAGTGACGACGTCAGCCCCTGGGCTGCTCCACATTTCTCCAGGCAGCCATCATTAAATCTGGTGCCGGAGCCCGCAGCGCGGGAGGTATCAATAATATACCCAGGGCTGCAGACAAAAAAACCTGTAGCCCACAGCCGCAGCCCCTGTGACACACAGGGCGGTCAGCCAGGGTGACCCCAGCACAGGGTACACCGCCAGAACCGCGGACCCGCCGGTTACGCGCGGTCTGAGTGCCAGAACCCATAAGGGCCAGACACTACCCCCAGGCACACCGGAGATACACAGGGTACCTCAGTGCCGGTCCGGTCTGTAAGCACCATTAAGGGAGGCCTCGGACGGGGGTTCAGCACCAGTCCGGTCTGTAAGCACCATTTAGGGAGGCCTCGGACGGGGTTCAGCACCAGTCCGGTCTGTAAGCACCATTTAGGGAGGCCTCGGACGGAGCGGAGCTGTGCAAAGCTCCTATCTCCCACTTCCCAAAAGCTCCCAAGGAAGGATGGGAAGGAGTGCGGCAGCGTACCGGGGGAACACAATGTGTCCAGGCTCCAGGCCCTCCGGTACCTCAACCTGTGTGTTCCCCGAAGGTGAACAGGGAGACTGCCGGAGGTCCCCGACCGAGACCTTTTTACCTTGTCTTCATACGCCATCACGTAAGCTGTGGAGAATGCAGTGAAGTGCAAGTAAAGCGCGTGATCCTCCGAGCACACTAAGTTTAAAACTGAGGATATATCCTGCGGTAGGGGTTTATAAGCGGAGGGGGCGGTGTCTACAAACTTGTAGTACCTAGTGTGGCCTCCGGAGGGCAGTGCCCTAAACCCCATTGTCTGGGTCTCCCATTATGATGATCAGAAAAGTATGTTTTAATTATCACAGCGCAACGCTATAAAATTCTGTGAAGAACCTAGTGGTTCAAAGTGCCCACCATACATCTAGATACGTTCCTTTGGGCTAGTTTCCAAAATCGGGTCACTTTTAGGGGGTTTCAACTGTTTAGGCACATCAGTGGCTTTGCAAACATCACATGGTGTGGGCTAACAATTTCAGCTAATTTTCCATTCAAGAAGTTAAATGGCGCCCCTTCCCTTCGGAGCCATGCCGTGTGCTCAGTGATTTCCGACCACATATGGAGCATCGACAATTTTAGGGTCCATTTTCTCCTGTTAGCCTTGTCAAAATGCACTTTGAGGCTAAATTAACATTTTTTTTTAATAAATAAAATGTTCATTTTATCCTTCCACGTTGCTTTAAGTACCTATGAAGCACCTCAAGCGTGAATAATCTTCTTGAATGTGGTTTTGAGTAGCTTGAGGGGTGCAGTTATTGGAATGGTGTCAATTTTGGGTGTTTTCTGTCACACAGGCCCCTCCAAAAGTCACTTTGTGATGTGGCCCCTAAAAAAAGTGGCTTTATAAATTTTGGACAAATGAGAAATGGTTGATGAACTTTGAACCCTTTTAACTTCCTAACAAAAAAAAATAATAATTGGCTTTTAACCTTTCACTGATGTAGACATGTGGGAAATGCTATGTAATAACTATTGTGTGATTTAACAATATAAAAATGGGGGCGCTTCTTCAGGCCCAGTAAGTACTGGGTAGGCGGTATGTACTACCCACCCCTAGTTAGGGTTGTCGCCTCATTCCTTCTCTCCCTTTTTTACAGGGAGACTAGAAACAGCAGCAGAAACAAACCCCCAGTGGGTGTTGCAGCAAAACGCTTCCTCACACTATATGGATCCTATGTCCAGAGTGCACGGACAGGGTCATGAGAGAGGAGCAGCCGTCTCTAATGGACAAACTTAAGTGCTTAATTACACAATCCTCTCTGGCTACTTTGTCTCGCCCCCTCCAGTGGAACCCACCCATCGGCTAAAACCCAGAGAGGTGGGCGGGAGATGGGGGGGGGGGGGGTGGGGTTAGGCGGGCACACTATGGAGGATTCTGCTCCAGAGGCATCAGATATGTCTGTCCCAGAGGGGGGGCTTAGCAGAGGATTGTGATCCTCCCCCCACATCCTAACAGGGATGCCCCAGACAATATTATTTTCATCTGGGGACATTGCTAAATTGGTATTGGCTGTATGGTATTCCATTGGGGAAAATACCTGTGGATGTCGATCTAAGAAAACTTCAGTTTTTCCAGTTCATGACAACCGAATGAGATGGTGTTGAATGAATCTTGGGCGTCAGATAAGAGGGGTCTTGTAGAAGTGGAGGCAGAAACAAAGTTTTTCATTACCTTCACTCTTAGGTTCCTGACCCAGTCCCTCCAGCAAAAGGACAGGGATTGTAGCTAACCCCCAAAGGAGGGAAGGGTAGAAGAATCTTCCCATCGCGTCACCAGTAGAAGTGACGCCATTCTGATAAGGGGGGGCAAACGACTTGCAAACTTTCTCCCCCACTGGCGGGCAAATTATATCACACCGCCCGATTATTCAGCTTGTCAGAAATGGCATGTCAATACGGTCTCCTCTCCCCCTCCCCAACATCTGAGAGGGACTTTACTCTTGTCTCTCAAAACGTCGGTCTTCCCTCTGGATGGTGGTCCATAACACTTCTCCTCTTGGGGCTATAATCCATCCGGAGGGGGAGATCAGGAGCGGACACTGTTCTCACCCATTTCTGATAAACCAGGGGGTTCCTACAGGACCATTATAAATCTAAGCCCTTGCACTGCCATGTGGCTTCTCCAGATTCAAGATGGAATCCATATGTTCCACCGTACCCCGATAGGGGTATACTTTGTGATGGCACCATTGATTCTTCAGGACGCATATTGCCATATTCCCATTCCCTGCAGATCCAGTTTCTGATATTTGCCATCTTTTTCATTTTCAAGTGCTACCATTCAGTCTCTCCTCGGCACCTCACATTCACCAGGGTGATGGTGGAGGTAAGGACATTCGTCTGGAAGACAACTTCCTGATCACGGCTCCCACCAGCCCTCTCCAGCATTCCTGTACACAGGACTTATTCAGACTAACATCATTAGGCTGTAAGATCACTTTTCGGTGATTGAGTCTGGCTCCATCCCGGAGGCAGGTCTTTTGGGTTTTCTACTGGACTCTCACAGATATACCTGTTTATCTTCCACAAGACGAACCTTTTCTCCCGAGGGCGAAGCTTTGTTGACTACAACAGCAGCGGTCCATCCACTCGCCTTGTCAGCCTGGGCTCCATGACATTGTATCTCCAGTTGGGTCTATGGGCCCAAGCTCATGCCAGGCCCTTACAGTCCCACATACTCTCCCAGTGAAATGGATTAGTCTTCCCAGGGAGGTGAATCTTGTTAAATTGGTGGTTAGACCTAGAATATCTGGAACAGGGGATTCAGTGGGTACAATGATTGATGGTTACGGTATTTACAGACGCCAGCAAGTGGGGCTGGTGGGCTCTTGTCTCCCAATTGCCTCTCAAGACCGATTATCTCACCAAACAAGAGACCATTCCTCGAACTTCCGAGAGCTGGGAGCAGTGGAAGAGGCTCTTCAGGTATCAAGATCACTTATCCGAGGAACTCACGTAAATTTTTTACTGACAATATGACTACTGTAGCTCATCTTCGCCACCAAGGGAGCACACGATCCAGAAGCCTACGGAACGTCTCATACTGAATGTTTTGTTGGGCAGAAGACATCCTTTTCTCCCTATCAGCTTTTCATCTAAAACGCCCAACATGTGCAAGAAGATTATCTAAGCAGGAAGGTTCTGCTTCTGGGCACATGGTGTCTCAGCCAATTTTCTGTATGCTGACAGATGCCTGGGGTTTCCTAGATGTAGGCCTCTTTGTAAGTCACTACAAAGGCCGCTCACTATTTTTCCCTTCCTCAGGACAATCTGTTTGGCGGTCGATGCTCTGGCTCACCCTTGGGTCTTCAGCCTATCTTACACCTTCCCCCCCCCCAATACCGCTGTTGCCAAAATTGCTCCAGACGATCATACCATAATTGGTGACCACAATACTCATTGCTCCGTATTAGCCAAAACGATGTTGGTTAACAGTTTGACACCATGATGGCGGCAGAACCACTGATGCCAACGTTGATTCCCAACCTTTTACATTGGGGTCCAGTCTTTCATCCAGACCTGAAAAAGCTCCGTCTCCCAGCCTGGCTACTGAAGCCCAAATTCTGAGGGTGATGGGTCTATCAGAGAAAGTGTTCCACGCATCAGACCAGTAGGCAGCCAGTAACTAATGCATTTTTTGCGAGGACGGTTTCAATTATTCGTGTGGTTCTTTGCCTCCGGACAGTTTACCCCAACATAACAGCCAAACCCTAGCATAGCCATGATCCTGGTCTTCCTGCAGGACGTTCTTGCCAAGGGTTTGGAACCGGGTACCTTGCAAGTACAGTTCTCGGCTCTCAGCTCCTACTTCGATCAGAGTCTGGCGGATCATCCATGGCTTAGTAGATTCGCGAGATCCGCTTCAGGAATCCGGCCGACTTTGCTTTCCTCCTGTTCGCCATGGGATTTCAATATTGTTTTGAAGGGATTGTCAAAATCATCTTTCGCACCGTTTTTGTCATCACTCTCTTTGAATAGACTCTCCTGGATACCGGCTTTTCCTGGTTGCCATCACAACGGCCAGGAGAGTTGAGGAGCTACAGGCTCTTTCCATCATCGTACCATACCTTCACATGTTAGGTGATAAGACTCCTGTTCTGTTTGGATCCATCCCTTCTGCCAAGTATGTCATTAGACTTCCATAGTTCTCAAGAGATTGTCTAAGGGCCCTTTCACATCAGCGTTTTTTCCAAATCGCGGCAGATGCGGTGAAAAAAACGCACCTGCCGCGATTACCGCATACAGGCTGCACTTGCGGCACGGTTGCGGTAAACGCCATACAAGGTATAGGCGGACTTGCGGCAGGTGCGGCAAGTGCGGTTTTGGCACTTGCGGCAGGTGCGGCCGCGAAAAAAACCGCAGCTGACAGCATTTTTTTTTTCGTGGCCGCACCTGCCGTAAGTGCCAAAACTGCACCTGCCGCAAGTCCGCCTATACATTGTATGGCGTTTACCGCAATCGCGCCGCAAGGCCTATACATTGTATGGCGTTTACCGCAATCGCGCCACATAGGGCCCTTTCACATCAGCGGTTTTTTCAAATCGCGGCAGATGCGGTGAAAAAAAACCCGCATCTGCCGCGATTACCGCATACCGGCTGCACGGTTGCGGTAAACGCCATACAAGGTATAGGCGGACTTGCGGCAGGTGCGGGAAGTGCGGTTTTGGCACTTGCGGCAGGTGCGGCCGCGAAAAAAAAAAACGCGTCTGACAGCATTTTTTTTTTCGCGGCCGCACTTGCCGCAAGTGCCAAAACCGCACCTGCCGCAAATCCGCCTATACCTTGTATGGCGTTTACCGCAACCGTGCCGCAAGTGCAGCCGGTATGCGGTAATCGCGGCAGATGCGGTTTTTTCACCGCATCTGCCGCGATTTGAAAAAAACGCTGATGTGAAAGGGCCCTTACCGGCTTTTTGTTAAATTCCCCAAAATGAGAAGGAAGGAGAATTTCACATGTTAGATGTGAAATTAACTGTTTTTCCTGCCCCCAACAAACCCACTCAGGGTGAGTGGATAATTTATTTGTTTGTCCAATTTGGGGGGAAGGGGGGGTCGTAACGAAGAACAGAAGTAGTCTGGAAGTCCTATTGCTACATGGATGAGGCCAGCCATCTCACAGGCTTCCTCTTGTCGAGTTCTCTCTTCGACTGTCCACTTGAAGGCTCGCTCCGCCAGAGCTGTCTCAGTCTCCTGGGCTGCAAGGGCGAACGCTTCCATCCGGCAGTTCAGCGAAGTAGTCACCTGGTCTTTAGTTCACGCCTTCACTATGCACTGCAGGCGAAGACATCCTTGCTTCTACAGATCTGGTTTTCGGAAGAAATGTTCTTCAAGTAGTGGTCACTCCCTTGGATTTTCGCTTTGATAATCATTTTCAGGTGCTGTCGTGGTGGATGGGAGGGGAAAACGGAATTAGATTCACCAGTAATTCTCTTTCGGGGAATCCACCACGGCAGCACGAGCAATTCCCTCCCTAATTTCTTTATGAATTTATTTTTTACATCCTTTCCTCCTTGAAAAAGTTAATCTTGGATCTTCATTTCAGTTGGTCCTTGATCAACACTGGTGATAGGAGGAGGGAGGGGCTATTTAACCTTTGCGTTTTCTGCCCCTATTAGGGACGAGGGGCAACCTCCTCTGTGCTGCTGTGGTGGATTCCCCGAAAGAGAATTACAGGTAAGCCTAATTCCGTTCTCTGTTCCTTCACCAAATTTGGGGGGGATAGGTGTCTTATAATTCGGTGCGTCTTATAAAGCGAAAAATACGGTATGTAATGAATTTGATACAGTACAATATTAATTATTGTTCTAAATATCTTGATTATTGTATTATAAGAATGATTAAAGCCTGATGTTCACATTGTACTACAATAAATTTATCACTTAAACATGAGCCATGTATGAAGGAGTGAAGTCAGGGATATTGAGTAGTCGAGGTTCTACTTAGCGACACCACAGCCCTGCAGCTCTATTATATACTTACCTAGTGGCGTGTCAACGATTTCCTCGGGATGGCCAATGCATCCAACAATTCATTGCCCCGCCCTGGAAGCCACGCCATATTTGCACACCCAAGCGATGGGTGTGCTAATTTGGCATCGACCCGCAACTGATGCCAGGAAGCCGTCACATACGATGCACCAGTTCCATCCCTGGACACCCCCAGTCGCATACGCCGACCTGACAGGGCCTGTAGTGATGTCAGTCATGTGACGGATAAGTAGTGGAAGGAAAAGAAACGGATCACATGACTGACATCACCAAAGGTCCCGGTAATAGAGATGGCAGCCACTACTCTCCCTGCTCAGCCCCGCACTCACATCGATCACCCCTCCGACTGAGGAACTTAGTCCCCAGCACCACAGAGTCTGCCCCCATCATGAGGTCACTGCCCACCCAATGCGATAGCATTAAGTATAATAAACAAATACAAAATTATAGTACCATATTGAATAATAAAATACAAAATTCCCAGGGGGCAATGCACCTATGAATTCACTGTGTTGAGCACTTTAGCCGGCTGCCCGCAGCGTTTTCTTGGACTGGTCTCCTTGAGATCAGTGAATACTTTGTGTTGTTGGTCTACTAGGCATTGCTCCCACCTAGCCAGAATCCTACACCACACTGATGAGGGGCAACAGCCTGAAACAGCTGTCTGTGGATACCTGGCCTTTGTATTCCCTTGTCATATCTTTAAGCTTGTAATGAGCTGGATATTGACTCAAAGGGCCACTTGATATGGTGGTTATGGTGGTCTCCTCAAAGAGCCACCCCATGGTTAGGTCCTTCCCTGGAGGGATATCTGGCTAGTCCTGTGTTGAGACTCCTAAACGAGGCTCCACAGACTATATGCATACCGGTAATATAGATGGCAGCCAGGTACTCTCCCTGCTCAGCCCCGCACTCACATCAATCACCCCTCCGACTGAGGAACTTAGTCCCCAGCACCACAGAGCCTGCCCCCATCATGAGGTCACTGCCCACCCAATGCGAAAAGCATCGGGCCCCCCAACTATTAAGTATAATAATTATTAAACAAATACAAAAATATAGTACCATATTGAATAATAAAAAACACATCATTCTCACATGTGATTTCTTTTTTACGTTTTATCATTTAGAAAATATAAAAGCCAAAATGTGTTAAAAAGTAAAATGTGGTAGTTTGCCAGCTTACCTGTGAATCTGGTCTTGCTGCTTGACCGTACAGGAGCCAGGCCATCAATCTCATCAAAAAAGATATTGAAGGTCGCATTTGGTAAGCCTATGAACAGAATGCAGATTAGTAAGGATTCTGTTTTGTATGGTGAATTTTTTTTCTGTGTTGCATCTTTTCATTGTTAGGGCAGCAGTGGCTCAGTGGTTAGCATTGTATTTTATATAGGGCAGTACAGTGGCTCAGTGGTTAGCATTGTATTTTATATAGGGCAGTACAGTGGCTCAGTGGTTAGCATTGTATTTTATATAGGGCAGTACATCAGTGGTTGGATCTCAGGTCAGTGTTAGCATTGTATTTTATATAGGGCAGTACAGTGGTTCAGTGGTTAACACTGCATCTTTGCAGAAGTTGGTTCCTGGGTTCAAATCCCACCAACAAAATCTGCAAGGAGTTTGTATGTTCTCTCATGTTTGCGTGGGTTTCCTCTGGGTTCTTCAGTTTTCTCACATATTCTAAAGACTGATAAGATGTTTAGATGGTGAGCACCAATTGAGACAGTGATGCTGATGTATGTAGAGTATTATGGAATAGTGCTATATAAATGTATAAATATTATTGATAATGGTGAGTGATCGACTTCACCTAATTATAGATATTATAAGCTACTCAGACACCACACTCATGTTGAGCCATCAGGTGTTTATCATTCCACACCGGTCATTCTATCGATTGTGACGTCTTAAAGATTGTATCCTATAGAAAAACGGCTGCTTGTGATATTGGATAATTGCACTGAGATCAATGATCCTTTAACTAAAAATTACCTGATCAAATAATAATCGTAGCTGGCGCTCGGACTCCCCGACCCACTTGCTTAAGCAATCTGCACCTTTTCTCATGAAGAAGGCAACTCTTCTATCACCCACGCTGCACTCATTGGCCAAGGCACGAGCAACCAAGGTCTTGCCAGTACCAGGAGGACCATAGAACAGACAGCCACTGGAACAAGAGAATTAAGGCACAGGTTGTAAATGCATTTAGCAATAAAGGCTACATACAGTTTTGCATATATTTTATTATTGTGTATTTGCTTACAAAATGCGAAGTTAAGCCACTTCCTAAACTAATTTAATTAGGAAATGGACTACTAATCTGCTGCAGACTAAGTCATCTGCTTTAAGGTTACAAATCAGTCAGCGCTCCTACTCTTGACATTTCTCTGTCCTCCCTTGTCTGTTAGAAATAAAAGGAAGGGGCTATAAACAGATCTCCTCTGCATGGAGAGGGGGAAAAGTATTTACAGTCTCAAGGAGGGCAGGATAAACAGTCTAAAGAAAAAAGGAGGAAAGCGAATAAAGAGGGAATAAGTGCAGGATAGAAGCTGTGGTGGTAAATGAGTTAATGACCACAGCAGCACCCTTTATACACATTCAGCCGATATTACTGGGAGACACTCCCAAGTTCCCAACAGGAGAAAGATATGAAACAAATTGCATATCAGGGCCTGAAAATGAATGAGTACAGAGAACAACCATAACGCAATCATAAGTAAAAATAATTTACCGCTCGCCCAATATCCAAAGCCTTTCATTCATAAATGTTATCATGCAACATGCTATGGGGATGTAAAGAGTGGAATGAAATACTTTACATACCGTGGAGGTTGGATTTTAAATTTTTCGAAGATTTCTGGATAGAGCAATGGGAAAACCACCATCTCTTTCAAAGAAGCTATATGTCTAGAGAGGCCACCAACACTGCTGAAACGTACCTATGTATAAATTATAAACAAAAATAGACTTTTATCTGTGTGTCGAAAAAATAATTGTACATCTACCAAGAAACGTTGAGTCCCAACTTACAGATGTATCAAGTTGCATTGGATCGACATCAGCGAGGCTGGCCCCAATTTTCATCCGATCTTTGTGTATTCCCTTCAAATCATCCTTTAAAAAGTTCATCGGAAGACACCTTTAAAAAAGTAAAAAACAAGCAACTAATTTATACCAACCGGTACAAAATTACCTGATCGATTAGTACTAGTACATTGCGCCATTACACTTCTTCTATTCCATCAGAGAACCTTGTACCTGCTGATCGCCTTGTTCCGGCTCCGGTTCACGCGCCTCTCAAAATGCTGCTCATCATCTGATGAGGAGGAAGACGTGGAGTCGCTGCTGTGTATAGCATGTCTCCTCCTAAAACAAAGCATTTCGTTATTATACATTTGAATAGATTCAGAAAACACAAGAACGAAATACTCAATCCAAACATTCAGCAGAGGCTGAGAAACGTATGCTGGATCAGCATGCAATGGTTGAGTTTTGTACATAACAGCAATTTTCCTAACCTGTTGATTCGCCTCTTGCAATAAGGACTTCTTGGGCCTGCTGATCCAAACCGGTATGTGCGTCTCCTCACAGGAGACGGCGAGGCAGCGTAAAACATATCCCGCTTCTTATAATGCCTGGGTTCTGATTGAAAAGTATGTTGCAGGTCAAGAAAACATACATGCGTCACCCAGTGCATTTTGTATGACTCTTACAGTTTATATACTTGATGCCATGAGTGTGGGCAGCCTGGTGCCAATATATGCCACAGCATTTAGCCTAAGCACTTCTGTGGTCTGAACGCTCAGCTACACGATTTGTGATGGAGCGAAATGTTATTTACAGAGGCTGCCATTTCATCCTATTTAGTGGGCATGATTGACAGCTCACAATTTACACTCCTGGAGAAAAATGTGTTCATATGCCTTCATAAACAACATGGTCTCCTACATAGTCATGAAATGGAACAGTATTTAACTTAAGATAATCAAAAAAGAATGATCGCTATATGGGAAAGC
The DNA here is from genome assembly GCA_033576535.1 of Allobates femoralis. Lineage (NCBI taxonomy): Eukaryota > Metazoa > Chordata > Amphibia > Anura > Aromobatidae > Allobates > Allobates femoralis. Next base: position 36,944,512 of record JARQOC010000005.1, read on the forward strand.
TAGGGAACTATAAAGTTACACTTCTGCATATAAAGCTAAACGGCGAAACAAATTAGGACATCTGATTCACTGAATTTGGATTTTTCATCCTGCTCACTTAACCCCCCCCCCGTATATAACATACCGTTTGGGGCAAGGGGTTGCATAACATTTGGCCCTTTGGCCCCCGGTGAGTAACAACCGGACCAATTTCCCCCAGTGTGTAACATGCGGGCCCCCAACTTGCAGTCTGCCTTCACTAACATGTTATATAATGGCTGGTGATGCACAGCTCACTGATCCCAGCGCTGTCCTGTAATGGGAGCCACCAAGGTAACATTAGCAAGTCCATTCCTGACATTTCTCTCTCCTATATCTTCCATGATCTGTGAGTGATATTATTGAGAAGTGGAAGGAGCTGCAGCAACTCAGACCCCGTAACGTTACAGAGTGGGGTTCTGAGTGCTGAGGACCAGAACACAGAAGAGTCATCATCGCTCTGCTGTCTCCATAACTGCAGATTCCAGACCTCCTCTGTAACATCAGCACTAACACTGCGCCCGCCGGGAGCTTCATGCCCGAGCAGCTTCAGCCGTACATCACCAAGCACAATGCCGAGCATCAGATGGAGCTGTGAAAAGCTGAATATTGGGCCTCACTGAGTCCCTGGCTGACAGCCTCTGACACGGCCTCCCCTGCTGCACTAAGCTATGGCGGCATTCACTTTACCCACATTCCTCGCCCTGGCAACAGACATGGCGGAGGAGTGGGCTTCCTCCTCTCTTCAAACTGCTCCTTCAACCCATTCCAACCCCCACCCTCCCTTATCCACCCTTCTTTCGAAGTTCACCCTGTTCGTATCGACTCTCCCTCCAATCTTCAAATGGCCGTCATATACCGACCTCCGGGCTCTGCCACTACCTTCATTGACCAATTCTCCATCTGGCTTCTTCACTTTCTCTCTGCTGACATTACCACCATCATCATGGGTGACTTTAATATCGCTACTGACACCCGCCAGCCAGTGGCCTCCAAAGGCCTTCTCTTACCTCATCCTTTGGACTTACTCAGTGGTCCTCCACAGCCACCCACACAGACGGACATACAACTAGACCTCATCTTCACCCGCCTCTGTTCCCCATCTAATCTCACAACCTCCCCCTATCTGATCACCGGTCCCCCATATCCAGCCACTAGCTCATCCTCTCAGAAATCTCGCACATGTAGACATTCACAGATCCTCAGACTCTTCTACCTGTCCTCTATCTTCACTACATGACACAGACCGTACCACTGCCTTCTACAACACCTCACATTAGCCATAGATTCAGTCGCCCCTCTCGTTCATCTCAAGAGGCGACAAATCAATAGGCAACCCTGGCACAACAATCTCACAAAAAAACTCTGACAAGTGTCCAGGGCTGCAGAGCGGCATTGGAAGAAAACGCACCTAACAGAAGACTTCACAACTTTCAAACAAGCTACACTTTGCCTTCAAATCAGCCCTCACCTCTGCTGAACAGACTTACTTCACAAACCTTTTATCTTCCTTATCCTACAACCCCAAACACATGTTCAGCACTTTTAACCCTCTCTTCCGCCCACCGCTTCCCCCTCTGACCTCCCTCATCTTTGCTGAGGACTTCGCCACATACTTCAAAAAGAAGACTGACCAAACAAGGCAAATCTTTATTGTTCCACCACAACCACTCCATATACCAGACCTCTGCCCTTCCCTCATAACCTCCCTCTCCAACATCACTTAAGTCACAAAGCATTCACTGATCTCAGGGAGACCAGACCAAGAAAACACTGCGGGCAGCCGGCTAAAGCACTCAATACAGTGAATTCCTAGGCGCATTGCCCCCTGGGAATTATGAATATGCAAATAGAGTCCGTGGAGCCTCGGTTAGGAGTCTCAAACACAGGACTAGCCAGATATCCCTCCAGGGAAGGACCCAGCCAAGGGGTGGCTCTTTGAGGAGAACACCATAACCACCATATTAAGTGGCCCTTTGAGTCAATACCCAGCTCATTACAAGCTTAAAGATATGACCCCTTGGCTGGGTCCTTCCCTGGAGGAATATCTGACTAGTCCTGTGTGAGACTCCTAATCGAGGCTCCACAGACTCTATTTGCATATTCAACATCACTGAAGGAGAGCTTACTCGTCTCCTATCCAAATCACACCTCACCACCTGTGCACTTGACCCAATCCCTTCCCACCTCCTCCCCAACCTCACCAACATGCTCATCCCAGCCATAACCCACCTCTTCAATCTATCACTATCTTCCGGGACCGTCCCCATGGCTTTCAAACATGCCACCATCATGCCCATCCTCAAAAACCAAACCTACACCCAATTGCCAAGACGAGCTACCGCCCCATATCGCTGCTCCTGTTTGCTTCCTAACTCCTTGAGCAACACGACGTTCATGCTCAACTTTCCTCCCACCGCTCATCTAACTCTCTCCTTGACAATCTACAATCTGGTTTCCAGCCCCACCACTCCACCAAAACTGCCCTAACCAAAATTACTAACGACTTAGACAATTCTCCATCCCCCTCCTTCTCAACCTGTCCTCTGCCTTTGACAGTTGACCACTCCCTCCCACTTCAGATTCTCTTTTCCCTTGGCATCAAAGACTTTGCGCTGTCCTGCCTCATGCGTTTCCCACTCCCATACTTCCTTCTCATGCCGCCCTCACTCTGTTGGAGTCCCACAATGTTCTGTCCTGGGGCCCCTACTTTTCTCCATCTATACCCTTGGCCTAGGACAACTCATACAGTCCCATGGCCTCCATTACTACCTGTATGCTGACAACACTCAGATCTACATCTCTAACTCAGATGTCAACTCTCTGCTGTCCAGAGCCCAAGAGTGTGTCAGCCATATCCTCCTCCTCTCGCTACCCAAAACTCAACGTAGACAAAACCAAACTCATCATCTTTCCTCCATCCCATCTTTCATCTTCACCACCTGATCTATCCATTATGGTAAATGGCATCATGCTCTCTCCAACACTTCAAATTCGCTGCCTTGGAGTAACTCTCGACTCTGCCTTGTCCTTCAAACCACACATCCAAACTCTCGCCACCTCCAGCTCAAGAATATTTCCAGAATTCGTCCTTTCCTCGGTCCTCAATCTACTAAAATTCTTGTACATGCTCTCATCATCTCCCGCCTTGACTACTGCAACATTCTTCCTCTGTGGCCTCCCTGCTAACACTCTCCAGTCTGTCCTCAACTCTGCTGCCTGACTAATCCACCTCTCTCCTCGCGAATCCCCCGTATCTCCCCTCTGCAAATCCCTGCACTGACTCCCAATTCCCCAACAAATCCAGTTCAAGCTACTAACACTGACCTTCAAAGCCATCCATAAACTGTCTCCTCCCCATATCTCTGAACTAATCTCCTACTATCATCCCTCGCGTAATCTTCAATCCTCCTCCTCTCCTCCACAATTATCCATTCCTCACACAACCGCCTCCAAGATTTCTCCCGAATATCCCCCATCCTCTGGAATTCTGCACCCCAACACGTCCCATTATCCACCACGCTCTAAACCTTCAGACGGAACTAGAAATCCTCTCTTCAGGAAAGCTTACAGCCTGCAATGACAGCCACCGTCCCCGGAGCTGCGGCCACCCGGACCTACTGTTTACTTCCAATTGCCCTGTACAATGTAAGCCCGCAAGGGCAGGGTCCTCTCCCCTCTGTACCAGTCTGTTAATTTTTTTAGTGTAAACCATATCTATAATTTTGTATGTAACCCCTTCTCATGTACAGTACCATGGAATTAATGGTGCTATATAAATTAATAATAATAATATTACCAAGCACAATGCTGAGCATCGTATGGAGTGGGGTGAAGCTGAACATCAAGAAGCACAATGCCGAGCAACGGAGGGAGTGGTGTAAAGCTCAGCATCACCAAGCACAATGCCGAGCGTCGTATGGAGCGATGTAAAGATGACACCACTGGACTCTGGAGGAGACGTGTTCTGTGAAGTGATGGATCACACTGCTCTATTTGGTGGTGAAGGAGTCTGGGTTGGGTGAATATTCAAGCAGCATACAAAACATTTTGAAAAACTATACTTCAAACCTTCTCAGAACAGTCTGGGGAGGCAGTTGTGTGCTCCCCATGACTATGCCCAGTGCAAAAAGGTCCATACAGACATTACTGGGGAAGCTTGGGGAATGAACACAACCAGCTGCAGAGACCCACCAACTGCATCCAAACACCTTTGGGATTACATTGAACAAAGACTATGAACCTGTTCTCTAATCCAACAATGTTCAACTCCAAATGTTTTTCTGTATGAATGGCAAAAAGGTCCAAAAATGCATCGAAAATCTAGTGGTAATCCTTATATCCTATATCTACAATGGGGAGATCCATCTACACCTTTAAATTATACTGTGAGGTCAGAAAAGGACTGCAGGTCCCAATATAATGGGTTAAAAATGAACACTATATAAAAGGGAGAGGAATGAATAGTTCTGCATAAGGTTCACACGCTCCAGGCAGCGGTTAGTGTTACCTTGTAAGGGCACTTGATAAGGCACTGCGGCTTTTCTTTGTCTTAGCTCATAGCGTTTTTGATTGTCTTCTTCACCATCTTCGTCTTCATCATCGTCATCATCGTCATCCTCCTCCTCCTCTTCTTCCTCCTCATCATCATCTTCGTCCTCGTGGTCTTCACCTTCTTCTGAGGAATCTAAAAGTTTATCCGATTTTTATTTACTAAAATTATGCCACTAAAAATAAATTCGCCAACAAAAAAATGCTAGAAATAAATCTGGACCAGTCTCCTACAAAATAAATATGGTGTTCTTTTTTCATTACTTTTCACCAAAGCCCTGTCCGACTCCCGGTAACGTGGAACTTCCTACAGCTGTGAATACAAGTTCTTTATTTAAGCGAGCGATCATTATTGCTCTCAAACATACTTATACCTGTAAGGCTAGGTGCCCATACTAAAGGCCAGCAAGGTGCACCAAATCTGCACTGTGTGTCAAAAAAACGCATCAAAAACATGTTGAGTAATTATGCCTGTGTATTTCTTAATGAATTCAATGGGTAGAAGGGCTGGAGAAAAAAAAACACTGAAAAATCAGCTGCAAGACTTGACATGCTGCAGATTTTTCTGCAGCGCTGAGCTCATAGTGTAATCAAAACACAGGGAGTCGGTACTGGACAGAGGGAAGTAAGGTACACCCTTCATTCACAGGTATCAAATTATGTGAGGTCCACTATTCTTAAAGTGAATACTCCATTGGGTATGTGTCCACAACTGTTTCAGGGGGTAAAAAAAAAAAAAAAAAAAGAAACAATTATCAGGTATTTTCCTGAAACTCAGTAGGTAGGCCATCATCTAAGCGCATCTTCACACATCAGGCATGTAAGCCAGCATCTAAGGGCATGATCACACGTCAGGCATGTAAGCCAGCATCTAAGGGCATGATCACACGTCAGGTATGTAAGCCAGCATGTAAGGGTCAAGTCACATCTATTCCTTTAGAACTGGTACAGCAACAATCTATAGAAGAAAAAAAGGTTATGCAGACAAATGTCTGATTTAAAAAAAATAAATAAGTAAAATAATTCAATTGGATTTATCATAGAAGTCTATAGAATTATCCATCAGTTTTTATTTGACTTGCAAAGGATCAGTTATTGTTTATTGGATCAGCTTCAATGAGACTAATAATGTGAGCACAGAACCTGCGTCTATAGACAAGGGGGCGACAGACGATCTACCCTGGACGAGCTCCGTTACCTCCACTTTCTTCCTGATTGTCTGTAGTTTCTTCATCAAGCTGAGGCTCTTTGTGTTTCTGCTTCACACGAGAATACATGTCAATGTTTTCCTGAAAACACAAGCAAATCAGCATCTGAATTCCCAGTTCAGCTATCGTATAAAATGTATTGGGAGGGAATTTTATTATTCATTTATTCCTAAATGCAAAAGGTTAAGGAACTTTTTAAATAGTCTTCATTAGAAGTCTTCTACCATTCTGCTGCAGTGTACCCAAGTTCTTCCTTTATCGGAGTGATCTGCAGAAGTGATACATATTCATCAGAGCCAGTGCGCCTGATGTTGCTCTGCTCTCCCACTAACCTCTCAGCAGGTGGGGGAGGGGGTAAATGTTGTACAAATATCTGCAGTGGAGAGGGCAGACAGCATGTGCAGTATAATGGAGGGCAGAGATAAATCTCTAGATAAAAGGCGTAAAGTAGAAGAGTAGGAAATAAGTGCAAGATAAAAAGTCAAACAGGTGACAGATTCTATTAAGAGTGTCTTAATAGATTAAAAAAGAAATAAAATTAAAAAAAAAAAAAAAAAAAGATGGGGCTAAATGTTTGCAGACAGTTAACTACATATTAAAGTTATTCTTGAATTTTCTCTTGATTTGCTCAGCATTTCAAGGTCTGGCATTTGGTTTTTGGGGAGGTGGGTTCTCCTACATGAGTGAGCGTTCTGGTGAGTAACTGAGCTGTGGTATTAGAAGAACTATAAAGCCCATTATAAGTTCTGCTATAACATTTTTAGCTATCAGTGTTTTTAAGGAGTCTGCAGTGTTCTCACTATATTTATACATATAAAAGGGCATTTGAACATGCGCAAAGCTGGGAGAGCAAGACCCAAGATAATGAGAACAGCTCTGAAAGACATGTGGTGAATGGGGATTCTACAAGATTTCTAACAGCAGGTTGTCAGGAGCCAAGAAGTAGATTAACAGCTAAGGCTGGATTCACACCACGGTTTTGTTCCTGTCCACGGGGATCCTGTTTTTTGCAGGACCCCAGGGACAGGACGCGTAGAAAAAGGTGTGGCAAAATATGGTCTCGGATCCTGTTTTTCGCAGGATTCATTTTCTGCTGCTATACATGGTGCTGAAGTCCGCCTGTGTCTGCTCTGACCCTGTCCTTGGTGCTGAATTCACAGCCTGTGCATGAAATGCTGCTGTCCATGGTGCTGGAGGTAGAACGGCAGGATTTCTGAGCATGCTGTGCAAAAAATAAATTTCATTTATTTATATATTAGGAGCTAGAAGAAAAAGAATTTACGGTAAACAAAATTCTCTTTTTCGCTCCATTGGGAGACCCAGACAATTGGGATGTCCAAAAGCTATCCCTGGGTGGGAAAAGACCCACAAAACGTGGCATCTCCTATCATAGGTGAGCGACCGTCGCCTGAAGGATCCGTCTACCCACATTGGCGTCTGCCGAAGCGTACGCATGAACTTAATGTTTCGTGAAGGTGTGTAGGCTGGACCAAGTTGCCGCCTGACACACCTGTTGTGCTGTAGCCTGGTGACGTAAAGCCCACGAGGCCCCCACAGCTCTTGTCGAATGTGCCTTGATACCCGAAGGGAGAGGCGTTCCTGAGGAAAGGTAGGCCTCCTGGATAGGGGCCTTAATCCACCAAGCCAAAGAGGACTTGGAGGCCAGTGACACTCTTTTCTGGCCTGTCGTGAGAACGAACAGGGAATCCGCGCGGCAGGAGGCCGTGCGGGAGACATAAATCCTGATAGCCCTGACCAGATCCAAAGTATGCAGAGCCTTCTCATACTGGTGAACAGGGTTAGGACAAAACGACGGCAGGACAATGTCTTGATTAAGGTGAAATGGAGAAAGTACTTTAGGTAGAAATTCAGGAACAGGCCGGAGCACCTTGTCCTGGTGAACCACCAGAAAAGGGGACTTGCACAACAGAGCTGCCAGTTCAGAGACTATCCTAAGAGAGGTAATAGCTACCAGAAAGGCAACTTTCTGGGAAAGTCTGGAGAGGGGCACCTCCCATTAGCGGTACGAAGGGCGGCTTCTGTAACGCCGCAAGGACCAGGTTAAGGTCCCAGGGGTCCAGAGGGCGTCTGTAGGGAGGAACGATGTGACTTGCCCCTTGCACAAACGTCTTCACCTGAGGAAGGTTAGCCAGACGTTTACTGAACAGCACGGAAAGTGCGGAGATCTGCCCCTTGAGGGAGCAGAGTGCCAACCCCTTATCCAAACCTAATTGCAGGAAGGCAAGTAGGGTCGAGAGAGAAAAAGGCCAAGGAGAAACTCCCTTGAGACGGCACCAGGAGAAGAAAATCTTCCGAACCCTGCGGTAAAGCTTTGCCGAAGCAGGTTTCCTGGCGTGTCTCATGGCGGCGGCAACTTCCGGGGAAAACCCGAAAGACGTCAGCAACCAGTCCTCAAGGGCCACAAAGTCAGGTTGAGGGCCGCAGAATTGTGGTGGAAGAACGGACCTTGAGACAGGAGGTCTGGACGGACCAGAAGCCTCCACGGATCCCCCGCTGTGAGCTGAAGAAGATCTGGATACCAGGCCCGCCTGGGCCAGTCTGGAGCGATGAGCAGGGCTTGTCGACATTCCGCCCTGAGTTTCCATAGGACCCTGGGCAACAGCAGCAAGGGAGGAAACACATAGGGAAGACGAAACTGGGACCAGTCCTGGACCAGAGCGTCCGACCCAAAGGCCAGGCGATCCCGGGAGCGAGCCAGGAAGACGGGAACCTTGTGGTTCAACCGAGAGAGCCATCAAATCCACATCCGGTGTTCCCCATCGGTCGCAGATGTCCTGAAAGACGTCTGGGTGCAGGGCCCATTCGCCTGCGTCCATACCTTGTCGACTCAGGTAGTCGGCCTCCCAATTGTCCACCCCGAGTATGTGGACCGCCGAGATGGAAGAGTCATAGTCCTCGACCCACTGAAGGATACGTTGGACCTCAAACAATGCCTGAGAGCTTCGAGTGCCTCCCTGGTGGTTGATATAAGCGACCGCGGTCGTGTTGTCGGACTGGATACAAATATGTTTCCCCACTAGGAATCTCTGAAAGGCCAGTAATGCCAAGTAAATGGCCCGTATCTCCAGGACATTGATCTGAAGAGAGGACTCCTGCTCCGTCCAAGTGCCCTGAGCTCTGTAGTGGAGAAACATGGCGCCCCAGCCCAAGAGGCTGGCGTCCGTGGTCACCACTAACCAAGAGGGGGGTAGAAAGGACTTCACTTGTGACAGACACATGGGAAGTAGCCACCAGTAGAGAGATTCCTTCGTTGACGGCAACAGAGATATTTGCCTGTCGAGAGATGAGGGAGCCCTGTCCCAACAGTGTAGAATCTTCAATTGAAGCGGGCGCAGGTGAAATTGCGCAAAAGGTACTGCTTCTATAGCAGCCACCATCTCTCCTAAAGTGTGCATCAGACGCCTGATGGAGACTGAACCCGACTGAAGAAGGAACCGAACTTCCTCTTGAATCGACACTTGCTTGCTCGAGGGCAGAATGACCAGAGCCGGGACGGTGTGAAACTCCATGCCCAGATAGGTTAACGTCTGCGCAGGAAGGAGAAAGACTTCGGCACGTTGATCAGCCACCCGAAACGCTGCAGGGTGTCGAGAGTTATTGAGAGACTCAGTTGACACTGTTCCAGAGAGGGGGCTCTGACCAGCAGGTCGTCCAGGTATGAAGTGACTGCATGACCCTGGGAATGCAGAACGGCCACCATCGCTGCCATCACCTTGGTGAAGACTCTCGGGGCCGAGGCCAAGGGCAGAGCCAGAAATTGAAAGTGCTCTTCCCCCACTGCGGACCTCAGCCACCGCTGATGTGCAGGAGCAATGGGAACGTGCAGATAGGCATCCATGACATCCACCGAGGCTAGGAAGTCCCCCTGCGATAGTGAGGCAACCACGGACCTCAGCGATTCCATCCTGAAAGTCCTGACTCTCACATGCCGGTTGAGGAGTTTGAGATCCAAAACTGGTCTTACTGATCCGTCCTTCTTGGGGACTGTGAAGAGGTTCGAATAGAACCCTTGGAAGCGGTCCGCAGAGGGAACCGGAACCACGACCCCGTCCTGTCTCAGGGCGTCCAGCGCCTGAAAAAAGGCCGAAGCCTTTGCCGGCGGGGGCGAGGAGAGACAGAAACGAGTTGGCGGACACGAGGTCAGCTCTATCCTGTAGCCGTGAGAAATGACATCTGCTACCCATCGGTCTTGGATGTTGCTGAGCCAGGTGTCTGCGAAGCGGGAGAGCCTGCCACCGACCGAGGATGCTGTTGGGGGAGGCGGAGAGTCATGCGGAGGCTGGCTTGGAGGCCGAGGCTCCGGCTGGCTTCTTCTGTTGTGACTTAGGTCGCCATGTACGATTTGACTTCTGGTCCTTATCCGAACAGGCGGACGAAGAGGGCTTTGAAGAGGAACGAAAGGTCCGAAATTTGGCATGCATTTGACGCTGGCCAGACTTCTGTGCCTTTGACTGAGGCAGGGAGGTGGACTTTCCACCTGTAGATTCCTTTATGATGTCGTCCAGTTGTTCCCCAAACAGCCTGTTCCCCGCGAACGGGAGTCCCAGGAGGAACTTCTTGGAGGTGGCATCAGCCTTCCAATCCCACAACATTCTGCGGGCTGCGAGCGAGTTAGCCGATGCCACTGCGGTACGACTGGCAGATTCCATGACAGCCGTCCTGGCATAGTCCGTGAACCGGTGGCCTGAGACGTTAAAGTAGTTCTCAGGAATATCCTGTGCTACTACGTTAAGCTCCGCCAAACAGGCAGAAACTGCCTGCAGAGCCCAAACTGCCGCGAATGCAGGGGCAAACAAGGCTCCAGCAGCTTCGTAAATTGACTTCTGCAGAAGTTCAATTTGGCGGTCGGCGGAGTCCTTTAAAGAGGAGCCATAAGCAACAGACATTACAGTATTGGCAGACAGTCTAGACAAGAGGTCCCCCAATGTCAGTCCTCGAGGGCCGAACCAGTGCAGGTTTTCAGGATCTCCTTAGTATTGCACAGCAGGCAATGATTCCAATCCCTGTGTAATAGTAAGGAAATCCTGAAAACCTGCACTGGTTCGGCCCTCGAGGACTGACATTGGGGACCTCTGGTCTAGAGACAGGTGGGTCCACCTTAGGTGAGACCGACCAACCCTTTACCACGTCTGGAGGGAAAGGATAACGAGAATCCTTCTGTTTCCTAATGAAGCGTTTGTCAGGGCAAGCCCTGGGCGTCTGCACAGTTGATCTGAAATTTGAGTGATCAAAAAACGAGCAGTGTGACCTGGACTGGGGAAGAAACTGATACAGTTCCTCCGAGAGCGATGCCTCCACGGGTGGAGGGGGAGCAGTCAGGTCCAACACGGTATTAATGGATGATACCAAATCATCCACTAAAAGATCCTCCTCAGAGGACTCCTCTAGAGGTCTCACGGATCTCTGCCGTTCCTCATCCCCGTCCATCTGAGAACCCTCAGTATGAGACTCAGTGAGATGAGAGGAAGCAGGAGAAGGATCTCTGCGTGGCCGTTTGAGAGGCCGTGGAGCTGGGAAAGATACCCCAGCATTGTCACCGGAGTCCATGCCCCTGGAAGGGGATGACTCACTGGAACGCCTGCGGCGTGAATCAGAGGGCCCGGGAGCACTTCCCCGCTGATTGGCCTGCAAGGACTCCTGCAATACCCTGGTTAGGGCTGTCATAGACTGGGCGAATGAGTCTGAGAAGGACTTCGTGAAAGCCGCTGTTCAAGGAGGTGGCATTGCCAAGTCCTCAGGGGTGGGAGAAGGCTCCACAGCAGCAGAGCTGGGGGAAGCCCTGTGTTCTACCTCAGCCGGTGTTTCATGAGTAGTGCAGGCAGAGCAGTGAGGAAAGACAGACCCAGCAGGCAGCAAAATCTTGCAGGCAGTGCAAGAAGAATAGAATGTCTGCACCTTAGGGGCTTTGCGCCTGGTGGAAGACATGTCACCTCAAGGAGAATCCTTCCAATAGAAAACTCCACCAGAGGGGGAAAACAGGGGGATGGGGTTCACAACCGGGGAACCGGTGTGGCTTACCAGCCGCTATAAGCGGTTTGTGTGTCCTCCAGAAACCGCGTTCACCCCCAGGCATAGCAGAGCCCAGGAGCGGGGATCTATAAGGCAGTCAGCAGACTGGCTTAAAATGGCCGCCGGAGCCCAAGAGGTGGGCGTGCCAATGTAAACGCGGGAAACTGGAGGACCGAGACATAGACCTAGGGGCGGACCTCTCAAGAGATGGGAGGGCCCAAAGCCTTGTCTGTAATGGCGGCGCCGGTCAGTGCAGATAACAACTTAGGTAGCGGCCAAGCCGGGGGCTAAATTTTGGCGGCCGTCCGGGGCCGGAGCGTGGAAGTGCGGGGATCCGGAGCGGAATCGGGTCGCCCGCAGCACGGCAGGGACCGGGCGGACTGAGCAAACAGTGATCTGGTATGCCTCCACAGTAAGTACCCCCAGAGTTATATGGAACCGAAGCCCAGACTGCCGCAGAAGCAGGGCACCGAGACAGAGTACCTCGATCGGTGCAGGGCCCGGTCCCTGGGGGCAACGCAACTCCAGCCAGGAGAACCGCCAGGGGCTGTGGATGGAGTTAGGGCTTCCAGCTGTAAGGAAGTCCATGATTGATCCCACTTCTCCAGGGCCCCTAAGGGGTGGAGAAGGAGTGCAGCATGAGGGCTCCAGCCCGTTGTACCAACAATAGGTACCTCGCATGCCCCTGCCCGAGGGTGGGGAAGGAGACACGCTGGGGATCCAAAAGGACCCACTTTTCTTCCATCCGTCACTCTCCAGGGAGAGTGATTGTCTGACTAAAAACAGTGAGAGAGAGAATGAGTGCAGAGTGTGCCTCCTTCAACACAAAGCTAAGAACTGATGGGATCTAAGCTAGAGGGGGTGTATAGGCAGTATGGGTGGGGCTACACTTTTTGTTTTAAGTGTAGTACTTTGTGTGTCCTCCGGAGGTGGAAGTTATACACCAATTGTCTGGGTCTCCCAATGGAGCGAATAAGAAATATACAATGTTTATCATCAAAAAAAAAAAATAAAATAAGTTACTAATTTGCTATCTTTTTTTCACCTGTGTGAAGAAAAAAATCCCCCAGACATCTGAATAAGGAATAAATTAGAAGGAAAAGATAAATAATTTACAGTACCTCTTCAGTGTCATTGAAAACTTCCAAATGCTCCAGCTCACGCATTCGGCGTCGACGCATTTTTTTCATGTCGTCCATTTTTTGCAGAACAGCTTCAGCAGTACTGAAACGAATGATTATGTCTAATTTATGTCATTTTTTCAGCTAATATATAAAAGTGACAGGCTGCAAAAGTTTTCATCTCATCTTTAGGGTGTGTGCAGTGTCTCAGACAGATTTTACCTACAGCTTACCTTTTAGACAAGCTGCAATTATTTTTACAGTTCACAGCAATGTAAAAAACTGCATTGCTGCACACACGTTCTGGATTATGTCATTTTAAAGTGCTTCGGAGGAAATCTTGGAAGTGGTTAAAAGTGGTAATGTTCATTCGTTAGGGCGGCTTCATTTGAAAATCACACATGCTATATACTTGAAAATTTACAGAAAAAAAAAAAAAAGTACATTTATTATCTTAACGCATTTTTGCCATGAAAAATTTGGCAGTTCCACCAGTATCCTTGACACCCCGTGTGCACATACTGTTAGCAATTTATACGTACTTTGTTATAAGTTTGTCGAACAGCACAGACTGGTTTGTGGTGGTGTATTTGCCTCGCCTGATTCTGCCACTGCGTCGAACCTCGACATCTCCATTCACTTCATGTGCATTTTCCTTCTCTGCACTTCTAGCTCTCAATGGTATGCTCTCTTCACTTTGGAGAGTATCTGATTTGTAGGGGAGGGGGAAGAAATAATTTAAGATTTTACGCTGAACACAAACATTAGGCTTCCACGTGCATAACGCTTTAATTATGGAGGTAATAGCAAGAGTCAACCACTACATCAGTCATATAATTACTACCATCCACTTAAAGATGACCTGTCACGACAGAATGCAGCGTGTCTGCTGCATTCAGGTTAGGAGTCTCCCGTGTTTCTACCCCTTCTAACCTGTAAAAAATACTTTAGAAAGTTTACAAATAAGAAATCTGGAGGGATCTACAGATTATGTAGTCCTCGCTGATCAGGGTGGTCCTCCTGCCCCCTGCCTCTCTGTGCCACCTCCTGCCTGTGTGTGTCCCCTCCTCGCCTGCGCCTCATCATCTCAACTCCCGCAGGCACAGAGCAAGGAATTGTTAAGAGCGGTTTGCCGGCGGCTGAAAGACCTCCTGCCCGTGACATCAGTGCCGGAGCTCGCCCTGCTCCAGATTATTATGCTGTATGCATACAACTGCGTGAGTTGAGACGATGAGGCGCAGGCGAGAAGGGGAGACACACAGGCAGGAGGAGGCACAGAGAGGCAGGGGGTGGGAGGACCACCCTGAGCAGCGAGGGCTGTATAATCTGTAAATCCCTCCGGACTTTTATCTATAAAACTTTCTGAAGTGTTTTTTAAAGGTTACAGGGGGTGCAGAAACATGGGAGACCCCTTCCCTGAATGTAGCAGACACGTTAAATTCAGTGGCGCTTTCAGTTTGGAAAGCACCAGGGGGATGACAGGTCCTCTTTAATATTGGCAAAACAGCCGATTCTTGGAGTTTTAAACTTAAAAGACTACTGAAGGTGGACAGGGTGGTGCGGCCTCCATGACTTGTTTTCCAGAACGTCCCACAGATGTTCGAATTGAAAGTTGGAGACAGATCATCTCCTTGATCTCTGTCATTTTTCTCCAACACTCCATAGTGGTTCCATAGTGTGGCATGGGCATGGTACAGGTGAAAGACTGCATCACCACTAGGGAATGTTGGATGGGTACACTGTCAGTACAATTGTTTAGGGAGGTGTCACAGCCACATGACCCAAAGGTTTCCCAAAAGAGCATTGTCCTATTGCACTGCTCAACATGGTGTAAATGAAAATGGGAATAATCTGAACAAGCTGCTAAATCCACTGCCATAAGACCCAGGTCTGACTAGGGTCAGCTTGGCACTCCAATGGGTCTGTGGTCATACTGGTAAAATTATAGCAAGAAGCCATGCTTTGTGTTCAGACATCTTTTTAAATCACAGAAAAACAAACAACTAAAAGATCCTGTCAGCAGGATTCAGCATTATAAAGGACAGTAAATTCATGGCCATATTAATATTGTGATGCGGATTACACAGATACCTGCAGTGAAGAAATTAGAACTTTCGTTGCTGAATAATCTTCCTCTAAAGTTTTCATGATTATGTCATCTGTCTGGGTATTTGGGGTAGTGTCTTTTTAGTCTCTGCCCCACGCATGCCTTTTTTTTTTTTTTTTTAAAGGGAACCTGTCACCTAGATTTAAGTCCCTACACTATCACTACCTGTCCCTACACCTTCCTAGCGTGATCGGCCCTAGTGCATTTTGGGCTTGATCACGTGATCAGCCCGGCTCTGCGCATGCACAATGCGCTTATTGAAGCCGGGCCGATCACGTGATCTGCCCCCACAATGCACTAGGGCCGATCACGTGATCTGCCCCCACAATGCACTAGGGCCGTTCACGTGACCGGTCCCATAATGCATGGCGCCGGATGTGATGTCGCGGCCAGCGCATGCTATGTGACAGAGGGCAGGAGATTCCAAAAAGAGGGGCGGCAAGGAATAAAGAATAATGCCGCCCAGCGGGGCATGAGCTGCCAGATCAAGGAGGGGAGAATGGAGCGTGGGGCCGCCTTTCCAGTCCCCAAGCCTCAGGGACTGCTGTAAGTTATAAAGAGAATTTTGTTTACGTACCGTAAATTCTTTTTTCTTTAGTCATCAATGGGAGACCCAGACAATGGGGTTTAGGGCACTGCCCTCCGGAGGTCACACTAGGTACTACAAGTTTGTAGACACCGCCTCCTCCGCTTATAAACCCCTACCGCAGGGAACATCCTCAGTTTGGTCCATAAGCTGCGAGGAGAAATAAACCACACCCGAAACATCGGGAAGAATGCCGTGCACAGACGGTTCAACAACCCGGCAAACACTGTCTCAACAGAGAACAGAACAAGTGCAAAATATGCAACGGAACAACTGGGTGGGTGCTGGGTCTCCCATTGATGACTAAAGAAAAAAGAATTTACGGTACGTAAACAAAATTCTCTTTTTTCTGGTCGTCATAATGGGAGACCCAGACAATGGGGATGTCCTAAAGCAATACCCCAGGGCGGGAAGAGTTCCTCAACAAGACGGATAACATATGGTTCCCTTTAAAGGTGGGCAACCGCCGCCTGGAGAACCCGCCTGCCCAAACTCGCATCCGCAGAGGCACGGGCATGCACCATATAGTGCTTAGAAAATGTGTGCAGGCTGGACCAAGTGGCCGCCTGACACACCTGTAGAGCAGACGCTCGATGTCGCAAAGCCCAGGAGGCACCGACAGCTCTGGTAGAGTGAGCCTTCAATCCCACCGGGAGAGGCAAACCAGAGGATCGGTAAGCCTCCTGAATAGGAGTTTTAATCCATCTGGCCAAGGTCGACTTTGAAGCCGCGGCCCCCTTACAGCGACCCGTCGTGAGAACAAATAAGGAATCCGAATTCCTGAAGGAAGCGGTCCTGGACACATAAATGCGAACAGCTCTCACGAGATCCAGAGTATGGAGGTCGCGTTCGATCTGATGAACGGGAGCGGGGCAAAATGATGGGAGAACAATCTCCTGGTTCAGGTGAAAAGTTGAAACCACCTTCGGCAAGAATTCTGGCCGTGGGCGCAACACCACCTTGTCTTGGTGAACCACCAGAAAGGGTGACTTGCACGAAAGTGCAGCCAATTCTGAGACCCTCCTCAAAGACGTAATTGCCACCAGAAAAACCACCTTCTGGGACAGACGCAAGAGAGAGATATCTCTCAGCGGCTCAAACGGCGGCTTCTGTAACGCCGCTAGGACTCTGTTAAGGTCCCAAGGGTCCAGAGGTCTCCTGTAGGGCGGAAACCATCCGCGACACCCCTTGGAGAAATTGACGCACCTTCGGGAGGAGTGCCAATCGCCTGTCAAACAGCACCGAGAGTGCTGACACTTGACCTTTCAAAGAGCCAAGGGATAATCCCAACTCCAGACCCGACTGTAGGAAAGCCAACAACGTCGGGATGGAGAGGGGCCACGGAGAACGTCCACCAGAGGCACACCAGGTAAAAAAGATTTTCCACGTCCGGTGGTATATCTTCCTGGAAACGGGCCTCCTAGCCCTATTCATAGTAGCAACCACTGTAGGGGAGAAACCCCTAGATGTCAGCAGCCAGGCCTCAAGAGCCACGCAGTCAACTTGAGGGCCCTGGAATTGCGGTGGAAGAATGGGCCTTGCGCGAGTAAGTCTGCGCGTTCTGGAAGAGCCCATCTGTGTCCGCCTGACAGGTGCCACAGGTCCGGATACCAGGACCTCCTGGGCCAATCTGGAGCCACTAGAATGGCGACCCTGCACTCCGATCTGATCTTCCACAGCACCTTGGGAATCAGAGCCAGAGGCGGGAACACATACGGCAGATGGAATCTGGACCAGGTCAAGATTAGGGCGTCCGCTCCCAGAGACTGGGGGTCCCACGACCTCGCCATGTATTGCGGCACCTGATGATTCAGCCGTGAGGCCATCAGGTCCACGTCCGGCGTGCCCCATCTGCTGCAGATTTCTCTGAAGACGTCCGGATGAAGAGACCACTCTCCGGCGTCCATCCCCTGTCGGCTCAGATAGTCGGCCTCCCAGTTTTCGACCCCTGGGATGCGAACTGCGGAGATCAGGCAGTTGTTGTCCTCCGCCCAGGATAGGATGCGGTGAACTTCGGCCAGAGCCTCCGCACTCCTGGTTCCTCCTTGATGATTTATGTAGGCGACGGCCGTCGCATTGTCGGACTGAACCCGAATGGGTTGTCCTGAGAGGAATCTCTGAAAAGCCAGGAGTGCCAGATAGATCGCCTTGATCTCCAGCACGTTTATCTGCAACGCCGACTCCGACTGAGTCCAGAGGCCTTGGGCCCTGTGGTGTAAGAACACCGCTCCCCAGCCCTTCAGACTGGCGTCGGTGGTCACCACTAACCAAGACGGTTTTATGAAGGACCGGCCCCGAGACAAGTGATGCGGTTGTAGCCACCACTGCAGGGAATCTCTGGTCGGTTGGGAAAGGGTCACCAGCCGATTCAGTGAGATCGTCCTCTTGTCCCATCTGTGGAGAATCTCCAGCTGGAGAGGACGGAGGCGAAATTGTGCAAAAGGCACCGCCTCTATTGCCGCCACCATGCGTCCCACCAGTTTCATCAACACCCGTAGGGATGAATGTGGTGACAGGAGGACTGCTTGCACTCCTGATTGGATCGCCATCTGTTTGGGTCGCGGCAGAGACACCAGGGCCGAGGCTGTGTTGAAGTCCATGCCCAAATATGTCAGAGACTGGGTCGGAACCAGCGTTGACTTCTGAATGTTGAGGAGCCAACCGAACTGTTCCAGAGACCGCATGGTCACATCCAGGCTCTCTTGACAGAGGTGTTCTGATGGCGCCCTGACCAGCAGGTCGTCTAAATAGGGAATGACGGCATGTCCCTGCGCGTGCAGGAGAGCCATCATGGAAGCCATCACTTTTGTGAACACCCGCGGTGCCGAGGCCAACCCGAACGGCAGCGCCACAAATTGGAAGTGTTCTTCCCCCACTGCAAATCTCAACCAGCGCTGATGAGCCGGAGCAATGGGTACGTGAAGGTAAGCGTCTCGGATATCTATGGACGCCAGGAAATCCCCCTGTGACACCGCTGCGATCACGGAACGCAGGGATTCCATACGGAACTTCCGAACCAACACGTGACGGTTGAACAACTTCAGGTCCAGAACAGGGCGGAAGGATCCGTCCTTCTTCGGGACGATAAAGAGGTTGGAGTAAAAACCCCTGAACCTCTCTCCGGAAGGCACCGGGACCACCACTCCGTCTCTGCGGAGACCCTCCAACACCAGGTGAAAAGCCTGAGCCTTTTCTGGGGATGGGACCGACCGATGGAATCGGTGGATAGGTTTTGACGTCAGCTCTATCCTGTAACCTCGCGAGATCACGTCTCGAACCCACTGATCTTGAATGTGAAGCAGCCACTTGTCCTGAAAGCGAGACAAGCGGCCCCCCACCTGTGGGGAGGCAGGAAGGCAGAGCGAGTCATGTAGAGGCGGGTTTGGGGGTGGCAGCCGCTGCCCCCGCCGGCTTCTTCGGACGACTCTTAGAGCGCCACTGAGAAGCGGGCTTGCCCCCTCGGTCCGTACGCGCGGACGATGCTGATGACTGCGAGCTGGAACGAAAGGACCACTGTTTTGGGTTCCTTTTCACAGTATACCGTGGCTTAGGCCTATTCTGCGGTATCTTAGACTCAGCAGAATCCTTTATTAGCTTGTCCAGCTCAGTGCCAAACAGCCTGTCACCAGCAAATGGAAGATTCTGTAAAATCTTCTTAGATGTGGCATCTGAGTCCCAGAGACGCAGCCACAACAGTCTGCGAATCGCAATAGCATTGGCCGAAGCCACAGCTGAGCGAGTGTGGCAGTTTCCAGAGTCGCCGTTCTGGCGTAGTCCGCATAGGCTCTTGCTCTCTCGGTAAGTGCCATGACCTCTGGACTGGACCTTGCCAGGTCAGTGATACCATCCAAGCAGGTAGTAATTGCTTGTAAGGTCCAAACCGTGGCAAAATTAGGGGCAAATGAAGCCCCCACAGCCTCATATGAAGACTTGGCGAGTTGCTCGACCTGTCTATCAGTCGCATCCTTCAACGAGGAGCTATCAGAGGCAGAGAATAGAGAGCGTGCAGCAATCCTGGTCATGGAAGCATCCACCTTTGGGGACTGCGACCACTCCTGAAGCACCTCCTGGGGAAGGGGAAGCAATTGTCCTTAGGTTTTCGGACATAACGCCGCCCAGGGTGTAACCTGGGGGCTCTAATCACCCTTCCAAAGTTAGTATGGTCCATAAAGGAACCACTTGGTCTAGCCTCCGGCCGCAGCCATTGATAGGCCTCCTTCGGGTGTACAGTCACCTCCTCAGGGGGTGTCACGAGACGTAAGGTCTCATTGATAGAGGATACCAAATCCTCCACCCCGTCTGGTGGTTCAGACGCAGATACAGACCCGAAAGTCGAACCCCCATCATCTTCCTCACCATCAGAGGAACGCTCCTCCTCAGAGAGAGCCTGGAGCTCGGGTGACTCCTCACGACGAGCTCGCTTAAGGGGTCTCGCAGCAGAAGAGGGAGACACCCGGGGGTAACTGGACGGAGTAGCTGGGCTATCCAGTCTCCTATTAAGTGCCTCCAGGGATTGCGACATGGAGGACAGCTGGGACAACAGAGATTCATTGATCTTATTCTGAGTTTCCCATGGCCCTGGGATCACTTGAACCTCAGGGTACCGCACCGGAGCTGCTGACTCAGCAGTGGCAGTCCGGGCCTCTGGGCGTCCGCAGTTATTGCAGGACCCCTCCACCAGTGTACCATTGCATATAGCACAAGTAACTGTGGTCTCTGCCGCCTTAGCAGCACGCTTCCCAACTGAGGACATCGCCACAGTAGGGGTAAATAAGCCAATCGCAGACAAAAACCGGGAATCCCGGTGGCTTACCGACCGCAACACAGCGGTAGGAGGAAGCGGTGTGTGTGTGACCTCCGCGATAGGTTCCGGTCTCCCCTGAAGTGCAGCCGCACGCTTCAGACAGCTCCCAGCCGGGAAGTGATGGGGAAAGATGGCCGCCGACAGAGAAACTGTGGGCGGCGCCGAGAACACGCGGGAAACACACACACACGCCCATCGGTGACGTCACCGCACGGGCCGCTTCCCAACCTCCAGGTAGCCTCAGCATGAAGGCGCCGGAGCCCGCAGCGCGGGAAATAGTGTGAAATACACCACACACAGACTGACTGTACAAACACACATACGCAGTCTACAGCCTCAGCCCCTGTGACCCACAGGGCGGTCAGCCAGGGTGACCCCAGCACAGGGTACACCTCCAGATCCGCGGACCCGAGGGTAACGCGCGGTCTGAGTGTCATGAAACACATAAAGTGCCAGACACTACCCCCAGGCACACAGGAGACACAGAGTGCCTCAGTGCCGGTCCGGTCTGTAAGCACCATTTAGGGAGGCCTCGGACGGGGGTTCAGCACCAGTCCGGAGTGTAAGCACCATTTAGGGAGGCCTCGGACTGGGCTGGCTCCAGTCCGGTCTGTAAGCACCATTTAGGGAGGCCTCGGACGGAGCGGAGCTGTGCAAGGCTCCCATCTCCCACTCTCCAGAGCCCCCCAGAGAGGGATGGAGAGGAGCGTGACAGCGTACCGGGAGAACACCAAGTGTCCAGGCTCTAGGCCCTCCGGTACCTCCACCAGCGTGTGCCACTAAGGGTGAGCGGGGAGGCTGTCACAGGTCCCGACTAGGACCATATTACCTTGTCTTCAGACGCCATCACGTAAGTTGTGAGAATGCAGTGAAGTGCAAGCAAAGCGTGATCCTCCGAGCACACTAAGTTCAAAACTGAGGATGTTCCCTGCGGTAGGGGTTTATAAGCGGAGGAGGCGGTGTCTACAAACTTGTAGTACCTAGTGTGACCTCCGGAGGGCAGTGCCCTAAACCCCATTGTCTGGGTCTCCCATTATGACGACCAGAAAAACTTATTTTTCTGATGTTTTATAGGGCCCCTTTAGATCAGCGACTGATAGATAGGGAGCAGCTAGCAAGGTGTAGGGACAGATAGTGATAGTGTAGGGCCTTAAAGGTATCCTGTCACCTCCAGAACGCCTCCTAAGCTACCAAAACATGTCCCTGCAGCATCCTATCACTAATCTCACACTTCTTTGGTCTCCTAAAAGCATCCTGTTTAAGTGCATAAAAACAGGGATCATTATTAGGGATTATAATTAGCAGGGGCTATATTCTTTAGCCCTTAGGGCGTGTTTTGCAGCCTCGAGGATCCACCCTCTCTCTGTCTGTCGGTGTTGCTCTGCTTGTTCAGGCTTTACCCTCCCCCCTCTCTATCACTCACAGAATGCAAATCATTAGTCCTGCCTTCAGCTGCACATCACAGCAGCACAGACAGAGAGAGTGGATGATTCGGGACGTGAAAATGAGCACCTAGGGAGGGCTTAGAGTCTCACAGGGGACGCCCTGCGAGACTTATTCAGGGACAAGACGTCTCAGATTTGTAAGTGTATGTTGTTGATTATTCAAATGTTACAGAGCGCTTTTTTTTTTATAGAAAAGGACCACTAATACTGATATGTTAGGGTGCAGGGACAGGTATTAATAGGGTTGGGAGATGATTTGGAGGGGTCAGGTTCCCTTTAAATCTAGACGACAGGTTCCATTTAAATTCCTTGCCACTGTCATGACTGTGGTGGGCAGCATATGCACTGTCTTTCATAAAATGGCGAGAGGTGCGGTGCATGTGCAGACAGATTTCAGCTCAATGACGATTTTATTGAAGATCTGCAGACCGTCCACAGAATCACACTGCGCATGCGCCATCCACCACAAAGATGGAGGCAACACAAATTCCAAAACAAGGCAGGCTCTACAGAAGAAAGGGGAGGTAGGTGGAGGGACTGGAGAAGAATACCAACGAGCAAGCAGGGTTGTGGAGTCAGAGTCTATGTCCATTTTGGTTGGGTCAAATTCAGGGAAATTGAGGAGTTGGGAGTCGGTTGTTTGGCTTATTGACATCACCGCCATGGTTGTTTGGTCAGAGGCCATTTTAGTGGAGTTGGAGGTGTGGCTTAGGCTGGCTTCACACCGCAGCAGCGTCCGATCCGGGACTATCAGGGATGAACCTGACAGCCCCGGAACGGATCAGTACAGAACTGCAGGGCTAAACACATGCCCTCCAGTCCGGTGTGTAGCCGGATGCAGCTGCCGCTGGGAGCTTGCCGCGGTCCTGAAAGTTACAGCAGCGTGCACCCGCAGGTGTCCGGTTCCTGGATCCTCCCGGACCGGGCCAATCCGACCCCATAGGCTCCCATGTTAAGGAATGCTGGATTGCACCATTTCCGGGAGGATTCGGGAGGCAGCAATTCGGGGAAATGTTTCTCCCCGGACAAACGTTGCAAGCAAGATTTTTTTTGTCCGGGAGAAAAATATGAATTCTCCCGGAATCTTCAGAAGAGATGGAAACTGGATGGCAGATAGTATGCTATGGGGCCAAAATCCAGTCCGGGGCTGTCTGGTTTACACCGGACATTGATTTACATTATAGTGATAAATCCTGCTGAGTCTCTTTAACCAACTTATACCAAATAGCACTTCTGCAGGATCAGACAGTGCAGCCGTCATATCTAAGGCCACATTGACACGGTGCGCTAGTGCAGTTTTTGATGCATATATTTTTTTAAAATTTTTTTTTTTACACACAGATTGTTTTCCCAGTGAAGTACAGTGATGTTGGCTGTCCCATTTTAGGATTTAGCATTCAGACGATTTGTTTTTGGACTCAAAAGCAGATCCGCACAAAGAATGAGCATGTCAATTCTTTTTGAGTTATCTGCTGTGGCATTTACTCACCTCCCTGCGCTCCCCCACTGATCTCCTCTCATCCAGAGGCCGCAGGACCTGTGAGCTGTGCGATTGGTGCTTGAGGACTGAACCATGTGACTGAGCGACGTCACTCGGTCACATGCACAGGGTGCTAGAGGCACTGAACACTGCAGCCTCCGGGAAGGAGGACATCACTGAAGATCACCGTGGGAGCACGGGGAGGCGAGTAAACAGTGCAGCAGAAAACATCACAAATTCACACACGGCTGTGTTTATGGAGGATACATTTTTGGTGTAGTTTCTACTACAAAAATGGATCCTCACAAAATGCTCTGTGTGAATGTAGCCTTAGACGTCCATGACCTAGTGTCCCGATATAATAATTTATCCATTATTTGACCACTTTTGGTTGGTATAAAATACTGTATACCAAGAATACAGTAAGACCACCTGCCGTATACCGGAAGACACATTTTTCAGATGTTCTGACTCAGGTGTCTATTCATTGCGATTTGACAATTGTCGCTTTTAGGGCATGTGCACACCGGAAGTTTTTTGCTGCGGTCAAAAACGCAGCACAACCTGTACAGATTTCCAAGATCTCTAGCGATTGCTTTGCAGGAGATTTGCTGCATTCTTGTCTGCAGCAAAAACGCAGAAAGAACTGACACTCATTCTTTTCCAAACGCAGCAAAACCAAAAGCAGGTCTAGATTAGCATCCATGTGCATAAAACCATAGTAAAAACACAGGTAAAAAAAGCACTATGTGCACATGCCCTTATTCTTACACTGACCCATAGAGAAATGACATCCGATTTGCCATTAGATATATTCCACCACACCACTAGTATAGGAAAAAATGTACGTACAGATATCTGCCCATATCACTTCCAAATTAAGCAGAATCACTAGTGAATGACAAACCTCTATGTAGAGTAGTGGCTAGTATAAGCGTTGTAGTACCCTACCTGTGTGGATACATATTTTGTAGACATTTTATTTCTATCCAAGTTACCCTGAGACAAGACTACTCTAATAACACAAAGAAAATATAATCATAAAGACTAAGGCTGGCTCAACACTGCAGTTTTTCACTGATCAGTGTCCATCAGTGTTTGTGTGCCAAAACCAGGAGCGTCTCCAAAACTCAGAACAGGTGTCACTCTTTCAATGATAGTTTTTCTCTGCAAATTCCTCTCCTGGTTCCTCTCCTGGATTTGGCACACAAACACTGATGGATACTGATCAGTGAAAAACTGCAGTGTGAAGCCAGCCTTAGGGGCAACTTAACCATTAGCATCAATTAAGGGTAATAGGTGCATTAACAATTATTACAACATTTGCACAAAATAAAATAAGTCTGTATTGGCTCATAACAAGCGTAGCTTTCAAGTTTTTAGTTGAAGTTGAGGCTAAAATATACAAAGAACCCCAACTCAAAAGATATTCAGCTCATTTTATTACAATGCATGTTGGCTTAAAGGGGAACTCCAGGGATATGAGATGTTTGTGTACTGTCCCTGACCTTCTACATTGAAATTGAGCTGGGCACTACAGTTCTAGGATCTATAGATTGCTTATAAATCAATAAAATGATATCTGCTCCTCAGCTCTTCATTCCTCCCTTTGGGGACAGAAAAATTCAGCCTCCTGCTGCAGCAGTGACAAGTGACAGTAGGAGTGTCGGGGGCGTGGAGCCTGGGGAGGCTCCAGGATCACCTTACATTCCTGCCCACTCATACTTCTGTATGCCGGCCCCATGATCACACTACAGTCCTGCTCTTGATATACCATTCTATCAAACGTTAAGTACAAGTCTGTTCTCCCTTCAATTAGCAGTCATGTCACCGAGCAGATCTAAATACACGCTGTGATCCTCTGATGTACAATGATATAATTGTGCATGGTGTGTACGGTCATGTATCAGGATAGGAGCAGAGGAAAAGCACTGCACTGATTCATTCAGCACTGCCATAGTCTCCCCTTCCCACATAGCAACTTGGTAGCTTCCTGTCCCCTGAAACTTGCATGACTGAATTTCACTGTCCCCGAAGGGAGGGCTCAGTGCTGAGGAGCAGATATAATTTTATTGTTTTATAAGCGACCTATAGATTCTAGAACTGTAGTGGACAGCTCTGCTTCATCATGTCGGAGGGCAGGGACAGTCCAAACATTTATCTTGCTGGAGTTCCCCTTTAAAAAGAGAAGGCCAGTCTTAATAAATCTCACCGTCTTTGCCATTTGGTATTGGTTCTGCTTCCAATCTGGCCAGTCTCCTAAAAGAAAAACAAGAAGCTTTCAATGATAATTCTATGGCTTACATTTTCCAGCAAGAAGCAATGCATAGTTTATCTTTATTTAAAAATAAAATACACAATTTACAAAATGTGCTCCCACAAGATATTGTACCTAGAAAACCTTTTCTCCTCTGTGTTACCCAAGGTCGGTGATTCATTTTTTTCAAAGCTGGAGTCTGAATTGTTGAGTCCATTTTCAGGTTTTTTCTTGCTCTGTGAGCGCAGTACATGTCCACCTTCGTCATTTTGTTTGTTAGAGAAAGATATCTAAAAAAAAAAAAAAAAAAAAAAAAAAAAAAGAACGAAGAAGGGAGAGAAAGGTTATCCTTCGGCTTCATAATGAATTCACAAGCAGAGGTTTTTTTTTAGTGCAGTGAATGAACGACATTCAATGATCGCTGGTGAAGTGTCACACGTATGATATAGTGTACAGTCAATAGGGTATAATGGTGTGCACACCGCGTAGGTGGTGAGTGGAGGTGCCAACTAACAGGATTTCTTCAATCCCAGTAAATACAAATATGGATACAAAGTTGCACACTCCTTTAGATGTTTTTGATGCAAGGTTTATTATGAACAGTTAATGGCCACAGATGTCAACGCGTTTCGGCTTTAACCAAAGCCTTGATCACGACAATTGGCTATGAAACAAAACAAATAAAAGTGTATAAATATTTACAAACATATGGTGTCACCTGTGCTGTAGAGAGCACAGGAAAAAGGCAATTTACATATTTACATAGGTCAGCGATACTGTTGAGGACAGCAAGAATGTATTACTGTCCCAGAAGATGTTATTAGTACATAGAAGGTAATAGGGGAGCTGAGCAGTTAGTGTAGGGAGTGCCAATCGCTACTGACCAACTCTTTGGCACTCCCTAAACTGACACCATATGTTTGTAAATATTTATACACTTTTATTTGTTTTGTTTCATAGCCAATTGTCTGATCAAGGCTTTGGTTAAAGCCGAAACGCGTTGACATCTGTGGCCATTAACTGTTCATAATAAACCTTGCATCAAAAACATCTAAAGGAGTGTGCAACTTTGTATCCATATCTGATATAGTGTACGACGCAGCAACGATTCCGTGACAAGCGAACGATACTTGCGGTCGTTTGGTTGCCAACGTGCTTCAGTTCTGAATAGGCGAACCACATCGTTTCAAGGTGCAACACACCCATGCTGCAGGTTGAATGAACGATGAACGACTGATTTATGGTCCGGTTCATAAACCTCCGATCAACGGTCAGCCGACTTATCGTTGGTTGAATCTACGTGTCACACATAATGACGTAGTTGCTCCGCCCCAAAATCTGCGACGTACCAACGATATTGTAGCATGTAAAGGGCCCTTTATGCAGTCGCAGGATTATTCACCCTTAGGCTACGTGCCCACAGGACGTTTTTTAATCAGGCCTGAACGCAGCAAAACCTGAACTGCTTTCAAGGATCCTAGAATCCTTGCCAGATTTGCTGCATTCAGGTCCTGCGCTTTTATCACATTTTTTGTGCATTTTTGATGCTGCATTTTTGCCATTGAATGCAGCAAAAACGCAGGCAAAAATAGAACAATTCTCTCCCATCTGCACCAAAACAGCAGGGATGTGACAGTTCTTGACACTTGCAAAACCAATGTGTGGGCACATCGTTTCCGTGAAACACATTGGTTTTGCTGGGAATCAAAACTGCAGGACCAAATTGGCATACATTACCATAAAACCAATGGTAAACTGCATGCAGAAACCGCAGGAAAAACATCCTGTGGGCACATACCCTTATGATCTACTGTAAACCTGATGTATAGCCAGACAGAAGGTGTTGGTGTAATTCTTGAGGCATCTGAGTCTATTCATCAAGGTCACTAATATTCTTGGGTTTGCCGCAACTGCCTTCATCAAGTCCCATGAAAGATTTTCTAGGGGGTTCAATTCAGGTGATTCAGATGCCATTCCAGAATCTTACAAGATTTCTTATACCAAGCTTTAGTGGGCTCAGAAATGCTTGTGCTCTTGTCTTGTTGAAAGGTCCATTGACATAGAAACTGAAGTTTGTCACAGAATCCATTATATTTTTTCCCCAAGCATTTCCTGATCCTTGATCACTCAATTTTGCCCTCCACACACAGGTTTTCAGAGCCAGAGGACGCAAATAAGCCTCAGATCATCACCAAGTTCACCATCACATTTCACTGTGCCGCCTTCAATCATAAAGCAAATCCATAAGTGCAACACATTCCAGCTTCGGTTTCATACCTCCACAAAACCAAACCCCAAAAATTGTGACTTCGGTATTTATACAATTTTAAGCATATTGGAACCAACTTTGTCAACCAGGTTTACCTCAAAGACACATGCATTCATCGATCCTTTGCATCAAAAGGGCTTTACAAGTTACACTGCTGATAGACTGCCCTTAAAGTGTAACCATTTAAATTTTTATTTAAAAATGTAGGGCAAGCGTTTTAATAGACTTTCAAATATACTTCATATGTGAAATATGAAGAAAACCTTTTAAAACCTTCCAGTAGATGTCCCCACTAGGCTGTTTCTAAACCTGACATGATAGGATTTCTTTAAGGGTCCCGTCACACCTAGCAATGTTCCAGCGATCTTGACAACAATACGACCTGGTAAAGATCGCTGGAATGTCGCTACGTGGTCGCTCGTGAGATTACAAAGTCAGATCTACTCAACGACCCAGCAACGATAAGGCGACTTGAATAACAATCTGGCGGTCGTTGGGACCCTGTCACACAGCCGCTAGTTTGACGACTCAGACCTACGTGGCAGAGTTCCGAGTCGCCAACGAGGTCGTTCTTAAGGCGTCAAACACACCGATGCATGCTGCCCAGTGGAGAACCCGACGATCAAAAATGGTCCAGGCCATTCCTAGACGATCGGCGATCTCACAGCAGGGGCCCAGTCAATGCTACGTGCCAAACATAGCGAGATCGCTGTTACTCACAAAACCTGTGACATAACAGCGATCTCGCTACGTGTGACAGAGGCTTAACAGCCATCTTCAGTTTACACAGGGAAGGGGGGCCTAAACAGCATGCCACAATACAGCTGATCAGACTCAGGTTACCTCAGGCACCGCAAGCTCAGAGAAGACATATAAGATCTCGCAGGAGCTGTGTGCTGACAGCATGAGCTCAGCACTGTGCCTGAGGAACCTAAGAGCCTGATCAGCTGTATTATGGCAAGCTGTTTACACAGAGGAAGCGTGAAGGGGTTAAATAAACCATTCATTAGATCACAGAACTCCAAAGCCAGGTGCTCAGAAGAATACTTCAGTGAGCCCAAGAAAGTGTAGCAAGTGCCAAGAATGTCTCGTAAAATGTAAGTCAGCTATGGAATCAGTTTAACAATGATGCAGAGCTTGCTCTGGAATAGCAGCAGGCGTCAGTGCATCTGCACACACCGAGATGCAAAGACTTTTGGATGCTGGCCTGGTGTCAAAAAGTGCAGTACTAAAGCATCCAGAAAACCAAGAAAAAACTGACATTGTGGAGAAAGTTATTGCACTGATGTAAAGTTATTTTCTCTGATGAATCCTCCTTCACGCTGTTTGGGACATGTGAAAGAAACCATGTGCAAAGAAGAAAAGGTGATCACTAGCATGAGTCCTGTGTCTGCCAATAGTAAACCATACATATATAGGGTTGTTTTTCATCCATGGAGGAGGCTCACTCACAATTTGCCAAGAGTGAAGAATGGGATTTAAACAGCCTCAAAGAACAACTGCTCCTATCATCCAGGGGAGTTTAGAGATCAACTATGCTTTTCCCAGCATGATGGAGACCAGGTCAAATAGGAATAACAGAGTGGCCCATTGAACAAAACCTGGAAATTTCAGGCCCATGGTCAGGAAACGTCACAGATCTCAATCCCATTGTGAACCTGTGGTCAATCATGAAAATTGGGAGAAACAAACAGAATCACCAAAAGTGTGATAAACTCCAACCACAGTTTAGACTAGAATGGATCTTCAGTTCTTCAGTAAGGATTTGGCCCCAAAGCAAACATCCAGCCATCAGGGGTGACTGTCAGAAGAAAAACAAGAAAAGCCCAACACTGTAAATGATGGATGTCAATATAAGTTGAAAAAAAATTCTCAAATATTGATAATTGTATCTCAGTAACCATAGAAATAGTATTTTTTTTTTTTTTTTTAAGTACAGTCAGCAGTGGGGACCACAGGGATCTGTGCCAGGACCAGATCCTTTTTAGGCTCCATTCACAGTGTTTTTGGTCTCTTTTTGCTCATGAGTTTTTGTAGCCAAAACGAGAAGTGGGTGATTAAATACAGAAGTAGTGACGTGTTTCTATTATATTTTTTCTCTGATTGTTCCACTCCTGGTTTTGGCTACAAAAACCGATTAGCAAAAAGAGACTAAAAACACAGTGTGGATGAAGCCTTAATCTCTATTTACCCACTCATGCCATTGTCATTTTCAGTTTTTTCCTCCCCATCTTCCAAGGGACATAACTATTTCTCTCTCAATATGGTTGCACGAGGGCTTCTATTTTGCGAGACGAGCTTTAGATGCGAGTTAAATCATTCATTTTACCATATAGTGTACTGGAAAAAGGGGAGAGAAAGAAAAAAAACCTCCCAAGTGCGGTAAACTTGTAAAAGTGAGATTATTATTTACCATGTTCACTATATGGTAAGTGGTTTAAGAAAAAAATAAAATAAAATAAAGAAATTGTCAAAGTCATTTTTGCTTTTGTCATTTTACAAAAACAGTAATATTCTCCTATTTCAGGATCTGGGGTTTATGTTTTGCACCCTAATCTGATGATCTGGGGTAGATACGTTGTTTGGATTGCCTCTATTTTATTGCTATGTTGTGACGTCCCCGCCCCCAAAAATGTAATCCTAGAGTTAAATGGCATAATGAATAAAATAATTTAACTCTAGGATTACAGTAATTTATTTAATATTTTGATAGATTAGACATTTCTGAACACTGTGATACTAAATGTTTTGCATCCATGGGGAAAAAGGCGGTGACTTGAACTTGTGTGCTTTCATCTTTCATATATTTAAAGTGTTTTTTTTTTTTTTATTATTAACTTTGTACGGTATTTACTAGTCCCCTTGATCGTCCGATATCGTGTACTATACTTAGTGAATCAGCACAGTTGAAATCACGATCTATCGATAGCGACTTGCACCTGTTGCTGGAGGTTCGTAATGACAGACATCAACTGACACTCGCTGTCATGCCAACCCATCGACGTCCCAAGCATGCCGATGGGAGCAAATAATGTCGTTCCCTCCTGTTGACATGTTAAATCCAGCTGTCAGATTGACAGCAAGATTTAACAGGCTGACAGCTGCAGGTGGAGCTCTGATCCACCCTCAGCTGTTCGGGGCACAAGAAAAACATGGAAGCTGAAAAACAAAGCTTGCCAATGTTAAAACTTTAGGTTACGACTGGAGATCTTTGGAGTTTGGTCATGGAGACTCGTACTGTGCACAGTGAAACATCAACACTCGCTGTCACCGAATCTCAGTGCAGGTGTAATGAAATCACTTTAGAGTTGTGGACAAGGTGGAGTAAATCAAGTGTCAGGAAATCCTTTGAGAAAAAAAATCAATCCTCTCTGTGAGGAAGCCGAGACCTTCCAACAGGATAAAGAAGGAGTCTTGGAAGACCCTGACGCGAACGTCTGTCACCTAGCACGACACCCACAACAAATATTTGGTGGGATGTAAAGAAAATGGCAGCAGCACGGAATAATTTTAGTGACCTGAAGGCCAGGAGCCATAAGTAAGGGGTAGGGCGGGGGATTAATCAGATTAATTCGCCCCCTGCTGTGGCCACAATTGTGATTTGACAAAAATCGTCAAATTCTATTTAAAATGGCGCCCCCCCCCATGGGTATACAGGGCCCCCCCACCTGTAAAGTAATAGATCATTATACTTATCCCTGCCGCTGTCCCGCCGCCGGCTTCTTCCAGCTTCCTCCTCCGTTACACAGACAATGACATCATTGTCTGTGCATCGGAGGAAGCCGGATGAAGCCGGAGGCGCGCGGCGGGACAGCGGCAGGGATAATATAATGATTACTTTACAGGTGGGGGGCCCTGTATACACCACTGGGGGCTGCTGCTGTAACACTGCTGGGGCGCTGCTATATACCCCTGGGGGCCTGTATATACCACTGGAGGCTGCTGTATACCTGTGCTGGGGTCCACCCTCGGCTTATACACGAGTCAATAGGTTTTCCCAGGTTTTGGGGGCAAAAGTAGGGGGGCGGCTTATACACGGGTCGGCTTATACACGAGTATATACGGTACCTCTTAGTTTTTTCTCTTTATTCATCAAAGAAAAGCAAAAAAAAAAACAAAACGAGATTTAAATTGAAAATCGTCCATAGGTTTAAATAAAATCTAGATATTGATTTTTTCAAAAATCGCCCAGCCCTAGTAAGGGGTACTTCACACACACAGCGATATCACTGCTACGTCACAGGTTTTGTGATGTAAAAGCGACCTCGCAATGTGTGACACATAGCAGCGATCAGGCCCCTGCTGTGCGATCGCTGATCGTTACAAATCGTTCTGGACAATTTTTTGGTCATTGTGCTCCCGCTGGGCAGCACACATCCGTGTCTGAGACGGGACAATGACCAACAATCTCAATACTACGCCCGAAAGTGACAGAGTCCCATTTGACTGCCGCATCGTTCCTGTGTCGCCGGTGAGATCTGACTGACATCTCACCAGCAACCACATAGCGACGCAACAGCGATCCCGGCCAGGTCGGATCGTTGTCGGGATTGCAGGTGTCCCTACGTGTAACGGGGTCCAAAACTGTTCACTATCGCTGCCAGAAACGGGTATTGGGCTATCCATTAATTTTGCAGCTGGTTATAACAGCCAGAGATTTAATAAGTACTAAAGAAGCTTGTCGTCATGAGGGGGTGAATGGATCCAAGACTATTAGAGTGCCTTCACATTGGCAATTGGTACTGCAGCATATGTCTGCATAATCTTTTTATTTCATCTGCATGCGGATTGTGGACCTATATTTAACATTGCGTACGCATGTACAAGCGTAGGCATCAGTTTGTATGCGTTTGCTCGCGGTAATTTGAGGTGCCCAGCGACCACAAAATGTTGCATTTTTTTATGCTAAAAAAGAAAAAAAAAAAAAAAAACAACAAAGACATGGCATGTGGACGAACCACGCATTGTTGTCAAAGGGAACACAGTCTGCGGATGGCTGCGCTTGCGTACACGTCAATGCACATGTCCAGGAGCTGATGAGAAGGCCCTCCCAATTCCCAGCTGTATAAAAAGGGGGAGATCACATAGGTGTGCATGTGGATGTCACAAACCTGGATCTATATTTAAAGTCCACGCCTTTTGGGTGTAGCTACTGTAAAAAAAATGCTTAGAATGCAAATCAATTTTAAAACGCATGCGCATTAAAACTGCAAACGCAAGCAAAAACGCATTCAAAAACATAAATGCGCTGCGTTTTTTAATGTTTAGCGTAACATGCGTATGAAAAATGCAGCTCTGTATGCTTTTGCGGATTGAACCTGCGCAAAGAAATGCCAATGTGAAGACACCCATAGTTACTAAAAGTGCCATACGGTGTTAAGTTTGCGTCAGTTTCTTCAACTATTCACACTGTTCTTGTTAAATTGGTTTGGCACAAAAGCGAAGTTCGTAAATTTTACTAATAAAGCGAATATACAATAAGGGTGAATAATTGTGGTTGCAGCCGTAGGTACAAACCTGCAGACAAGTTTCAGAAAGGAAACAAAGAAAGTTCAGAAAGCCACACGCTGCACTGAACATGGTGACGTGATTCATGAAGACAGACGAGACCTGCTTCCATTTTCAAAGATACCAAAAAAAACTATAAAGCAAACATTCCTCACACATGGCCAGATGATCTGGGGGAGGCTTGTATCCACCAATCTGCCCTGTAAGAAAACATGGCAAGTGATCTTCTCACCACAGAACCACTCCCACATACAGAGACGGAGAGAGCCAGACCAGGAGGCGCCCCGCCAACAGTCCTCCCCTACATACAGAGACAGCGGTCCAGACCAAGGGGCGCCCCGCCAACAAGCGGACCAGACCAAGGGGCCCCGCCAACAGTCCTCCCCTACATACAGAGACAGCGGTCCAGACCAGGGGGCGCCCAGCCAACAGTCTCCCTACATACAGAACAGCGGACCAGACCAAGGGGCGCCCCGCCAACAGTCCTCCCCTACATACAGAGACAGCGGACCAGACCAAGGGGCGCCCGCCAACAGTCCTCCCCTACATACAGAGACAGCGGTCCAGACCAGGGGACGCCCCGCCAACAGTCCTCCCCTACATACAGAGACAGCGGTCCAGACCAGGGGGCGCCCCGCCAACAGTCCTCCCCTACATACAGAGACAGCGGTCCAGACCAGGGGGCGCCCCGCCAACAGTCCTCCCCTACATACAGAGACAGCGGTCCAGACCAGGGGGCGCCCCGCCAACAGTCCTCCCCTACATACAGGGACAGCGGTCCAGACCAGGGGGCGCCCCGCCAACAGTCCTCCCCTACATACAGAGACAGCGGTCCAGACCAGGGGGCGCCCCGCCAACAGTCCTCCCCTACATACAGAGACAGCGGTCCAGACCAGGGGCGCCCCGCCAACAGTCCTCCCCTACATACAGAGACAGCGGTCCAGACCAGGGGTGCCCCGCCAACAGTCTCCCCTACATACAGAGACAGCGGTCCAGACCAGGGGGGCCCCGCCAACAGTCCTCCCCTACATACAGAGACAGCGGTCCAGACCAGGGGGCCCCGCCAACAGTCCCCCTACATACAGAGACAGCGGTCCAGACCAGGGGGCGCCCCGCCAACAGTCTCCCCTACATACAGAGACAGCGGTCCAGACCAGGGGGGCCCCGCCAACAGTCCCCCCTACATACAGAGACAGCGGTCCAGACCAGGGGGCCCCCAACAGTCCTCCCCTACATACAGAGACAGCGGTCCAGACCAGGGGGCGCCCCGCCAACAGTCCTCCCCTAATACAGAGACAGCGGTCCAGACCAGGGGGTGCCCCGCCAACAGTCCTCCCCATATACAGAGACAGCGGTCCAGACCAGGGGGTGCCCCGCCAACAGTCTCCCATATACAGAGACAGCGGTCCAGACCAGGGGGTGCCCCGCCAACAGTCTCCCATATACAGAGACAGCGGTCCAGACCAGGGGGTGCCCCGCCAACAGTCTCCACATATACAGAGACAGCGGTCCAGACCAGGGGGTGCCCCGCCAACAGTCCCCCATATACAGAGACAGCGGTCCAGACCAGGGGGTGCCCCCAACAGTCCCCATATACAGAGACAGCGGTCCAGACCAGGGGGTGCCCCGCAAACAGTCCCCATATACAGAGACAGCGGTCCAGACCAGGGGGTGCCCCGCCAACAGTCCCCTATATACACGCTGAGCCGGACCCCCCCCATATATACAGTCAGACCAATGTATAACGATGGGGCCCCGTGTATAGGCACAGGGCCGGATCAGGGCCCCCTCCGTCCCCCGTACACTCACCGGGCGGCGCTCCGTCCTTCTCTGGTTGGGCTCCGTCTTCCTCCGGCCGGGCCCTGTCTTCTCTGGGCCGGGCTCCCCTGCACTCCTCCGGCCGGGCCCTGTCTTCTCTGGGCCGGGCCCCCCTGTGCTCCTCCGGCCGGGCCCTGTCTTCTCTGGGCCGGGCCCCCCTGTGCTCCTCGGGGCCGGGCCCTGTCTTCTCTGAGCCGGGCTCCCCTGCACTCCTCCGGCCGGGCCCCCTCGTGTACTTCTCCAGGCTGATGAAGTCGTCGGTGACGTCCAGCAGGGACTCTTCCTCCGCATACACTGGGGCCGGGGAGCCCTTGGCCGCGGACGAGCTCCGGAGCTGAACCATCCTCTTCCCGCGAACACTTACAAATTCTGGCGCCACAAACTTTTCCCCTCACGAGCCGCCGCGCTCAGCCTGGATCCTTCCGCCGGACAGAGCACAGATCCCTCCGCCGCTGGGTCTATTTCCTCCGACGCCAAAGACAACGGAGCCCAAACCTTAACCGAGTAGAGCGAAGTTCACCGTCTCATCCGTTCCTCTACAATGACCGTCCGCCGCTCCGTCCGCTCTGGGTGGAGGAACTTTCTCCTCACAGCTCAGACTCCTCCGCGGCGGATGGGCACATAGAAACCGCTGTTCAGTTTCAGCGCGGGAAGTCACTCGAGGTTGTGATTGGTTACAGTTCACGACGCCACGCCCCTTTCACAAAAAAACAAGTGCCAGCAGGTTAGGTTCACCGCGGACTGTGCGGGACTACATCTCCCATGATGCAAAAGAGATTGAACCAGCGGAGGGAATTCTGGGTATTGTAGTTTTATGACAGGAAACGAGTTAGGCAGGCTGCACAACGGCCTGGCGGGAGAGAGGTTACGTGAACACGTGACCGCTTGTCTGCCTCCGCTTCCTGGTTGCTAGGGGAACGACTTCCTGTAGTGATTGATCAGCTGCTGCGGCTCCTGCAGTTCACACTGGTCGTCATGCAGGCGGGGCCCCCGCTCCCCCTGTGTTATCAGAGCGCAGGGACTGCACCTACACCAGCTGCTACTGGTGAGATATGGCCGCACAGGGCAGTGTGTGTGTGTAATGTATAGTATATAATGACTGCGGTCTGTATCCACAGTGAGGAGAATGTGTGGAAGCTGTGCGAGGAGATCCGAGAGCGGAGACCACAGGCCCTACAGGAGGCCTACACTGTATACATCTCCAACCAGCACAGGACGGTGAGAGACATATACTGGAGGACTGTGCACAGGGATATAGAACTACTATAATACTGCTCCTATATACAAGAATATAACTACTATAATACTGCTCCTATGTACAAGAATATAACTACTATAATACTGCCCCTATATACAAGAATATAACTACTATAATACTGCCCCTATGTACAAGAATATAACTACTATAATACTGCTCCTATGTACAAGAATATAACTACTATAATACTGCTCCCTATGTACAAGAATATAACTACTATAATACTGCCCTATGTACAAGAATATAACTACTATAATACTGCCCTATGTACAAGAATATAACTACAATAATACTGCTCCTATGTACAAGAATATAACTACTATAATACTGCCCCTATGTACAAGAATATAACTACTATAATACTGCCCTATTACAAGAATATAACTACTATAATACTGCTCCTAATACAAGAATAATAACTACTAATAATACTGCTCTATATACAAGAATATAACTACTATAAATCCCTAGTACAAGAAATAACTACTATAATACTGCTCCCTATATACAAGAATATAACTACTATAATACTGCCCCTATGTACAAGAATATAACTACTATAATACTGCCCTATGTACAAGAATATAACTACTATAATACTGCTCCTATGTACAAGAATATAACTACTATAATACTGCCCTATTACAAGAATATAACTACTATAATACTGCCCCTATGTACAAGAATATAACTACTATAATACTGCTCCTATTACAAGAATATAACTACTATAATACTGCCCCTATGTACAAGAATATAACTACTATAATACTGCCCTATGTACAAGAATATAACTACTATAATCTGCCCTATACAAGAATATAACTACTATAATACTGCCCTATGTACAAGAATATAACTACTATAATACTGCTCCTATTACAAGAATATAACTACTATAATACTGCCCCTATACAAGAATATAACTACTATAATACTGCCCTATATTACAAGAATATAACTACTATAATACTGCTCCTATGTACAAGAATATAACTACTATAATACTGCTCCTATGTACAAGAATATAAACTACTATAATACTGCCCCTATGTACAAGAATATAACTACTATAATACTGCTCCTATGTACAAGAATATAACTACTATAATACTGCCCCTATTACAAGAATATAACTACTATAATACTGCCCTATGTACAAGAATATAACTACTATAATACTGCCCTATGTACAAGAATATAACTACTATAATACTGCCCTATGTCAAATATAAATAATAGACCTATATAAATACTACGCCCTATGTACAAGAATATAACTACTATAATACTGCTCCTATGTACAAGAATATAACTACTATAATACTGCTCCTATGTACAAGAATATAACTACTATAATACTGCTCCTATTACAAGAATATAACTACTATAATACTGCTCCTATGTACAAGAATATAACTACTATAATACTGCCCTATTACAAGAATATAACTACTATAATACTGCTCCTATTACAAGAATATAACTACTATAATACTGCTCCTATGTACAAGAATATAACTACTATAATACTGCCCCTATGTACAAGAATATAACTACTATAATACTGCTATTCAAAATATAATTATTAACTCTTTGCTCCTATATACAAGAATATAACTACTATAATACTGCTCCTATATACAAGAATATAACTACTATAATACTGCTCCTATGTACAAGAATATAACTACTATAATACTGCATCCTATATACAAGAATATAACTACTATAATACTGCTCCTATGTACAAGAATATAACTACTATAATACTGCCCTATGTACAAGAATATAACTACTATAATACTGCTCCTATGTACAAGAATATAACTACTATAATACTGCCCTATATACAAGAATATATACTATAATACTGCCTATAGTACAAGAATATAACTACTATAATACTGCCCCTATATACAAGAATATAACTACTATAATACTGCTCCTATATACAAGAATATAACTACTATATACTGCCCTATGTACAAGAATATAACTACTATAATATACTGCTCCTATGTACAAGAATATAACTCTATAATACTGACTCCTATGTACAAGAATATAACTACTATAATACTGCCCCTATATACAAGAATATAACTACTATAATACTGCTCCCTATATACAAGAATATAACTACTATAATACTGCCCTATGTACAAGAATATAACTACTATAATACTGCCCCTATGTACAAGAATATAACTACTATAATACTGCTCCTATGTACAAGAATATAACTACTATAATACTGCCCTATGTACAAGAATATAACTACTATAATACTGCCCTATGTACAAGAATATAACTACTATAATACTGCCCCTATGTACAAGAATATAACTACTATAATACTGCCCCTATATACAAGAATATAACTACTATAATACTGCCCTATGTACAAGAATATAACTACTATAATACTGCCCTATGTACAAGAATATAAACTAGCCTATTCAATATACATACTGCTCCTATATACAAGAATATAACTACTATAATACTGCCCTATTACAAGAATATAACTACTATAATACTGCCCCTATGTACAAGAATATAACTACTATAATACTGCCCCTATGTACAAGAATATAACTACTATAATACTGCCCTATATACAAGAATATAACACTATACTATAATACTGCTCCTATGTACAAGAATATAACTACTATAATACTGCTCCTATGTACAAGAATATAACTACTATAATACTGCCCTATATACAAGAATATAACTACTATAATACTGCCCTATGTACAAGAATATAACTACTATAATACTGCTCCTATGTACAAGAATATAACTACTATAATACTGCTCCTATGTACAAGAATATAACTACTATAATACTGCCTATGTACAAGAATATAACTACTATAATACTGCCCTATATACAAGAATATAACTACTATAATACTGCCCCTATGTACAAGAATATAACTACTATAATACTGCCTCCTATGTACAAGAATATAACTACTATAATACTGCTCCTATGTACAAGAATATAACTACTATAATACTGCCCTATTACAAGAATATAACTACTATAATACTGCCCCTATTACAAGAATATAACTACTATAATACTGCTCCTATGTACAAGAATATAACTACTATAATACTGCCCTATGTACAAGAATATAACTACTATAATACTGCCCCTATGTACAAGAATATAACTACTATAATACTGCTCCTATTACAAGAATATAACTACTATAATACTGCTCCTATTACAAGAATATAACTACTATAATACTGCTCCTATTACAAGAATATAACTACTATAATACTGCTCCTATGTACAAGAATATAACTACTATAATACTGCCCCTATGTACAAGAATATAACTACTATAATACTGCTCCTATGTACAAGAATATAACTACTATAATACTGCTCCCTATATACAAGAATATAACTACTATAATACTGCTCCTATGTACAAGAAATAACTACTATAATACTGCCCTATATACAAGAATATACTACTATATACTGCCCTATGTACAGATATAACTACATAATACGTCCTCTATATACAAGAATATAACTACTATAATACTGCCCCTATATACAAGAATATAACTACTATAATACTGCTCCTATGTACAAGAATATAACTACTATAATACTGCTCCTATGTACAAGAATATAACTACTATAACACTGCCCTATGTACAAGAAATAACTACTATAATACTGCCCTATGTACAAGAATATAACTACTATAATACTGCTCCTATGTACAAGAATATAACTACTATAATACTGCCTCTATGTACAAGAATATAACTACTATAATACTGCCCCTATGTACAAGAATATAACTACTATAATACTGCCTATATACAAGAATATATCTACTATAATACTGCCCTATGTACAAGAATATAACTACTATAATACGCTCCTATGTACAAGAATATAACTACT
Source organism: Allobates femoralis (assembly GCA_033576535.1). Classification (NCBI taxonomy): domain Eukaryota; kingdom Metazoa; phylum Chordata; class Amphibia; order Anura; family Aromobatidae; genus Allobates; species Allobates femoralis. The sequence continues at coordinate 36,984,921 of JARQOC010000005.1, forward strand.
ATATACTGCCTCTATGTACAAGAATATAACTACTATAATACTGCCTCTATGTACAAGAAATAACTATATAATACTGCCCTATTACAAGAATATATTACATAATACTGCCCCTATATACAAGAATATAACTACTATATACTGCTCCTATGTACAAAAATATAACTACTATAATACTGCCCTATATACAAGAATATAACTACTATAATACTGCTCTATGTACAAGAATATACTACTATAATACTGCCCTATATACAGAATATAACTACTATATACTGCCCATGTACAGGAATATAACTACTATAATACTGTCCCTATATACAGAATATAACTACTATAATACGCCCTATATACAAGAATATAACTACTATAATACTGCTCTATGTACAGAATATAACTACTATAATACTGCTCCTATGTACAAAAATATAACTACTATAATACTGTCCCTATATACAAGATATAACTACTATAATACTGCTCCATATACAAGAATATAACTACTATAATACTGCCCTAGTACAAGAATATAATACTATAATACTGCTCCTATGTACAAGAATATAACTACATAATACTGCTCCTATATACAGAATATAACTACTATAATATGCTCCTATATAAAGAATATAACTACTATAATACTGCCCCTATATACAAGAATATAACTACATAATACTGCTCTATTACAAATATAACTACTATAATACTGCTCCCTATATACAAGAATATAACTATATAATACTGCTCCTATATACAAGAATATAACTACTATAATACTGCCCTATGTACAAGAATATAACTACTATAATACTGCTCCTATGTACAAGAATATAACTACATATACTGCTCCTATATACAAGAATAAACTACTATAATCTGCTCCTATATATAAGAATATAACTACTATAATACTGCCTATGTACAAGAATATAACTACATAATACTGCCCTATGTACAAGAATATAACTACTATAATACTGCCCTATGTACAAGAATATAACTACTATAATACTGCTCCTATGTACAAGAATATAACTACTATAATACTGCCTATGTACAAGAATATAACTACTATAATACTGTCCTATGTACAAGAATATAACTAATAATACTGCCCTATATACAAGAATATAATACTATAATACGCCCTATATACAAGAATATAACTACTATAATACTGCTCCTATGTACAAGAATATAACTACTATAATACTGCCTATTACAAGAATATAACTACTATATACTGCTCCTATATACAAGAATATAACTACTATAATACTGCTCTATTACAAGAATATAACTACTATAATACTGCTCCTATATACAGGAATATAACTACTATAATACTGCTCTATGTACAAGAATATAACTACTATAATATGCTCTATGTACAAGAATATATCTACTATAATACTGCCCTATATACAAGAATATAACTACTATAATACTGCTCTATGTACAAAAATATAACTACTATAATACTGCCCTATATACAGAATATATCTACTATAATACTGCCCCTATATACAAGAATATACTACTATAATACTGCCCTATGTACAAGAATATGACTACTATAATACTGCTCTATGTACAAGAATATAACTACTATAATACTGCCCCTATATACAAGAATATAACTACTATAATACTGCTCCTATATACAAGAATATAAGTACTATAATACTGCTCCTATGTATCAAGAATATAACTACTATAATACTGCTCCCTATGTACAAGAATATAACTACTATAATACTGCCCTATGTACAAGAATATAACTACTATAATACTGCTCCTATATACAAGAATATAACTACTATAATACTGCTCCTATGTACAAGAATATAACTACTATAATACTGCCCTATGTACAAGAATATAACTACTATAATACTGCTCCTATGTACAAGAATATAACTACTATAATACTGCTCCTATATACAAGAATATAACTACTATAATACTGCTCCTATGTACAAGAATATAACTACTATAATACTGCCCCTATGTACAAGAATATAACTACTATAATACTGCTCCTATATACAAGAATATAACTACTATAATACTGCTCCTATATACAAGAATATAACTACTATAATACTGCTCCTATGTACAAGAATATAACTACTATAATACTGCCCCTATGTACAAGAATATAACTACTATAATACTGCTCCTATGTACAAGAATATAACTACTATAATACTGCTCCTATGTACAAGAATATAACTACTATAATACTGCCCAATGTACAAGATATAACTACTATAATACTGCTCCTATGTACAAGAATATAACTACTATAATACTACTCCTATGTAAAGAATATAACTACTATAATACTGCCCGATATACAAGAATATAACTATTATAATACTGCCCCTATATACAAGAATATAACTACTATAATACTGCCCTATATACAAGAATATAACTACTATAATACTGCTCCTATGTACAAGAATATAACTATTATAATACTGTCCCTATTACAATAATATAACTACTATAATACTGCTCCTATATACAAGAATATAACTACTATAATACTGCCCCTATATACAAGATTATAACTACTATAATACTGCTCCCTATGTACAAGAATATAACTACTATAATACTGCCCCTATGCACAAGAATATAACTACTATATAAATACTGCCCCTATATACAAGGAATATAACTTTCTATAATACTGCCCTATTACAATGAATATAACTACTATAATACTGTTCTATGTACAAGAATATAACTACTATAATACTGCCCCTATGTACAAGAATATAACTACTATAATACTGCTCCTATGTACAAGAATATAACTATTATAATACTGCTCCTATGTACAAGAATATAACTATTATAATACTGCCCTATTGTACAAGAAATATATCTACTATAATACTGCTCCTATATACAAGAATATAACTACTATAATACTGCTCCTATATACAAGAATATAACTACTATAATACTGCTCCTATGTACAAGAATATAACTACTATAATACTGCTCCTATGTACAAGAATATAACTACTATAATACTGCCCCTATGTACAAGAATATAACTACTATAATACTGCCCCTATGTACAAGAATATAACTACTATAATACTGCCCTATGTACAAGAATATAACTACTATAATACTGCCCCTATATACAAGAATATAACTACTATAATACTGCTCCTATGTACAAGAATATAACTACTATAATACTGCCCCTATGTACAAGAATATAACTACTATAATACTGCTCCTATGTACAAGAATATAACTACTATAATACTGCTCCTATGTACAAGAATATAACTACTATAATACTGCTCCTATGTACAAGAATATAACTACTATAATACTGCTCCTATGTACAAGAATGTAACTACTATAATACTGCCCCTATGTACAAGAATATAACTACTATAATACTGCCCCTATGTACAAGAATATAACTACTATAATAGTGCTCCTATATACAAGAATATAACTACTATAATACTGCTCCTATATACAAGAATATAATACTATAATACTGCTCCTATATACAAGAATATAACTACTATAATACTGCTCCTATATACAAGAATATAACTACTATAATACTGCCCCTATATACAGGAATATATCTACTATAATACTGCTCCTATATACAAGAATATAACTACTATAATACTGCTCCTATGTACAAGAATATAACTACTATAATACTACCCTATATACAGGAATATATCTTCTATTATATAATCACGAATGGGTTTTTTGCCCCTTCTGAGTCCGCTCGCGCTGCGAGTCAGCGTGGTCATGTGGATACGCCCGAAGCATTGGCCGCGCAGCGGCCATTGCGAGCAGTTCTAAGGCGACTCGCTATGCCCGCACAGCGGGCATGGCGAGTCGCCTTAGCAGCGCGAAGCATTGGCCGCGAAGCGGCCATTGCGAGTCAGAGACTCGCTCTTCTAGAATCCCGATGCATGTGCATCGGGCACCCAGCTAGTCTACTATAATAGTGCTCCTATATACAAGAATATAACTACTATAATACTGCTCCTATGTACAAGAATATAACTACTATAATACTGCTCCTATATACAAGAATATAACTACTATAATACTGCCCCTATGTACAAGAACATAACTACTATAATACTGCCCCTATGTACAAGAATATAACTACTATAATACTGCCCCTATATACAAGAATATAACTACTATAATACTGCTCCTATGTACAAGAATATAACTACTATAATACTGCCCCTATGTACAAGAATATAACTACTATAATACTGCTCCTATATACAAGACTATAACTACTATAATACTGCTCCTATATACAAGAATATAACTACTATAATACTGCACCTATGTACAAGAATATAACTACTATAATACTGCTCCTATGTACAAGAATATAACTACTATAATACTGCTCCTATGTAAAAGAATATAACTACTATATTACTGCTCCTATGTACAAGAATATAACTACTATAATACTGCTCCTATGTACAAGAATATAACTACTATAATACCGCTCCTATATACAAGAATATAACTACTATAATACTGCTCCTATGTACAAGAATATAACTACTATAATACTGCTCCTATGTACAAGAATATAACTACTATAATACTGCTCCTATGTACAAGAATATAACTACTATAATACTGCTCCTATGTACAAGAATATAACTACTATAATACTGCCCCTATGTACAAGAATATAACTACTATAATACTGCCCCTATATACAAGAATATAACTACTATAATACTGCTCCTATGTACAAGAATATAACTACTATAATACTGCCCCTATGTACAAGAATATAACTACTATAATACTGCTCCTATGTACAAGAATATAACTACTATAATACCGCTCCTATGTACAAGAATATAACTACTATAATACCGCTCCTATGTACAAGAATATAACTACTATAATACTGCTCCTATGTACAAGAATATAACTACTATAATACTGCTCCTATGTACAAGAATATAACTACTATAATACTGCTCCTATGTACAAGAATATAACTACTATAATACTGCTCCTATGTACAAGAATATAACTACTATAATTCTTTAGAAAAAAAAAAGAAATGAGCTGCACTCACCATGTTGAAATCTTCTAACTTTTATTTGCCAAAGTGTAGGCACGACATGGCTGATGTAGGGGAGGGAGTGTGGAGGAGTGACGACGGGCCGTTTCGCGGTGCTGTACTGCTTCTTCCGGTCAAAGGACATTTGACCAGAAGAAGTGGTACAGCACCGCGAAACGGCCCGTCGTCACTCCTCCACACTCCCTCTCCTACATCAGCCATGTCGTGCCTACACATTGGCAAATAAAAGTTAGAAGATTTCAACATGGTGAGTGCCGCTCATTTTTTTTTTTTTTTTCTTCTTAAAGAATTTGTTCATACTTCATTAAGCGTGCACCGCTATTCTGGACCCTCAACACTGACACCCGTATATGCATGAGGTTACACACAGACACATAGGGTGAAAGCTGCAGTGCCCAGTAATTTTTCTGCTGTTTGAGGATAACTACTATAATACTGCCCCTATGTACAAGAATATAACTTTTGGAAGTACACTGAGCTGTAGGCTGCTTTTCTGCCAAGGAGAAAGAAAAAAAATTAAATCTCAGTTCTAAGCGAGTGTGACCGCGAGCTTAGTGTGACCGCGAGCTTAGTGTGACCGCGAGCTTAGTGTGACCGCGAGCTTAGTGTGACCGGGAGCGTAAGTGTGGACGGAAGTAAGTGTGTGACTTGTGATTCAGTGACTTTGGATTCAGGGAGTTTGGAAGGGAGGACTTACTGAATTGCTAGTTGTATTTTATTAATACTTTGCATTTCTTTTTACTTATCATTTCTGTCTGGTGCAATCCCCATTAGGAAATGAGCTCCATAATTGGCAATGCCATCCAGTGTACATCTTGCCACATGTGTGCAATCCTTGAACAGCCGGTCGAGGGTGCATACTGCTGTGTGAGATGTGAGTACGTTGTGCATTTGGAAGCCCAGATACTGGATCTAAATGAACAACTGACAGCGCTGAGATCCATAGACATTATGGTAAGGAGTCTGCTGCTCACTGAACAGCTGCTCAATGGGATAGATGTGGGGGAGCATGGAGCTGCAGGACAGTGAAGTAGCTAGCTGGGTGACAGTTAGAAGGCGGGGTAGGGGGAAGAGGGCCATGGAGGCTAGCCCTGATCTGGCACACCCCAATAAATTTGCTAAGTTGGCAGATGAGGGGGGTGCGAGTTCAGGGATAGCACTGCTGCAGCAGGGCATGACCTCTGAAAGCCAGAGGAGTGTCTGTTCCAGTAAGGGGGAAAACAGGAGAGCAGGACAGACAGGTGCTGGTAGTGGGGGACTCAATTATTAGGGGAACAGATAGGGCAATCTGTCACAAAGACAGGAATCGTCGAACAGTGTGTTGCCTACCTGGCGCTCGAGTCCGGCACATCGCTGATCGGGTTGACAGATTACTGGTGAGGACCCAGCGGTCATGGTGCACATTGGCACAAATGACAAAGTTAGAGGTCGGTGGAAGGTCCTTAAAGATGATGTACAAGAATATAACTACTATAATACTGCTCCTATGTGCAAGAATATAACTACTATAATACTGCCCCCTATGTACAAGAATATAACTACTATAATACTGCTCCTTATGTACAAGAATATAACTACTATAATACTGCTCCTTATGTACAAGAATATAACTACTATAATACTGCCCCCTATATACAAGAATATAACTACTATAATACTGCTCCTATGTACAAGAATATAACTACTATAATACTGCTCCTATGTACAAGAATATAACTACTATAATATAATACTGACCCTATGTACAAGAATATAACTACTATAATATTGCCCCTATGTACAAGAATATAACTACTATTATACTGCTCCTATACACAAGAATATAACTACTAAAATACTGCTCCTATGTACAAGAATATAACTTATATTACTGCTCCTATGCACAAGAACACTATGGTATATGGTGGTACATTACAGTACATGTATAGCAGCACTATAGTATATGGCGGTACATTACAGCACATGTACAGCAGCGCTATGGTATATGGCCGTACATTACAGCACATGTATAGCAGCGCTATAGTATATGGCCGTACATTACCGTACATGTATAGCAGCGCTATGGTATATGGCGGTACATTATAGTACATGTATAGCAGCACTATGGTATATGGCGATACTCTGCTCCCTGCGGCCCCCCGCTCTTCCACAGTAAAAGTAAAAAAATCCTCAGTGAGGATACTCACCTGTCCGCCGGCTCGCTCCACCTCCGTCTTCTAGGTCATACAGGCCGTCAGGACCTGTCGCTGCCTGGGAAACCGATCAGCTGATCGGTCACATGACCGCTAACTGCCGGGAGAACAGGATGGAACAGGGGAGCAGGAGGAGGATGATGATGATGGGAGGGGGGCAGGATGGAGCGAGCGGGGCAGGATGGCTGCGGGGGGGGGGGAAACAGGATGGCTGCGGGGGGGGGGGAAAACAGGATGGCTGCGAGGGGGGGGCAGGATGGCTGCGAGGGGGGGGGAAGGATGGCTGCGAGGGGGGGCAGGATGGCTGCGAGGGGGGAGGCAGGATGGCTGCCAGGGGAGGGGCAGGATGGCTGCGAGGGGGGGGGCAGGATGGCTGCGAGGGGGGGGGCAGGATGGCTGCGAGGGGGGGGGCAGGATGGCTGCGAGGGGGGGGCAGGATGGCTGCGGGGAGGGGGGGCAGGATGGCTGGGGGGAGGGGGGGCAGGATGGCTGTGGGGAGTGGGGCAGGATGGCTGTGGGGGAGGGGGGGCAGGATGGCTGCGGGGAGGGGGGGGGCAGGATGGCTGCGGGGGGCAGGATCCCCCTCGCCCCCTCTGTTCTCACACGCAGTGTCGCACTGCGTACATGTGACAGGGCGGGCTCTGTGACGTCACATCAGCCCGCCCTGTCACATGACAGCTGTACAGGGAGAAGACGAGTGAGAACAGCGGGAGGCAGGAAGGCGAGGCGGTAGGCAGCGGGTGCCGGGGGTCGCCGCGGCCGTACATGCAGCCTGGCGACAGCGACGCTATGCTACGGTTACAGCTACTGTATGATCTTCTAATTTTGAATGCGCGTGGCTTTTTGCATACGCGGCATTCATTGTTTGCCGCGGCTAGCGGCAGCCAATGAGCGCTGGCGCACGATTTCGGCGTCAGACAGACGATTAGGAGATTACATAGTAGACTAGATGGTGGCCCGATTCTAACGCATCGGGTATTCTAGAATGTGGGTGTACGGCGGTGGCCCCCCTCATTTCTCACCCGCTACAGGCTTCTGTCTAGGCTCCTCTCACCCTAGCATGTCGTCGTCTTCTTTCAGCATAGACGTCAGCAATTCCAAGTCCTCGGGGGGCGGAGTTAACAGGGGGCGTCATAGTAGGCGTAGCCACGCGCATAGCCCTGATGTGGTGGGCGTGCCCTTGTTCATGACCATTACAACGCCCTCTTTGGTAGCTCCACCCCAACCCCCCGCAGCCTTTGAATTTCTGGAGTCTGTGCCACGAAAAGAAGAAGAATGGGGGGTGAGCAGTGGGCAGATGGAGCATGGAGCGGCGGCCGGGAGGGAGTGTGGAGCGGGTGAGCAGCGGGCAGGAGACTGAGTGGAGTGGGGCCGGGAGACCAGGCGGACTGTGCCTGTTTCACTGTAACAGAAATCCCACGTCGCTGATTGGTTGCGCCCAGCCAGCTGTGAACAATCAGCGACGCGTGTTTTGCGTTAGAGAGACTGTGACGTGAGTGTGGGGCTAAGTGTGACATGAGTGCAGGACAGAGTTTGACGTGAGTGGTGGGTGAGTGTAGGGTGTGTGAGTGTAAGTGGTCTGCAGTACCTGGCTCCAGGTACTGTGTGCGTTTAGTTTAAGGGCCTCTGGTGATGTCACAGCCATGTGATCTTGCTCCAGCCATGATCCCGCGTAGCTGATGCGTTGCCAGTACGTTTTTGTAAATAAAATAAATAAATATTTGCCGGTACGCATTTCTGATTAATTTCCCCTATGCACAGGGGTGCAGCAAGGCTCTCTGCCGCCTGAGCCTAGGTGAGGACTGGGGTGGGGGGTGCTGTCGGAGGCCGGAAGGGGGTTGCTGTCGGTAGCCGCCGCTGGTGATTTTACCTTATGCAACCGGCGCACGTCACACAGGAAGTGCATGGTGCAAGCGCTGCCCCCTTCTGCTCTGCCACTCCACCTAAAGGCTCATATTGACCATTGGACAGTGCAACTCTGTTGCACGCTCCTATGCAAGGCACGCGTTCCCTGTGCGTGGCACACGTCCCCTATGCATGACACACATCCCCTATGCAGGGCACACGTCCCTGTGCGTGGCACACGTCCCCTGTGCGTACCCGTGTATTTGAAAATGGCGCCATGGCGTGCGCCGCTATCCTGATTGTCGCCGCGTTCAGCGACTGACCAATCAGAGGAGCGGCATTCAAACCGTGTGCCAAGCCGCGCTGACGCTGGTCATCTCCCCGCTCGCGAGCTTCGGATCTCTGTGCCACAGGTAACCGCGGCTGAGCTCCAGTCAGTGGCTCGCCAGCCAGGAGCTGACCGGCTGACACGGTCATCTCCCAGCTGGCTCACGCGCTGCGCGGCCACCGTCGGCCGGACCCGTTATTCCCGGCAACAGCGGCGCGTTAGCCAGGCTGCAAATTGGCGCGAAATTTGAACTTTGCGTGCCTCCGGCGGCCACTAATGAGGGCCTTGTTTGGCGCGCGATTTCCGTGACAGACAGACAACATTAGACGATTATATAGTAGATGATACTAGACATTCCATCATCGATGAAGTCTTTCATCTTCTTGTCTGCTGCTCCTGTCACTCGCTCTAGTGGATTTATTATATTTAATTCTTGCAGATACCAATATGGAAACAGAAGTGCGGGAACGGCAAGGATCCAGTGATATGGGTGAGCACTCCTCCTCCCAAACTCAATTTCTCTTGGTGATCAGAACTAAATTGCTCTCAGTGGGAAAAATACAAGAATAATCTTGTACTTGTGAGACCTTTTAATGGTAACAAAAATAAAATAAGTGATGTTACAAGGGAAGCTTTCCAGACTGCTTAGGTCTCTTCATCAGTTCATGATATAACCAAGGATCTGAAGTAACAGAAATCTATACCCAAAAAAGCAGATGAGGCATAATAAATGGAGATTTAATAGAAAAAAACTGGATAGTGAATCTTTACTGAGATTAGATAAGTGGTGTGAACGTTTTATTGTCCCAATTTTCATGTAAGATCAGAGACCTGGAGCCCTCACTGTTTTTGAGCAGATTCCTCCGATGTAGGAAGTCATAAATCCGACAGATTTAATCTGCTTGATTTATGGAGTCCATAGACCTGCCATAAGTTCGTATTGCCAGACCCTTTAGTGTCCTTGTGATTTTTTTTTTTTTTTGTGGAACAAATCAAGCCAGACATGTCTCCCAACTCAAGGATCACCAAGCTACGCCTTGTCTACTCACCATATGAAGAGAGAAATCAATGGAGGACAGCATGGTCGGAAGAAGGAAAAACCGAATAGGAAGACCAACAACCCAATGGCTTGATACTATCAAGAAAACGGCAAAGACCCTGATGGACCTATCTAGGCTTGAGGAAGACCCTGGTGGCCCTATCCAGGCTTGAGGAAGACCTGGTGGCCCTATCCAGGCTTGAGGAAGACCCTGGTGGCCCTATCCAGGCTTGAGGAAGACCCTGGTGGCCCTATCCAGGCTTGAGGAAGACCCTGGTGGCCCTATCCAGGCTTGAGGAAGACCCTGGTGGCCCTATCCAGGCTTGAGGAAGACCCTGGTGGCCCTATCCAGGCTTGAGGAAGACCCTGGTGGCCCTATCCAGGCTTGAGGAAGACCCTGGTGGCCCTATCCAGGCTTGAGGAAGACCCTGGTGGCCCTATCCAGGCTTGAGGAAGACCCTGGTGGCCCTATCCAGGCTTGAGGAAGACCCTGTGGCCCTATCCAGGCTTGAGGAAGACCCTGGTGGCCCTATCCAGGCTTGAGGAAGACCCTGGTGGCCCTATCTAGGCTTGAGGAAGACCCTGGTGGACAATTCTAGGCTGCACGAGATCGTTCTTTCTACAGAGAGTTCATCCATCAAGTCACCCTGGCTTCGGATTGTGCTGACAGCCGTTAAATAATAATAATAATTGTATGACTATGAGCCTCATCTTTGCTTTGTTTCGGTCCTGTTTCTCCAATGTTACGACCACCAGTAGGACATATTGTGCATAAAATGAAGTACCTCTTGGTATATCTGAGAACATTGAGATTAGGATCATGAATCAAAGCCCGACATAAAAGCACAACAGAGTTTGCGGATCAGGGTGTGGCAAAGCCTAGATCCGGGACAGGTGCATAACAGGAGCATGGACATACATTCTTTGTGTGGCTGCACTGCAGTCTGTGGACTAACTCTATGTTTTGCTTTGCCCCCAGGATTATCATGTCATTCTGCTTCATGATGGCGGTGACGGGCAGAGGTTTATCTATGATCTGGACACATTGCTGCCGTTTCCATGTCCTTGTGATGTATACATTAAGGAAGCTCTCCAGCTCAGATGACTTTATCCATAAAGACTTCAGAAGGTAAACAGCTGGATTAGCAGACGGCCATAGAAAAGTCCATGGGTTCATCCAGCGCTGCTAATTTTTGTCTGACACATTGCATGCCAGGTGTGCTAGTGCTCTCGACAGGCCCCGTCTACGGTTATAGGGTCTGTCCATTTTTTTCTTGGTCTCACTGCATGCCGAGTTATTTAATTTTTTATTTTAGGTATATCCACAATGAAGGATATGCAAAAGTGCACAGATCATAATGTGTAATTTTATTACATATTTTAATTTTTTTTTTTTTACTATTTTTAATGTTTGAACGCGAAGAAAAATCTTGCAATTATTTGCCATTGTTAGGTGTTATAGTGGATGGAGAATCGGGACAAGATGATAAGATGGGCAAAGGCATTCAGGGGAGCTAGGCTGACCCTTAGCTTGTGGTTCCCTAACTCACTCCCAGAGGTACCACAGATGGGGGAGAGGTCTGAGTCTCCACCCTAGCCCTTTACTCCTGATTAGCACTAGGCTAAGAGCCCCTACCTCCACCCATGGGCCGGAAAACGCAGCAGCTTCAATGGAAGGCAAGAGCAGCAATAGTACAACTCTGCACAGCATGGAGTCCAAGTAGAAATGAACTTATCTGCGACACCTAGTGGAGGGAAGTGGAGATTTGAATATACTAAGACGCACCCCTCAACCTCCACCCAAATGCTATGACTCACCCTCCATTTGCAGAGCTGCACACAGCAGAATAATCACAGTTTAATCTAATCACTCAAGCAGCACACATGGACTGCCAAGCAGTCAACACACGATAGTCATATTAACGAATTCCAGGGCGCTGTGCATTAAGGTGCAAATACACTTGACTGTACATATCATAATTATATAATGTAATGTAGAAAACAAGTACATTGATCAATTGAGTGACAGTCTTAAAGCGTAACCATTGGTTTAATTTTGTATTTCATAAATCAGTCTTTCACATAAGAGGCGGTACTCGTTGTGACAGGTATGCTCCATCTTCTCATGCAGGTGAAAGACGCGCCAGCACTGCCCCTATCATGACATATTGCAGAGCAGTTTCATTCCATCCTTGTGCCTCATTATCTTTATTACAGCAGCATATGTTTCTGCAAACATTTTCAAATCATTGCAAGAAAAAGTAGAGGCTCTCATAAGAAGCGCTGATACCTCATGAAAGCAAAATACCACTGAAGATCCTACAAAGACGGCTATAGCCTTACTAGTGACAAAAAGCTGCCGGAGGAACAAGCAGGGTCCAGAAAAGGCAGAAGAGCAAAATATGTAATTACTAACATCAGATAGAAAATGCTGTAAGAGCTCTATTGTTTGTATATTGGCTTCATCGACTACAGCAAAGCCATTGACTGTGTTAATCACCAAAAGCTTTGGAGTACCAATGAAGGATATTGATGTGCTGAACCATCTGATCATCCTCATTAGGAACCTTTACATCAACCAATAAGCAACAGTCCGAACGGCACATAGTGACACGGCATGGTTCAAAGTAGAGCGAGGCGTCAGACAGGGCGGCATCCGGTCACCATACAGTGTTGGCCAAAAGTATTGACCCCCTGCAATTCTGTCAGATAATACTTCAGTTTCTTCCTGAAAATGATTGCAATCACAAATTCTTTGGTATTATTATCTTCATTTAATTTGTCTTCAATGAAAAAACACAAAAGAGAATGAAGCAAAAAGCAAAACATTGATAATTTCATACAAAACTCCAAAAATGGGCCGGACAAAAGTATTGGCACCCTCAGCCTAATACTTGGTTGTACAACCTTTAGCCAAAATAACTGCGATCAACCGCTTCCGGTAACCATCAATGAGTATCTTACAATGCTCTGCTGGAATTTTAGACCATTCTTCTTTGGCAAACTGCTCCAGGTCCCTGATATTTGAAGGGTGCCTTCTCCAAACTGCATTTTTAGATCTCTCCACAGGTGTTCTATGGGATTCAGGTCTGGACTCATTGCTGGCCACCTTGGAAGTCTCCAGTGCTTTCTCTCAAACCATTTTCTAGTGCTTTTTGAAATGTGTTTTGGGTCATTGTCCTGCTGGAAGACCCATGACCTCTGAGGGAGACCCAGCTTTCTCACAAATTCTTTGGTATTATTATCTTCATTTAATGATTTAGTGATTTGGGCCCTACATTATGCTGCAAAATTTGTTGGTAGTTCTTCAGACTTCATAATGCCATGCACATGGTCAAGCAGTCCAGTGCCAGAGGCAGCAAAGCAACCCCAAAACATCAGGGAACCTCCACCATGTTTGACTGTAGGGACCTGTTCTTTTCTTTGAATGTCCTTTTTTTATCCTGTAAACTCTATGTTGATGCCTTTGCCCATAAAGCTCTACTTTTGTCTCATCTGACCAGAGAACATTCTTCCAAAACATTTTAGGCTTTCTCAGGTAAGTTTTGGCAAACTCAGCCTGGCTTTTTTTATGTCTCTGGGTAAGAAGTGGGGTCTTCCTGGGTCTCCTACCATACAGTCCCTTTTCATTCAGACGCCGATGGATAGTACGGGTTGACACTGTTGTACCCTCGGACTGCAGGGCAGCTTGAACTTGTTTGGATGTTAGTCGAGGTTCTTTATCCACCATCCGCACAATCTTGCGTTGAAATCTCTCGTCAATTTTTCTTTTCCGTCCACATCTAGGGAGGTTAGCCACAGTGCCATGGGCTTTAAACTTCTTGATGACACTGTGCACGGTAGACACAGGAACATTCAGGTCTTTGGAGATGGACTTGTAGCCTTGAGATTGCTCATGCTTCCTCACAATTTGGTTTCTCAAGTCTTCAGACAGTTCTTTGGTCTTCTTTCTTTTCTCCATGCTCAATGTGGTACACACAAGGACACAGGAAGAGGTTGAGTCAACTTTAATCCATGTCAACTGGCTGCAAGTGTGATTTAGTTATTGCCAACACCTGTTAGGTGCCACAGGTAAGTTACAGGTGCTGTTAATTACACAAATTAGAGAAGCATCACATGATTTTTCTAACAGTGACATACTTTTGTCCACCCCCTTTTTTATGTTTAGTGTGGAATTAGATCCAATTTGGCTTTAGACAATTCTTTATTGTGTTTTTTTTCATTGAAGACAAATTAAATGAAGATAATATACCAAAGAATTTGTGATTGCAATCACTTTTCACGAAAAAACTGAGTATTATCTGACAGAATTGCAGGGGTGTCAATACTTTTGTCCAACACTGTATCTTTTCAGGTGTATATACAGAAGCTATTTTCAGGAAGGCTGGACATGCCAAAAAAGAAGGAATTAAAATTGGTGGAAGAATAATCAACAATCTAAGATATGCAGATGATACTACACTGATAGCAACAAGCAAAGATGGAATGAAGGGCTTAATACGGAGAGTCAAGATAGAAAGCTCCAACATGGGACTGCTACTCAACACAAAGAAGACATATTGACTACTGCCAGGTACGACCAGGACATGTGAGATGGATGGCGACAAACTGGAAGCTGTAAAGGACTTCACCTACTCGGATCAATGATCACTCAAGATGCAGCGATAACACCAGAAATCAATAGGAGAGAACCTATGGATAAATCAACAATGAAGTCACTGGAGAAGATCTTCACATCAAGGAACATTTCACCGGTGATGAACACACGGCTCGTACATAGTCTGGTCTGTTCTGTAGTAACATATGGTGGTGAAACATGGACGATAAAGAAAAACAATACAGAGGAATGAACATTTTCAAAATGCGGAGCTGGAGAAGGATGTTATCAATACCATGGATGCAAAGAAGAACAAACACATCAATTCTGGAACAAATCAAGCCAGACATGTCACTGGAAGGAAGGATCATCAAGCTACGACTTGTCTACACATCATACGAAGAGAGCAATCACTGGAGAAGGACATCATGGTAGGAAGGATTGAAGGAACAAGATGAAGATCAGTAACCTGATGGCTTGATAGTGTCAAGATAACGGTGGAGAAAACCCTGGTGGACCTATGTATGCTTGTAGAAGGCTTGACACTTGAGTGTCCAAAGATGGTGGCGGTCTGAATTAATGCGAGCGCCAGGTCGGCGTGGTGCACAGGTGGAGGGCAGAGCGTGCATGTGAGGGACAGAGAATGTAAATGGTGGGAGACCGAGAGAGCGCATGGGGGGCAGAGAGCACACGGGGGCAGAGAAGGCACATAGGGGGATTGAGAGAGCATACAGGCAGGGGGCAGTTACATAATTGCGCTGTTCTGTCTGTCACTTCTGGCATCCAGATGTCTTGCTATGACGTACATCCGCCATATTTGAACACCCAAGTGATGGGTATACAAATATAAATATGGCGGCTACTGGCGGTATTGGCACATTGTGCAGTACCGCCAGTGGTGCCGTGTCCGCCTGCAACCACCGCCACCCATAACCGTTGCTGCTTAAACATCACCGCCTAAATAAATGCGCATGGATATACTTGGTGTGCATGTGCAAATACTCCCACCGCTGCCATCTTTGGCCACCACGGGGGGAGACACAAAGCACAGGGTGCAAAGTGAGCACACAGGGGATCAGAGAGTATACACAGGGAGGGTCAAGCACACAGGGGGAGGGGAAGCTTACAGGGGGCAGAGAGAGTGCACAGGTGGAGTGGTGAGCGCACGGGATGGAGAGAAGGTTCAGGGGGGCAGATAGAGTGCATCGGGGGCAAAGAGCATATAGGGGGCAGAGACAGCGTACAGGGGGAGTGGCGAGAGTACAGGAGGCAGAAAGAGCGCACATGGGGAGGGACGAGTGCACAGAGAGGAGATGGCTCAAAGCAGAGGGGGGGAAGACAGCGCAAAACAGGGTGAGACCACATATAGAGGAGAGACAACTCAAAGGAGAGAGCACATCACATAGTAACATAGTAACATAGTTTTTAAGGTTGAAGGAAGACCTTAAGTCCATCTAGTTCACCCCATAGCCTAACATGTTGATCCAGAGGAAGGCAAAAAAAACCCATGTGGCAACACTAAGCTCCACATTGGGGGAAAAAATTCCTTCCTGACACCAGATATGGCAATCAGACTAATTCCCTGGATCAACGCCCTATCAAAGAATCTAGTATGTATAACTGATAATATTATAGTTTTCAAGAAGGGCATCCAGGCCCTTCTTAAATGTTAGTAGTGACTCCCTCATTACAACATCATGTGGCAGAGAGTTCCATAGTCTCACTGCTCTTACAGTAAAGAATCCGCGTCTGTGATTATGATTAAACCTTCTTTCCTCCAGACGTAGAGGATGCCCCCTTGTCCCAGTCTCAGGCCTAAGAGTAAAGAGATCATTAGAAAGGTCTCTGTACTGTCCCCTCATATATTTATACATTATTATAAGATCACCCCTAAGCCTTCGTTTTTCCAAGCTAAATAACCCCAAGTTTAATAACCTGTATTGGTATTGCAGACCCCTCAGTCCTCTAATAACCTGTCTTGGTATTGCAGACCCCTCAGTCCTCTAATAACCTGTCTTGGTATTGCAGACCCCCTTAGTCCTCTAATAACCTGTCTTGGTATTGCAGACCCCTCAGTCCTCTAATAACCCATCTTGGTATTGCAGACCCCTCAGTCCTCTAATAACCTGTCTTGGTATTGCAGACCCCTCAGTCCTCTAATAACCTGTCTTGGTATTGCAGACCCCTCAGTCCTCTAATAACCTGTCTTGGTATTGCAGACCCCTCAGTCCTCTAATAACCTGTCTTGGTATTGCAGACCCCTCCGTCCTCTAATAACCTGTCTTGGTATTGCAGACCCCTCCGTCCTCTAATAACCCAGGGGCGTATCTAGGGGGGTGCAGCCGGACCTTTTGCCCCGGGCGCAACTCAGTGGAGGGCGCCGGCGGCACCCCCTCCCTCAACCCCCCGCGGCTGCAATATGAGCGGCACGGGCGAGGCTGGAATCCGACAGTGCTCATCATAGACATGTAGGACTCCTGTAAAGCGCCTCCTCCTCGCCATCTGGTGGTGGCCGGGCGCACTGCACTTGTCCTGCTCACTCTGCTCCTGACATGGAGGAGAGATCCCCGGAGCTGAGTGCACTGACCCCCAACACCAAGAGGCTGCTGCCCTGGAGACAGGTGGGTGTCACATCTGCCCTCTATGTCCACATTCATGTCTGGGTCCTCACACCCTTCCTTATAACTAACATAAGTCAGCAGCATGCTGCCACCTGTAGTCCTTGTGCTCCCTCTAGAGCCAGCGCTGCACACACCGTCTCTTGCACACACTGTCTGCTGCATACACTGCTGCACACACTGCCTGCTGCACACACTGTCTGCACACACTGCCTGCTGCACACACTGCCTGCTGCACTGTCTGCTGCACACACTGCCTGCTGCACACACTGCCTGCACACACTGCCTGCTGCACACACTGTCTGCTGCACACACTGCCTGCTGCACACACTGCCTGCTGCACACACTGTCTGCACACACTGCCTGCTGCACACACACTGCCTGCTGCACACACTGCCTGCCGCACACACTGCCTGCCGCACTGTCTGCTGCACACACTGCCTGCACACACTGCCTGCTGCACACACGCCGGCGGCACCCCCCCCCCCCCCCCCCCCGCGGCTGTAATATGAGCGGCGCGGCTGAAATCTGACAGCACCCCCCCAACCCCCCCGGTCCTCACCTACTTTGAGGGGGGGGGGTCAAATCAGATCTCTGCCCCGGGTGCCGGCAAACCTAGTTACACCCCTGTAATAACCTGTCTTGGTATTGCAGACCCCTCAGTCCTCTAATAACCTGTCTTGGTATTGCAGACCCCTCCGTCCTCTAATAACCTGTCTTGGTATTGCAGACCCCTCAGTCCTCTAATAACCGGTCTTGGTATTGCAGACCCCTCAGTCCTCAAATAACCTGTCTTGGTATTGCAGACCCCTCAGTCCTCTAATAACCTGTCTTGGTATTGCAGACCCCTCAGTCTTCTAATAACCTGTCTTGGTATTGCAGACCCCCCAGTCCTCTAATAACCTGTCTTGGTATTGCAGACCCCTCAGTCCTCTAATAACCTGTCTTGGTATTGTAGACCCCTCAGTCCTCTAATAACCTGCCTTAATATTGTAGACCCCTCAGTCCTCTAATAACCTGCCTTAATATTGCAGACCCCTCAGTCTTCTAATAACCTGTCTTGGTATTGCAGACCCCTCAGTCCTCTAATAACCGGTCTTGGTATTGCAGACCCCTCAGTCCTCTAATAACCTGTCTTGGAATTGCAGATCCCTCTGTCCTCTAATAACCTGTCTTGGTATTGCAGACTCCTCAGTCCTCTAATAACCTGTCTTGGTATTGCAGACCCCTCAGTCCTCTAATGACTTTTGTCGCTCTTCTCTGGACCCGCTCTAGTTCAGCTATGTCTTTCTTATACACCGGAGACCAGAATTGTACACAGTATTCTAAGTGTGGTCGCACTAGTGACTTGTATAGAGGTAAAATTATGTTCTCCTCATGAGCATCTATGCCTCTTTTAATGCATCCCATTATTTTATTTGCCTTTGCAGCAGCTGCCTGACACTGGCCACTAAATGTGAGTTTGTCATCTACCCATACACCCAGGTCTTTTTCAGTGATAGTTTTGCCCAGTGTTTTACAATTAAGCACATAATTATACCTTTTGTTTCCTCTGACTTTACATTTATCCCCATTAAAGCTCATTTGCCATTTATCAGCCCAAGCTTCTAGTTTACATAAATCTTCCTGTAATATACAAGTGTCCTCCTCTGTATTAATTACCCTGCTCCACAGAACCTGCCCCCATCGGGCCTCCATCTAGTATTTTATTAATTATCATAGTGCTTTTATTTCTTGGGGAGTTTCATCTGCTCACGTCTGTCTGATATCCAAAATACTAAGAAATATATTGTTGCAGTTCCCATTCTGTCCACTTGGTGTCAGCATTTAATTAAATTAGTTGCTAAGAATCTTTTCTCATTCCCCCATAAGGTAAATTCCTATACAGATTGTAGCACTCAGATCAGCCACTTTCTGTACAATCTGAGTTTCTCCATCTTTGTGCCATTGTTTTCTCTTAATTCAATTGGGAATGGATGTATGGCTGTTGAATGTTAGGACATGTTAATGCAGGACAGCAGGAATTAATAATTCTTTTATTTGTGCAGGAGCCCTAGTTTTCTCTTCATCTAAAACTTTTTTTCTTTTACCTTATTACATGAAGTATGTGATTTAACGAAAACTTATATAACAACTATGCATTTTTTATTCCTCCCCCCATAGACGTCTAAAGGGGATGTGAAAAAAATATCAGAGTGCTTAATTATAGAAAACTTGTGGAAAGTAATGCAGTATATTTGCATATATCTCCCTGTTCCTATGATATAACCCAACATACATGTTTCCTTATAGGAAACTGAGGGTAATACAGGCAGATGAGTATCTCAAGACTTTCGCTTCTGATCGGTCCCACATGAAAGATGCCAACAATAAATGGAGGAAACCACCACCCCCATACCCCTGTATAAAGACATCGGGTGAGTGATCCACTCCTATTCAGGTTGGTGCGCTTCTGCAAGATTTTAATCAAGCAAAAATTGGTCAAAATCACCATATTTTGACAATAATTATCTTCCATTCACATCCTGTATTATACTCCAGAGCTGCACTCATATTCTGCTGGTGCAGTCACTGTGTACATACATTACATTACTGATCCTGAGTTACCTCCTGTATTATACTCCAGAGCTGCACTCACTATTCTGCTGGTGCAGTCACTGTGTACATACATTACATTACTGATCCTGAGTTACCTCCTGTATTATACTCCAGAGCTGAACTCACTATTCTGCTGGTGCAGTCACTATGTACATACATACATTACATTACTGATCCTGAGTTACCTCCTGTATTATACTCCAGAGCTGCACTCACTATTCTGCTGGTGCAGTCACTGTGTACATACATTACATTACTGATCCTGAGTTACCTCCTGTATTATACTCCAGAGCTGCACTCACTATTCTGCTGGTGCAGTCACTGTAATACATACATTACTGATCCTGAGTTACCTCCTGTATTATACTCCAGAGCTGCACTCACTATTCTGCTGGCAGTCACTGTGTACATACATTACATTACTGATCCTGAGTTACCTCCTGTATTACACTCCAGAGCTGCACTCACTATTGTGCTGGTGCAGTCACTTGTACATACATTACATTGCTGATCCTGAGTTACCTCCTGTATTATACTCCAGAGCTGCACTCACTATTCTGCTGGTGCAGTCACTGTGTACATACATTACATTAGCTGATTCCTGAGTTACCTCCTGTTATTATGTATAGAGCTGCATCCTCACTATTGTGTTGGTGCAGCGCTGTGTACATACTTTTTACATTTGGATCCAGTGCTGATACCTCCTGTACTTACACGCAGAGCTTGCTATTCTAACCATTCTCTTGTCTGGTGCTGTCACTCTGGTACATACATTACATTACTGATCCTGATTACCTGCTGTATTATATTCCACAGCTGCACTCACTATTCTGCTGGTGCAGTCACTGTGTACATACATTACATTACTGATCCTGAGTTACCTCCTGTATTATTCTCCAGAGCTGCACTCACTATTCTGCTGCTGCAGTCACTGTGTACATACATTACTGATCCTGAGTTACCTCCTGTATTATACTCCAGAGCTGCACTCACTATTCTGCTGGTGCAGTCACTGTGTACATACATTACATTACTGATCCTGAGTTACCTCTGTATTATACTCTAGAGCTGCACTCACTATTCTGCTGGTGCAGTCACTGTGTACATACATTACATTACTGATCCTGAGTTACCTCTGTATTATACTCTAGAGCTGCACTCACTATTCTGCTGGTGCAGTCACTGTGTACATACATTACATTACTGATCCTGAGTTACCTCCTGTATTATACTCCAGAGCTGCACTCACTATTCTGCTGGAGCAGTAACTGTGTACATACATTACATTACTGATCCTGTACTGATCCTGAGTTACATCCTGTTTTTTATATTATGTATAGAGATCATCATTCCCTCTGTTCCCCATGTTCTCACTGTGTTGCACTGCAGGCTGCGCTCGCCTTCTCTCTTTTTACCTTTGGAATAAGCCCAGTGCTAGATACTCCCGGTCCTGAAGGCAGCAGTGGAGCTTTGTTATGGTTCTTGAGAGCCAGTTCCAAAATCTTTCTGGCTCGTCCTGATCCGCTCTGGATCTGGATGTGACAGATGTGCTGGAGTTGTGTAAAGCTGCTGTGAAATGTTTACAGAGGTCGTCACACAAACATCAGGCCGTGTTCAGCACGTCTGCGGGAGACTTTACTGGTGGAGATTGCTGGTGCTCGTTATCATGTCCCAGGAACAGGTCCAGCTCCACACACACAACCTGTAGAAAAGCAAGGCCCTGCAGCTCTCATCCAACACCACTGGTGTAACAGGGACTGTCCTGATTCTCCTGCACTATAGCTTTTTATCCATTTTTTTCAGAAGGCAGTTACTCTTCATTAGCATTCTGCAAGCACTATGGGTGTCTGGAACTTCCTTGTTCATTGTTTCCTGCCATTGGTAATGGTTTGCCTTTCCTCAACTGAAAAGCTACTCTGCCAGTGTAGGAAAGTGACCAATACCTGCTGTGGCGATTGCTCGCTGAGCGTGTTGGGGACACTAAATGATAGCGAGATTAAGACAAAACAGGCATATTTTTCTGTAAAATAAAGTCCAGCAGTTTATTCACACATCATAAACCGCATACAGTGCACAGTCCATTTACAATACATCGACAGAATGTTAGTGACAAACCAGTCTGTTCCAATGGCGGATACGCCCAGGAGCTGGCTGGCCCAGGGGGCAAGATGCCCCCAGGCCAGTGCCTAAGCAGCAGTTTTGAGGCCACCTGGCCATCTGTCATGTTGGTCTGGAAGGCCGCTTTGCCCCTGAAGTTCACTGCTTATGGGCCGCTGCTGTTTGCTTGTCAACCAGGCCAAAATTTTGCCAGCCAGCCCCTGGATATGCCCGCTTGGCATTTATTTTCATACTTTGTTACAGTGTGTCAGTGCAGGCATCACAATCTACACACAGACCTCACAGTCCACTGTCCAAGAAACTGCCTCACAGATCACCAACTCCTGTTGTTTCCAGACTTTCAGCAAGACTGAAGCTTCCTTAACACAGAGACATTCCAGGCTTCCACATGGTCTCCTCACCGCATGTCTTCAAGGAGGATAGCCATTTCCAAGCTTTCCATCCTAGGTGCATTCCAGGACAGCGGCTGCTCCAAACACCAAGAGCAAGCCCTCTTAGGTTCTGTCAGTCTATCCAGACCTCCATAGTCTCTCAGCTCATATGTGCTCACACATTATAAGGTATGAGCCACAACCCTGTCTTTTAGCTCACCTGCAGTCTAGCCCTTTTAATGCATTATCTGAACCTGTACACACCTCAAGTCCAGCATAATGCATTACTGAAACCTGCTGAACTACAAGTCCCAGCATACATATTTGCAATGCAGCAAGCCGCTGCATCACAGCGCTGGCAAGGTTTTATTCACCAATCTACTTTAGTTATTACTTTGCCTTGTGATCTGGTCTCCATCATCATGGATAAAGCATCATCACCACCTCGCTTCTGGATGATGGGAGAAGTTGTTCTTAGAGGATGATTAGATCCCGTTGTCTATTCATGCACTCTGAAATAATAAGACATGCAATCTGCATATAAAATCATATAAAATAAGATTATAGCTAAGGAAATCTGTGAAAAACATGAGACACTTAGCATATAAAGATGGTCATATCTACAGTTAGGGCCAGAAATATTTGGACAGTGACACAAGTTTTGTTATTTTAGCTGTTTACAAAAACATGTTCAGAAATACAATTATATATATAATATGGGCTGAAAGTGCACACTCCCAGCTGCAATATGAGAGTTTCCACATCCAAATCGGAGAAAGGGTTTAGGAATCACAGCTCTGTAATGCATAGCCTTCTCTTTTTCAAGGGACCAAAAGTAATTGGACAATGGACTCTAAGGGCTGCAATTAACTCTGAAGGCGTCTCCCTCGTTAACCTGTAATCAATGAAGTAGTTAAAAGGTCAGGGGTGGATTCCAGGTGTGTGGTTTTGCATTTGGAAGCTGTTGCTGTGACCAGACAACATGCGGTCAAAGGAACTCTCAATTGAGGTGAAGCAGAACATCCTGACTGCAAAGAAACTCCATCACAGAGATCACCCAACTGCTGTTGTTGCAAACTCAGCAGGGACGAACTTCCTTAGAACAGAGAATTCCTGGACTTCAATGTGGCCTGGCTCCACGATGACCAAGGTGGATACCATTCCAAGCTTTATCTGGTGATCAGGACAGCGGTTCCAAACACAACGAAGCCAAGAACCCTCTTAGGTTTCTGTCCTAGTCATATCAAGACCTCCATAGCAGTATCAATGTGGTTCACTAACAAACACATCATTCAAAAGTATGAGCCAAGTGTACATTTGCTACACTCAGAGTCCTAGCTCTTTTAAAAGCATTATTGACAGATGACAACATCAACTGTCCAGCAAATGATTATGAAAACATTTGGAGAAACCACAATCCAAGCATCCCATATTTGTAATGCGTGAGCAACGTGATCACAGCGCGGGCATGGCTTTTATTGCACGATCACTTGTGTTTATTTGCTAGTGACAAGGTTCCATGAATCATGGATATAAGCTCATTCACCACCTCGCTCTGGATGATTGGACGGAGTTTGTTCTAGATGGATGATCAGATACCCATGTACTATTCATGACTGAAAAATAAGACATGCAATTGCCATCATCAAAATCATAACAATTAGCAGATTTATTGCTAAAAGAAAACGGAAAAAAAACAGCAGACCTGAAGGCGTATAAAGATGGCATAACATATAATAAGGAGGACAACCCAACGTGGATGTAGGTATAGCACTTAAGATGATGTAAGGTCTCAAATATGTCATTTTCTTTGGCTATAATGCTTTTTTGTAATTAAGATTTGTAACTCTAAAGGGCGTGTTGTAAACTGGTCAGATCCTACCATTGCTATCAGATATCTTGACAGTCCATCCTTCAAATAAACCCGTTACTAATCTGCCCTCCGTTCTGTGTGTACCGACGTCATTGCAATCCAATGTGGTGCGCTGCAGAGCCTAGCTGCATTTCCTGACAACAACATGTCTGGCCTCAGCGCAGGTCCAATAAGGGATCCTCCGGATTCTCCTCTCGGACACAAAAACGCTGTAAGCAGCGTTTTTGTGTCCGTGGGGGAATACTAAATTCTCCCGGATTGTCCCGGACACATAGAAACCGGATGGCAGAGAGCTGCCATCCCGCTTCTATTCGGCCCCATAGGCTGCTATTGGGCCAAAAACCGGTCAGGGCTGTCCAGTTTACACGGACAAACTCTCGGATACCGGTGTGAAGCCAGCCTTAGTACTTCAGAGTGCAACTGTCTTTTTGTTACAATGTGTCATGTTCAGCGTTGCACCTGTTCACATTACATGTCAGGCAGGCCGCAGTTTTTTCTTGTTGTTGATTCATGGTCATGTTTTTAGTCAAAATTGTGAGTGAGCCCCTCCATGGATTAAAAGGACCCACACAAAATGGTCTCTGGATGATTTACTGTTGGCAGACACAGGATTCATGGCAGCAATCACCTTTACTTCTCCAGACAATCATTCTTTCAGATGTCAGAAGGGGGCTTCAACCTAGAAAATAGCTTTACCCCAGTCCTCTGCACTACAATCCATGTACCTCCTTCAGAATGAAAGTCTGTCCTGGATGTTGTCTCTGGAGAGAAGTGCATTCTTTGTTGCCCTTCAGAAAATAAGGCCAGTCTAATAGAAGACTTCACCTCACTGTGCTGCAGATGCACTAACATCTCCGTCCTGCAATTGCAGAGCAAGCCCTTCACTGGTGTTCAACTGATCCTGTAACCTAGCTCCTCTTTAGGAGAGGATTTTTACACTTCTGGATTTTATTGACCCTAAATTCTTATTCAATTGAATTTCTCTTTAAAGTTCTTGATGATATGATAAATGGTTGCTTTAGCTACAAGCAG
This sequence comes from Allobates femoralis, assembly GCA_033576535.1. Classification (NCBI taxonomy): domain Eukaryota; kingdom Metazoa; phylum Chordata; class Amphibia; order Anura; family Aromobatidae; genus Allobates; species Allobates femoralis. The sequence continues at coordinate 37,010,666 of JARQOC010000005.1, forward strand.
CAATGTCCTTGCCTGTAAAGCCATTTTGATGAAAAGCAATGATGTCTGCACACGATTCTTTTTAGGTAACAATGATTTCTGGCACCAGTCCCCTTTTTAAAGCAGCTAGTCAGCTCTCATCATGTGGTCATTCTGATTGAATTATATCAGCTGCCTTGTCCTTGTTAATGGTGGGTTTACACACCGCGATATCGGCGTCCAACTCCGACCAAAAGTCACGTGGGTCGCGAGTTGGAGCCGATATCGTGTGCGCGTTGTACGGTTTGAGCGTACAACGCGATGCTGGAACGATGCCAAAACGATATCGGAGTTGAATAGCAGAGCTATTCGACCGCCCGATATCGCATGGCCGTTGGAGCAGCATCGCAGCGTGTGACAGGCCAACTCCGATGTGTACTCGCACCTCACCCATTAACTCCCATGTTAAATGGTCGTTACTGGGTTGGTGGGCGTACACATCGGAGGGACGTTGTTTCCCGATATCGAAGGTGCTTGCTAAACCGCGATGCATATCTGGTAAAGATTGATGAAAAAATGGCTGCACACGATTCTTAGGCCGTTTGCACCTCCTTAAGCAGTATCAGCTCCATATCGGGACTGTGATAACACCCTTTCCTTGTTAACACTTTCTCCGCAGCTAATGAGTAAACAGCTAAAATGATGTAAGCAAATCACTTTGTGGCAGGACTGAAAATGAATGGATTTTTTATCATATTAAGTTTTTAGCACAATGACTTCTTGCAAATTTTTAAATTCATTTGATCACACTCAATGCAAATTTTTAAGAGAAACCGGATGTTAAAGTTGAGTTTGTACTGAACATAGACTTTATAAAAACTTTCAGAGTTCGAGTTCGGAGTTCAGGTGCTTTACAATAGGCAAACCACTGGAGCGAGCATCACTGTGCTCGGTACACTCAGTGCTCGGCCCAGTGTCAGCTGCTTGTAGTGTGTGAATGATAACTGCACTGGGGGTAAAATCAGAGATATCAGATGTAATGGTTTAAAAAAAGAAAATGGAAAAATAAAAACAGCTCTCCTTCTCACTTCAGAATACGGTACTTTGTTTATGGCTAGCTGTACGTGGGTGGAGAGCAGAAGTGTCCAATCATTGACTTCCAGTGAGATTCAGGTCAAGTTTGGATCCAGAACAGAACTTTATATAAAGTCAGGCTGTGCCCCAAAACTTGAACGGGTCCACTCATCTCTAATCAATGGGTGCACTCCTCTCCAACGATGGGTGCGCTCATGTCTGTCTACGGGTGTGCTCATGTCTGTCTACGGGTGCGCTCATGTCTGTCTACGGGTGTGCCGTCTCATTGTCTGTCTACGGTGTCGTGTACGGGCTCATGTCTGTCTACGGGTGTGCTGAAATCTATCAATGGGTGCGCTAATCTCCATCAACGGGCTCGCTCATCTCTGCTATTTAACTATTTAGATGCCTTAAAATTAAACAAAAAACTTGAAATTTTAAACTTTTTTCTATTGCGCTACATCCATAAAATTAACTAAAGAACGTGCCAAATACCTTAAGAAGAAAAGGAAAAATCCAAACACCTTTCAGTTTTGGTTTTCTGATCATCACTAGAGATGAGCAAACCCTTGGATAGAGATGAGCGGGCCTGTGGATAAAGATGAGTGAACCTGTGGGTGGAGATGAGCGGACCCGTGGGCGGAGATGAGCGGACCCGTGGGCGGAGATGAGCGGGCCCGTGGGCGGAGATGAGCGGGCCCGTGGGCGGAGATGAGCGGGCCCGTGGGCGGAGATGAGCGGCCCGTGGGCGGAGATGAGCGGACCCGTGGGCGGAGATGAGGCCGGGGGGTCCCCGTGGGCGGAGATGAGCGGTCCCGTGGGCGGAGATGAGCGGTCCCGTGGGCGGAGATGAGCGGTCCCGTGGGCGGAGATGAGCGGTCCCGTGGGCGGAGATGAGCGAACCCGTGGGCGTTCAGGTCCCGTGGGTTCAGCCGAACCTGGACCAATTTTGTAGTTTTGTGTGAAGTTCCGTCTAACTTGTCTTTTTTATCTTTTGTGTTGTGTTGTTCCAGTACATGTAAAGCAGATAAACATGTGTGTAACAGAACATGTAATTGTAGTAATTTTGTGTGGAGAAATACTTCATTTTTTGGAACAATTTCTAAGAGCCAACACTTTCGGCCATGACTGTATGCGTATGTGATTGCTTTTGATGATGCAGCTGCATGTCACAATGCCATGGTATAAGTGACTGCGGACTCTAGTGCAATAGTTATCCAGCAGAACAGAGGATTTCAGGAGATGTTACATACAGGGATCTTTCAATAACACATGTAGCAATCACTAAATCTTTCATCTTTTTCTGCAGAATCTTCTATGAACCTGGACGACTTCATCAGTATGGACCCGCGGCTCGGTCACGGCACGGTCTACACACTGGACGCTTTCACAGAACGTTTCGGTACACCTGTCTGATATGTTGCGTTGCTCGAGCTCATGGGGACAATCCATTGTGACAAGTCTTTGTGAAGAACAAGTTTCCACTATACATAATTCATCAGTGACATTGTAGACGTAGGGACGCCCGGCTGATTCCTACACTCCAGTGCCCGGGAAGATACGGAGAGGCAGCGACCATCGCCGCACACCTGGAACTGACCAGACTTTATTAAAACCATGTTTTTAAAATGGAGGAAAACTGCATAATAAAAGTTGTCATTTTTTATATACGAGGCTGCAATAATACAGCATGGATTTGGAAAATCATTAAATGCTCAATTTGCTTTGTTTTCTTTATGATTTACTTCTGCTGCATTTCTGCTAAGAAATTTGCTTTAAAAAATAGCACAGAGTTGCTGTTTTTGGAGAATCTGCAGCGTGTCTGTCCCGTGTGTACATGCTTTACCCTCCTGAACTATTCCTTCTCTCAGCTGAGGGCTCATTACAAAGAAGGGAGTTTTGGGAAATGCCATTAGGCTGGGGGTGAAGGCCACGAGATTTGTGTTCCTTTGTCTTTATCTTATAGAGAATTGCCGAGCCCTACACTTACCGGATGGTGAAAGATCGTATAGAATTAAGGCCCTGTCTCACATAATGACCTTCCGGGATCGCTGGAGTGTCGTTACCTGGTCGCTGGAGAGCTGTCAAACAGGCAGATCTCCCCAGCGATCAGGGCCACCTCCCACATCACTGAAGGCGATGTTACCAGCGTCCTCCCTGCTTAGCGCTGCCTGTAAGCAGGGAGGACACTGGTAACTATGATAAACACTGGGTATCAGGGCCACAATCCTGCCCCATCCCCCCCGCCGGCACCATCCTACACCCCCCCCCCCCCACCCCACCGGCTCCATCCTGTGGCACCCCCGCCATCCCCGCCGGCTCCATCCTACACCCCCCCCACTGGCTCCATCCTGCCCCCACCACCACCATCCAAGGTTCCCTTGTAGTAATGCCCCGCCCTGGTTCCCATATTGTAGTAATGTCCCCCACCCTGATCCCTTTCTTGTAATGTCTCCATCCTGGTCCTCATCATGTAGTAATGCCCCATCCTGGTTCCCTTCTTGTAGTAATGTCCCCATCCTGATCCACTTTTATAGTGACACCCCCCATCCTGGACCCCTTTTGTAGTATTGTCCACATCCTGGCCCCCATAGTGTACACACACACTCCCTCCTACATATTCACTCCCACACTCCCACATTCTCTCTTACACACACACTCTCTAACACTCACACATTCACCCATCCTGATCCCCTTTTGTAGTGATGTCCCCCATCTTGACCCCCTTTTCTAGTGATGTCCCCAACCTGGTCTACCTTCTCTTTACACTCACACACACACTCACTCTCACACACACACAAAAACAGTCCACACACTCACTCACACATACTCACACACACTCACACATTCTCTCACATACACTCACTCTTACACACTCATACTCACACAGTCACCTCACACACTCCCACCCACACTCACTCTCACATACTCACTCTTACTCAAACTCACACATTTACGTTCACAACACTCTTACACACACTCACTCTTACCAAACTCATACTCACACACACACAAATTCATGCACACTCTCACACTCACATATTCACACACACACTCTCACACACTCAAACACACATTCTCTCTCACACACTTTTCTAACCTTTACCATGTCAGCGGTCCAGGGCAGGGGCCACTGCGGTCCTTAAAGTGTCCCGCATCCTGGTCCCCTTTTGTAGGGATGTCCCCATCCTGATCTACCTTCTCTTTACACACACATTCTCACACACACTCACTCTCACACACTCATGCACACTCTCACACACAAACACTCACTCTCAGAAACACATTCTCTTTCACACACACACAAACACACACTCACTCTTACACACTCATACTCACACATTCAGTCTCACTCACACACTCTTACACACTCATACTCTCTCGCACACTCACTCTCTTAGGCCCCTTTCACATCAGCGTTTTTTTCAAATCGCGGCAGATGCAGTGAAAAAAACGCATCTGCCGCGATTAACGCATAACCGCGACACTTGCGGCACAGTTGCGGCAAGCCCCATGCAAAGTCTATGGGGCTTGCGGTAAGGGTGCGGCAGGTGCAGTATTGGCACTTGCGGCAGGTGAGGCTGCAAAAAAAACGCAGTCAGCAGCGTTTTTTTTTGCGACCGCACCTGCCGCAAGTGCCAAAACCGCACTTGCTGCACCCTTACCGCAAGCCCCATAGACATTGTATGGGGCTTGCCGCAACTGTGCCGCAAGTGTCGCGATTATGCATTAATCGCGGCAGATGCGGTTTTTTCACCGCATCTGCCGCGATTTGAAAAAAACGCTGATGTGAAAGGGGCCTTACACATACTTTCACACACTCACTCTCACACTTTCTCTCACACTTTCTCTCACACACTCATACATTCCCATTCTCACACACACTCACTCTCACATACACAAACATATTCTCTCATACACACTTTTCTAACCTTAATCACGCTGGTGGTCCAGTGCAGGGGGCCGCCACGGTCCACGAAGTATTATGACTTCCAGCCGCGGCACTGACAACCTCTGCCGCTCAACAAGGACCCAACAAGAAGGGGGGCACTGCTGGACCTAATATTAACCAACAGGCCGGACCGCATATCAAATATATGGGTTGGAGGTCACTTGGGTAATAGTGATCATAACTTAATAAGCTTTCAAGTATCCTTTACTAAGACGTGTAGTAGAGGGGCTACAAGGACACTAAACTTCAGGAAGGCAAATTTCCAACGGTTGAGAGATGATCTTAGTGCAATAAATTGGGACGATGTCCTGAGACATAAAAGTACACAACACAAATGGGAGATGTTTATTAGCATCCTGAATAGGACCTGTGCACAATATATACCCTATGGGAATAAGCATGCTAGAAATAGGAGGAAACCACTATGGCTAAATAAAGCAGTAAAAAGTGCAATATGTGACAAAAAGAAAGCATTTAGGCAATTAAAGCAAGTAGGTAGTGATGAAGCATTATTAAATAAATACAGAAAATTAAATAACATTTGTAAAAAGCAAATCAAGGCAGCAAGGATTGAGACAGAGAGACTCATTGCCAGAGAAAGTAAAAAGAATCCCAAAATATTTTTTAACTACATAGTCTGGGTGAAATGGTGGATGAGGATGAGGAAAAAGCCAATATGCTAAATGACTTTTTTTCAACAGTATTTACACAAGAAAATCCCATGACAGACAATATGATCAGTGATAACAAAAATTCTCCATTACATGTCACCTGCTTAACCCAAGAGGAAGTACGGCATCGTCTAAAAATCACTAAAATCGACAAATCCCCGGGCCCGGATGAGATACACCCCAGAGTGCTGCAGGAATTAAGTACTGTCATAGATAGACCATTATTTTTAATATTTAAAGATTCCATAATAACAGGGTCTGTACCACAGGACTGGCGTATAGCAAATGTGGTGCCAATATTCAAAAAGGGGACAAAAACTGAACTTGGAAATTATAGGCCAGTAAGCTTAACCTCTACTGTGGGTAAAATCCTAGAGGGTTTTCTAAGAGATGCTATACTGGAGTATCTGAAGAAAAATAACCTCATGACCCATTATCAACATGGTTTTACGAGGGACCATTCCTGTCAAACTAATCTGATAAGCTTCTATGAAGAAGTAAGTTCTGGACTGGACCAAGGAAATGCAGTGGATGTGGTGTATATGGACTTTTCAAAAGCTTTTGATACGGTGCCACACAAAAGGTTGATACATAAAATGAGGGCAATGGGGATAGGGGAAAATATGTGTAAGTGGGTTAAGAACTGGCTTAGTGATAGGAAACAAAGGGTGGTTATTAATGGAACACACTCAGAATGGGTCACAGTTAACAGTGGGGAACCACAGGGGTCAGTGTTGGGCCCGCTTCTATTTAATATATATATTAATGACCTTGTAGGGGGCATACGGAGTAGAATCTCAATATTTGCAGATGACACTAAACTCTGCAGGGTAATCAATACAGAGGAGGACAATTTTATATTACAGGAGGATTTATGTAAACTAGAAGCTTGGGCTGCTAAATGGCAAATGCGCTTTAATGGGGATAAATGTAAAGTCATGCACTTGGGCAGAGGAAACAAAAGGTATAATTATGTGCTTAATTGTAAAACACTGGGCAAAACTGTCACTGAAAAAGACCTGGGTGTATGGGTAGATGACAAACTCACATTTAGTGGCCAGTGTCAGGCAGCTGCTGCAAAGGCAAATAAAATAATGGGATGCATTAAAAGAGGCATAGATGCTCATGAGGAGAACATAATTTTACCTCTATACAAGTCACTAGTGCGACCACACTTAGAATACTGTGTACAATTCTGGTCTCCGGTGTATAAGAAAGACATAGCTGAACTAGAGCGGGTCCAGAGAAGAGCGACAAAAGTCATTAGAGGACTAAGGGGTCTGCAATACCAAGACAGGTTATTAGAGGACTGAGGGGTCTGCAATACCAAGACAGGTTATTAAACTTGGGGTTATTTAGCTTGGAAAAACGAAGGCTTAGGGGTGATCTTATAATAATGTATAAATATATGAGGGGACAGTACAGAGACCTTTCTAATGATCTCTTTACTCTTAGGCCTGAGACTGGGACAAGGGTGCATCCTCTACGTCTGGAGGAAAGAAGGTTTAATCATAATCACAGACGCGGATTCTTTACTGTAAGAGCAGTGAGACTATGGAGCTCTCTGCCACATGATGTTGTAATGAGTGAGTCACTACTAACATTTAAGAAGGGCCTGGATGCCTTTCTTGAAAACTATAATATTACCAATATTCCTGACGAAGCCTGAACGGGAGAAACACGTGTTGAGGCGGGGGGCGCTTGATCTACTAGGTTCACCATGTCTCAAGGTAACTGGCTATACTGTTAATATAACCTAACTCTAATTTTGCCTGAGGTCCCCTTATTTGAGGGTGGTAGTGTAATCTACACTTTGTAATAGATCTCTTTGGTTGTCTGGTCCTTGTAGTACTAACTGTGCACCACTTTTGTTGGTCTGATTTTTATTCAGGTTGTCAGCGATCCACTTTGGTCCCCAAAAGGGTCGCTGCTGGTGAGCCAGTAGTTTGAGTTCCCCCTTTCTTGCATGGTGATTTGTTTTTAATGGGGTTTTTTTGCCTTTGTTTTTCTATCACCAAACATGAATGTTTGTAATTAAATCTTGTTCTCTTATTTCTATTTAATAAAAACTTTATAGCATTTTGGATTGGCTCAGAGGCTCTCTACTTCTTATCATTATATGGGAGGTATTTACGCCTCTATTTGTAGGTTGTCATATTCTATAATATTACCAGTTATACATACTAGATTCTTTGATAGGGCGTTGATCCAGGGAATTAGTCTGATTGCCGTATGTGGAGTCAGGAAGGAATTTTTTCCCCCAATGTGGAGCTTAGTGTTGCCACATGGGTTTTTTTTTGCCTTCCTCTGGATCAACATGTTATTCTATGGGTTGAACTAGATGGACTTAAAGTCTTCCTTCAACCTTAAAAACTATGTTACTATGTAACAAGATCAATGCAAGCCACCAGCCAATGTGACGTCATATGTTGATGGCAGCTGCGGGCCTCTGATTGGCCAGCGGCTTGCCTTGATCTTGCTGAGCAGCATATCTTGTCAGTGCCGCGGCCGGAAGTCCTAACACAGGGGGGACCGCGGCAGCCCCCTGCACTGGCCTGCCGACATGGTTAAGTTGTCCACGGTACCGCGGGCCGTGTGTTTGAGACCCTTGGGCTAGACTCACCTTTGGTGAGGAGCATGTTGGGTGGACAGAGGAGAAGTGGTCCACAGTTCATTTTAGTGATGAAAGCAAGTTTAATTTATTTGTGTCTGATGGGAAACATTGTTTTTTTAACAAACTGGGGAAAGACTAAAGCCAAAGTGTGTTAAGAAGTCAGTGAAAGGTGGAGGAGGACGTGTCATGGAGATGCCTGATTAAAGAAACGTTAAGGATAAAATAATGTATTTCTAAAAATAACACCTTTAGCGCACAACTTTATTCTTTACATTGAGCTATTGATCATTTCCTGGAGTTGCTCAGTTAATGGACTTAGTATTTCGGTATTATGTGATGGGAGCCGGCCGTCTGTTCCTTTGGTTACACACCGTGCACCGTTCTCAGAAGTCCCAGGTGTTGTGTCGCTGCCAGGACTTATAAGAGCTCCCAAGATGTAATGGATCTGATTCTTCCATCTGGGACTGAATGGATTACTTGTAGTTTTTCTTAAAATGCCAAGGACACAATTACTTCTGTGTACAAGGAGCCATCTGTAAGATTACTATTGTCTTTGAAAACGTTCCACAGTAAAATGCTGTAGAGAACCGTAACCTTAAATATTGGAAATGGGTGAGATACCAAGCAAATGACTGGAAGAAAGGCACCTTTGCGAATGATCCAGCACAGCATTGACTTTATCCATACACACATGTATGTATAAATTATAAAATCATAGGGCGTGAGGTCAACTCCTCACACTGATGACTATTTTATTCCTCATGTTTGCATTGTTTATTATTATTTACTAGTCCTTCAGCTCAATCTACAACTATGATCAACTTGATGGATGAACACTCTCTGGTAATATAGATCTTGTGCAGCTTAGATGGGTCCACCAGGGTCTTCTCCAAGCCTAGATAGGTCCACCAGGGTCTTCTCCAAGCCTAGATAGGTCCACCATGGTCTTCTCCAAGCCTAGAGAGGTCCACCAGGGTCTTGTCCAAGCGTAGATAGTTCCACCATGGTCTTCTCCAAGCCTAGAGAGGTCCACCAGGGTCTTCTCCAAGCCTAGATTGGTCCACCATGGTCTTCGCCAAGCCTAGATAGGTCCACCGGGGTCTTCTACAAGCTTAGGTAGGTCCACTGAGGTATTCTTCAAGCCTAGATAGGTCCACCAGTGTCTTCTCCAAGCATTAGGTTCACCAGGGTCTTTTCCAAACTTAGATAGGTCCACCAGGGTCTTCTTCTTTATCTTGATTGTATCAAGCCATCAGGGTTGCTGGTCTTTCTCTTCACCTTACTCTTTCTATGCTTCCCACCATGATGTCCTTCTCCAGTGATTGCTCTCTTCGTATGATGTGTAGACAAGTCGTAGCTTGATGATCCTTCCTTCCAGTGACATGTCTGGCTTGATTTGTTCCAGAATTGATGTGTTTGTACTTCTTGCCATCCAGGGTATTCATGACGTCCTTCTCCACCTCCACAATTTGAAGGCGTTGATTCTTTTGTCTTGTTCCTTTATTGTCCAGGTGTCACCTCCATATGTTACTACAGAACAGACCAGACTATGTACGAGCCGTGTCTTCATCACCAGTGAAATGTTCCTTGATGTGAAGACCTTGTCCAGTGACTTCATTGTTGATTTGCCCATAGCTTTTCTCCTATTGACTTCCGGTGTTGTCGCTGCATCTTGAGTGATCAGTGGTCCGAGAAGGTTGAACTTCCAGTTTGTCACCATCCACACTGAGAAGGGTGGAATAAAGATTGATTTGATGGACGCACTGGCTTTGTGCATTTATTTGATTGAACCCAAGTACTATACTCTAGGATGACTCATTTGGAGTGATGTGCATTACACTAAAGGGCTGTCACACGCGTCAATATCGCCTGCACGATATCGGCTTGCACGTGACTTTGCAGCGATATTGACGCGTGTGACATTAGCTGCATCAACCAGCGATAAATCGCTGGTTGATGATCGCCAGGTTTTAGAATCAGTCCTAAAACCTGGTGATTGTGCACGGTGACACGCAGCATCGCTGCGTGTGACACCGGAGCGAGCGATATTCCAGCTCCCAGCGCCTGTACAAGCGCTGGGAGCTGGTATCCAAGGTACACTGCGGGTAACTAGGCAGCGCGCGCTGCCTAGTTACCCGCAGTGTACCTTGGATACCAGGCTGCTCCCGCTTCCAGCAGGCTGGCAGCGGGAGCAGGACATCGTGGAAACGATATATTTAAATAGTTTCCATGATGTCACTGGTCAATTGATCGCTGGTGAGTCTGCCTGTGTGACAGCTCACCAGCGATCAGCCGTCAATGTCGTCAGCGATCAGATCGCTGACGACATTGACGCGTGTGACAGGACCTTTAGGGTGAGTTCTAATCCCCTTTATTCTGTAATGGGGGCTGCAAACCATTAATTATTTATAAAACATTGGGATTTGAGTCTCAGATTGTCTTGTGAGACTTTGGATTTTAAGCAGAGAGTTGATTTCTTTAGGTGCTGCAAGTGTTAAGGAATCTTTCCTTGAAAGTTGTGACCACTCCCCTTCCCTTTAAATAGTCACATGTTCCATCACCTGATTCTGGTTATAGATTAAAGGGAATCTGTCAGGTCATTAATGTCCCCAAACCTATCACTACCTGTCCCTGCAGCTTCCTATTACATCCCTAATCATCCTTGTCTGACCTAAATATTAAGTATAATGGTTGTAAAAAAGCTTTTTATAACTTACAATTTCCCCTATTGTGTAGACCTATGGGCGACGGGCTGGCGGTTTCTCTGGGTCCATGTCTCCCATCGCTCTGTGGTATCACTCCCGGTGGCATCATAATTCATAAGTATGTTCCCGGGTTTCAAATCCACGGGCTACTCCTTACCGGGTGTAATATCCGAGACGTCAGACGTTTGAGCATAGGAGATACGGCGCTGCTATGAATGACTCTGAGTCAATATAGTGGCAAACTAAAACTTTTACGGAAAACTTATTAAACAGATGACAGGGTTACACTCTCTACAAACTATGGGCTCCAACAGCCCGCAAACACAATACAAGTTATGTAGCCCGAGGGAACTCAAGTGCCAGTTTTGCAGGGGGGAACACGACTACCCCTGACCTATACCACCCCACCCTTACTCAGCACGGGGCCTACCCAGGATTTTACCACGGCCGCAGCACGTGTTCCCCTCGGGCATATAATCTTAAAACCTCCTCCCCCACTATTTACTATGTATTCGGGCACCCTTGTATTCCCCTTTCTTTATAACCACTTATAGAGCTTTAACCACAAGTTATTACACAGCATTCAGCTTTCTCTCCTGCAGGAGCAAACAGATATCTCTTGGACCCGATATAACACACACAGTTAACAGACTAACTTTTGTTTAACCTTAACCTACGGCTATGGGGTAATATGGGCTTTCTCTCCCACCAGACTTTTTAGCACAGCCTGATGCAACAGGGATTGGGATTGTTCTCAATTCTACTTGGTAATCCACAAAAGGACTCCTCTGTATCATACACGTGTCCAAAGTCCCGGTTTACAGAATTTTTCACAGTCTCTAGACCAGGGCTGGTCAGTTCACAGCAGGAGTACACACAAGAAAGCTCTTTACAGCTCTGCAATCACTGAATACCTCTCCCTATCTATCTGTCCCGTTGGTGGTCGGCCACATGCTTACATTACCACAGCACGCAGCTTTTTCTTAAGCACACCGTCCAGTTCAAGTCTGTGACCACACTCCAAACGTCCCTGAAGCTCAGCACGTTCTCCTTTTCCTCATGCACTGTGAGTTCGCATCTCCACGTGTGACCAGGAGCGATGGATCCTGATCTCTGCAGCAGCTACTCTTCCCGCCCTCTCAGATCCCTTCCTCCTCCTCTCAGTTTTTCCTGGGCCCTTTTTTCTTTACTTAGTCCGGCCACTGGGGGTCACTAGGAGCTAAGTCATCATGGGGAAAAATTTACATTACCAGTGATATGAACTCGTTATTAAGAACACATGCTTACAGCGTGCTTACATGGGTATAATGCCGCGGTCGCATCATTTCCGGTCCTGCGCAGTATCGGGATGTATTGGGTGCACTAGCCGGCTTCAGAATGCGCAATGAGCATGCTCCTTAGCCAACAAGTACACCTGATAATCTCCTACAATGCACCGGACTGGAAATAACGAGCAGCGGCATCAGACCCGGAAGGAGCAGCCCATGGATCTGAAATTCGGGACCACGCTTCTGAATGAATTATCACGCCCACCGGGGCATGATACAACGGAGCAAGGAGAGACATGGAACCGAAGAGACTTCCCACCCATTGCCCACAGGTCTTCACAATGGGGGAAAATGTAAATTATACACAGTTATTTTTTTACAACCATTATACTTCATTTTTTGGTCAGACAGGGATGATTAGGGATGTAGTTGACTCACCGTGGCCGGAACTCCGGTTTAGACAGGCGATGCTTCCTTCCTCCTTGTCACGGGTGGACCGCGCCTGCCGGTAGTGGGGCCCGGTGTAGTGCAGATCAAAAGTGTTTGAAGACGTCTTGGTGGAACAGATTAAAGGGGTTTTTAATTTATTCGTGACGCCACCTATGAGTAGTTTCGGTAAGGACTACCGACGCTGCGGAACCTCCGGGGATGGACAGCAGCAAGATGTTACGCTCCCCACAGGCTGAGCGGTGATCCCCGGAGGCTGGAGCTGCTCAAGATGTTGTGCGGCGGCTGCGGTTACCTTGTAGTGCGGACGGACAGTTCATAAGGAAGCACGGACACAGAATGTCTCTGCAACGGGTTTTTACTGTAACCAGCAGGCAGTACATGGCAAACAGTGGTTGGGTAGTAGACCAGGTGGACTCAGCAGTGATGGTGTCCCTTAGAAATCCGCAGTGTTCCTCCATTCTAACTAATTGGTTGCCAGTGTCGCCCAGGAATACCAGGTCGGGTACGGGGAGGCTGCTTCAATGCCCTATCCATGATGTACGTTCTGGATGTTTTGGGGAGCCTTGGATCCCTCGGTGGGTACACCGCTGGTTAGACGACTGGAAGTTGGCTGGTGGTGGGGTGTCTCCTGTGAAGCTGCTCCTCCACGCTTTCTGGTTCGCGTAGCAGAGGTGAACTGCTGCCAGCTTCGGTACCAGTGAACCGGCTGTGAGTTGTGGGCACGGGAGTCTTTGGGAACCGTGTGAATAATGCCCAATCCCGGTTAGTTAAGGCCTCAGGTGCTAACACCCGACCGGTGATGGCCCGGGGGCCGCACAGGGTGCGGAGCCCCCGCTCCTCTCCAAGTTCAAGTCCTCAGACCTTGTTCTAGGCTGTTCCACTTCTGTTCTGTCTAGACTATTGTGTGTGTTCTACTACACTTCCCTAACACTCACCCACCCAGGACCTATGATTGACCCTCTGTTCTAGGTGATGCATGCAGGGTTGGATTTCTAAGTTAACCGGATCACTGCCGGGTCAGAGAATATTGCGGCTGCATTTATGGCTGCAATACCCTCTTGTGACGCACTCGTTGCGGGCGCCACATAGTAGGAAGCTGCAGGGACAGGTAGTGATAGGTTTGGGGGCATTAATGACCTGACAGGTTCCCTTTAATTCTATTCTGACCGTCTTGGAGGATGACAGCTTGGTGTAGCTGCTAGAGTCCTTTTGCCTGCAGTACTGGTGTCTGGCTGCAGTCTTGAAGTAGTATTACATCCTTTTTGCTTATGTTTCTGACTCACCTCAGTGGGGGCTGTTGGGTGCTTGGAGCCGGGCCTCTCTCTTGACGTCCTCGGACGTCTGGGGGCTGTCACGGTGGCATGACCTGGTGCGTGGCCACCTGGATGGGCGGTCAATAAAAAGGCAAGATGGGCTTCAGCATAAAAGGTTTTTGGTGTAAGAGGAGATTTGGGGGGTGGTTGTCGTGACACCATCCATGGTATGCGGTCTTTGGTGACTGCTGCTACAGACTGGGACCTGTGGGATGATGGGATGGCAGCAGTGATGGTATCACTCCTTACGGATGGAGCAGGTCCCCAGGGCATCCGGGAGAGCCAGCGGGGCTGTGCTGGCTGCAGGGCAAGATCAGGGCATCTCACAAGCAGACTCCTGCTGCCTGTGCGGCGTTGCAGTCTACCACTCCTCAGGTGGGAAATGAGCAGTCTCACACAATGCTGAGTTCCAAACCCAGTTTACTGAGCTCTTCTATGCACGCGACACAGGCTACAGCTCAAGTACAGTGGCGGTCGGGGTAGTCCTTAGCAACAGGGGCGTAACTACCACAGGTGCAGGGGTTGCGATCGCACCCGGGCCCTGCAGCCTAGGGGGGCCCCAAAAGACCCTTTGGTCTATAGAAAAAGACAAATACTATTAAAGATTTGCAATATTTGGGGGCCCCATTGGAGCTTTCGCATCGGGGCCCCTGAGCCTGAAGTTACGCCACTGCTTAGCAACCAGGATGGCTTGTCCAGTACACCCCTTTTCGTGTGCCTTCCCTCAAGGGCCTCTCTTCCCCAGCACTGCCTGTTCTCCTTCCTGCACATGCCTCCGCAGACAAGTCACAATCCAGTAGCCACGGGCCTTTGTCGGGCGACTGGCTGTGTCCACTGGCTCTAGTACGGCTGCCTTCTCGGCGGATGTGCCGAGAGTTGGCCACAGCTCCTCTGGAACTCGTGGCCACCGGTTCCGTGGTTGGAGCTTGGAGTCTCCTCACCACATTCAGGGACGGGTTCCTGGTTCTCGCTCTGCCCCTCTGCTTCACTTCAGATTCGGGTGCACAGGTGGATTGCTCATGACTCACCGTAGCCGGGGGTACACGTAGCGGGCGTTGTTTCTCCTCCAGTCACGAACCGCGCCTGCGGTGGTGTAGGCCCGGTGGTCCAGATCAATAGGGGAATGGCGGAACAGTGGGTGCTTTGTCTTCGTGACGCCACCTGCGGGTGTTCTGGTAACCTTACCAGCGCTGTTCGGGTCTCCGGGGGATGGTACACAGCGAGATGGAACGCTCCCCACAGGATGAGCGGGAATCCCCGGAGCCGGGAGCTGCGCAAGATGTTGTGAGGCAGCTGCGGGACGCTGCGCTGAATCCAGGAGTAATGCACAACCACACAAAGTCTCTTTAGGTACCTTTACTGGTTGGTAGGCAGGTACACTCGGACCGGGATAGTGAAGTTGGCACTTATGGAGTTTCACAGCAAGCAGTGTTAGGCTTCCTTTCTCTACTTCTGGTGCTAAGGTCGGGTGATGTGGAATCCAGCCGGACCGGGCAGGGTGTTCAATGGAACTTGCTTCACCGGTTATCAGCACTGAGGGCACTGTAAAAGGGTCTGAGCAGGATCAGTACTCTTCCCTGGGCTCTCGTGGGTAGGTGCATCAGGTGGAACAGGTGGCTAAACCTCCTGTTGGATGTGCTGGTTCTCTGTGAGGGCTTTGTAGCTTCCACAGCTTCGGTTCCAGTAACCGGATGGTTTGGAAAGAGTTGGATTAACTCTGTATTCCTGAGAGGTGATCTCCTTCTTCCTATTATCCCAATTGCAGGGATCTCCACTGGCTAACAGGCTAGCAGGGCCTAGTGTGTTCCTCATAGGGTGGAGGTTTCACACAGGCAGGCAGCTCTTGTAGCGTCTACCCACACTCTGAAGTTTCTCCCTCCAAGACTCTTTTTATAGGGGGAACTGGTTAGAAGTCACCAGTGTTAGCTCCCCCTAGAGGCTCGGGGTGAAACCAGGTGTTCTAAGTGTTGTTTGTGTTGTTTGGTGTTTGTGGGTTTTGCTGTGCTGTTACTTACTCCATTTGTACCTAAGGATTTCTGTGGTGCCCAACAGGTGCCAGGGTGCCACACTCACTGCCCGTGCCCCTAGGGCTCCCTTTGTCAGGGGGTGTGAAGGAACAGCTCAGGGATTAGACACATGACGGAGGCATGGGGAGGGACCTGGTTAGGGAGTGCAGGGTGCAGACACAGGTTAGTATCAGTGTGTAACCCATCTCTGCTACTGTTTCCCTACTGTTAGGGCCTTCCTACGCCTTTCCATTCCCCATTGTACACTTTGTGCTGCACCGTGTGCTGAGAATCATATTTCCTGGCATGACAGGTATTCACTAAATACAGATTTGCCCATCACCAGGTAAAGGAGTGTGATCCGTCACTGTGTGGCACCCCAGAGTCTGGATGCCACAATGTCATTATCTCTCTTGGGGGTAGTGTCATACCTGAGAGCAACAGAGGGTTTTCACACCAGGCAAACCAAAGTACACAACAGCCTTTCTGCCTCCAGGCCTGAAGGGGGAGCTCTAAAACCCAGGTTCATGGCAGTTCGCCTATAAATTCTGGTCTGCGGCGGAGTTAGTGAGTTCAGTTCCTAGGAGGACTGAGGAAGACATCCTGTGGGCTAGAGCAGTGCTAAGCTCGTCCCAGGAAAGCTAAACCCTAGCTTGAGAGACCTAAGGCAAGGGTCTGAGAAAGTTGAGGAGAGCCTGGGGAGCAGAGCAGTGTCGAGCTCATCCCAGAGGAGTAAGCGCCAAGAACCGAACACCCGAGTCCGAGGCTCTGCAGGGCCTAACATCCCGGCAGCCAATACCGGAAGGTGGGGAATTCCAAGTTTCTCAGCCACACCAGTGCACGGAAGCAAAGCAGCGTTAAGAGCCCAGGAGCAGCTGCCCGTGAAGTGGGGCTAAAAAAGGACTCGAGCTGCCTGCCATACCGGCACCAAGAAGGAGAGAGCGAGAGGGCCACAGCTCAGCTTAAGCAGCAGGGACCTAGAGGAGAAAGCGCAGCAGGGAGGCCACAGAACTTGCCGGGTGAGGAGAACCCTGAGTTGCTCCCAGGTTGCCGGATTACAGCACATAATCTGTCCCTGTGCCAGTATCACCAGTAAAGGACCTGAGGAACCAACAAACTGTGAGTCTGTCAGTTACTTTGTGCCCTCCATCCTGCACCCTACACCCTTCCAACATCCACTGCTCTGGTGATCCGCTCTGCCATTGGGGAGCCACTACATCCCAGCTGCCCGTCCATCATCCCTAAAATCTGCAGCAGCGGTGGCTACTCAAAGCCGCAACGAAGGCGTCACGAATAATCATCCCATTCAGCCACCCTATTCCTATATTTCCCCAAGAACTCTTTGAGCTGAACCCAGGGTCACAGAATCGGTTCTCGACCTCTGTGACTCCCCAGAAGCACCGCAGCCCAGTTCCAAGTACCCCACGGCCCTGGGGCCCATCAACTGCACAGAACACATCTCTTCTAGAGTCCAGTGATGGCAGCTGTACACTGCTTTGTATGACGCTTGGCATTGTGCTTGGTGATGTTTCGCTTTGCACCGCTCCATCCAATGCTCGGCATTGAGTTTGGTGATGTTCAGCTTTAAACCGCTCCATCCGAAGCTCAGTATTGTGCTTGGTGATGTACGGCTGCAGATGCTCGGTCATGAAGCTCCCGGCGGGCGCAGTGTTTGTGCTGATGTTACAGAGGAGGTCTGGATTCTGTAGTTATGGGGTCAGTAGAGCAGTGGTGACTTTTCTGTCCTCAGCACTCACCCCCCACTCTCTAACTTTACGGAATCTACACTTGGTGGCTGAGTTGCTGTGATTCCTTCCATTCTCAATAGTATCACTCACAGGTGATTCGGGAAGATTTAAGAGGAACAAATGTCATGAATGGACTTGTTACCTCGGTGTCTTCTATTACGGGACTGCTCTGGTATGAGTGAGCTCTGCACTACTGGCTGCTCTGTCACATAACAACAATAATCTTTATTCATATGGCGCCAACATATTCCGCAGCGCTTTACAAATCAGAGGTTTACATAGAAACGGTCATAAGTAAGAGTTATAAAAAATACAATAATTAAAGCAAAATAATAACGACCCTGCTCATAAGAGCTTACAAGAGCCTCCTTCTAATAAGTCACACATTTCTGTAAATGTACGGCTTATGTGATAATATACGGTTGGTTTACTAGCTATGTAGTGGACCGATGAGTATACTTTGCGCGGTACCGTGTTTCCCCAAAAATAGGGCGCTCCCCGAAATTAAGGCATGCTTGGGGGGGGGACCCTACCTCCTAATATAAGGCACCCCTGATTATAAGGCGTACCTGCGGTGCACTCCGGTGGCCCCCGCGCTCTCCGGTCGTCCCCCGCTCTCCAGTGGCCCCCCGCTCTCCTGATTCCCGCTGTAGCTACTGATCTCCGCCCAGGTCAGGAGCCCTGCACCAATTACAGCGCAGGAACCGTGAGCCAATCACAGCCCAGGAACCGCAAGCCAATCCGCGGCCAGCTGACGTCGTGCATGGCCTCTGATTGGCTCGCGGTTCCTGGGCTGTGATTGGCTCATGGTTCCTGCGCTGTAATTGGCGCAGGGCTCCTGACCTGGGCAAAGATCGACAGCTACAGCGGGAATCCGGAGAGCGGAGGCCACCGGGGAGCTGGGAGAGCGCGGACACTGGAGAGCGGAGGCCCCCGGGGAGCTGGGAGAGCGCGGACACCGGAGAGCGGGGGCCACCAGAGAGCACGGACCGGTAAAAAACGGTTTGTGTGTATGGGTGTGTATGTGTGTGTGTATGGGTGTGTGGTGTGTGTGTGTGTTGTGTGTGTATGGGAGGTCCCGAAAATAAGACATGGTCCATCTTCGGGACCAAAAAAATATAAGACAGTGTCTTATTTTTGGGGAAACACGTTACATCCCCATACTGTACTATTCATAAGTACAAGAATGGCTGCATTGACCTTTGTCTGCACTGCGTACAGTTGTTTTACAAGTCTGTTTTTGTGCACCGTTTTTCCATTCATCATTGACAAGAGCAGTGGGAGTCTGACAACAGGATATTTTTATTTTTTGTGCTAATTTTGCTTGTTTCAACCACCATTGCAAAGAACTCATGGCCCAGCCACAGTTCAGACCAAAATCCCACTGAGAATCTGGGGCAAGAATTGGAAATTGCAGATCACAAACGTCTCCATCGGATGTCACTGAGCGAGAGCGAGTGTGGTAAAGAAAAATAGGCAAAAATGTCCCCTCTAGATGTGAAAGCTGGAGACACAGAACCCAAGAGAGTTGCAGCAGTAACTGCAGCAAAAGGTTGACTCAAAAATATTACAAACTGTTGACTCAGGGCTGAATACACGTTTATTTAAAATATTTAGAAAACGATGTATCATTTTCTTTACACTTCACAAATACTTTCAACTTAATGTTGGTATATGATGACATAAAATACATTTAAAGGTGTGGGTGTAACATGAAGAAATGTGGAAAAGGTCATGGGAAGAGAAATCTCGGTTTCAGTCACTGGGGCGGCGCCATCCCGGCTTCAGTCACCGCTCTGTGTATGGAGAGCGGCAGCTGTGACTGCCCCCAGCACTGACTGACAGCAGGTTCTAATTACTGAGCAGCTGTCCGTCAGTACGGGGGCAAGGAGGGTTAAAGTTGTTTTCCTCCAGGCAGTGGGGTTTAATGTGCAGCTGCCTGGCAGGTTTCAAATGCTATTAGCCTGTAGATTAACCTCATACCTACCGGTTAATAACATTTTTATACTTGACAGGTTCACTTTAATAAAAAGTCTTAGTAAAATCACCTCTAAAATGGAGATTGTGGGTGGAGGGCGTTCCAAGGTGTAGGTGCACACATAACACAATTTTGCAGTATAGCGGTAGGCCAATACAGTGCGGAAAGTATTCAGAGCCCTTT
Organism: Allobates femoralis; assembly: GCA_033576535.1. NCBI lineage: Eukaryota > Metazoa > Chordata > Amphibia > Anura > Aromobatidae > Allobates > Allobates femoralis. Next base: position 37,030,586 of record JARQOC010000005.1, read on the forward strand.
AAATGTTTCACTCTTTTTTTTTATTGCAGCCATTTAGTAAATTCAATAATGTTCATTTTTTTCTCATCTTGACTGAAAAAAACAGAAATATGGAAATTTGTGCAAATTTTTTATCAAAGAAAAACTGAAATATCACATGGTCATAAGTATTCAGACCCTTTGCTCAGTATTGAGTAGAAAACACCCTTTGAGCTAGTACAGCCTTGGGAACAATGCAACAAGTTTTTTCCCCCCTGGATTTGAGGATCCTCTGCCATTCTTTCTTGCAGATCCTCTCAGGTACACTGAGGACCTTGCCATCTGGCCAATCAGGTAGCCGCTAGCGATCACTTGATTGTGACGTGGCGACATCTGATTGGCTGGGAGAGTGAAAGGTCCTTTTCCATGCATAGATGTCCATCGGCCGGTGCCGGTGCAGCCGTCGGTTAAGGTGAGTATCTGATTTTTTTTATTTTGTAACCACTTTTCTTCTCTTTTACAGGACTTTTGCAGTAGTACTCGGAATCGCTATACTCGCAACGAGTACCAAGTACCGGGACCTACTCTTTGCGGGTATAGCGATTCCGAATACTACGGTACTCGCTCATACCTAGTGGACAGCCATTTTCAGGTCTCTCCAGAGATTCTCATTTGGGTTTAGGTCCGGGCTCTGGCTGAGCCAGTCAGGAATGGTCACAGAGTTGTTGTGAAGCCGCTCCTTTGTTATTTTAGCTGTGTGCTTAGGGTCATTGTCTTGTTGGAAGCTGAACCATCAGCCAAGTCTGAGGTCCAGAGCTCTGGAAGAGATTTTCATCCAGGATATCTCTGTACTTGGCCGCATTCATGTTTCCTTCAATTGTAACCAGTCGTCCTGACCCTGCAGCTGAAAAAACCCTCATAGCATGATGCTGCCACCACCATGTTTCACTGTTGGGATTGTATTGGGCAGGTGATGAGCAGGGCCTGGTTTTCTCCACACATACCGCTTAGAATTATCACCAAAAAGTTCTATCTTCATCTCATCAGACCAGATAATCTTATTTCTCATAGTCTGGGAGCCCTTCATGTGTTTTTTTTGCAAACTCTATGCGGCTTTCATATGTTTTGCACTGAGGAGAGGCTTCTGTCGGGCCATATAGGCCCGACTGGTGGAGGCCTGCAGTGATAGTTGTGAAGTTGTGATGCTCTCCAGGGCTGTGGGTTTCTCAGAACCGGGCTGTTTAGCACTTCTGTGAAGTCACACGGGTTGAGATCCGGCTTCCGTGACCCTGGGTTCAGTTGTAAAAGGCAGTTCTTGGCTGGTATTGGGAAAAGGCTGGTTTAAAAGGGAGTTATTTGTGATGCCACCAGTAGTTTGTGGCTATAGGTAGCCACCGCTTCTGCAGAACGTCTGAGGAGGATGGCTTGGCAGCTGGGATGGAGTGGCTCCCCACAGGTGGAATGGATCCCCAGGGCAGTGAATATAATGAGTAATAGTCTCTGGCAGGCAGGGATTACCTTAGGCCTTGTCACTGTGGCGCCCTGCCAGTACAGGTAACCACAGACCTACCTAAAACATGGATGGATTTCCACAGTGAGTACCCCAAACATATACAACACCTTCCACCCCAGACCTGTAGCGGGAGCCCAACTTGCTGCCTTTAAGGAAGATCCCCTATAAATACCGGTGCTGGGGGTGGAGTTAGACAGAGTGTGCAGTCGTTAGGAGAACTGTGAAGACGTCCTGTTGTGTCGTAGCCATGCTAGGCCTGAGCCAGTTGACAACCGAGCAGATAGCAGCCTAGCCAGTGCAGGGGACTAAGAGTGAGGTTGAAGGCAAGGCGAGAGGAACGAAGTGAGAGCAGACTGGGGGCAGAGGAGCCGTACCGGTTCACCCCAGAAAGCCAACCGGACACTGGAGTCCGAGTCTGCAGGAGAGCATCTAGCTCAGCAGAGAAACGGTTCACCGAGGAGACTACAGTCTCCCGGGCATCTGTGTAGCAACCAAGAAGGGAGCCAGGCACCGCAGGAGAGATTATAGCGGAAGTCAACACAAAGTTTTCCCACTACAACACACAGGTGACAGAAAAGCAGAGGAGGCCAGGTCTAGTTTTACACTGGGCAGGGGCTTTAACAAGGGAAAAGTGACAAGGAGGCCTTAAACTCACTCACCATGGAGATCCAGATATGTTTCCCAACCACCGGCGAGTACCCTGGACATTACCTGCAATTTCACCAGTAAAAGGTAGAGAAACAACTTACGGTGTGTGTGTGTCAATTCCTCAGTCCCTAACCCTGTCCGGCACTTAGACTGCCACAGCTGCTTGGTGGCACAGCCAGCTCCCTACATCGATCCCTGTCTCCTCACCACAGCCCCAGGGATCCTGCTCCACCTGTGGGGAGCTATACCACCCAGCTGCCCGACCATCATCCCCGGAGACCCCACGCAACGCTGGTGCATTCACCAGAAACCACAGGTGGCGTCACGACAAACTTACAAACTTTTATTCCCTTTCTACAACTCCCCAAATTTTTAGGCTGACCACTAGGGCCACGGGTCCGGGTGGGCCACCGTTGACATCCCTGCAACTCTATGCCTGGTGTCACGGTGTAGTGAGAATGATGATGAGGGAATGGCAGTTATGGGCAGGGTGTCCAGGGAAGACTAGTCTGACCCTAGTCTAAGAACCCTGAATGGCCCTGATCCCGAAGGTATCGCTAAAGGTGAGAAGGTTCGGGCCTCCATCTTCTCCCTAAATTTCCTCCACCAGCCCTGCGCTATTCCCCCCTTACCTCCCTCCAGATAACTGGGATACAGCAGCTCCAAAGAAAAGGACTTCAACAACACAAACAGCACTGCACAGCTAGGCTTCCAGGCATAGAGTGAAACTCTATCAGCAGCACCACCTGGTGGAAGGAGAGGCTACTTAAAGGCTAGGGGGAGGGGAGTTCAGGTGAGTCACACATTAACACCTCAACCAGCAGTTGAACCTAATAGTGAATGCAGTTCTGGAGCACAACACAGGAGGCCGGACCTTCACAACTATCAACCATGCAGCTCATAAAGACAAACATACACAGCAGCATCAGCAAAGTCAGCGCCAACTAAGCATGTGACACTCGGGTACCGAGTCCCCATAGGCCCTTGGGTGAATGATTACCTTGTTCAGTGGCCTCCAGAGGCTGTCGCTGCAGGAATAACGCAGTCTCACACCGTTGTGCAATTCTGTTCCCGGTTTTACTCACAGCAAGTTCCAAGTACAAGTCATCGATGTTACACACTCTTGGATAAACTCCGGCCTGTGCAGCTTTGGTAGAACAGGGATGGCAGGTATGAGATCCTAGGTGGTGTGCCTTTTAGCCTCTCCCTGGTCCTGTTTCTCTCTCAACACTGTTGTAAGCGCCTCTGCTCGCAGAGCCCTGATCCTGCAGCCATGGGTAATAGTGGGTGACTGGTACCTGGTCCCCGGACCCTTGTTCAGTTGCTGTCTCTGGGTATACCCCAGGTGTGTGACCTACAGCTCCTATGAAGATTGTAGCCCCCAGTTTCAATGGTTTGGGTAAGAATTCCCGTGATGTGTTCAGGGTTGGTCCCTGTTTCTGACCACAACCCCTCCGTCTGTGGTATCAGTCCCGGATCTGCCTACTGCATCACTGGAGCTCAGCCACAGTGATCTTGGGGTTCTTCTTTACCTTTCTCATCAAGGCTCTTCTCCCATAATTGCTCAGTTTGGCTGGATGGCCAGGTCTAGGAAGACTTCTGGTGGTCCCAAATGTCTGCCATTTAAGGATTATGGAGGCCACTGTGCTCTTAGGAACCTTGAGTACTGCAGAAATTCTTTTGTAACTTTGGCCAGATCTGTGCCTTGCCACAATTTGTCTCTGAGCTTCTTGGACAGTTCCATTGACTTCACGATTCTCATTTTGTCTGACATGCACTGTGAGCTGTGAGGTCTTATATAGACAGGTGTGTGACTTTCCAGTTTTATCAGAATAATAAAAACAACTGGACTCCAATGAAGGAGTAGAACCATCTCAAGGAGGATCACCAGGAAATGGACAGCAGTTATTTAAAAATGAGTGTTTGAGTAAAGGGTCTGAATACTTATGATCATGTGATGTTTCAGTTTTTCTTTTTAATTAAATTTGCAAAATGTCTATTTTTGTGTTTTTTTCAGTCAGGATGGGGTGCAGAGTGACATTAATGAGAAAAAAATGAACTTTCCTGAATTTACCAAATGGCTGCAATGAAACAAAGAGTGAAAATTTAAAGGGTTCTGAATACTTTCTGTACCCACTGTATGCACTGTATGTCAAACAGGTATGAAAACGAAGTTATGCCTGAATGCAGGTAGATCATCAATATAGAATAGTATGGAATATCAAATAGGATTAGGAAACAGAATAACCCAGACTGTTTCTTCTGTTTTACCTGATGAGTTGGATCCTTTAGGTCTTTCTTCCAAATGGACAGAGAACATGCAACCCTGCCAGGTGTCACTGGTTAGAGCTGGAACAGCACCGGTTGATGTAGCAGAGTTGGAACAGCAACTGCTGATGTAGCAGAGCTGCAACAGCAGATGTATATCAGAGCTGAAACAGCTACTGATGATTTAACAGAGCTGAGGAATATAGTTAAGCTGGAACAACGATGGCTGATGTAGCAGAGCTGGAACAGAAATGGCTGATGTAGTTGAGCTGGAACAATGACGATGATGTAGCAGAGCTGGAAAAGGAATGATTGAATGTAGAAGATCTTGAACAGAAACAGCTGATGAAGCTGAGCTGGAGCAGGGATGTCTGATAAAGCAGAACTGGAAAGGGACCGCTGATGTAACTGAACTGGAATAGGGATGTCTGATAAAGCAGAGCTGGAACAGGGACAGCTGGTGTAGCACAGCTGAAACATTGATGACTGGTGTAGCAGAGCTGGAACAGGGAGAGCTGATGTAGTCGAGCTGGAACAGGGATGCCTGATAAAGCAGAGCTGGAACAGGGATGGCTGATGAAGTTGTGCTGGAACAGGAATTGGCTGATGAGAAATGGCTGATGAAGCTGAGCTGGAACAGGGATGTCTGATAAAGCAGAGCTGGAACAGAGATGGTTGATGAAGTTGAGCTGGAACAGGAATGGCTGATGAAGCTGAGTTGGGACAGGGATGTCGGATAAAACAAAACTGGAACAGGGACAGCTGATGTAGTCGAGTTGGAACAGGGATATCTGATAAAGCAGAGCTGGAACAGGGACAGCTAGTGTAGCAGAGCTGGAACATTGATGACTGGTGTAGCAGAGCTGGAACAGGGACAGCTGATGTAGTCGAACTGGAACAAGGATGTCTGATAAAGCAGAGCTGGAAAAGGGATGGCTCATGTTGCAGAGCTGGGCAATGACTACTGGCATAATAGAGCTGGAACATGGATGGCTAATGTACCAGTGCAGGAGCAATCATGGCTGATGCAGAAGAGTACTGGCAGGATGCCAACTACCTGAATACTCAGGAGGCATTCTGAGTTGAATGTCCTGGTAGCAAAATATCAAAGAATCGCGTCACAATAAGATGACATATAGAAGAGAAAACAGGTGTGCAATATTCCTACTTAGCGCCTTTTAATAGTGACTCTAATGGTACTTTTACTGTGAACTGTAATAAAAGGCACAGCCACTGTAAGATGGACATAGCTGCACTTGGTAAACTCTGCAGAGGATGGGGTGCTCAGTTCAGGATTGGTCAGACTCCACAGTGACTAGTTGGACCACTGCAGATCAGACATTAGGGTGGTTGCACACAACCATTTTTTGGAATCTGGGGGAATGAGGGAAAAATCTGCATCCCTTCAGATTCCCCAGGAATCCCCCACAATGATGCAACTGGATGCACCCACACTGGTATTAGCACTGATCCATCTCACGGTTTAGCGAAAATTCCGGTTCGGGAGTATCCCATTGCATCAGGTTTGGTACCTTTTTCTGTAGGATCTGGTGGTATATGACACGCTCCTTAGTGGATGTGTCATTTAGAACTGTGTTCTGAGGATACGCAATTCAAACACCTGGATCCGTGGTCTGGTCCAGCGGGATCTGGAGCCTGCCGGATCCGGGTTAAATAGAGCCACATTTTAATTCAACCCACCTTGCCCCAGATCTGGGTGTTCACGGTTTTTGACACAGACACCAAAATCACAACACCTTGCAATGTTGGTGTCAGTGAAAAAATCGGTGACACTTGGATCAGGGGAAAGGTGAAGAACTGGATGCACCCGCAAGTTTCTGTGGCCCCATTGAAAGTCAATGGGGCTGAAAACAGATGCAGGTGCTGGATTCACACGGATTCCAAAAACCAGCCTTACTCTTAACAAAGCATTCACTGAAAACGAAAGTAACTCTGATGGAAAAATGAAGCACAAAGTCTGTCTTCCAGGTGTCATCCACTTTCTGCGGATCCCCATAGTTTTCAATGGCTGAGTCTGATCCACAAAACAGATGAGAACCGGATCTGCTCTAAGGGTACCGTCACACCTGGCGATATCGGCGGCGATTTATATGGCGACGCTGGGGCGTGGCCTATCGCCGCCGACATCGCCAATGCTTCGCCCAGTGTGACTGGGCAAGGGCGACGCATTTGAGTGGTCGCCTGGTTTCAGAGCAGTGCTCTGAAACCAGGCGGCCAATATGGGGCGATGTGTAGACATCGCCCCATGTAAACGGGCAACGGTGATCAGACAGGTGATGGGAGCCATAGGGCCATGGGGTGACACCTCCGGCGACGCACCGGCGATCTGACAGGCGGCATCGCCACCGGGGTGTCTCAAAGCCTACGGCTCCCATCACCTGTCAGGTCACCATTGGCCATTTACACAGATCGGCCGCCTGGTTTCAGAGCACTGCTGTGAAACCAGGCGACCACTCAAATGCGTCGCCCTCGCCCAGTCACACATAAAAAATCGCCGCCGACATCGCCAGGTGTGACGGTACCCATAGGTTCCCATTGTACTGCATTGCCGCTGGGGTTTTGAGACACTCCGGCAGCGATGCCGCCTGTCAGATCGCCGGTGCACCGCCGGAGGTGTCGTCCCATGTAAATGGGGGACGGCGACACTGGCAGGGCGCCAAAAATGTGTGCGCTCCCGCCAGTCGCCGCCGACATTTCCGGCGGTGTCACCAGGTGTGGCGTGGCCTTAAGTCTCATGGGCCGGAGTAACGGATCTGTTTTTAAACAGATGTGTGTTTGGATCAATGATACTCCATGGGTCCGTGAGCTGTCTGAGAAAAAGATAGACAGAACTCAGATGGGTGACACGGAGGTGTGAGAAGTTCATCCAGTGTCTCCTCCTGAACAAGCTATGATTATTAATGGAGGTTTCGCCATCTTTTTGGCCTTCCTGATGTTGACTCTGGCGGCTAATTGGCAGCTGACTAAATGTATCCCGCTCCTAGTGAGAGAAAACACTTAAATTAAAGGATATTTCATTAAATCTGTGCAATGATGATCCCTGTGGTACAACAGCGTCAAGAAATATTGAGATTGTGAAATAAGGGACATGATAAATATCGCCCAGTCCACGTTTCTAAACAGAAACTTGGACTCTCCAGTCTTATAGAACGAAGCTGCAATCGTGGGAACATTCCCGCCCCGCATAAACGCTGATCTGCTGGGGACTCGGGGAGATGACCAGAGCTAATGTCCTTCATGTGCCAAACATATTTCATCACTGACATGAAGGAAATACAGTGTGAACGGATTCACAGAATGAGATGTAGCGGAGCGTAGCGAGTCGTTTCGCCCAGCTCAGCTGACACTGTTCTAGAAGTCGGAACACACAGGGCACACAGATGTGAAAAATAAGGTAAAGTTGCACCTGAGGATAGTGAAAGTTGCTCCTCTTGAAGGCAAAAAACAAATCATTTAAAATCATTTAAACCCCATGAAGAACTTATTTGATTGCCGATTTTGCATGTTTCCCAACTACAAAGACTGAAGATGTCTGTCATTTTTATTGTAGGTCACTTCAACGGTGAGGGTACCGTTACACGTCGCGATATCGTTCCGATATCGCATACAATTTCACGGGAGCGCGCACGTTTTTGGCACTTGTCCAAGATCGCATAGTAGATGTCACACAGGGAGATATCGGCAGGCAACGCAACTAGGATATTGTACGCAACTTTTGTGTGCTGGGTATAAGCAACCCAGGGACCGAGCATTTACATTGGAGTGAATAGGGGAAGTTGCAAACAAGATCGTAGTTGCGCCGTCACACAGCACGATCATGCCACATCGCATATGCAATATTGTACGGTTGAAGGGCTTGCACAGTCTTATTGCAATATCGTACCTACGATTTTTTCGAGTCGCATTGCCCATTTACACGATACAACGCACAAACGATATCAACTGCAACGACCACACCACGTGACCTTTTGTCGATGTTGCATTGCGATATTGCGACGTGTAACTGTGGCGCCCCTGCGACCAGGGTGGCCACAGGTAGGAACTGCAGCCAGTCAGGTGGAGACAGGTTGTTACATACGGTCATGGCCAAAAGTTTTGGGAATGATACAAATATTAATTTTTACAAAGTCTACTGCTTCAGTTTTTCTAATGGCAATTTGCATATACTCCAGAATGTCATAAAGAGTGATCAGCTTAACAGCAATTACTTGCTAAGTTGATATTTGCCTAGAAAATGAACTTTAACCCCCAAAACACATTTCAACATCATTGCAGTCCTGCCTTAAAAGGAGCAGCTAACATCGTTTTAGTGATTGTTCCATTAACACAGGTGTGGGTGTTGATGAAGACAGGGTCAGTCATGATTAAGTAAGAATGACACCACTGGACACTTTAAAAGGAGGCTGGTGCTTGGTATCATTGTTTCTCTTCAGTTAACCATGGTTATCTCTAAAGAAACATGTGCAGCCATCATTGCACTGCACAAGAATGACCTAACAGGGAAGAGTATCGCAGCTACAAAGATTGCACCTCAGTCAACAATCTATCGCATCATCAAGAACTTCAAGGAGAGAGCTTCCAATGCTGTCAAAAAGGCTCCAGGGCGCCCAAGAAAGACCAGCAAGCGCCAGGACTGTATCTTAAAACTGTTTCAGCTGCGGGATCGGACTACCAGCAGTGCCGAGCTTGCTCAGGAATGGCAGCAGGCTGGTGTGAGTGCTTCTGCACGCACTGTGAGACGGAGACTCTTTGAGCAAGGCCTGGTTTCAAGGAGGGCAGCAAAGAAGCCTCTTCTCTCCAGAAAAAACATCAGGGACCGACTGATATTCTGCAAAAGGTACAGGGAGTGGACTGCTGAGGACTGGGGTAAAGGTACAGGGAGTGGACTGCTGAGGACTGGGGGAAAGGTACAGGGAGTGGACTGCTGAGGACTGGGGGAAAGGTACAGGGAGTGGACTGCTGAGGACTGGGGGAAAGGTACAGGGAGTGGACTGCTGAGGACTGGGGGAAAGGTACAGGGAGTGGACTGCTGAGGACTGGGGGAAAGGTACAGGGAGTGGACTGCTGAGGACTGGGGAAAGGTACAGGGAGTGGACTACTGAGGACTGGGGAAAGGTACAGGGAGTGGACTGCTGAGGACTGGGGGAAAGTCATTTTATCTGATGAATCCCCTTTTCGATTGTTTGGGACATCTGGAAAACAGCTTATTTGGAGAAGAAGAGGTGAGCGCTTCCACCAGTCTTGTCTCATGCCAACTGTAAAGCATCCTGAAACCATTCATGTGTGGGGTTGCTTCTCAGCCAAGGGAATTGGCTCACTCACAGTCTTGCTTAAAAACACAGCCATGAATAAAGAATGGTACCAGAATGTCCTCCAAGAGCAACTTCTCCCAACCGTCCAAGAGCAGTTTGGCGCCCAACAATGCCTTTTCCAGCATGATGGAGCACCTTGCCATAAAGCAAAGGTGATAACTAAATGGCTCAGGGAACAAAACAGAGATTTTGGGTCCATGGCCTGGAAACTCCCCAGATCTTAATCCCATTGAGAACTTGTGGTCAATCATCAAGAGACGGGTGGACAAACAAAAACCAGCAAATTCTGTCAAAATGCAAGCATTGATTATGCGAGAATGGAAGAATGGAAGAATGGAAGAATGGACGGCGATCAGTCAGGATTTGGTCCAGAAGTTGATTGAGAGCAGCCAGGGAGAATTGCAGAGGTCCTGAAGAAGAAGGGTCAACACTGCAAATATTGACTTGCTGCATTAACTCATTCTAACTATCAATATAATCTTTTGGTCTCATAATATGATTGCAATTATATTTCTGTATGTGATATAAACATCAGACAAACACAAATAAAAACCAGAGGGCAGCAGATCATGGGAAAATATCATTTTGGTGTCATTCTCAAAACTTTTGGCCATGACTGTACACACTTTCAAACACACACCCACCGACACAAGACCCAACCCGGAGCCCTGGACTGGTGGTAGGGCCAGTCACAGTGGGTGGGACGTAGGTCAGGTGACGAACCAGGTACAAAAAGGGAACGCTGGGAGGAGTTAGGTAGTGAGCCAGAGTGAGCCGACCAGAAAAGACCAAGTAGGTCGGAGAAGGCTGAGCAGAAAAGACTGAGTGACACTTCCCTGAGGGTCTGGGCTCTCTGGAGGCGCAGAATTCTGCGAGACACCATTCCCTGGAGAGAAAGCCCGCTCCATAGCCTGCAGTCCAAAGGAAAGGAAAGACTGAGACCGGACCAGTGCAGCTGGGTCCCAGGAAGACGGCAACGCTGGCAGACTACTGGCAAGACAGACTCCCCTGACGTACCTGGGTAGTTACACGGGTAGGAGAGAGCCCGGTGATCCCTTGCGAGATAGGGACATCCAAGGCTAGGCTGGGACCAGAGAGTTGGCTCTGGGTGACCGTAGCTACACGCCGGTACACGGACACACAGACGGGGAGGCACAGATTCCAGGTCTGGTCACCCAACACACGGGCTGGAGAAACAGCAGCATATAGGACCCAGGCTTGCTACCCATACCCTGGGAGAAGCCAAACAAGGGACCGAGCTGCCTTCATACAGCCCGGAAAAACAGAGGAGAGGAAAGCCTGAAAGGTTTCAGAGAGTGAAGGGTTTCAGAGAGGAAACCTGGCAGCAGAGGGTTCAGAGAGTGTAGAGAGTTAATTGTGTAAAATAACTGCACTGTAAACTATTTGAACTGAGAAAGAACTGCAAGTAAAACCCGGTGAACCCTGCTTAAGTCTCCGTGTGTGATTCCCTGCACCTTGAACTGTAGATACATCTTACAACCTGTCAGGAGCAGCCCCGACCCACGGCGGGCTCATCCATCTAGCTGCAGCACCATCCATCCATCCTCCTGGCGGGAATAGCAGCAGCGGTGGTCCCCTCACTGACCACAACCCATGGGTGGCGTCACGACAAACCCCTGTAAATATTCTCTTTTACTTGTGGGCTCGGGACATGGTCCGGACCAAGACCGCCGTGATCTCCCCCGTGGTACCGAGTACCCTGTCCCAGTGGGCTCCACCGTGGTACCGCGTACCCTGTCCCAGTGGGCTCCATATGACGGTACACTTACACGTCGCAACATTGCATGCAATTTCACTGGCAATTTGCTGGTTGCAGTGAAATCATGGACACATTGTTCTTTTTTGTTGCTGTGTACAAATGGAACAAAGTGTCCATGATTTCACTGCAACCAGCAAATTGCCAGTGAAATTGCATGCAATGTTGCGACGTGTAAAGGTACCCTGAGAGACAGAATCTAAAAATAAATTCCTGGAAATCACATTGTATGAATTTTATACAATTAAATTGCATTTTATTGCATGAAAAAAGTATTTGATACAATAGAAAACGAAGCTTAATATTTGGTACAGAAATCACGGTTTGGAATTACGGAGGTCAGATGGTTTTAGTTCCTGACCAAGTTTACACACACTACAGAAGGGATTTTGGCCCATACAAATCTTCTCCAGATCTTTCAGGTTTCAGGGCCATCGATGGCCAACATTGAGTTTCAGCTTCCTCTAAAGATTACTTTGGTTTATGTTTGGAGACTGGCTAGGCCACTCAAGGACCTTGAAATGCTGCTTATGGAGCCACTCTGTTGCCCTGGATGTGTGTTTCAGGTCATTGTCATGCTGGAAGATACAGCCACGACCCATGTTCAATACTCAAGGGAAGGAGGTTGTTGTCCAAAAACTTGTGATACATGACCCCATCCTCCATTCAATATGGTGCAGTCATGTTGTCTCCTTTGCAGAAAAATACCCCCAAAATATGAGTTTTTCACCCCCATGCTTCATGGTTGGGATGTTGTTCTTCTTCCCCCTGCACTGTGATCACTGAATGAGCAGAGTCAGCGGCGGGTAAGCATGAGGGCGTCATCACTGACACCTTTGCCATAGTAACCTAATAAGCAGTTACTATGGCAATGATGGCCGTGGCGACAGAACAGCGGCTCCGGAATGAGCGGCTCATACAGGAGCCGCAGGAGTGAAGGCCCTGCTGACCAGCGCTGGTTACCGATAACAGCAGAGCTGGCAAGCAGGGAGTTAACTCTGCTCTCACCGCTGCTCCAGTATGAGCGGCACATTCAGTGATCACAGAGCAGGGGGAGGAAGCGTTCTTCCTCCTCCTGCTTTGTGATGTAGCAGAGCTAAACATTTGGAGAAGAAGACAGAAGAAAGAAGGTACTTTGTGAGACCCACTGGGTCTCACAACTGTGCTAGGTGAGTGAATTCATACCCACCACATACATTAGTGTCACTAGTGATAGGGCACTATTGCGCCTCTTGTTCCCCCCCCTATTTTTCTAAGAAGAAAGAAGGTGGCTGTGGGCTGTTGTTCTTTAGCCTGGGGGAACCCAATAACAATGGGCCCTCACCCCGCTGGGAATACCAGCCCTCAGCTGCCTAGTTTTACCTTGGCTGGCATAGAAAAATAGGGCGAAGCCCACACGTTTTTTTTTGCCAGCCACGGAAACTTAGGCAGCTGAAGGTGGCAGCTCACAGCTGTCTGCTTTCATCGGGCTAGACTTAAAATTGCTGCAAAGCCCCACACATTTTTTTTTTTATATTTATTAATTTCACACCCTATAACGCCATACACTAATGTGTACGGCAATCAAGCAGAATCACTGTCCAGACAAGCACTCTGACTACAACAGCCAATCACTGAAGCTCTCAAACAGTGTGAGCTTCTCTGATTGGCTGTTTGTCTGACAGTGCAGTGAATATGTAATTAGCTTGATGGGCATCCCAGGAAGTAACAGCGGGAGACAGGTGAACCCTATCTAGTTATTCTATCCTATGTATCCTGTATATTCTTATCTCTACAAGAAACACCATGTTAAAATCGCACTCCCTATGCTTTCCCTGTGCTGTCGGTGTGTGCGGTCCGTGATTTTTGTCGGACCCATAGACTTGCATTAGCGAGTCTCGTCCTACACTCGCATGAAATCACAGCATGTTGCGAATGAGGCTGGTTTCACATTGCAATTATTTCCTGTCTGTGGGGATCCTACTTTTTGCAGGAAAAGGATCGCATCGGAGGTGACCTCAGGATGCCATTTCTGTGTCCGGGTCCGTGATTTTCACGGATCCGGACACAGAAAGCCTGAGTCTGCAAAGTGCAGGCAAGCCGGGCACTATCACTCCCGCAATGTGTATATATATATATATATATATATATATATATATTGTGATGTAGCGATCACGGAGCGGGCTGGGGTACACACACTTAGCAGCACAAAATCATAAACACAGCAACAGTCTCTGCTAGGAAATAGGTCCAGCCAGTTTATTCAGGACAGCATAAACCACACTGTGCAAATTAGACATGAGCCTTTCTTCAGCTTTCTAACAGCATACAGTCTGTTACCTCACACAAGGCCTGTAGACAGTCCACACAGGCCTCCAGGACCTGAGCTCTCCATGCTCAGTTTCTGTCTATGACTCACCGTGGCCGGGGACTCCGGTTTAGACAGGAGTTTGCTTCTTCCTCCTTGTCACGGTGTGCCGCGCCTGCCGGTAGTGAGGACCGGTTGAGTGCAGATCAAAAATGATGAGACATCTTGTGGGAACAGATTAAGGGGTTAATTTGTCGTGACGCCACCTATGAGTGTTTTGGTAAGTCTTACCGACGCTGCGGGGCCTCCGGGGGATGGATTGCAGCAAGATGAAACGCTCCCCACAGGCTGAGCGGTGATCCCCGGAGGCTGGAGCTGCTTAAGATGTTGTGCGGCAGCTGCGGTTAGCTTGAAGTGCGGACAGACAGTTCATAAGAAAGCACGGACACTGTAAGTCTCTGTAACGGGTTCTTTACTGTAACCAGCAGGCAGTACATGGTATACAGTTTGTAGGTAGTGGACCGGGTGGACTCAGCAATGACCAGTGTGTTCTCAGAGATCCATGGTGTTCCTCCATTCTATCTAAGTAAGTTGCCGTTGTCGCCCAGGAATACCAGGTCGGGTACAGGGAGGCTGCTTGAATGCCCTATCCAGGGTATACGTTCCGGATGCTTTGGGGAGCCTTGGGTCCCTTGGTGGGTACACCGCTGGTTAGACGACTGGATTTGGGGTGGTGGGGTGTTCCTGTAAAGCGGTCCCTCCACTCTTCTGGTTCGCATAGCAGAGCTGAACTGCTGCTAGCTTTGGTACCAGCAAACCGGCTGTAGATTGGGCACGGGAGTTTTTGGACCCGCATGTTGATGCCCGTTGTTCAGTTGGTAATGCACCGGGAGTAATGGTGCTCAACCGTAGTGGCGATAGGGAGATGGCCGGTAGAAGGTGGCCAGGGGGCCGCACGAACCGTGCAACCCCCTCTCCTAGATTGCAGAGCTGGGAGTCTGCAGAGAGTCTTCTAGGTTGCTGTTACTTCCTCAGACTCGAGACTAGAACTCTCTAAGACTGGACTAAACTTCCACTACACACTACCCTTGCACTCCGCCCACCAGGACCTGATTGGCCCTCTATGCTAGGTGATGCATGCAGGGTATGGATCTCTGAGTTAACTGTGTGATTGCTGGGTCAGAGAATATTGCTGCTGCATTTATGGCCGCAATACCCTCCTGTGACGCACTCGTTGCAGGGCGCCACATCTGTCTCTCCCATGTCAAAACCAGACTCCATTGATGGTGGGTTTACACACACCAATTTATCTGTTCAATCTCTGAACCAATCTTTGGTTGCAGTGAAATCATGGATACATTGCTCCATGTTGTACACAGCCACAAAATGGAACAATGTATCCATGATTTCACTGCAACCAGAGATTGGTTCAGATATTGAACAGATAAATTGGTGTGTGTAAACCCACCATCAGACATCCTGAGACACACCCACATCTCCAGCAAGTTGCAAGCTTAACTCTTGCTATGCTGGCAAGACATTCACAAAAACAGTGCAGCAGACTTCTGCCTGTGTGGTGTATACCATCCAAGCAGACCATGGGTGGCCACCATACCACAATATATATATATATAGAAGATCCAAAAAACCAGGCAGCACTCCTTCATTTAGTGAAGTGGACGTTTATTCCACCACCCCATGTGATGCGACGTTTCGGAGCAAGTGACTCCTTTCTCAAGCATAGTCCATACACAGATCAGACAGCCTCATATATAAAACAAGCTCATTATCACTGGGGAACAATTTGAAAAAAATTTTCTGTTGAGTTAGGTTTTTGAGCTGATTTATACTAAAATTGGCATGCTGATTCCAAAAATGTAGTCAGTTTTTTTCTAGCACATCAAGTTTTTCCTCCACAACTTACCTGCCAGAGAAGCACAATTGCACTGATATCTGTAATAAGACTTGTTATCTGATTACAATTCGACTCATATAGAGCTACGTGGCAACTTGTAAGAGTAGTCACAACTGAGACATGCCTATTTCTTATATATTTCATTTTTTTGTTCATATTTGTACTATTTAAAAAGAAAAAAACACTTTTTAGGTACAGTAGTTCACATATTTTTGAGAAGACAAAAATCCTATAGTTCAAAAACTTGACGTGATAGAGAAAAACTGAGATCATTTCTGGATTCAGCATCCAAAAATTAATTAAGAACAGTTGTCTGACCTAACTCCTAAAAAATTGTGTTCCCCAGTGCTTTATTAGTGCTTTTAAGAAGATCACACTGTAAAGTATGATCTATTAGTTATACATATCAAGTGCTATAGTGCCATAGTGTAAAGTGCTTCATTAGTGCATATGTACAGTGCAAAAGTCCCTGAGTATCACTCAGTTACAGTAGCTGCAGTATCATAGTAGTTAATTGCCCATTTATGACAATATAGTGCAGCTGTGGAATAAAACAATGTTTTCACTTTACCACAAGCAGTTTTGCAGAGCTCTCCCCCGCCATCTACCTCCTGCAGAGACCTTCGGCGTTTTCCGGGTTCTAATGCGCATGCGCACACTACTTCGCGTCATCTGACGCTGTAGATCTATTGCGAGCGCATGCGCTCACCGCCGCCATGTTGCTTACTGGCAACAGCGGTGTATTTGCCCTACTCCATCCTCTCCTGCTATTATTCATAATAATCTTACTCACATAAACGCCAAGCACTCTTTAATGCTCCAGGGGACCCACAATCATACCTAACATAATGCCTAAGGGGAGCCAGCGTTCCCCCATAGGAACCAGCACTAAGGATTTAGACAATCAGTCCGCATCCCCAGACTAATTACCCATGTAAAGGCAAACCAACAAACATCCTGGTCCCACAAAGAAACATAGCTGAGGCATTTTTACATTTTTACTATGCTTTTATTAGTTAGTTTTTACTAGAGATTCTCTACAATGGATGGTGTTTTTTCAGGGGTCTGCTACTGGTCCACTGCCTGTGAAAAATAAAAATATTTAATACTTTAAATAACAGCAGTATTACATATGTTATAAAAATACATCATATACACCATAAATATGAAATGGAGTATCTGGAAAGGATTTTCTTCTGGGACAAATTGCCTCTTTATATTAAATTATGAATTTTAAAATCAACATTAAGGCCATCTGGTCTTATGGTGGGTTTACATGTTGCGATATCGGCGTCCAACTCCGACCAAAAGTCACGTGGTTCGGGCGTTGGACCCGATATCGTTCGTGCGTTGTACGGTGTGAACATCCGATACGATGCAGGAACGATGGTAAACCGATATCGGGGGTCGAATGAGCGTGCTATTCAACCGCCCGATATCGGATGCCGGTTGGAGCCGGATCGTCCTGTGTGACAGCCCAACTCCGATGTGTAGTACAACGTCACCCATTCACTCCCATGTTAAATGGTCGTTCCTGGGTCGGGGGGCGTAGACATCGTAGGGACGTTGTATCCCGATATCGCAACTTGTAAACCGCCGATGCGATTCAGGGAAAACCGGGCACTAAATGCGCGCTCCCGCGCCGTTGTATACGATATCGCGACGTGTAAACCCACCATTAGGGTTTTGAGCCTAAAGATCCACTCTAATTCACGTCTCTTTAATAATGCTACTCTATCTCCTCCTCGCCTTTGTGGTGGTGTATGGTCAATTATCCTGAATCGTATGTCAGTGTCCGCGTGACCTTTGGCTAAACAATGTTTCGGAACCGGGAAACCAACCTGTTTTTCACGTATTGAAAATTTATGTTGAGTAAATCTGGTTTTAAAACTGTAGGTGGTCTCTCCAATATACCAAAGGCCACACGGACACTCCAGCATATAGATCACAAATTCAGAATCACATGTAAGGAAGTGATCAATTTTATATAACTTGTTGGCACGCGGATCAGTAAAATCGTTTCCCTTCAGCATAGCTCTACAATGAATGCACGAAAGGCAGGGGAAACACCCTTTTCTTTCAACACCTGTTGAATATCTCTGTTTGTTCTTTTTCAAAGATCCAATATCAGATTTAATCAACTGATCTTTAAGATTCTTATTTCTTCTGAACGAGAAGAGGGAGGGATTCTTAAATTCTTCAATCGTTGGCAACCCATTAGTTAGAGTGTTCCAATGCCTACGTATTATCTTAGAAATAGAACCACTCTCCTCACAGAATGTCGAGACAAAAGGAACTCGCTGCGTTTTTTCTCTGTTTTTGTGTATCAACAATTCTTGTCGTTCACAACTATCCACTACATTTCTATGTTTCTTCAAAAGCCTCCTTGGATAGCCCCTTTACAGGAATTTATCAGTCATTGCATCTAGAGAAGTTTTGTTTTGGATCCTCTGTTTGGACGGCTGAGCACCGTTACAGGACTTTGCACCGATAAGATAAGATTGTGCTGATTCTATTTTTCTACTTTGTATATATATATATATATATATATATATATATAGATAGAGAGAGAGAGAGAGAGAGAGATGATCTAGGGTCGAGATGGTGTCTGCCCACTTAGTAGTGGGGTAGGGAGAACAAGGAAGGCAGGGATGTCAGCGGTAGGACTCATCGGACCTGAAGTCACTTTGTCGCAGTCGATGAGCAAACAGACATTGGCCAATGTATGTACTAAGAACTTCAGAAATAAAAAAATAAGAATTTTGAGTTTTTTGAAAAAAAACGTAAGTTTTTAAACTTTTTTCTCATATACATACAGCTTGTTAGCATTGTACATCACTAAGTGCTGCAGAGTATTTTTCTAATTTTTTTCTAGTTATATATATATATATACATTGGGGGAGTGAAGTTAAGTAAAAGCAAGTGTTAAAAATAAAAATATATATGCTCACCTCTCCAGCGAGTCCCCCGATGCCTCCATCTAGCTCCTGAGGGTTGAAGGACCTAGGGAGGCAGGGCTAACCGATCAGCTAATCGGTCACACCACCGCAGTAACCGCTCATGTGACCGATCAGATGATTGGTCAGCCCCACCCAGCTCAACCATGGAAACCATGGAAGATTGATGCCGACATCGGGGGACACGCAGAGAGGTGAGCATATATATTTTTTATTTTTAACACTTGCTTTTACTTAATTTCACTTCTGCAATGTATGTATATACATTGCGGAAGTGAAATTAGACGGTGCAGAGCAGTTTTAGTGTACTGAGCATGCTCAATACACTAAAATCGGGTCAGAGAATCGATCCTGTGTTTTCTCAGACCCGTGCTCCATAGGCCCCCATGTTAATGGCCACGGATTGGGTCGGATCCGATCCGATTTGGTCCGCTGTGCCCAAAATCGGAGCAGTCTCCGATCTTGGGTACAGCAAAAAAACAGACACAATCAGATCCGACACAAATCGGATGGCATTAAGGCCAATAGGGATACATGGGGCCAAATCGGATCCGACAACGGACAGCCACGGATACCAGAAAATCGCAATGTGAAAGCAGCCTAACTCCTCATCCAAGTGCCGAACGAGGAAAAAAACGTCCGACACTCGGAAATGTGTTCTCGGATATTGACTAACATTGGTCCGACTGCAATGCGATTTTTACTTGCATTGCAGTCGGCCGAGTTTCACGCCAGTGTGTCTTGCCCATGGTGGCGGTTGGAGTGTGATTCAGTGTGTGGATAGGAGTCTTTTATACAGGTAACGAGTTCACACATGAGCAAATAATACAGGTGATGAAGTGCAGAGGGAGAAAGACTGATGGTGGGTTTACACGTTGCGATATCAGCGTCCAACTCCGACCAAAAGTCACGTGGTTCATGCGTTGAACCCGATATAGTTCGTGCGTTGTACGGTGTGAACGTCCAATACGATGCAGGAACGATGGCAAACCGATATCGGGGGTCGAATGAGTGTTCTATTCAACGGCCCAATATCGGATGCCGGTTGGAGCCGGATCGTCCTGTGTAACAGCCCAACTCCGATGTGCAGTACAACGTCCTCCATTGACTCACATGTTAAATGGTCATTCCTGGGTTGGGGGGCGTAGACATCGTAGGGACGTTGTATCACGATATCGCGCTGTGTAAACCTCCGATACGATTCTTTGAAAACCCGCGCTGTTGGATCCGATATCGGAACGATATCGCGACGTGTAAACCCACCATAAGTCTGGCTTCACATCACAATTTTTGCACATCCATGGTGATCCTTGAATTTCAAGGATCACACGGACAGGCACGGATCTGTGCCAACAGATGCCACTGATGCCCACGGATCCATCATCACTTAGCAGAGATAGGGATGTACCTTGCTTCTGAGTATGCGCAATACAGCAAATCGGATCTGTTTTACGAATCCGATTTTTTGATAGATGTGAGATACATAGACTCCCATGTTATGTAACGCAGAACGCAACAGATCTGTTACAGATCCGTGGTGTCCGATTTGAGTCAAGGAGACCAAAATCGCAGCAGGCTATGATTTTGGCTCCGCGTCTAAATCGTACAGCCACGGATGGTGCTAAAATCGGATGCCAATAGGGACACATCCGATGCGATCCGTTACCCATAGGGATACATGGGAGGCAAAATCAGATCGGTGTGTATCCGTTTTGACACATACTGTATATCCTCTATACACAGAATCTTCTGCTTTGGATCATGTGAAATTCCACATATCTGATGTTTTTTGCCAGACGCTCACAATTTCTGGATTATTGGATGTCTCCAAAGAGTAATTTTACTGTTTGTAGTTTTGATAAATTCAGTTATGGAATATGATTGATAATACGATAATGTGAACAGTAAATTGTCCTGATCGTTTTTTGGATAATATTTGTGTTTTGCTGCATAATCTGATATATTTTAGCTGGAAAATTGATCCTCGGAGAGACCTAAGTGTCTTGTAAAATCCTGATTTATAAGAAGTCTTCAGATTTTCTTGGAGTCCTCTGACTTGCCAAAATTCTTTATAGGAACCTTGGGATATATTGGGCCTGTCTCCTCCTTTACCGGAAGGACACAACGTCTACGGAGCTGAAAATACAGCTTATGTCAGGCGTGAAGGTTTGTTTTGTCGTCAAAGAGGCTGCTACAGAGGCGAACTAAACTGGGAAATACTAGGAGACACTAGGCAAACATCGTGGCATGCAGCCCATAAATATGAAATAAGTAAAAGAAAAAACAACAACAGCTTGTAGTGCGCCTATACACATGGGGCTGTTAACGGGCGGTTCTTTTGCATTTAAACTCACCTGGTCTGGTTATAAACCACAGCCCGTAGATAAGCTTATTAATTTGAAGCAGCAGAATCCTTCGGTTCCGTCCTCGTGCTTCCTACGAGGTCTTCTCCGGGGAAACACTAGTGCCGGGCGGCGTCACGCGTCTAGTAAAGGGGCCGATCCAGCTGGCGTCTTTTCAGGTCCTCTCCCTCCTCTGCAGCTCACTCCACCACTCTCCCCATAGGGAGTCAGAATGATACAAAAAGATGGAAGCGTGATGTATGTTTGGGCGCTGAGGTAAGGAAGATCTCTGATGCTGGCTTCTTTTCCGGACTTTATTAAAATAATTGCAGTTATAATTATTCAAGCTTAAGGCTCTCAAAACCCACGATGCATTTCGACGTGCATACACGTCTTTCTCAAGTGAAAGACGTGTATGCACGTCGAAATGCATCGTGGGTTTTGAGAGCCTTAAGCTTGAATAATTATAACTGCAATTATTTTAATAAAGTCCGGAAAAGAAGCCAGCATCAGAGATCTTCCTTACCTCAGCGCCCAAACATACATCACGCTTCCATCTTTTTGTATAAATATGAAATAAGGCATTTACTATCACCACCAACATTGAAGGAAAGGCGTACAGCTCCATGCACCCTCCAGAAACTAATCTAACGCACAAACCAATAAGGGACCATTGTCCCTGTCTGTGAAAGCGAAATATCTTCTGAGCGCAACTAGCGTAAAAAAGACCAAAGTACTGGTCGAAACGCATTGCATTTGAGTTACCTTTATCTTGAAGTTTGGAACCGTGCTAACCCAGGTAACCACAGGCTCACCTACAGCATGGATGGGTTTCCACAGCGGGTACACAGATAGACAACACCTTCCACCCCAGCACAGTAGGGGGAGTACAGCCTGCTGCTTTTTGGCAGGATCCCCTATAAATACTGGAGCTGGGGGCGGAGTTAGAGAGAGTGTGCAGACGCTACAAGAGCTGTGAAGACGTATTGGTGGTCAGTGCTGCGTTAGGCTCGGGCCAGTTACTCTTAGCAGCCTCTCCAGCAGTCCTGCAAGGCCCAAGAGTGGGGCGTAAGGCAAGGAGAAGAGAAAGGACAGTAGGGACCGAGGAGCCAGCGTTAAGTTCACCCCTGAACAACACACCGGACACCAGAGTCTGAGTCTACTGGAACGCATCGGGCCCTGTAGAAAATACCGGTACACCGTGGAGACTCTAGTCTCCTGGGCATCTGTGCAGTCACATACCAGGGAGCCAGGCACCGCAGAGAGAGAAGCAGTGGTAGTCAAGCGAGGGTATCCCGACGACAGCACAGGTGAACAGAGAGAGCAGAAGAGGCCAGCCAAGTTCTACATAGGCGGGGGCTTCACACACACGGGGAAAGCAACAAGGAGGCCTTATACCCCCTCACTGTGGAGACCCAGAAGTGCACCCCGAACACCCAGCAGTGCTCTGGACATCTACCTGCAACTACAACAGTAGATAAGGTAAAAGAACAACCAGCGGTGTGTGTGTCAGTTCCTTACCCGCGTCCCTGTCAGCCCCAGAGACTGTCTTGTCTTCCAACAGCCTGGCCAACTCCCTGCTCCATTCCTCATCAGCACCTCCATTACCACCGGTGCATCCCTGCCCCGGAGGGCCAGCTCCACCTGCAAGGAGCTGTACCATCTTGGCCGCTATAACATTGCCCTCCAGAGGTCTGAAGCAGCGCTGCTGCTCAAACACCAGAAGCTGCGGGTGGTGTCATGTGAATTTTATAAACTCCCTTTCTCCCATTTCAACTACCCCTTTTTAAAAGAAGACCACCAGGGCCACGGGTCTGGGCAGGCCACCAGTGACAACCCAACAGCAGCAGAGGCCTAGCCGTAGGCTGAGAAGCACGTCCTAGTTAGGGCACACTGACCCTTTAAGAACCTTGAGGATGCGGCGTGCGCTGCCTAAGCATGCTCCCAGGAGACCTGTGAAGTCAGTACAGACCATGGGATCAGGAAGTGACTGAAGAGGACCATGCAGATGCAGCAGTGGAAATGCCGATACCACAGTGCTGGACTCACAGAGTAACTGATAGTGTGGTGCCCCACTGGTCAGTGCGCCACATTAGGGGTACTGCACCCACAAACGAGTGTGCAGCTATTCCTGTCACAGGGGAGGGTTAGGTTTGCAAGTAGATCCCATCCCAGCACTCCCACACTTAACCTAGGGTAGACGGGTAGTCCCAGTCCGATTGGCGGAGTTAGGGGAGGAGGGAAGAGAGTGGAGTTTAGTTTGCCTTAAGGAACGAAGCAGAGGGGAGAGAGAAAAGGAGACTCCCAGGGAGGGGGCCTAGAAAAGAGGCACCCCGGGAAAAGAAAAAGGGGACCCCAGAGCGGGGCGTCCATACTTCGGGGGGGCCCTAGCCCATCTAACGGAGTACTGGCTTGGAGGTTACGGTGCAGGGTGTTCAGCCCCTGAGCCGTCCACAACGGTCATCACGGGTCAGTTCATCATCCCGGACACCCTGTCTAGAAAGTGCAGCCTCGCCAGGATCGCCCACCAAAGGTCGGGCCCCTTCAGAAAGGGAGTAGAAGAGGATCTCACAGGACCCCAACGGGCCTGGTATACAAGAGTGCTGTGCTGGGGCAGGTTTTAGCAGCAGTACACAGTATTGACAAGAGAGAGTATACTACGGGATCCGTTGATTGACCTGGCAACCCTCTGTGACTACCCGACCAGCTACCTGATTATAGACTGTTTGTGCTGTAACCTGAACTGCCATCTGAACTGATGCAGAGTAAAGTACCCGTGTAGAGCGAGAAAGCTTCGGTGTTTTCCTTTCACCTCAACTGCTGCACTGCTCCACAGGCAAACCTTACACTCCAAACAACAACCACTACCACAACTATCAGTGCTGGTCTGCCCCAGGGGCTCAACTCCACCTGCAGGGGGCTGCTCCATCCAAGCTGCAGTACCATCTCCCCCAGAGGTCTGAAGCAGCGCTGGTGCCCATCACCAGAATCTGCAGGTGGCGTCATGAGACAAACTATTACCATTCCCCCAACATTTTTAGGCTAATCACCAGGGCCACCGGTGACATCCCCTCTACAACAGCGCCCGGTTACCCGAGTCCTCATACACCCCTGGTGGAGGAGCAAGCTTCAAGCTGGAGAGGTAAAATTAGCTGGGTCAATAATTGGAGACAAAAGAAGAGGGACAAAACCAAGAGACATAGCAGACTCAAAGGAATAGTCTGGGACTGCACATCAACAAATGAAGTTGGGGATTTGGTCAAGATTTACTCTGTATTTTACTCATATAGCACCATCATCATCACTGTTTCCCATTGGGGCTCACAATATAAATACCCTATCAGCCTTTGTAGTGTTCCTAGACCTAGAGTTAGACAGCCACTAGCCACATATCATGGGTTCATGAGTCAAATATCATATCATGAGTTCATGAGCCAAATATCATATCATGGGTTCATGAGCCAAATATCATATCATGGGTTCATGAGTCAAATATCATATCATGGGTTCACAAACCACAGTTTGGGAATCCCTGATGTAATACAAACATGGAGGCATCTGATTGTCTCCAAATTTATTATACACTTGGACAACAAACCCAGCCATACAGCTAATGTCATTAAGAAGAACAAGGAGTCCTGGAGGTGATGATCCACAGAGCCCTGATCTTACATGGTCCCCTCTGTCTGGGATCAACAGACAGAAGGATCCGCAGAAACTTCAGACACAGAAGATCTGGGTTCAGGTCTCCAAGATGTTTGGAACAATCTCTTGCAAACTTCTTTCAATTTCTATGTGAAAGTGAAGTTTTTTCCGAGAAGAACAGATGAAGGCAATAGTCGGTCACCAAAAATTGATGAGCGTTACATTATTCTTTTTGTTCGTTTACTTTGTTCATTCACTTGAACTCTAGTGCCACCTATTGGAAGTGGCAATCCTAAAAATCAATATTGACCGTTTAAAGAACCTTGTGATATGAATTAGGATAAAAACGAAACCAGAATCTCATTTTGCAGACACTTTGTTCGGGGTATTGCTCCTTGTAAGTACAAAGCATGAGATCTGATTTGGCTAGGTGAGAGGCTAAGACTGGGCTCTAAGGGGTATGGTTTCTCCTTGTGGAGAGTGACGTTCCAGTATGAGGAGACTTAAACACCTTGCAATGCTTCTCTGGGCATTTTACTCTTCATAAGGAGAAATCTCACCACTTAGACCCCAGTTTTAGCCTCTCACCTAGCCAAATCAGTTCTCATACTTTGTACTGATGAGGGGCAACACCTCGAAACACTGTGTCTGCAAAGTGAGATGCTGGTTTGGCTTTTATCCTAAAGGCCCCGTTACACACTACGATATCGTGAACGATATTGTTGCAACGTCACCGTTTTGGTGACGTTGCTGCGATGTCGAAACAACATCATTGTGTGTGACACGTATCAACGATCAACGATAAGTCGTGGTGATGATTTATATAGATATAAGGGTTAGCACTACCTTTTGGCTGTCTGTGTGCAAGGAGAGAGAAACGAGAAAATACACATTAAAATTAAAGGGAACCAACCACCCCAAATGACCCCCCCGGACTGTTAATATGTGTCCCTACACCCAGCACACACATTTGGGGCAACCGTTTTTGCTAAAAAAAACTGTTTAGTAGAAGCTAAGATATAGCTTTATGAAGTTTAATAAATTCAGACGAATGGGTGTTACCTAGCTTTGTCTTCGTGCATTTCTTCGTGCCTGTCAGCCTCCTCTCCCCTCCTCCCTTCAGTGAAGCTCTTCTGTGCAAGCCGAAAATGCCCCGCCTGTCTGCTGCTGCCTGATAAATTATGCACGCCCATCTCTGCATCTAAGAGCCTGGCCGCGTCATGAAAGGGGCGGGGCTAGATCGCGTCATGCCGGGGCCCCGCCCCTTTCATGACGCGGCCAGGCTCTTAGCTGCAGAGATGGGCGTGCATAATTTATCAGGCAGCAGCAGACAGGCGGGGCATTTTCGGCTTGCACAGAAGGGCTTCACTGAAGGGAGGAGGGGAGAGGAGGCTGACAGGCACGAAGAAATGCACGAGGACAAAGCTTGGTAACACCTATCCGTCTGAATTTATTAAACTTCATAAAGCTATATCTTAGCTTCTACTAAACAGTTTTTTTAGCAAAAACGGTTGCCCCAAATGTGTGTGCTGGGTGTAGGGACACATATTAACAGTCCGGGGGGGTCATTTGGGGTGGTTGGTTCCCTTTAACAATTAAAATTTTTTAGTTGTAATGTGTATTTTTTAGTTTTACTGCATACATTTATAATAGAAGTTTTAAACTTTATATGCAATAAATTAAATAATTAGTAGACACATTTTTTAAAATATAACAGTACCCTGATCTATAATAAACTGTTCGTATTGGTACTGTACCGTATAGTCCTCACATTAAGTGCATGAAAATTTCTGAATAAACATCCCAAAAAAAGGGTTAAACAGATATACCTTGGTTAATCTCTCCTTCCACACAGGCAGCAAAATGTTAGCGCTAATGTGGCGCCCCACTGGTCATGTGTCACAGTTGGGGTGCTGCACCCATAAAAGAGTGTGCGGTTATCCCTGTCACAATGGGAATGCAAGGTGTGTAGGAGGCTCCCACCCCGGCACTCCCACACTCGAACCTAAGCAAATGGTTGGAGCCCAGTCCCTGGGGGGAGAGTTAGGGGAGGAGGGAGGTAGAAAAACGGGGAGTTTTAGTTTGCCCCGAGGAGAAGAAGGAAAATGAGCCCTGACAGAGAAAAGAGGTCTCCGAGGGAGGGGGCCTGAGAGAAGAAAAGGCAGCCCAGGAGAAGAGAGAGGGGACCCCCATACTGGAGTGCCCAGACTACCTTGGTCCACCACGGGGAGCCGACTCCGAGGACACGGTGCAGGAAGTCTAGCCCCTGAGCCGCCAATACCAGCTGTCGCGGGTCAGTCTACTGGCTCCGACACCCTGTCCACACAGCACCGCTACACCAGGATCGCCCACTAAAGGTCGAGGACCCCCTTCTTAAGAGCTGGGAAGCACAGGAACTCAACGGCACCCCAACGGGCCTGGTAGTAAGGAGGTAGTGCGAGGACAGGAATCAGCAACAGGACCTGGGATAGTCAAGAGAAGGCATATCAGGGGAGTCTCCGAGATATCTTGCAGCCCGCTGTGACTACCCGGCCGGCTACCTCACGAAAAGACTGTTTTTCTCTGTGAACTGTATTGCCACCAGAACTGTTCCAGTAAAGTACCCGGGTAGAGTGACAGAGTTTCCGTGTGTTTGTCCTCATACTGCATTGCTGATAATTTGCTCCTACAGACTGGATCCCCATCATCGGTGCATTACTGCCCCAGAGGCCCAGCTCCACCTTCAGGGAGCTGTTCCATCTAGGCTGCCATACCATCGCCCTCCGGAGGACTGTCTAGTCACCAGAATCTGCAGGTGGCGTCACAAACCCTTTATTCCCATTATACAATCCCTTTTTAAAAAGCATAGCCCGCGGGCATGGGTCTGGGCAGGCCACCAGTGACATCCCAACCTCAGCAAGGGCCCAGATACCCGAGTCCCCATAGTCCCTGGGGTGGCACACTAACCATTATATCTATATAAATCATCACCACAAGTAGTACAAATACGCAGTACCACCCAAAGGGTAGAGCAGCAACTCAAGAATTTGCTAAATACCTGCTAGCTCCGGTGTACTTCCTAAATAAAATTCTATCAATGATAAGTCGTTGATTGTAGATTTATGGCCGAACCATAAATCTATCGTTGGTCTCCCGCTGGACGGCCAGCATCAGCGCGTCTGACAGCAGGAGACCAACGATCAACAAGCTCCCAGCATTACACAGAAAGCACTGGGAGCTGGTAACCATGGTAAACAGCGGGTAACTAAGTGCCGCACTCAACTTAGTTACCCACTGTTTACCATGGTAACCAGCGTTCTCGCTGATCCTGATCGCTGGTGAGTCTGCCTGTGTGACAGCTCACCAGCGATCAGTTCACTATGTGGCAGCGATCCATATCGTTGGTCAGATCGCTGCCACATCGTAGCGTGTAATGCAGTAACTACTCGTTTTGAGCATATCTGAAGCATAAAGTCAATCTTTTTATCTTCTGCGCAGACTTTTAGCAGCCAGATCTGTCACATTATATGCAGAAGGCTACAACCAATGTATACACTTGGATTTTCTGGAAATAATAAATTAGCCTCAGACCCATTCTAAGGCTCTTAGATGCTTCATATTTGCAGTAACTGGAGTTTCCTATTCGGATTATAAATATAAGTGCAGCTTCCAGGTCCTGCTGTGTCTCCATCCTACACAGCTGGGACACACATGACTTACACCAACATATGGACCTTATAATAATATGAATGCCAACACCAGCACACTTGCAAGTAATTATATTTATTCTCGAAACATATTACTAAGAAAGAAGTGATTAAGACTGGAACAGTGGGCAGCAACTAACAGAATAGTTTATAAAAGGAAGAAATGCAAAGTCCTACAGCTGGGAAAGAGAAATGAAAAAAAAAGAATATACTGAATGGGAGGAATAGGCTGAGCAAGAGCATGTGTGAAAAAGACTTGGGTATACTACGTATAAGATCACAGACTGAACAGGAGTCACCAGTGTGATGCAGCAGCAAAAAAAGCAAACACAATTCTGGGGTGTATTTACAGAAGCATGCAGTCTAGATCACGTGAAGTCATTATCCCCCTCTACTCCTCTTTGGTCAGACCTCATCTGGATACTGTGTCCAGTTCTGGGCTTCACATTATAAAAAATATATCAACAAACAGGAACAAGAATGACCAGAATGGGGCAAACCATGTCATATGAGGAACGGTTACAGGATTTGGGATTGTTTAGCTTGCCAAAAATAAGACTGAGAGGAGACTTAATAGCTCTCTACAAATATCTCAAGGGCTGTCACACTGTAGAGTGATCAGCTATATTCTAGGGCTGTTACACTGTAGAGTGATCAGATTTATTCTCATTTGCACAAGGAAACACTAGAAGCGATTGGATGAAATTGTATGGGAGGAGACACAGATTAGAGATTAGAAAAATCTTTTTGACAGTGAGGGTGATCAGCGAGTGGAACAGGCGGCCATAAGAGGTGGTGAGTTCTCCTTCAATGGAAGTCTTCACACAGAGGCTAGACAAACATTTGTCTGGGATGATTTAGTGAATCCTGCTTTCAGCTGAGGGTTGGACCAGATGACCCAGGAGGTCCCTTTACATGGTGACCCAGGAGGTCACTTCACATGATGACCCAGGAGGTCCCTTCACATGATGACCCAGGAGGTCCCTTCACATCATGAACCAGGAGGTCCCTTCACATGATGACCCAGGAGGTCCCTTCACATGATGTCCCAGGAGGTCCCTTCACATGATGACCCAGGAGGACCCTTCACATCATGAACCAGGAGGTCCCTTCACACGATGACCCAGGAGGAACCTTCACACGATGACCCAGGAGGTCCCTTCTCACGATGACCCAGGAGGTCCTTTCACAAGATTACCCAGGTCCCTTGACATGATGTCCCAGGAGGTCCCTTCACACGTTGACCCAGGAGGTCCTTTCACAAGATTACCCAGGTCCCTTCACATGATGACCCAGGAGGTCCTTTCACATGATGACCCAGGAGGACCCTTCACATGATGTCCCAGGAGGTCCCTTCACATGATGACCCAGGAGGACCCTTCACATCATGAACCAGGAGGTCCCTTCACACGATGACCCAGGAAGTCTCTTCATACGATGACCCAGGAGGAACCTTCACACGATGACCCAGGAGGTCCCTTCTCACGATGACCCAGGAGGTCCCTTCACATGATGACCCAGGAGGTCCTTTCACAAGATTACCCAGGTCCCTTCACATGATGACCCAGGAGGTCCCTTCACATGATGACCCAGGAGGTCCCTTCACACGATGACCCAGGAGGTCCCTTCACATGATGACCCAGGAGGAACCTTCACACGATGACCCAGGAGGTCCCTTCTCACGATGACCCAGGAGGTCCTTTCACAAGATTACCCAGGTCCCTTCACATGATGTCCCAGGAGGTCCCTTCACACGATGACCCAGGAGGTCCCTTCACAAGATGACCCAGGAGGTCCCTTCACACGATGACCCAGGAGGTCCCTTCACATGATGACCCAGGAGGTCCTTTCACAAGATTACCCAGGTCCCTTCACATGATGACCCAGGAGGTCCTTTCACAAGATTACCCAGGTCCCTTCACACTCCACCATTCTATGATTCTATGAAAATAAATACAAACTAACTTGCTAGAAACGTTTTCATGCTCTCAAATCAGAATTTGTTAAATGTAGTTTTTAAAGAAAACCAATCACCCAGTCTGAGATTTATGTAATCTCCATTGTCATAATCCTGGTGTGACTTCAAGGGAACCTGTCACTTGCCAAAAATATGTATCTTTTTTACCTGGTAAATATGCCCCAGAATCTGGCAATACTGTGTGTGGTTGCTATTAACATAGTGCAGAACAGCTGAGCTTTGACGCCTTACAAGCTACAGCTCTCATCTCAGAATGTGGTCTGCAGAGTTCTGCCTGATTACTAGCAACACTTCTCCAGCTTCCATCTCACAGGCAGCCAGTGTGGTGGGAGGGATGTACAGCTGAGCTGTCTTGTAAGCCAGAGGTCCTTAAAGGGATCCTGTCACCTGCAGAACGCCTCCTAAGCTACCAAAACATGTCCCTGCAGCATCCTATCACTCATCTCACACTCCTTTTGTCTCCTAAAAGCATCCTGTGAAAGTGCATAAAAACGTTTTAATACTTACTCATTAGTGATTATAATTAGCAGGGGCTGTATTCTTTAGTCACCAGGGCGGGCTGTATTGCAGGCTCCAGGATCCACCCTCTCTCTCTTTCTGTGTGCTCTGGTTGTGCAGGCTTTACCCTCCCCCTCTCTATCACTCACAGAATACAAATCATTAGTCCTGCCTTCAGCTCCACATCACAGCAGCACAGAGAGAGGGAGGGTGGATCCTGGAACCTGCAAAACAACACTCCCTGGTGACTAAAGAATATAGCCCCTGCTAATTATATTCACTAATGAGTGAGTATTAAAACGTTTTTATGCACTATCACAGGATGCTTTTAGGAGACAAAACAAGTGTGAGATTAGTGATAATATGCTGCAGGAACATGTTTTGTTAGCTTAGGAGGCGTTCTGGAGGTGACAGGATCCCTTTAAATGCCATCAAGAAACTTCAAATGTTTTAAAGAACTTTGAGTTCAGACCAGTAAACAAGTGCAATCAACAATATTGAAGTCGTTTAGCACTTGTTTATAGCAGGATGACGAAGAATGATGGCGCAGAGCGATAACTACCCTGTTTCCCCGAAAATAAGTCACCCCCGAATATAAGTCAGGGCAGGGCTGGCGCAGAATTTTCCAATATAAGTCATGCCCCGATTATAAGACAGGGTGACTTATTTTCGGGGAATATAAGACAGGGTACCGCTAAAGTGCCATTTTTGCATGTTTTACCTGTGTCCCCGCTGTCCCGCTGGCCCCGCTATCCTCCGTGGGCTCCCCTCTGCCCTCAGGTGCAGCCACAGGTCCGCAGTCCCCCGTGGGCTCCCCTCTGCCCTCAGGTGCCGCAGGTAACCCCGAGGGTATAGGGTTAATCTTGTGCGCCTGTCGCCCCGGCCTGACGTCACCGCTGCCGACAGGAGCTTCTGATTGGCCAGCGGCTCCCCAGCATCTCGAGCGCTGATTCACTCAGCGGCTCGAATGCTGATTGGCCAGAAGCTCCTGCATGAAGAAGCATCTGGACAACGCCCTGCACCGCGGAGGAATTCATAGCCCGAGGTCGCCATTACCCTAAAAAGTAAGGATGTTTCCTTGCCGACTTGCCCATTAAAACCGCAATTCTGCCGCACAGCCGACTTGCGGACAACTTGCGGCAGGTCCCCATACAATGTACGGTGCTGTATGGGACACTTGCGGCAAGGTGCGGTTAAGTGTCATTTTTTTTTTAAAATATAAGTCATACCCCGAATATAAGACAGTGTGGGACTTTTGGTGGTAAAATTAATATAAGACACTGTCTTATATTCGGGGAAACACGGTAGTAGATCAATCTGTCCCCTACAAATTCATGTTATCTACAGTACATCTGAAACTTGCGTGGGGCGATGTGCTGCTTGGAAAAATGATTTTTGTCCTGCCATATGCAAGCCTGCAGCCTCCGGTTTTACTAGCTAAGGCTTACAGTCCTGCCACTAGATCGGGGCCAGTCCCCTCTGTGACCTGTCCCTCTGTCCAACTCAGGTTGTGCCAGATTCGGGGCAAGTACTGTTACTTTTTTTCAGTTATTTTCAGCATGGCTGCTGGGTACATCCCCTTGCCAACCTCCGGTTCAGCGTTGTCTTTAGAACCTGGTTAGTGCAGTCAAGCCACGGTCGGAGCCCTTTCTTTCCTCTCTAGGTGTTCCTGTCTCTGGTGGTCTTTCTCTCTCTTCCAGCACTTTAAGGGGTAGTTCTCTTCTGAGGCAAGCGCGACACTACTTTGCTCCCCAGGCTCTCAGTGCCTCCTCAGCACAGAGCTCAAGTACTGGCGGCCAAGGTGCTGTTGTGTCCCCTCCCGGGCACTGCTCCCTAGTTCGGCCGCCTTCCCCAAGTTGTGTCGGTGTTCGGCCACAGCTCTCATTAGAAGCTTGGGGCCTCCGGTTCAACGGCTTGGGCATACAGCTTCCGCACCGTGTTCAGGTCTGGGTCCATGTCCACCAACCCCTCTGTTTCGTCAGATTCGGGCGTACGGGGATTGATGTCTCATCCGCACCCCAAAGGCTCTCGTCTTCTCCAACTGTCGGTCTTTCCGTCCCATGGACGAGCGTGGTCTTTTTGAACCTGGGTCCTCCCTCAGGGTCCACCCGTCATTCCAGGGGCCTACAGTTGTGTTTGTGTGTTTTTGCGCTCAACTGCACCACCCCAGCAACTAGAGAACAGAGGCACTACTCCCCTTAACCGCAGGAATGCAGTACCCGGTGGGGCGCCACATTCCCCCTTGGCAAAGGTTAGCTCTTCCCTGAGCAACCCGGTTCCCAGACACTCACAAAGAGTTTTTTTCATTTTTATGCATGCATTTTAACAATAACAATAACATAAATCAGCATTTTTCTTCCCTTTCGGGAAGTTCCGGTACTTAAACGTTGCAATTATGAAATAGTCCAGTCCTTCAGGGTTGTCATAGGGAAAAAAATCAAAAGTACAAAATGTCAGTAAAAAGTGCTCATTAAAAACAAAAACACAAGTCCACAGTCTCGTGAGCAGCATCCCCTACCGGGGCTCAAACACAGTTCTGGGTCAAAGTCCTCCGCCCAAGTACACAATTATTAAGTTGGGTTAACTATATACACATTTTATATTTTTGCAGCTTCCCGACACCTAACTAACCATTCTACAAACATTATTTACACTCTTCAACACGCTAACTAGTATTTACATGGGCTTTCTAGCTCTTACTTCAGTGGTTGGGGCCTCTTGCCTGCAAATCATCCTCCCCTCTGGAAAGTCTATCCGGCTCAGTGCACAGGGCTTGAGGCTGCAGGATTTTGTACACCCTCAACACGTACCAGCCCTGCCGTCCCATGCACCCTGTGCAGCTGACCTCCTCTCCGGAGCGGAGGTCTCGACCGGGGTGTCTCTTCGGGAGATACTACTCTATATCTCTCCTACTCACGAACACCTCCTGCTCCAGTCTGAAATCCTTTATGAACCCCCAGCCGTCTCGAAGATGAAAGTTCACGACCACACCGCGGCGCCGTTCCACCGGGTTTGGGACCAAGGATCTCCTTATACATGACTTCTCCTTCAGGTTCGCCTCCTCCTGCAGCTGTCTCTGCACCGTCCTCTCTCCTCCTCCTCGGCGGCTTGTCTCCGCTCTCAGTAGCCATCGTCATTCTCCGCCTGGGCCGCCACTGGACTCTCCGCTATCAAACTCTCGTGGGATGCCCAATGCTCCCGTCTGTTCTCGACCTCTGGCTGCTCCCTGATTCTGTGGCATTACCCTCTAACTGCAGTGGCTCCTCGCACGGTTCAGGTGTTACTGGCCGGCTCTGGTTCAGCGACTCCTCCGCAGGTGCTGCGGAGGTTCTTCTACTGGTGCCTCTGTTACGGGTGATTCAGGATTTGTGAGCCAGTTCTTACACAGTTCTTTCACAGTTCTATAAGACACATTAGACCCGGTGTTACTGGGTCGCTTGCATCCTGTTTGTGAAGCCAGGTTGACATGCCCACTCCAGGGCTGGGGAAGTGTCGGGAATCGGGCAGTTACTTGTTGTTCTCTTCACCACTTTTGGTTCTTTTCACGAGGACAGACGGGGGCAGAGAACCGGTCCCGTGACCCTGGCGGTGTCATTTTAATAAACGGGGGAAAGAGGACAGGGAAAGTCTGAAGGGAATAGGTGTATTCGTGATGCCACCTGTGGTATGCGACCAAGGCAGCTGAAGCTGCTTCTGAACCTCTGGGGACGGTGACCAGCAGCTTGGATGGTTCCGCTCTTCGCAGGTGGAGCACTGTCCCCAGGGCAGCGGGATGGAGGAGTCAGTTTGTATCTTGGCAGATGTTCACTGGGACGTCAGTATCTCGATGTCTCATATGGCCTCTGCGGCCAGTGGTCACCGCTAATAAAAGTCTCACACACCACGGCTGGAGTTCTCTTACTTTTACTCGTTTCTTTCAGCATGGCTGTCGGGTACGTCCCTCGCCAACCTCCGGTTCAGCGTTGTCTCCAGAAGTAGGTTAGTGCAGTCAAGCCACGGTCGGTGCCCTTTCTTTCCTCTCTAGGTGTTCCTGTCTCTGGTGGTCTGTCTCTCTCTCAGCACAATAAGGGGTAGTTCACTTCTGGGGCGAGTGCGACACTACTCTGCCTGCCAGGCTCTCAGAGCCTCCGCAGCACAGGCCACCGGTGCTGTTGTGACCCTTTCAGGGCACTGCTCCCCAGTTCAGCCACCTTCCCCAAGTTGTGTCGGGTGTTCAGCCACAGCACCCGTTAGAAGCTTCGGGCCTGCGGTTCAACGGCTCGAGCATACAGCTTCCGCACCGTGTTCAGGGCTGGGCCCCTGTCCACCAACCCCTCTGTTTTGTCAGATTCGGGTGTACGGGGATTGATGTATTATCTGCATCCCAAGGGCACTTGTCTTCTCCACCTGTCGGTCTTTCCCTCCCGTGGATGAGCATGGTCGCTACACTCTTGACTTCCACTCCACCCCGATGGTCTCCACTCTTCAACTCCTCCTACTACTACTAACTAACTACCTACACTTCCCTGGCCCCCTTTTTGAACCTAGGTGCTCCCTCAGGGTCCACCCACCATCCCAGGGGCCTGCAGTTTGTGTGTGTGTGTGTGTTTTTGGGCTCAACTGCACCACCACAGCAACTGGAGAGCAGAGGCACTATTCCCCTTAACAGCAGGAGTGCAGTACCTCTGGTGGTGGCCTTCCCGGTGGGGCGCCACACATACATTCTGATGTCCTAACAAATATACACACACACCACCAGACCATCTCCTCTTCAGCGCTTCCACAGAGTCCAGTATCTGCGGTGAAATTATGATCACAAAAGTCCTAAAGTCTACCAGAATTCAAGATCTGTGATGATATCATGTTAACATGACTAATCACATGATTGTGATATTGACTCACCGTAGCCGGGTTGTGCAGGTCTCGGGCTGTCGCTGCTCCCTGTCACGGTACTGCGCCCGAGGCTGTGTGGGCCCGGTGGTCCAGATCAATATAGTTGGCTGAACAGATAAGGGGTTAATTCTTGTCGTGACGCCACCTGCGGGAGTTCCGGTGATTTCACCAGCGCTGCTTGGGCCTCCGGGGGATGAAATGCAGCAAGATGGGACGCTCTCCACAGGACGAGCGGGAGACCCCGGAGCCAGGAGCTGCACAAGATGTTGTGAGGCAGCTCAGTTCCTTTCTGTATGCGGAGTGAAACAGTTCTTAAGAAACACAGACACCAATAGACTCTGCAACGGGTCTTTTACTGTAACCAGCAGGTGATACATGGTATACAGGTAACGGGTAACGGACCGGGTGGACTTGGCAATGACCGGTGTTTCTCAGAGCTCCGCGGTGTTCCTGCATTCTAACTTAGCCTAGGTGAGTTTCCGATGTCGCCTTTGTGTGCCAAGTTCGGGTACAAGGGACTACTTAAATTTCCCTGCCGGTGTGTACGTTCCGGTGTGAGGGGTAGCCTGGGTCCTTTTGGTGGGTACTCTGCTGGCAAGACGGCTCTGTTTGCGGCGGTGGTGGGGTACTCCTGTAGAGCGGTCCCTTCTCTCCTGGTTTGCATAGCAGTGATAAACGACTTGCTAGCTTCGGAACTAGTGATCCGGTTGTAGATGGGCGCGGGTGTATTTTGACCCGTAAGTGTTCGCCCAGAGTCCGGTTGTTTAGGCACCGAGTAATGGCGCCAACTGGTAGGTGGTCTAGGGGCAGCACGGGATAGTGCAGAGCCCCCTCTCCTACGTTCCTCCCGACCACGTTCTTCTTCTTTCTCCTTCTTCTACATTCTCCTCTCTCACACTCTACTCCTACACTCCGCCCACCAGGACCTTATTGGCCCTCTATTCTGATGTGCATGTAGGGTATGGAGCTCTGAGTTTTAACCATGTCATTGCTTAGTCAGAGAATATTACATCTGCAGTCTGGGAAGCAATACACTCCTGTGACGCACTCGTTGCGGGGTGCCACACTCCCCCTTGGGAAATTACGCTTGTCCCCAAGTGTCACGAAACCCCAACATTATAGAGAATTTTTACATTTTTATTAACAGGTAAATAAACACTTTTATTAATAACAGGTATGCATTTTTGTTTTTCTTCCCCTTTAGGGAGGCGCACGGCTTAAACTGTTGCAAGTAAACAAAACCGGTATAAAACAGGTTAACCATTGCGGACCCGGTGGGCGGTCTACTGTCCTTAATATAAGTCCAGGGCTTGCCGCCTGGCCTTCATACAAAGCGGGTAATGTTCAGGACAAAGTCACTGTCAATGTTCAAATAAAGTTATTTATGTAGAGAACAATCGTGAACCCGTATGGCAAACCATCCATCATAACATGCGTGACGCTCATACATGATAATGTCCCCACGATACAGATCACGGTCTGGATGTCCTCTAGGTAAATGCGGTTCTACATCGCGACGCCCCACAAATACTTCCTCATACACACCCTCCTCCCTGGCGAAACCCCACCCGGTAGACAGATTGAACGAGGTCACTCTACCTGTCTTGCGGAGTTCCTCAGGTAACGGGGGTTGACGACGGGCCTCGGAACGGGCTTGCATATTAGCCTGCTCTCGGGCCTGCCACTCCGCTCTGCGGAGCCAACGTACGTCGTCGTCTGACCGACACGGAGTGTGGACGTAGTCGCTGCGATGAGTAGATTGCTGACAGGCTTGACGTTGGCAGGATGCCTGGACGGGCACCCGGATAAGATGCTCAGGGGAAGAAGCTGCAGCAGCACCCGACCACTGTACCCGAGCTGGTTGCTCGGCCGAATCCTCCGCGTCATCTCCCCATTCGGCACCGGTGTAGCTGAGGTCTTTAGGATTACTGTGGGCCTCGTCGTCCTCTTCCTTTACTCCTTCCACGACTACATCGGGTTCGGTCTCAGGCGGAGATGCTGGGTCGGAGTCATCCGGATAGGTGGGCGTTGGGGCTGTGGAGTCCTCCTCGGGGTCATTCCACGGGGCTTCCAGGCTGCCCGCCTCCTCGTCTGCTACTTCAGCAGTGTTAGGAGGTGGTGTTTCTGCTTTGGTAACCGGGTAGGCCTCCATGGTTTCAGAACTGGCCTCTGGTTCTGGAGATAAACAGGTCACAGTCTCTGGGTTGGTTGGAGTGAGACCGTTCGTAGGTTCCACTGCGGGAACTGAACAGGTATTGGCTTCTGTAGTGGAGCAAGTTGCAAGCTCCGGCTCTGGAACGGGGTAGGTTGTGGTCTCTGACCCTGGAACGGGATAGGTCATGGCCTCCGGTAATGAGACAGTACAGTTCATGGGCTCCGGTGACGAGACCAGGGCAGGTCGTGGGCTCCGGTGTTGCAACGGAACAGGAACTGGACTCCGGCTCTAGAGTGGGGCGAGTTGCAAGTTGCTGCTGGACAGCCCGATGAAGTCGGCTGGCCAGACCCGCACTCCAGCTGCGGATCGTCCACTCTGTGATCTCCATTAGTCTCACCCCTAGGTCTTGCAGTGCCGCTTCCCAGAATTCAGGGTTGCCGTCTATCATGAGGATGGGACCCGGACCCGAGTGGTCTATGGCTGCTCTGGCCTCGGCTTCGACCTCCTGCATCAGTTGCTGGAGTTTCATGCTGGCCATGGTCTCTCTAGGAAGAACCGCACCCGTTATCCCTGGTAACCGTTCTTGTTGAAGAGCTGTTGGAAAAGCCTTGCCACACCTACTTCCTTGTAGCTTTTGTAGTCCATAGGTGGGATAAAGTCTTTGGCCCGCCCCCATGGTTGTTTCCAGCAATCGGGGCGGACAATGATTTTGGCGCCTCTGCCTTGGCCCTCCCACGAAGAGGGGCGGAGGCTCACCCCTGGGGCTGCATGTGGTGGTTCACATGGCGGGATCTGCCATCTTGGTCGCCATCTTGGCCCAATGGTGAAAAGGCGGGAAAAGTTCGTTTTGGACGAGCAAAGTCCTTTTTGATGAAATAAAAGTCTTTTAAGCAGACAATGCCCGTTAGGGAACGGGCCTGCTCGTATCCTGTTCGTGACGCCAAACTCTGACTCACCGTAGCCTGGTTGCGCACGTCTCGGGCTGTCGCTGCTCCCTGTCACGGTACCGGGCCCGAGGCTGTGTGGGCCTGGTGGTCCAGATCAATATAGTTGGCTGAACAGATAAGGGGTTAATTCTTGTCGTGACGCCACCTGTGGGAGTTCCGGTGATTTCACCGGCGCTGCTTAGGCCTCCGGGGGATGAAATGCAGCAAGATGGGACGCTCCCCACAGGACGAGTGGGACTCCCCGGAGCCAGGAGCTGCACAAGATGTTGTGAGGCAGCTCAGTTCCTTTCTGTATGCGGAGTGAAACAGTTCTTAAGAAACACGGACACCAATAGTCTCTGTAACAGGTCTTTTACTGTAACCAGCAGGTGATACATGGTATACAGATAACGGGTAACAGACTGGGTGGACTTGGCAATGACTGGTGTTTCTTAGAGCTCCGCGGTGTTCCTCCGTTCTAACTTAGCCTGGGTGAGTTGCCGATGTCGCCTTTGTGTGCCAAGTTCGGGTACAAGGGACTACTTAAATTTCCCTGCCAGTGTGTACGTTCCGGTGTGAGGGGGAGCCTGGATCCTTTTGGTGGGTACTCCGCTGGCAAGACGGCTCTGTTTGCGGCTGCGGTGGGGTACTCCTGTAGAGCGGTCCCTTCTCTCCTGGTTTGCATAGCAGTGATAAACGACTTGCTAGCTTCGGAACCAGTGATCCAGTTGTAGATGGGCGCGGGTGTATTTTGACCCGTAAGTGTTCGCCCAGAGTCCGGTTGTTGAGGAACCGAGTAATGGGGCCAACCGGTAGGTGGTCTAGGGGCAGCACGGGACTGTGCAGAGCCCCTCTCCTACGTTCCTCCCAACCACGTTCTTCTTCTTTCTCCTTCTTCTACATTCTCCTTTCTCACACTCTACTCCTACACTCCGCCCACCAGGACCTTATTGGCCCTCTATTCTGATGTGCATGTAGGGTATGGAGCTCTGAGTTTTAACCATGTCATTGCTTAGTCAGAGAATATTACATCTGCAGTCTGGGATGCAATACACTCCTGTGACGCACTCGTTGCGGGGCGCCACAATATCACCAAAGGTGCACAAGCAATCTCCACATCAGAAGCTACAGTGATAATGTTATTATCAGTGTAGCTTCTGCTGTAGATGCTGGGGTCCCAAGGAACTGGGTGCCCTGGGTAATTGCCCAGTTTGTCTAACTCCGGCCCCGTATATACATTGCTGTTTCCTCTCATCATCTGCTGAGCTCAGGAGCTCCCATCTTTATATGCAGGTGAGGCACTGAGGTTGTGGTGCTATTCAGCAATTCCTCGTGCTTCTCTTTGTGCTTTATTCAGTGATAAAATTGTGTCTAGACAGTGGTAAAAACAGGAAACGTATATGATTATATTAGAAGCTACCGCTAAGAACCAGAGCCAAAGCCGGACTAAATTTACAGCTGTGCAAATTAAAACCACATTTCTCTGCCAAGTTTTGCTTACAGTCACTGCATAAACATAATGATAAAAAAGAATAATAACTCTGCAACGAGTCAAACAATTGGAGGGAGCAGTTACCCCAGGATCCAATTGCCACAATATTAAGCTTGGAAGCAAGGAAAGGTACCCACATCAGGTAAAACACACGCACAACACCTTCCCAACTCCAGGTCAGAAGGGGGAGCTCTAAAGCTTGAGTTCAGGGCAGGTCCCATTTAAATTCTGGTCTGCGGGTGGGGTCAGGCAGTTCAGTTCCTAGGTGGACTGTGGAAGACATGCTACGGTCGGGAGCCGTGTCAGGCCGTCCAAGGAAACTGACTAGCCAGTGTGAGAGACCTGTAGATGAGGGTCTGAGGAAGTGGAGAAAAGGTGTGGGGAGTGGAGCAGAGCCAGCTCGCCTTAGCACTGAGCGCAGAATGGACACCAAGGCCGCAAGGGACTTTTTATGCCAGCAGCCAACACCAAAGGGCGGTGATTCCAAGTTGCTCGCCCACCACAAGGCCAGGAGACACATCTGCACCAGAGAGCTCATGGAGATGCAGCGAAAGGAGAGTAATACAAAAAGGGCTCGAGCCACCTGTCACACGGCCAGGACAGACAAGAGAGGAGAGGGTCACAGCACAGCTTCAAGCAGCCAGGGCCCACAGGGAGCAGCGTAGTAGGGAGGTCTCAGGACTTGCCAGGTGTGGAGAACCTTGACTTGCTTCTAGGCTCCAGACCCCTAACACCACTTGTGGACAGTGCCCTGGATGAACCTGCAACTGTCTTCAATAAAGGTGAAGAAGAAAGTTACCCCTTTGTCTGTCAGTCATTTCATACACTAAGTCCTTGCACCCCCAACGAATCCATCACATCCACAGACTATACAGTTGCCCTGGGGACCTGTTCTTCCCGTGGAGAGTTGAACCATCCTCGCTGCTACTCCCATTATCCCCAGAGGTCCCGACTGCAGCGGCGGCTATTCCGGCCGCAATCCACGGGTGGCGTCACAACAAAAACTTTTATTTTTGCTTTTATTTTATATTTATCCATTTTTCAAATTCCCCTTTTTAACTGCTCACCCGACGAGGAAATCATGGTCCCGCCACCGGGGCATCTCGCAGTCCCAGATGACGACGAGAGGGCAAGGTTCCGAGTACCCCGCGGTACCTGCCAGGGCCGAGTCATTAGGAGAGGGGGATAAAACACATCTGAGAGGGTCAATAACTTCAATAACTTAGGTAGCCATGATTATAACTACAAATGTGCACCCTAGTCATACTGCTTATAAGGGAATCTCAGCAGATGACCCTTCTATTACTGAATAAATATCACTATACAAAGACAAATATTAATGCTGTACGACAGAGGCGGACTGGCCCAGGTGCCAGGGTGGCATTTGCCTCCTAGGCCGGTGGTATAGTCCTAGTGTAGGGCCGCGTACATATGGGAGAGAGGCCACTACTTGTTAAAAAAGAGAAACACTGTGAGAAACATCGGATAATTATAAAAGGTTCAATAGTTTTAGGAGAGGAAATTCAATTTACAGAAGAATTTCTGAACTTAAGAGCACTGTAAGATCAGATCTCTCCTGATGTTCAAACCTACAGGAAACCGTGTTCCAAGCTTGAATATCCAGAATGTTTCTCTGTTGAGAACCTTCCTCCTATAGTCCCCACCCCTTGCAGGAAGTTTTACCTTTTCTATACGACAAAAGCGGAAAGTAGACGTATTTCCATGATGTACAGTAGAGAAGTGTCTTGAGACCGAAGAAATGTTAATCTTCAGGTCTCCCACTGAGTCAGAGAGATGTCTAGGTATTCTCCACCTGAGTGGACCAATGGTACAACCCACATACTGGACCTTACAACTGATACACTCTATTAGGTAAATGACCCCACTTGTGTTATGGTGGGTTTACACGTCGCGATATTGTTCCGATATCGTATACAACGGCACGGGAGCGCGCATTTAGTGCCCAGTTTTCCCTGAATCGCATCGGCGGTTTACACGTTGCGATACAACGTCCCTACGATGTCTACGCCCCCCGACCCAGGAACGACCATTTAACATTGGAGTGAATGGGTGACGTTGTACTACACATCGGAGTTGGGCTGTCACACAGGACGATCCGTCTCCAACCGGCATCCGATATTGGGCGGTTGAATAGCACGCTCATTCGACCCCCGATATCGGTTTGCCATCGTTCCTGCATCGTAACGGATGTTCACACCGTACAACGCATGAACGATATCGGGTCCAACGCCCGAACCACGTGACTTTTGGTCGGAGTTGGACGCCGATATCACAACGTGTAAACCCACCATTACAGTTTATGAAACTCTCTATGGGATATGTTGCTTTGGCATCTTGTGATGTAATGGTGGGTTTACACATTGCGATATCGTTCCAATATCGTATACAACGGCGCGGGAGCGCGCATTTAGTGCCCGGTTTTCCCTGAATCGCATCGGCGGTTTACACGTCCCGATATCGGGATACAACGTCCCGACGATGTGTACGCCCCCCAACCCAGGAACGACCATTTAACATGGTGGTGAATGGGTGACGTTGTCCCGCGCATCGGAGTTGGGCTGTCACACGGGACGATCCTGCTCCAACCGGCATCCGATATTGGGCGGTTGAATAGCACGCTCATTCGACCCCCGATATCGTTTTGCCATCGTTCCTGCATCGCATTGTACGTTCACACCATACAACGCAGGAACGATATCGGGTCCAACTCACGAACCACGTGACTTTTGGTCGGAGTTGGACGCCGATATCGCAACGTGTAAACCCACCATAAAACTACCGCATTTAGTTGCATAATTGCAAGTTAGGTCCCCTTCACACCACGGTTTTTCCCTGATCAGGTTCGATCAGGTTTTGTGTGTCAAATCCAGGAGAGGAACCAGGAGAGGAACTTGCAGAGAAAAACTATAATTGAAAGATTGACACCTGTTCTGGGTTTTGGAGACACTCGTGGTTTTGATACAGAAACCTGATCAGGGAAAAACCATGGTATGAAGGGAGCCTTAGGGTGCCTTCACACTGCGGCACGATCCGGTCCGGAGCTGTCCGGGATGACCCAGACAGCCGCGGACCGGATCAGCACACAGAACTGGGGGGCTAATTTGCCCTCCGGTCCGGTGTGCAGCGCATGCAGCTCCCAGTGCTGATAGGTCAGGAGCTCAGCGGCTGCAGCTGTGTGCGCTGCACACTGGACCGGAGGGCAAATTAGCCCTCCAGTCCTGTGTGCTGA
This sequence comes from Allobates femoralis, assembly GCA_033576535.1. NCBI lineage: Eukaryota > Metazoa > Chordata > Amphibia > Anura > Aromobatidae > Allobates > Allobates femoralis. The sequence continues at coordinate 37,074,086 of JARQOC010000005.1, forward strand.
TCCGGTCTGCGGCTGTCAAGGTCATCCTGGACAGCCCCGGACCAGATCACGCCGCAGTGTGAAGGCACCCTTACACAGATTTTCTGTCCGCACTTGACAAAACCCATCACACTTAACCACTTTGATTATCACTAGTATTCTCCTTAGAAAAACGTTTGGCGATAGAATAGAGCCTGTGGTTAAGTGTGATGGGTTTTTTCGAGTGTGGCATCCCCTTTCTTCTGTGGCATCTTTATGTGGTTATAGGTTTAGGACAATTTTTCAGATATACATATAATATATTTTTTAAGAAAATTTGTACTTATGAATTTTCTGTCTTTTGATATACTCGTATGAGACTTGTATTGTACTGTAGATGGGAGAAATGACCGCTATTTTCTACCATCCAGATTTGTATGGACTGGTCACACAGCCTTTATATTTCATCATTCGGTTGTACTCTTTAGATCATGATTAAGGCTTCCGTTTTAGCCGAAACGCGTCGCTCTTAACCGTCCTACGGACTGATCTGACTGCCGCACACTGTGCATTATTTTTATATATTTTTATGGATTTGCAATAAAGTGAAGTTTTACATATTTTTCCTCTACGTGCTGCCGTTTTTCCCCATCACTGGGTCAATCTCTGCCTTCTGGTTTGAGAATTAGTAAAGTCCACATAACTCAGATATATACTGGGGAAAGGGAAGACGCCTAACAAGGTAACTTGATGGCAGAGGGAATTGACAATAAGGGAGGGCGAGGAGAACCTATGAGTGACAGACACCTTGAATTAGCTGATGAGCGTGAAGGTCTGGTGAAATGGGTGATACCTGGGAGGGCTTGTACCATTGGTGAAGAGCGTGCCATTACAAGAGCAAAGGTCTGCAGTGCATGGAGTATGTGAGGGTGATGTGGACGAGGACAGAGCCATACAGTAGGGATAAATCGAAGAGAGACATATCATCAGTCCTCCTTAAAGTTTAAAGGGGCCTTTCTACAAAAGCAAGAGACCATATAAAGTTGTTGATGAAAACTTCAAGTTTTTGTGCCTTGTATTATTAGTAAAGCCGAGCCTATAAAATAGACAGAACTGTCCCAAGAGGGGATTCGCCTTTGGTTGAATTTCAGTGCATCTGAAAGGGGTGTTATGCTCCAGACAGTGCTGTACTCAGCTTATATAGCAAAAAACTTACAACAGATTCTCTTTAATATTGATTAGATTACCTAGAGGCCCTAGAAATGGGTAATCAAGTGGTCCCCTTTCTTTAAATATAGAATTTTTACAGCTGCTGCAGGTCTATTGGCTTAGAAAGGACCGCCCCCGAGGAGCAGGAGATATTAATATGCCTATGGTACTTGAACACATTACAGTTCCTCAGTGTACGGTATATCAGGAACCGGTAGCACATTTGATATTATAGCTCGTCTTGTACAATCCTAGCAATCATGTGAATATGACCTGTGACCCTTCAGCTGCCTTTCTCATAGCTGACCTGACGGATTCCTGCTTTTTGTTTTAAGAAGCCCACCCTTCAGTCCTACAGCACATTAAGAAGGATTTCTGGTAAAGGTAATGCATGCCGGGTGTCACGCTTCCGGGGGAAGGCGTCCTAGAGTGGACCCACTGGGCCGTGGTATCGAACTCCCCTGGGTGAGCAGATCCTAGTTTACCCAACCCCTATACAGGGATTGTCAGGGTCAAGTCCAGGGGGTCTAAATACCACAGCAGCTAGTACCAGGGGGGCGGCTCGTAAGGTTAGCCTATACTAAGGAACAGAGAAGTATTCCATGTAACAGGGTACAAGGCTAGGAGACCAGGAATGGTGCTACCGGGGAAGAGCACAGCAAGGGTTCCAGGAAACAGAGTACAAGGCTGGAGGACAGGAATGGTGCTACTGCGGAAGAGCACAGCAAGGGTTCCAGGACACAGAGTACAAGGAAGGCTTGACCAAGGCTGACTGCAAGGCAAAAGCAAACTGACTTAACAATCAGGCACCTCCCATCAGAGGAGGTGGCCGGATATACCATACAGCTATTGGTCAAGGGGAGTGTCAGGTTGGACCTTGCCAGCCTCTAGGCCAGTGATGGGCAACCTTTTGAGCTTGGTGTGTCAAAATTCGCCAAAAAACCGAGCATAACTCGGGAGGTGTGTCACCTTGAGAAAAAAAACCCTAATTTTACGATATTTATAGTTTAAATAACAAATATATATAATTCTTTAACTTACCTGCTTAGTGACTTCTTTGTTAATCTGTCAGTTGGTTTCTTTTGTTGGTCTTGCTGTTATTTAACCTGTGTGGGGTGCCATGAACTAAGATAAGTGAGGGGGAGGGGGAATTCTTCCAGTGATGGCGAACCTTGCTGGACTGCCACAGGTTCGCCATCACTGATTTAGTGACTTTTTTGTTGCTGAATTTCATTGGCTAAAATAAATCTTCAATTGAAGGTTGGTATTTTGTACACTTCAAGGCCAAGCAAGCGCTACTAAGGTTATCTGTCAAAATGTCTATTTATATTCCACGTTCTGCTTACTACCGTTTCACTACATAGAACGCAAAATGATCTGCCATTTTTTTCTATAATGCCATACATCTCAGTCCATGTCTCTTGAAAGGGTCGGCTACTGCTACTACCACTTCCTTTACTTAACCTTGTTTTTTTTGGCTTCTCCATCAGAGGGGCAGTGACAGAAGATTTATAGATAGCCCTGCAGGCAATTAGGGGTTAACTGTCTTTTAGGAAAGGGCAGAAATAGGGATTAATAGGGTGAAATGGAGTCTGTATGCTGCAAGATGGCGTTCCTTATGTAAATTAATGGCGGGAAACGGCACCCATAGCACAGGCCTCTTCCAGCCTCCCCCTCACTTATCTCAGTAATGCCAATCACACATTCATGACACCCCAGATTCTGCCCAGAACCTTTCACTGGAGGATGGTTGCTGTAGTAATCACTGGACCTCCAGATAGTGATCACAGGGCCTCAGATATGCGTCCCCCACAGCGTTCCGCTGCTCCCTGCTGCGCCAGCCAGAAGTTCCGCCTACCGGAAGTCCCAGGACTAGACGCTCTGTGCCGGAGCTCTGCTGTTCTGGCTACAGACCTCCAGCACATTTTTTTTCCCTCAGCTGTAGTTAGTGATGGGCGAGTCCTAAATTACTCGGAATCGCTTGACTCTAGTCTAGCGAGTCCGAGCCTGGGACTCGCTACTCGTTGCGAGTCTAGCGAGTCCAATGTTAATGAATGGGGAAGCAAGTAATAGCGAGTAATGTGTGATTTACAAATCGCAGATGTCTCGGAAAGCGCTCGTATTGCCGTTTTGGAAACCCGACTCGCAACAGTTTTTTGCTGCTGTGTCCGTGTCTGTGGTTTTTATCCAAATAGTTTCTCCGGCGGCCGCGTGTCACTGAAAATGGCTACACGTGTCAGTGCTGACACGCGTGTCATAGGTTCGCCATCACTGCTCTAGAGGGAAGGAGTGCACCTAGCGCGCCGCTGATTAGGCTTATGAAAATGACCATATTAATGTGCTCATATGCGAACCCGGCGGTCAGCTGACAGGAAGGGAACATGGCGACGGCTCCGAGCCACAGCACGCTTGGATGCCGGACGCCCGGTCGGCAGAGGAGCAGGAGATGTCGACCTGGGAGAGGTGAGCTGGGAGGCGGTGCCAGGGGGCCTAACACCGGGTAATAGCAGGGCCTAGAATAATTTGTTGTATGGATCTGTGTAATTTATACAGTGTTGGTTCTTAGTGAGTCACAGCAGAGACCTCGAGATGAATTATGAAAAGTGTCTTGGTCGCTTTACTCCTGGATTCTCCTTTGTCAAAGGCAGAAAAGAAATGTGGGGGTTTTAATTTAGGGTAAACTCCGGATTGGTTTGAACTCATTTTACTACCAGTAAGTAGTAATATCATTATATTTACTTTCTGTTATTACAGTCTGTTTTCTGCACCTCAGAGATCAGTAGTGACTCACGTCACAGTCTCTTTCCGGTATATACTGTGATCTTTTCAGGAACTGACCCCGGATTGCCTGACAACTCTATTGTCTCTATCCCTGTTAGTAGTGACTGTGTCTTCATCTTAGTCTTCTTAAAGTGACATACTTCACATTCTGTGTCACAACCTTGCTTCTGCGTCTCACGGGAAGTTAGGGAATAGAAGTTCAAGAACCTATAATGCTTGCAGAATGCAGATACCCACTTAAAATAAATTGAATGGAGATTTACACAGCATGAAAATTGTAGTAGTTCCTGGACTGGTATGTGCACCAAAAGCAGGACTATTTTTCTACAGGTTACAAGTAATAAATTTTTGCTGAATTGCAATACCTGTGACAACCATTGTACAAGGGTGGCGCCACATCTGAGAAAATAAAAAGAGCAAGGTCTTTCTTTAACTTATCTCATTCAACCCTTGAATGTTTAAAGGAAGCAGAGAATGACAGGAATGCTTGTAAACATGTCATGTTTTATTGCAGTGTATGAGTTCATACAGTAAAATTTCACAGGTCACGGCGGGTGAACAGCTTTATGGTCCGTCTCATTATAATACTCTCATAGCAGTAAACCAGCAGTCTGTGCGGTGTAGCAGATGGATCACACACAATACGGTGGGTAGTAAATATCATGAAGCCGTATCTACTGGATGGTTTAAAATCAAAAAGCAAAATCGTCAAAAAAAACAATATTTACATATATCTTTCGAAACTTGGGGTGAAATCTGCTAAAAGTGGTAAAAATATCACACTCCTGCAGTAAGGGATAGAAGAATTCGTTATACATGGGTTGTAATTACTGAGGCTATGTTCACATGTCGCTTTTTTGCGGCTTTTCTCTGCAGCCAAAATCTGATTTCTGCAGGCAAAGCGCAGGTTTTCCTGACTTTTTTGCTACTTTTCTTATTGTGTCTTTGTTGTGTTTTTGCTATGCTTTTTCAAGATCCGAAAGTCAGCTTTACTTTCACCTTGCAAGTATGAAAAATGCAAGGTGTTAGACCAACGATGCAAGATGTATGTGAAAACATAAAACATTTTTGGAAAAAAAAGCATTTAAATCAAATTGTTAATCATGAACTAAAGTTGCATGAGTTCATGAAAGGTAGCAGCGGGGAGTTTAATAAGACATTGATAACTATTAAACATTGGTAGAGCATTCAGTTGGTAGGGGATTGTTTACTATTACACATTGGTAGGGTATTCAGTTGGTAGGGGATTGTTTACTATTACACATTGGTAGGGTATTCAGTTGGTAGGGGATTGTTTACTATTACACATTGGTAGGGTATTCAGTTGGTAGGGGATTGTTTAATCTCACACACTGGTGGGGCATTCAGTTGGTAGGGGATTGTTTACTATTACACATTGGTAGGGCATTCAGTTGGTGAGGCATTGTTTACTTTCACACATTAGAAAGGCATTCAGTTGGTGAGGCATTGTTTACTTTCACACATTAGAAAGGCATTCAGTTGGTGAGGCATTGTTTACTTTCACATATTGGTAGGGCATTCACTTGGTTAGGCATTATTACAATTGGTAGGACATTCAGTTGATGAGGCATTGTTTACTTTCACACATTGGTAGGGCATTCAGTTGGTGAGGCATTCTTTACCTGCACACATTGAAAGGGCATTAAGTTGGTTAGGCATTGTTTACTTTCACAAATTAGTATGGCATCCAATTGGTGAGGCATTGTTTATTTTCACACATTGGAAGGGCATTCATTTGGTAGGGCATTGTTTACTTTCACAAGTTGGTAGGGCATTGTTTACTTTCACACATTGGTAGGACATTCATTTGGCAGGGCATTCTTTACTTTCATACATTGGTTGGGCATTCATTTGATAGGGCATTGTTTACTTGCACATATTGGTAGGGCATTCAATTGGTTAGGCATTGTTTACTTTTCTCACATTGGTAGGGCATTCAGTTGGTAGGGCATTGTTTACTTTCACAAATTGGCAGGGCATTGTTTACTTTCACACATTGGTAGGGCATTCATTTGGCAGGGCATTCTTTACTTTCACACATTTGTTGAGTATTCATTTAGTAATATATTCTTTACTTTCACACATTGATAGGGCATTCAGTTGGTGGGGCATTCTTTACTTGGACATATTGGTTGGGCATTCAGTTGGGGAGTTATTCTTTACTTCCACACATTGGTAGAGCATTCAGTTGGTAGAGCATTCTTTACTTTCACACATTGGTTGGGCATTCAGTTGGTTGGGCATTCAGTTGGGGGGTATTCTTTACATCCACACATTGGTAGAGCATTCTTCCACATATTGGTAGTGCATTCATTGGCGAGGCATTCTTTACTTTCACACATTTGTTGGGTATTCAGTTGGTAGTGCATTAAGTCTTACACTAATTTAATTATCACTTATTTAAACTGTAGAGGTAACATCCATGGTCTTGTGAAAATATCATTATGACATTATGGTTTATACTTGGAAGAAACAAATGTTTTATTTTTGCATCCTGCTACCTGCGTTTTTTTTCACCAAAACAGTTGCAAAAACTTTGTGCACTTTCTCATTGCTTTTTGGGGTTAAATAGACACTGAGAAAAATGCTGAAAGAATTGACACCCTGCTTCTTTCAGGAAATGCAGCAGTCATGTGCATGAGAATTGTGAAATCTCAGCTTTAGCTGGTAGTGAAAGCTTTAGCTGGTACAGTCAAAAACAGCTTTAAAATTGCAAAAAATGTCTTAAAAAACTTTGCAAAAAATAAACTCGGCAAAAATTCGATGTGTGAACATAGCCTAACATAGGAATCCTGGAGCTGTCACATCCCAAAAAAAACCGTAAGAAAAAGAGCACTGCGTAAAACAAGTCTGTAGTTTATACATTTCACATCTGTCTGACATGCAAAGTGGAAAAGTCAAATCTCATGGTGAAATATTATATATACACTGTATATACACGTTCCTCTCTTACTATAGATTGCACTCCAGATTTCTGTCATCTATACATCAGCAGGTGAGGACTTGGCCATTGCCCAATTCTTGGGCCCATAGGCAAAGTCTGGGAGACATTCTTGGTGACAAGTCTAATGAGCAAAAGGTTTGCAGGTTGTCCAAGACATGTCCCCACCCCTCTGTCTATCATCATCGCAGCTGCTCAATAGGACTAATTGGGACCAAGGTGACCGAAACCTAGGACACCCACCAGCCCTCCGCTATCCACTGTTCTGCTCACTCTTTGGTGGCTTTGCTGAAAAGAGGTGCAGAGGTGGCCACACGTGTCTCCTAAAGTCCATTTCTCTTATAAACCGTTATAATACAGGTCAGAGGAAGTCTCTTGGGTGACATGGGGGTCTACACCAACTTTATTTTTCCATCCGTACCACTAGCGATGAAGTCCACTCATCTGCTGTACTCAGATTATTCCTTTTCAGCCCTACAAATGCAGCCACTCTATACACTGAAAAGGTGGCACTTTGTGCCTCATGTCTCATATCTGATGCTACTATAGTTATCATCACAGATTTAGGGGTATAGGAAAGCCCTACAATGACTTCACAAAGAATGAAAACTCATTATTTCTTTTACATTATTTCCTACACCAATATCAATTATCGTAACACTATGGTTGCGGTGCCTTACATCATCATTACTTTATTTGCTGCAAAGCCCCAAGTACAGTAATTGAGAAATGTCCCAAAACTGTTCACTCCTCTTCTCCAAAATATTGAGCCCAGGACCAATCATTGTACATAATGAAACCATTTCTGTGTTCCTCAACAGTTGTGTCTGGTATTACAGCTCAGTCCTGTTACAGTAAATGGAGCTGTGAAGCTGTTCGTGGAGGAAAGCACCCACGGAGAACCCCCTTTAATGATAGATCCCGAGGTCATTGTGTTAAGCAAAGAGTAGATCATCCAAGTTTAAATGTTTAGGGTATGATCAATATCAATATGTTATTAACACAACCATGGCAAACCTTGGAGGTCAGCAGATGTCCTATCTAGAATCCTTAGGGCTGTAACCACATTTTTTGCCTAGTTGAAGAATTCAACTTAAAGTGGACCTGTTAATTGCCATAAATGTCTATTTTATGAGATTTCGTATTCTGATTGGTCAGAGTCATGGCCATGGTGTGACTTAAAAGGGACCTGTCACTTGCTATAAATACGTATTTTTTTTTTCTTTGTGTAAATGCTGCTGTTTTCCTGAATCTGGCGTGGTTTTTCTTTTGTTCATACACCTTACCATTCCGGAGATATGGTCCTTCTTCCTTGTATATAAATCTAGCCTCTTTATCAGGTGGGTGTGGCAATCACTGATCAGTGGGCAGCCACGCCCAGTTATCTACCTAGACTAGATTTTTATGTAGGAAAGAAATGGCCATATCTCAGGAACGGAGAGGAGCAGGAATCAAAGAAAAGCAGCGCTGAATTCAGAAGAACAGCAGCATTTACATCAAGTAAAAAAAATACACATTTATGTCAAGTGACAGGTCCACTTTAAGTGACCATACGCATGAATCTGACCAAGCAGAATATAAAATCTCAAACTGGGTGGACAAAGGCTATACTTGGATTCACAACCCAAACAGTAGAGGGCGTCACACTGGAAATAATCTATATATACTGTAGTAATCCCTGGTGTTTTACATCATTGCACTTCCATAATGGCACCACTAGCATTAGACCATACATTCATAGGTTGAAGCCTATAGATCTTTTCTCCCATTAAACCCCACACCTAACCTTATTGATAGTAGATGATCATTTTGATCATTTAAACCCTTCACATATTCCAAATATATACATAAGCCAACTGTACCATGCTTACAAACAGACAAACAAATATAAAAAGGTAAAAAAGTGCATCTTGTGTGAACATACATGTACAATTTGTGCTACAAAAAAGTGCTGTGTAACTCGCCTTTATGGAAATCAAAGCTTCCTCTTTATATAGGTTAAGACACTGAGGAAATGTTTACCACTACAATGCTATAAAATAGTCCAAACTAGGACATTGTATGAGAGCGACCACACAAAGGTACAATAGATGGAGTAAAAAGATTCAATTTCCTATCTGACAATGGATCCTTGAATCCTGACTATTCCTTAAAGGGGGTCTCCACAATTGTGGTAAATTTTTTTAATGCATGTAATTGGGGCTAAAAATCATTTTTGCAATTGGAAGTCATTAAACATTTTGCAACCGTTTCCTTTCTACAGCCTCGTCAGTGAATCTTCTGACCACATCAAAGTTGAACAGTAGGAAAAGTGAAGAGTCTGTAAAAGCCAAACGGAGCAAAATTTTTAACAAAACCCAATTGCAAAAATGATTTTCAGCCCTAAATACATACATTTAATAAAGAAGAAAAAGTTCCCCGAAGATGGAGAACCCCTTTAATATCAACATTCGTGCTATCACCCCTGACCGACAGATGGGTGACTACTATGTTTAGGGGGAAGCAGAGGTAGAAAGACATGTAGTGTGTGAGTTCTCGGAGTACAGTAAAGTGGGACATTTGGAGCAGATCCCAATAATCTCATTATAATGGTTCAGTTATGACCTCATCCAAGGGCCCCTCCTTCATTCACGCTGCTGGAGACACTTTATATAGTTAGTATCCCCTCAATTCCAGCTTCTTGGATCTAGATTCCCCAGATTCTCATCTTGTCTCCAGACACGTACTCTGCTGGTGAACGTCAACATTTCCAGAGGCAGCGATCAATGTCTATATATGAAATTTACAATATTTACAGCTTCAGCTCGTCCATTCAAGGGTTCAGTTCGTTAAGTTCAGACAATCAATTCAGAATCGGAACAAGTTGATAAAATCTTGTGGCGACAGAGAAACCAGGCAGCTCTCCGGATTGTTGGCTGTGCAGGGGTGCTCGGTTCCCTAAGGGAAAAGATGAGAAAGATGGTAATACCAAAGCTTTGCCAACAGGGGGCGGCCTATCTGCATTGATAGTGGCAATATCCGCTCACCGGTTTAGTGGAGTTGTCCCGGACTGCGCCAAACAAAGCACAGTGCAAAAATAAGGGTGATAACAGGGACAACAGCTGCCCTCTGGTTATGTTGTGTGAGCAATTTGGTTGGCTCTGTTATGTGGTCACTCTGGCTCTGTTATGTGGTCACTCTGGCTCTGTTATATGGGCACTCTGGCTCTGTTATATGGGCACTCTGGCTCTGTTATGTGGGCACCCTAACTTCATTATATGGGCATGTTGGCTCCATTATGTTGGTGCACTGGCTCTGTTATGGGGCACACTGGCTCCATTATGTTCGTGAGCTGGCTCTATTATATGGGCACACTGCCTCTGTTATTGGGGCACTCTGCCCTGTTTTATGGGCTCTCTGACTCTGTTATGTTGGTGCGCTGGCTGTATTATTGGGGTGCTCTGGCTCTGTTATGGGGGTACTCTGCCTCTATTATGGGGCTACTCGGGCTGTATTATGGGGCACTCTGGCTCTGTTATGAGGGCTTTCTGGCTCTGTTATAGAGGCACTCTAGCTCTGTTATTGGGGCTCTTTGGCTCTGGTATGTGGGCACTCTGGCTCTGTTATGAGGGCTCTCTGGCTCTGTTATAGAGGCACTCCAGCTCTGTTATGGGGCACTCTGGCTCTGTTATGAGGGCTCTCTGGCTATGTTATAGAGGCACTCTAGCTCTGTTATGGGGCACACTGGCTCTGTTATGGGGCACTCTGGCTCTGTTATGAGGGCACTCTGGCTCTGTTATGGGGCACTCTGGCTCTGTTATGAGGGCTCTCTGGCTCTGTTATGGGGGCACACTGGCTCTGTTATGAGGGCTCTCTGGCTCTGTTATAAAGGCTCTCTGGTTCTGTTGTGGGGCACTCTGGCTCTGTTATAGAGGCACTCTAGCTCTGTTATTGGGGCTCTTTGGCTCTGGTATGTGGGCACTCTGGCTCTGTTATGAGGGCTCTCTGGCTCTGTTATAGAGGCACTCCAGCTCTGTTATGGGGCACTCTGGCTCTGTTATGAGGGCTCTCTGGCTATGTTATAGAGGCACTCTAGCTCTGTTATGGGGCACACTGGCTCTGTTATGAGGGCTCTCTGGCTCTGTTATGGGGCACTCTGGCTCTGTTATGGGGCACTCTGGCTCTGTTATGAGGGCTCTCTGGCTCTGTTATGGGGGCACACTGGCTCTGTTATGAGGGCTCTCTGGCTCTGTTATAAAGGCTCTCTGGTTCTGTTGTGGGGCACTCTGGCTCTGTTATGAGGGCTCTCTGGCTCTGTTATGGGGGCACACTGGCTCTGTTATGAGGGCTCTCTGGCTCTGTTATAAAGGCTCTCTGGTTCTGTTGTGGGGCACTCTGGCTCTGTTATGGGGGCACTCTGGCTCGGTTATGGGGGCACTCTAGCTCTGTTATTGGGGCTCTTTGGCTCTGGTATGTGGGCACTCTGGCTCTGTTATGAGGGCTCTCTGGCTCTGTTATAGAGGCACTCCAGCTCTGTTATGGGGCACTCTGGCTCTGTTATGAGGGCTCTCTGGCTATGTTATAGAGGCACTCTAGCTCTGTTATGGGGGCACACTGGCTCTGTTATGGGGCACTCTGGCTCTGTTATGGGGCACTCTGGCTCTGTTATGAGGGCACTCTGGCTCTGTTATGGGGCACTCTGGCTCTGTTATGAGGGCTCTCTGGCTCTGTTATGGGGGCACACTGGCTCTGTTATGAGGGCTCTCTGGCTCTGTTATAAAGGCTCTCTGGTTCTGTTGTGGGGCACTCTGGCTCTGTTATAGAGGCACTCTAGCTCTGTTATTGGGGCTCTTTGGCTCTGGTATGTGGGCACTCTGGCTCTGTTATGAGGGCTCTCTGGCTCTGTTATAGAGGCACTCCAGCTCTGTTATGGGGCACTCTGGCTCTGTTATGAGGGCTCTCTGGCTATGTTATAGAGGCACTCTAGCTCTGTTATGGGGGCACACTGGCTCTGTTATGAGGGCTCTCTGGCTCTGTTATGGGGCACTCTGGCTCTGTTATGGGGCACTCTGGCTCTGTTATGAGGGCTCTCTGGCTCTGTTATGGGGGCACACTGGCTCTGTTATGAGGGCTCTCTGGCTCTGTTATAAAGGCTCTCTGGTTCTGTTGTGGGGCACTCTGGCTCTGTTATGAGGGCTCTCTGGCTCTGTTATGGGGGCACACTGGCTCTGTTATGAGGGCTCTCTGGCTCTGTTATAAAGGCTCTCTGGTTCTGTTGTGGGGCACTCTGGCTCTGTTATGGGGGCACTCTGGCTCCGTTATGGGGCACTCTGGCTCCGTTATGGGGGCACTCTGGCTCTGTTATGGGGGCACTCTGGCTCTGTTATGGGGGCACTCTGGCTCTGTTATGGGGGCACTCTGGCTCTGTTATAAAGGCTCTCTGGTTCTGTTGTGGGGCACTCTGGCTCTGTTATGGGGGCACTCTGGCTCTGTTATGGGGGCACTCTGGCTCTGTTATGGGGGCACTCTGGCTCTGTTATGGGGGCACTCTGGCTCTGTTATGGGGGCACTCTGGCTCTGTTATGGGGGCACTCTGGCTCTGTTATGGGGGGCACTCTGGCTCTGTTATGGGGGCACTCTGGCTCTGTTATGGGGGCATTCTGGCTCTGTTATGGGGGCATTCTGGCTCTGTTATGGGGGCACTCTGGCTCTGTTATAGAGGCACTCTAGCTATGCTATGGGGGGGGGGCTCTGGTTGTCATAATCAGGACATGCTCTGTATTTATCCCACAAAAATCCAAATTCTCCTGGGAAGCATGAGGGCAACTATTCAGTGAAGACCCCAACAGACCACAATCTAATAAATTGTGCCCATTGCTGTTAGATATTAGTTGATGGCTCCAGCTCTTCTTCTTACCTTCCAGGACAAGATGTGACAATGACGGCAGAACTGTAACGTGTCCCCGTACTGCTCTCTTCTGGGGTAGCACCGCACCAGCTTAAAGTACATTTTCTTCCAATCCAGGTGCCCTTTGTCCGACATGATCAGCCTCTTACGAATCTACAAATGCAAGAAAAAGATCTATTAAATGTAGAAGCAAGCATCAATATTATATCATTTATTATAATATTAATTTATTATAGTCTTTATATACAGTGGTGAAACAAGTCTTGGACACGTCACCAATTTTCTATGTAAATATATTTCTAAAGCTGCTATTGACATTAATTTCTCACCAGATGTCAGTAACAACCCATCCCATCCACACAGACAAAGAGATCAAACCATAGATGATTATAAACTACTAGATGATGGCCCGATTCTAACGCATCGGGTATTCTAGAATATGTATGTAGTTGACATACTGTGACTGACAGAACTTGTTCAGTCAACGTGAGTGAACTAAACCGCTCCTCCTGTCACCGCTCCTACTGCCCCCTCCACTCCTCCGTCGCTCCTCCTGCCTCGTGCTCCTCCTGCCACCGCTCCTCCTGCCCCCTCCACTCCTCCGTCGCTCCTCCTGCCTCGTGCTCCTCCTGCCTCGTGCTCCTCCTGGTCTCCCGCTCCTCCACGGTAATAATAAAAATTGAAAAAATCCTCAGTGAGGATACTCACCCGTCCACCGGTTCGCTCCACCTCCGATGCGTCTTGTAGCTCCCAGGGCAGGACCTGTCGTTGCCTGGGAAACCAATCAGCTGATCGGTTTCCCAGGCAACGACAGGTCTTCAAGCCCTATAGAAGCTAGAAGACGGAGGTGGAGCGAGCCGGCGGACGGGTGAGTATCCTCATTGAGGATTTTTAAATTTTTTTTTATTACCGTGGAGGAGTGGGGGGCCAGGAAGAGCACGCGGCCGCGGGGAGCCGCAGAGAGCGCGGGCAGGAGTAGCTTCAAGCAGCAACAGGAGCCACAAGTAAAAGCGCAGGTAGAGAAAGGACAGAGAGTAGCTAAATGAGGAACATCATGGAGGGCCTCAGAGACATTGCATCCTCTGGTGACTACCCGGCCAGCTACCCGTAATTCTGCACCGTGTGAACTGTTTGAGAGCCGAGTTGCCAGTAAAGTACCCGTGCAGAGCAAGAAAGCCTCCGGTGTCTTATTTCTACCACACACTTAGGGTACCTTTACACACGGCTACATTTGTAGCTTGTCACCAGGTAACTTACTGGTTGCAGTGAAATCATGGATACATGATTCCATTTGTACACAGCAACAAGATAGAACCATGTCTCCATGATTTCACTGCAACCAGTAAGTTACCTGGTGACAAGCTACAAATGTAGCCGTGTGTAAAGGTACCCTAACTGAGAAAACTACAAACCCGTGAGTCTGCCTGTTATTTGCGCCCGTCGCCCTGCACCCTGTACATAGACATTCCCCACTGCCACAGGGATTGGCTTTACCCGTGGAGAGCCGTTCCATCCTCAGCTGCCATCCATCATCCCCAGAGGTTCTGCAGCAGCGGTGGTCCCCACTGACCACATCCCACTGGTGGCGTCATGACAAATTCCCTGTAAATACCCCCCTTTTTGGACTAAGCCCAGGCCATGGGACTGGGTCACGACTACCGTGATCCCAGAGAGACAGCACTGGCCCAGTTCCCAAGTACCCCACAGCCTGGGGGCGCATCATGTGTAATGGTGCATCTGCTGTGTGTGTAAGGGGGCATCATACTGGGTAATGAGGGCACTGTAGGGGAAATCACACCTTTTGGGGGGGCTATGGGGCATCAGACATCAATGTGTGTTGGCGGAACTGTAAGGGGGCATCATACTGATGAGGCATATTTATGGGGGCACGGTGGTGACATCATACAGTATTGGGGGCACTGTGGAGGCTTTATATTGTGTATGCCTGGCATTATACTTTGTATGGGGGCACAGAGTGGCAGCCTGACACACTCTATAAACCCTGTTAGAGTCAGTGATGGGTCTGCAGTGTCTGGGGTGTGTGCGGTGTACCCCGGGTATGAGGAGCCTGCTCCATTGTAACAGATGACGGAACGCAGTGATCGGGGGCAGATTGTGTAGTGGATGGCATTACCTGCCGCTCTGTAAAGTGATACTGGCAGAGCTTCTTCCACAGCAGACGATCCTCACTGAGGACCTGCAGATCGGAGGACACCTGGCCCAGGCACACGATGTCCCGGCCGTCCGTCAGCCGCTGCAGGATGTTCAGTTGCAGACACAGGGGCAGATCTGTTAAGGTGGTTCCTTTTCCCACAGGCTGAAGATAGGAGACACAATGGGTTAATCTGCGGAGAACGAGCACCAGGACGATGACACCAGTATCACATTATAAAGCAAAGTTCCAATTCTATTCACATTTCACAGATAACATTCTGCCAGACTCTCCAGTGATTTTGTGGACACTTTGCTGTGCGCTCATTCTTTGGATTCTGGGTTATTTTATTTATCTATTTTAATTAAGTTCCACCCACTATAGACATGTGACCTAAATAAGCCCTAGGGGGCGGTCACACAGGATCCACACCCAGCCAAGCTCCGCCCCCGCGGGGAACATATGGCGGCTCTTAGCCCAATGGTACAATTGTCCTTTGTTCCCACAATGCATTGCTCCTAATGGTACAGCAGCAGAAAGCAGAGTTATACTTTGTATCTAAATCTATCTACCTTTGCCTCTTTCTTTTTTCCTTCTTCCTTCTCTACTTCCTTCTCTTTCATTCTTGGTTCCTTCCATCCTTTTTTATCTTTCATTTTCTTTCTCTCTTTCTCTTTTTTCTTTCTTTCTTTTATTTTTTCATTTTACTTTTTTATCTTTCTTTTATTCCCTCTTTCTTTATATTTTCTTTTTTTTCTTTGTTCTTTTTATCTTTTATCTTCTTTTTTTTCCTTCTTTCTTTTTTTACCTCCTTCTTTCCTTCCCTCTTTCTTTCTATACTTCATTATTTCCTTTTAAATCTTCTTTCTTTCCTTCATTAATTGTCTTTCTTTACATTTATTTAATTTTTTTTTACATTTATTTTAATTTTTTTCTTTCCTCCTTTCTTTCCTTTTTTATTTCCTCATTCTTTTTCCCCTCCCTCTTTCTTTCATTCTCTCTTTCCTTCCTTCAATTCATCTTTTTTCATTTTTGTTTGATCTTTACTTTCCTTCTTTTTTTCTTTATTTTTCTCTCCTTCTTTCTTTTTTTGTTTCCCTCCTTCTTTCTCTTTCCTTTCTTACTTTCCCTTTCCCTCCACCTTTCTTTCATTCCTTCTTTTTTATTCTTTCCTGCTTTATTTCTTTCCTTCTGTCTTTGTTTCCTTCCTTCTTTCCTTCCTTTTCTTTCCCTTTTCTTTATCTCTTTTATCCCTTCTTTCTTTTAATTTCTTCTGTCTAATCTATTCTTTCCTTCCTATCTATCCATTAATGTAACTTGAAGCTTGTCAGCCTAATGCAATATCGCCAATAGAGATTGTATTGGAATTTTCATATGGGTTACCTATCTATCTCTGTATCCATCTATCCATCTATCCATCCATCTATCTCTAACCATCCATCTCTATCCATCTTTCTTTCTTTCTTTCTTTCTTTCTTTCTTTCTTTCTTTCTTTCTCTCTTTCTTTCTTTCTTTTTTTTCTTTCTATCTCTATCCATCTATCTCTCTATCTTTCTGTCTAAAATGCGGTAGACAAGGGCGCAATGGGTCAAATCTCCAAGTAACTGGAAAGATTAATATATTGAACTGCTCTCCTTATCCAGCTGTGAGACCCACAACTGGTATCAACACTTGGTATCAGCTGCTCTTGCTTTCTATATCTATCCATCTTTCTATCTACCTTTCTTTCGTTCTGTCTTTCTTTCTTTCTTTCTATATCTATCCATCTATCTTTCTTTCTATGTCTATCCATCTTTCTTTCTTTCTTTCTTTCTTTCTTTCTTTCTTTCTTTCTATATCTATCCATCTTTCTTTCTTTCTTTCTTTCTTTCTTTCTTTCTTTCTTTCTTTCTTTCTCTGTATGTCTATCCATCTTTCTTTCTTTCTTTCTTTGTCTATCCATCTTTCTTTCTATGTCTATCCATCTTTCTTTCTTTCTTTCTTTCTTTCTTTCTTTCTTTCTTTCTTTCTTTTCTTTCTTTCTTTCTTTCTCTCTTTCTCTCTATGTCTATCCATCTTTCTTTCTTTCTTTCTTTTTCTATGTCTATCCATCTTTCTTTCTATGTCTATCTTTCTTTCTTTCTTTCTTTCTTTCTCTATCCATCTTTCTTTCTTTGTCTATCCATCTTTCCATGTCTATCCATCTTTCTTTCTTTCCATGTCTATCCATCTTTTTTTCTTTCTTTCTTGCTTTCTTTCTTTCTATGTCTATCCATCTTTCTTTCTTTCTATGTCTATCCATCTTTCTTTCTTTCTTTCTATGTCTATCCATCTTTCTTTCTTTCTTTCTATGTCTATCCATCTTTCTTTCTTTCTTTCTATGTCTATCCATCTTTCTTTCTTTCTATGTCTATCCATCTTTCTTTCTTTCTCTTTCTTTCTTTCTTTCTTTTCTTTCTCTCTTTCTTTCTTTCTTTCTTTCTTTTTCTTTCTTTCTCTATCCATCTTTCTTTCTTTCTATGTCTATCCATCTTTCTTTCTTTCTATGTCTATCCATCTTTCTTTCTTTCTTTCTTTCTTTCTTTCTATGTCTATCCATCTTTCTTCCTTTCTATGTCTATCCTTCTTTCTTTCTATGTCTATCCATCTTTCTTTCTTTCTATGGCTATCTGTCACGCTGGGAGTGGGGAAGACACCCAGCGTAGGATAACGACGGGGGGGGGGGGGGGGGAATAAGGGGTCCCTACTGCTAAGGGCACAAGAAGGAGACGGTGACCCCTAGACTTCCTAGAGCTGACCCTGTCTGCCCTAACGTCCCTGTACAGTCTCCTCAACTGTCGCCAACCACGAACCTCGTCCCTCTCTGATCCTAGCACTATCTTATCTAAGGATCAGATGGAGAGGTGCACTAGACCCCTCCACTAACAACTAAAGACAAACACCAGGGAAGACAGACATTTGGGGAAAAGAAACACTTATCTTTCAGCAGACCACAGCGAGCTCACAACCTCCGCGTCTGCTGGAGCAAGGATAAAGAGTCCACAAGGAAATATCACCTGCACTGAGGAAGGTAATGAACCTCCTTATAAAGGTAGAAGGAATCTGCTGGTCCTAGAGACCTACAATACAGGTGGATACAACCAGACCGAGCACAAGACCTCCACAGCCGTCTCCCCAAAATAGAGAGATCTCATCACACCTTCTCTTCATCTAAACAGAAGGTAAATGCCCCTGAAAGAGATGGACCATCCTCCACCATTATGGCTGGTGGCCAAACGCTGAGATCGTCTGCGCGTGGCCTCCACCCTGTCACCCCGCGCCACCCGTGACAGTATCCATCTTTCTTTCTTTCTTCTCTTTCTTTCTTTCTTTCTTTCTCTTTCTTTCTCTTTCTTTCTCTATCCATCTTTCTTTCTTTCTATGTCTATCCATCTTTCTTTCTTTCTTTCTTTCTTTCTTTTCTATGTCTATCCATCTTTCTATGTCTATCCATCTCTCTTTCTTTCCATGTCTATCCATCTTTTTTTCTTTCTTTCTTGCTTTCTTTCTTTCTATGTCTATCCATCTTTCTTTCTTTCTATGTCTATCCATCTTTCTTTCTTTCTATGTCTATCCATCTTTCTTTCTTCTTCATGTCTATCCATCTTTCTTTCTTTCCATGTCTATCCATCTTTTTTTCTCTTTCTTTCTTTCTTTCTTTCTTTCTTTCTTTTCTTTCTTTCTTTTTTCTATCCATCTTTCTTTCTTTCTATGTCTTCTCATCTTTCTTTCTTTCTATGTCTATCCATCTTTCTTTCTTTCTTTCTTTCTTTCTTTCTATGTCTATCCACTTTCTTTCTTCTTCATGTCTATCCATCTTTCTTTCTTCTTCTCTTTCTTTCTTTCTTCTTTCTTCCTTCTCCTTCTTCTTCCTCTTTCTGTCTTCCTACGTTTCTCTCTTTCCTATGTCTATCCTCTTTCTTCTCTACTATGTCTTTCCATCTTTCTTTCTTTCTATGTCAACTCCATCCTTTCTTCTCTTCTTATCTTCTTATCTTCCTTTCTTCTTCCTATGTCATCCCATCTCTTTTCTTTCTTCTATCCAATCTATTTCCTCTCTTCTTTCTTCATTCTTCTATTACCTTTCTTTTTCTCTTGTCTATCATCGTTCTTTCATCTATGTCTTCCATCTTTCTTTCTTTCTATTCATTCTCTTCATCTTTCCCTATCTCTTCTCTTTCTTGCTCTATCGTCTTTCTTTCTTTCTTTCCAGTCTATCCATCTTTCTTTCTTTCTTTCTTTCTTTCCTCTTTTTTTCTTTTCTTTCTTCTTTCTTTCTTTCTTCTTCTCTTTCTTTCTTTCTATGTCTATCCATCTTTCTTCTTTCTTCATCTTTCTTTCTTCTTTCTTTCTTTTCTTTCTTTCTTTCTTCTCTTTCTTTTTCTTTCTTTCTATGTCTATCCATCTTTCTTTCTCTTTCTTTTTCTTCTTTCTATGTCTATCCATCTTTCTTTCTTTCTATGTCTATCCATCTTTCTTTCTTTCTATGTCTATCCATCTTTCTTTCTATGTCTATCCATCTTTCTTTTCTTTCTTTCTTTCTTTCTTTCTTTCTTTTCTTTCTTTCTTTCTTCTACCATTGTATACCTTTCTTTCTATGTCTCTTTTTTCTATCTCATCCTCTTCTTTTTTCTTCTCTTTCTATTCTTAATGTCACCACATCTTTCTTTCTTTCCATGTCTATCCATCTTTTTTTCTCTTTCTTTCTTTCTTTCTTTCTTTTCTTTCTTTCTTTCTTTCTTTCTTCTCTTTCTTTCTTTCTTTGTCTTATCATCTTTCTATCCTCTTTCTTTCTTCTATTCTTTCATCTTTCTTTCTTTCTATGTCTATCCATCTTTCTTTCTTTCTTTTCTTTCTTTCTTTCTTTCTTTCTTTCTATGTCTATCCATCTTTCTTTCTTTCCATGTCTATCCATCTTTTTTTTTCTTTCTTCTTTCTTTCTTTTTCTTTCTTTCTTTCTTTCTTCTTTTCTTCCATCTTTTTTCTTTCTATGTCTTTCCATCTTTCTTTCTTTCTATTCTTTCCATCTTTCTTTCTTTCTTTCTTCTCTTTCTTTCTTTCTTTCTTTCTATGTCTATCCATCTTTCTTTCTTTCTCATGTCTATCCATCTTTTTTTCCTCTTTCTTTCTTTCTTTTCCTCTTTCTTTCTTTCTTTGTCTATCCATCTTTCTTTCTTTCTATGTCTATCCATCTTTCTTTCTTTCTATGTCTATCCATCTTTCTTTCTTTCTTTTTCTTTCTTTCTTTCTTTCTTTCTTTCTTTCTTTTTCTTTCTTTCTATGTCTATCCATCTTTCTTTCTCTCTTTCTTTCTTTCTTTCTTTCTATGTCTATCCATCTTTCTTTCTTTCTATGTCTATCCATCTTTCTTTCTTTCTATGTCTATCCATCTTTCTTTCTATGTCTATCCATCTTTCTCTCTTTCTTTCTTTCTTTCTTTCTTTCTTTCTTTCTTTCTTTCTTACCTATCACCATTGTAATAACCTGTATACATTTATATGTCTCTTGTTTTCTATCTTACCCGGGTGATCTGGATGTTGTTAAGTTGCTGCTGCCAGTCCATGATGGTCTCCATTCGGGGAACCCAGAAGTTAATGTTGCCAACCAGCACAGACTTGCCCACTCCTTGGACCAGGTTGCACAGGGACGTGTGCAGGGTTTGCAGTAATTCCTTGATCAGACGAATATTCTGTTGATCTCCAAGAACTGCCATAAGAAAGGGTAAAGAATGATGAATGATCTACAGAGTTTAGCCGATGCTCCAGCCTTACTAAGTTATAAGTCACAACTTGCAAATCTTGAACGATAAAGTGTATGGTATCGTAGTGTATGGTACTGTAGTGTGTGGTGTATGGTTCCATAGTGTATGGTACAATGGTGTATGGTACTGTAGTGTAAGGTACTGTAGTGTATAATACCGTAGTGTATGGTACCATAGTGTATGGTACAATGTTGTTTGGTACCGTAGTGTAAGGCACTGTAGTGTATAATACCGTAGTGTATGGTACCATAGTGTATGGTACAATGGTGTATGGTACCGTAGTGTAAGGCACTGTAGTGTATGGTACCCATACTGTATGGCACTGTAGTGTATGATACTGTGGTGTATGGTACCATAGTGTATGGTACCATAGTGTGTGGCACTGTAGTGTATGATACTGTGGTGTATGGTACTATAGTGTATAGTACCATAGTGTATGGCACTGTAGTGTATGATACTGTGGTGTATGGTACTATAGTGTATGGTACCATAGTGTGTGGCACTGTAGTGTATGATACTGTGGTGTATGGTACTATAGTGTATAGTACCATAGTGTATGGCACTGTAGTGTATGGCACTGTAGTGTATGATACTGTGGTGTATGCTACTATAGTGTATAGTACCATAGTGTATGGCACTGTAGTGTATGGCACTGTAGTGTATGATACTGTGGTGTATGGTACCGTAGTGTATGGTACTGTAGTGTATAGCACTGTAGTGTATGGTACTGTGTATGATACTGTGGTGTATGGTATCCTAGTGTTTGGTACTGTAGTGCAGAGGTTCCCAACTCCAGTCCTCAAGGCACACCAACAGTGCAGGTTTTCAGGATTTCCTTAGAAATTGGAATCATCCCCAGTGCAGGTGATTCAATTATCACCTGTGCAATACTAAGGAAATCCTGAAAACCTGCACTGTTGGTGTGCCTTGAGGACTGGAGTTGGGAACCTCTGCCATAGTGTATGGTACCGTGGTGTATGATACTATGGTGTAAGGTACCATGGTGTATGGCACCATAGTGTATGGCACTATAGTGTATGGTACCGTAGTGCATGGCACCGTGGTCACGATGGTCTCTTTTACGAGGGAGACTTGTGACTGGTTTGGACCTCTGTCTCGTGTCTATATTGAGACTTCATATTAAATGTGATTTTTTTCCTTTGGCAGTTAAGGAGTTAATGTCAGTCTCTCCTACCAGCAAGCTAGCTAGGTCTTGTCCAGGTGTGGCCACTCTGTGGCCATCCCCTTTATATGATTACATGGTGCCATCATGCTTTGCTGGAGATTGAACCTCATTCCTAGCCAAGCAGCCTTTGGTGAAGGTGCTTTTCTGGAGAGCGGACTACTGCCAAGCAGTTTGCTGCCAACAAAGCTAGGCAGCAGGTGTGAAGTTGTTTGTTGTTCCTTGTCTGTCTTCCCATTCTGTCTTGTCTCCATTATTGCAGTGGTGGGACTAGTGCTAAGCTGGCCATTCCCTAGTGAGGGCTAACATCAGGGCCAGCGAGGGCTAAGGTATCCTGCTCAGCGACGAGTTGAAAAAACATGTGTAGGGATGGTAGGGAGATCAGAGCACAACCACAGGTGAGTGCAGGAAGTCACCTCTCCCCCGTTCCCTAGGAGCAGGGCCATCCTCTGTATTTATCCCTCTGGTGTCTCCCTGTCTATTGTTCTGTGTAGTGCATCGGACATCGTTGGTCCGTGTACCACTGTCATGCACGGTAGTTGGACATTCCCCTTAGTCCAAGCGTGACAATCGTATTATGTGGTTTTGCAAGAAAGATGAAAGTTTAAAATAAATTTTATTAGAAAGTTGCAGAACTTTACACTTAAATAAGGAACAGACAACCTTTACATGGTACATTCCCCATAATGGGAAATATCAGGACAGGGTCATCCATTAGGATCCATCTCCTAGCCTACTTTCTAGCGGTTTCTCTGAAGGTTACTGCTGATCACTAGTGGTCCTAGCAGCTGGATTCTCTATGATCAGCTTCAGGCTCAATTCACACATCCATGTTTCATGTGTTGATCGCGATGAATGGTATCCCGACCCGAACTTGATAGCTTTGTATATGCATTGAAAGTTGTCAAGTTTGGGTAGGAGACCTGCGGCCGTCTGCTTATAGTCTGCACATGGACCACAAAAATACAGATGTGTGAATCCAGCCTAAGGGTGGGGAACCAGTCTAATAAAAAGCCATTACAATGGGGGTTTACCTCTTTACTCACTATCACTGTCTCCAAATACATACTGCCCCATTTGCTACTTTTAGATTATCTTTCATTGTGCCTCAGAGGCAGAGGGGTTATTCTTTGCACCTGCGCACCAAAAACCATTACCAACTAAACCTGACCTCTCACAGGGTTTTCCCATACCATCCTCATACCCATTAGATCCCTATCAGATTCTGTGCCCATACCTTTCTGCACCACCTTCTCCAGGATGTTCATATAGTTCTTCTGGGCGATGCCACTCAGGGACGTCAGCTGGGACTTCGCAATCAGTTCTAAGAGCTGAGGGGAAAGAAGAAAATATTCAACGTGATAAAATTAAGAAAAGAACAAAAATGAATTAACAGAAAAACATTGTGATTGATTTGGTTTACTCTGCCCTGGTCCACTCTTCACTTTTGGGGTGGGCACCTACAGCCAGCAATCATACGAGACCACATGACGTTACAACATTGTGGCGCCCAAATGGGCAGATCCAGTGTCACCCAAGATGCCACAGACAACAGGACCAAATAGAAATTGCTACTTTATAATTGCTATAACTTATAGCTGGCTTTGGGAAAGCAAATTGGCAACCAATAAGGCCACCATTACTGTCAAAAGAAGGGTTGACATGTGGCACCCCGGTGGGGATTGCCACAAGACTCACTGGTGCAGGAGAGATGTACACCTTGGCAAACACAGCACCCAACACCTTCACCCCAGACCTGGAGGGGGAGCCCTACTTGCTGCTTTAGGCAAGATCCCCTATAAAGATCCAGGCCTGAGGGGAGGAGTCAGTCAGTCTGCAGTCTGCAGAGAAGAGAACAGGTAGTTCCAATGAGACAGCAAAGAAGGAGGTACTGGAAGGAGCTGGTTGCTGGGACCAAGCCAGGCCCAGAACCAGGAAGCTTGAACCAGCTGTGCAAGCGCCCTAGGGAGAGGGATGGAGGCCAGTGGGAGAAGTAGGAAGACGGAAGAAGGGAACATATCGGAGATCCCTTTAGCCCACCCGAACACCGGAGTCCGAAGTTGCCATTAATCTAGTGATATCAGAGAAAGCCCGGACAGACCAGGAGGATCTAGTTCCCCTGAAGTTAAAGAAAGCAAGACACCAAACCTAACCAAGCATAGGACCAGGGGCCCAAGAAGAGACTAGGGATCCCCACAGAAACGTCCTCATTGTCAGTTGTGGAGTAGCATCCTGAGAGGGAGAAGGAGAAAGAGCGGCAGGTTCAGCTCCAGGCAGAACTTACCCCAATTACCGCACACACTAACAGAGGAGGCCTCACAACTCTCCAAGGTGGACGTCCCAAACTGCACCGATAACCTGGTTACCCTCCTGCACCGTGCCTGTTACCAGACATCAGTAAAAAGGTACTGAAACAGAGACTATTGTGTGTGTGTGCCTGCTTAACCGCCGCTGCCTGCAGCGTTAACAGTAGAATTGCTACTACTGCTCCCCTCATCCACCCCGCTGCGCTGAGGTAAAGCTCCACCTGTGGGGAGCTGTAACACCCAAGCTGCATTCCCATCACCTCAGCGATCGGCCGCAGCACTGGTAACCTATTACCAGGTACCACAGGTGGCGTTACATTACCATTCCTTATCATCATCACCCCTACCCGCCATTGAGGGTCCAGGACACTGAACCGGGAACCGACCAGCCGTGATCCCCACTGAAGTAATCACCTGTCCTGGTATCCGAGTACCCCCTACCCTGTTGACCGACTCAGACACCAGTGGCGTAACTTGAAGCTCATGGGCCCCAATGCAAAAGCTCCAAGGGGTCCCCAAATATTGCAAATCTTTAATAGAATTAGTCTTTTTCTATAGGCCAAAGAGCCTTTGGGGGCCCCGCAGGCTCCAGGGCATACCCTGCACCTGTTGTAGTTATATCACTGGTTCTCACCCAGCTCTTGAGTAGTCACATATTTCCTATGTTGCAATATAGCTGGGCAGATATAATTAGGGAAAGCAAGTTGGCAATCCCATTGGAAGCTGTAATGAGGGCCATGGGCGGACATATCATTGATACAACCTGCGGAGCTGCACAGGGGCCCAAGAGGCAAGGGGGCCCATTTACACCTTCAAAATAGGTGCGAGTTTGCATTTATATGAGCTATTGGACTACAAAGGGCCCATATATTGTTCTTGCACAGGGGCCCTCTTCTGTCAGTGAAACATAGCATGTCATCCAGCATCATTTATCCTGCCATCCACATTTTGTTGCCAATGTAGACATTCACTCCTTATGAATCCTATTGCAGAACCTAGAGATGGCCCTAGGGCTGTCCACACCCCAGACGAGGTGACATATATCAGTCATTATTTATTTACTACTGAAACTTCCCATCTGATGTCATATGGAAAATAGTTACTTTACACCTGGCGCCCGCCATCATCCAGTGTCATCCGCCTGCGGCTGTCACTCTGCTCAGTCACCGGCATGTGACTGTCACCGGGACGCCGGCAGCATGACTCAGTGATGGATCAGGTTCTTTTTCCATTGCACGAGCCAATACAAGCATGAGCAGCTGCCCATCAACCCTGCAACACTCCAGCATGTGGACGGGGCACATGTATCTGGATTGTTTTTGTTTTTTTATTAATATTTTCCCGGAAATCAGGGAAATCTGCAGATTGACTTATTTGCTCTTTTGTCTAAAGAAGAAATAACATATCTTGCATGTTAGTATACAAAGAAAGAAGAGAGGAATTAAATCCGAGCTGCCATTGGAAAACCAAAGACCAGGATGAAGAATAAACAGCGATTTAATAGTCAACACATTTCTGAGCTAAAAGCTCCTTCTTCAGGACAATTCACATAATGTGATGCCGCGGGCTAGGGGGCATCCGGATAATGGGTGTGACAGTGGCGAATAGACCAATGGTGTCCGGCGCACTACACACAACAACAGAGTAAACACAGGGGCGACAAATACAATGGGGGAACCTGCTTGTAGGGAACAGGGGGAAAGACACCTCCTGGACTCACCAGCGACAGTGCCCTGATTTCCCTACCGGCCCTATACGGGTTCTTTCATCCTATTGCCGAGCAGGATACCTAGTCCCTCCCTGGCCCTGATGTTAACCCTAAATAGAAACATGGCCGGAGGGAGCACTAGTCCCAACCACAGCAATAATAAAAACAAGAGGGAAAGGGGAGACAGACAGGGAAAAAACAAAGCAATTTCATGCCTGCTGCCTTACTCCTAGGCAGCAGATGGTCAGCTTCTTCAGAATAGCTCCTTCACCTAGGTTAGACAGGCCAGGAATGAGTTCAATCAGCAGCAAGGAATGCTGGATCATGTGACCATATAAAGGAGATTGGCGTGATCACAAAGTAGCCACCTGGGAAAAGAACTAAGAAGCATTGCAGCAACAGAAACTGACATTAACTCCTACACTGCCAAAGGAAAAAAACACATTTAAAATGAAGTCTTAATAAAGGAATGAGACACAGGCCCCAAACCTGTCACAGGTCAGCAAAGTAATAGAGATCATTGTGACACATTATCATTATAATGTGATTTGTCCTGAAGAAGGAGCTTTTAGCTCTGAAATACGTTGACTATTATATGACTATATAGTCTTCATCCTAGTCTTTCGTTTTACAACAGCAGCGCGGATTTAACCCCTTTCTTCCATGGGTGTGCTGCGGCCATTTGCATGTTTATACAGTGGTTGTGACTTTCATAACCCCAGCGGTCAGCCTCTCCGAGCTTTGCTTCCATATCCAGTATCAGGGTAACACTTTATTTACCCCTTTTTTTTTGTCTTTCCAGCATTTTCAGATCAATATCTGACATGTTGTTAGTGAGCGGCAGTGACTAGAAGTAATGCACAGCACATGGCCTTGTGTGTAATCTGAGGAATCTATCAATCAGTCCAAGGTCAAATCAACATTCCATTATTGATCACATGCAGTGATGTAACTTGAAGCTCATGGGTCCCAATGTGAACGCTCCAATAGGGCCTCCAATAATTGCAAATCTTTAATAACATTAGGCTTTTTACTACAGGACAAAATGTCTTGCTGGGTGTAAGGCGACACCCAACACAGGACGACGAGGGGGGAAGGAGTCCCTAACGCTAAGGACAAAGGGGAGATGGTGACCCCTAGAAAAACTAGCACTGACATCTGGCTCCCCTAACAACCCTATACAGTCTCCGTAAGTGTCGCCAAGCAGGATACCTATTCCCTGTCTGTCCCTCAACAAAGTTTATGTTGGGATCACACAGGGTAAACACTGGTTTACCCACCTAAAAACTAAAGGAAAACACCAAGGTGACAAATGTGGGGGAGAGGAATGCACAATTAGCTGAACGAAAAAAAAGACACTTACTACACTGGAAATCCATGATCCACTGCAAAACCAGGAAGCAACTGCACCTCCAAACACGCTATCACCAGCAATGCATCATGGGAGTCAAATGGTATAAATAGAGACAGCTGAAAGGTCGAAAGGCAGGACACCTGTTGGGGCCTAATGACCTCCAGTTGTCAAACAGAGGAATAGCACTCAAAGGGACAGGGCAACAGTTCAGGATTTTGGCTGTTTGGTCAGACCCTGCAACCTTCTGTGAGTGGCCCCACCTGATACACCCGTAACACAAAGGGACTTTTGGTGTTTCCTAGTCTCAAGGGCCCAGGTGCGATTGCAGCCCCTGCACCTATTGTACTTTCAACCCTAATCACATGGTACAGCTATAGGCTATGGGGTCACACCGGACCGGTCTTGTCACCAGCAATAGCAGGACCTAACCTCAAATTATGCTTCCCCCCCACCCCAAACTCAAGATGTTATTTTTAAGTTAATGCTAATACATGGCTATTTATATCATCAATGACCAAACAAATAATGCTAAATCCAAACACCATAACTATGAGAGTAACAGCATTGCAGGTCTACATACAATAAATGAAATGCGTTAACTAATAAATCAATATTACATTCACCCTTTGATGTCTGGTGGAATACGGCAGCGTGGTTGTTAACCCTTCATCCTCCCTACTCTATATGCAGCACGCTGGGGACTGCAGCAGCCGTGATCTGTTTTTATAGTGGTTGTGACTCTCACAACCACACAAGGTAAAGCCTCTGATACCTATTTAGGTCATATTTTATCTCTCAGACCCTTCATCCTCCCTACTTTAATTTTGTGAGATAATGAGCTTTGAGTTTTCATTGGCTGTAAGCCATAATCATCAACATTAACAGAAATAAACACATGAAATAGATCCCTCTGTGTGTAATGACTCTATATAATATATGTGTTTCACTTTATGTAATGAATTACTGACATTACGAAAATCTGCCTGGTCAGAAGCGGGAGGTAATAACCTGGTTTTGAACTGGTTAATACAATATTGGCTAAAGCAAAGATCATTTTCTTATATTAGTATATTCTAGACTGTGATGAGATATTGATGGATGCTCTTTGGCTTTTATATTAATGATGTGGATTATGTGCGGATTTGTGGATCACATCGTGTCAATCAGCTGATTGGCGATTCATCATCTCGGCTCCATCAGCCAACGACACAAGAACTTGTTGTTTCTAGTTTTAACATTTTTGTGCACAGATGTTCTCCCAAGGGTCATAGAAATACATGGAGGAGGGAAGAGGCACCGAGGCCGTCATCGATAAAACTCCCATTTGTCCAGGCAAGTCCATCAAAATGAAAGTTATTAACAACTTCTTTAAGGCTGTGTGCACACCATCAGGAGTGACAACGTATTGCCGCTGCGTTGTACAGTACCACCACAGTGGATGATTCAAGAAATCCCATCCTCACTATGCTTCTCCCCTCCGTAGCATTATTTCAGCTGCAGTGTGGGTTGGGAGCAATCTCCAGTGGGTGAATGCAGAGAGAAGACGCCCTGCACCCAACGCACATGGTGAGTACCAGGCGGCTGCGGTCTCCCTGTCTTCACCCGCAGGTTCCCCCAGGTCTGGAGGCGCTGCGTACATCACACAGTGCCTCCGGATCATGGGCACAAAGCCTTAAAGAGGACCTGTCACTTCCCTGCTGCATAGCCATCTAAATGATGCATTCAGGGAAGGGGTCCCCCATGTGTCTGTGTGCTGTGTACCCCAAGATATAGCCTTAGGAAAACTCACTGTTAGAAGCCAAGGAGGCAGTCACTGTGGCTGGAGTGAGCTCAATTGACGGGGCCATTCCCTCCCCCTCTGCCTCTCTGTGCCGCCTCCTGCTGTGCTGTTTATGCTTTGTTCAGACAGCAGGGCAGGAATCTGGAGCTGACGCCAGGACAAATGATTTCCATGCTGTGTGCGGCAGTATGGCTGCTTTCACATTGCGTATTTCTTGGATCCGTGGCTGTCCGTTGTAAAACGGACAGCCACTAACCCGATTTGGCCCCCATGTATCCCTATGGGCCCCGGATTGGATCGGATTTGGCCTTATTGACATCTGATTTGTGTTGGATCTGTTTTGGTCCGATTTTTTGCTGTACCTAAAATCAGAGACTGCTCCGATATTGGGCACAGCAGACCAAATCAGACCGAATTGGATCCGACCTGATCTGCGGCAGTTAACATGGGGGCCTATGCAGCACGGGTCCCAGGAAACAACAGCTGATCGTTCCTCGGACCCGAATCTAGTGTACTGAGCATGCTCAGTAGACTAAAATTGCTCCTTACCATCTAATTTCAAGTCAAATTTAGTAAAAGAAAGGGTTAAAAATAAAAAATATGTAAGCTCACCTGTCCAGCGAGTCCCCCGCCGCCTCCAGCAAGCTCCGGATGCTCACAGAACCTGTGATTACATCACAACCCGGCAGCGTCATCGGTCACATGACCGCAGTTACCGTGGTAACGGTCATGGAATTTCTTGAAATCATCCACTGTGTTGGTACTGTACAATACAGCGTTTTGGACGTAGTGGCAATAAGCTGCATCCAAAATGCTGCAATACCTGATCGTGTGCACACACCCTGACTGTCTGGATGTCAGAAGTTAAGCACAACCTCCAAATGCAACTTTATGAGAGCCAAAATGAGGCCAGAACAAGGCCGGGATGAGGCAAGAACAAGGCCAGAACGTGGTCAGAATGAGACCATAATGAGGCTAGAAACTGGGCAGAATGAGCCAGAACGTGGTCAGAATGAGACCATAATGAGGCAGAATGGCCAGAATGAGGCCAGAACGTGGCAGAATGAGACCATAAGTGAGGCAGAATGGGCAAGAATGAGGCCAGAATGGCAATGGCAGAATGAGACCAGAATAGAACCAGAACTGGGCAAGAATGAGGCCAGAATGAGACCAGAGCTGGGCAAGAATGAGGCTAGAATGAGGCCAGAATGAGACCAGAATGAGACCAGAACTGGGCAAGAATGAGACCAGAATGAGGCCAGAATGACACCAGAATGAGACCAAAACTGGGCAAGAATGAGGCCAGAATGAGGCCAGAATGAGACCAGAATGGGCAAGAATTAGGCTAGAATGAGGCCAGAATGAGACCAGAATGAGACCAGAACTGGGCAAGAATGAGACCAGAACTGGGCAAGAATGAGGCCAGAATGAGACCATAACTGGGCAAGAATGAGGCCAGAATGAGGCCAGAATGAGACCAGAATGAGACCAGAACTGGGCAAGAATGAGACCAAAATGAGACCAGAACTGGGCAAGAATGAGGCCAGAATGAGACCAGAATGAGACCAGAACTGGGCAAGAATGAGGCCAGAATGAGGCCAGAACTGGGCAAGAATGAGGCTAGAATGAGGCCAGAATGAGACCAGAATGAGACCAGAACTGGGCAAGAATGAGGCCAGAATGACACCAGAATGAGACCAAAACTGGGCAAGAATGAGGCCAGAATGAGACCAAAATGAGACCAGAACTGGGCAAGAATGAGGCAAGAATGAGACCAGAATGAGACCAGAACTGGGCAAGAATGAGGCCAGAATGAGACCAAAATGAGACCAGAACTGGGCTAGAATGAGACCAGAATGAGCCAAGAACTGGGCAAGAATGAGGCCAGAATGATGTTCTCATAGACGTGTGTCAAAGAGTGACCTCCCGTGCGCTCCATGAAACACTGGAGCTGCCGACACGTCCCAAACCGCCGAAGACCAACCGGTGCAGCAGCGAAAAAGATGAAGCCGCCGAAAGGTGAGTATGAAACAGGGGTCAGGGGGCTTATATTGAAAGCACCACCCCAACGGTGCGATAAAAAACACTGACGAGGGGCTATCGGACTACACAAAAAGAGGCAACCAAGAAGGCGAAGCAAGTAAAGAGTCAGCCATCTTCTGCTCACGGCACAGCTTATGTGACAGGGCTCCGGTCCCGCTGCCAGGACACGTGATATCCCTGTTTTTGAAGTGAATACACAGCACGTCTGGTTACTCAGTGCGATTACACAGATGCTCCTTCCATGGCACACGGACATCTGTGTAAATGACATTTTATTTGTGCCTGCCAAGATGAAAGTAAATATTATTATGGAAAATGCCTGGGCCAAAATAATATTTGCCCCTGACCTATATTCGAGGGACTCTGCACAACACATTAAAACAGTGAACAATGTTCATATCATTCCTCCAACACAGAGATTGATACCCTGTTATAGGGGCACGTCCAGGCCCCGAGGTGCCCCAGGGCCCCTCTGTTACATACACGGACACCCATATGGCACATGATAACGAGAAGACTTCATACAGATTTCTCACAGCAATGCTTCCACTGGCAGACTGTAGGATTACCCTAGAAAATACCCCCAAAGCCTCAGACAGAGGCAATACTTACGCGGACAACGTAATTGAATCTCCGAGAGTCCAAGATGGCGGTGGAGAAGTCCAAGTGGTTGAAAGCTTCGCCCAGGGTGCAATATCCATGTCGCTGTAGACACAAAGGAGGTTACAAAGTTATCGATGTGACTAATATGCAGATTGGGTGATTATTAGTGAAGGATAGTAAGACATTGGGGTTCGGATTGATCACACAGAATACTATGAATGGTTCCAGAATTCATCACGAATAATGAACCTAATGCAAGTCAATGGGAACTCGAGCATTTATATGGGAGGCTTCCTGGAATAATGCTCGGGTTCCCCATTCATTTGCATTAGGTTTGTTCTTTGTGATGAATACTTGAACAGTTCATAGAATTCGGTACAAATATTTTGAACTCGAGTAAGTTACTTTCTGCTGATCACTAGTGATTACTACCTCCAACCATCCTCTGATATCATCATCTTCAAGATCCTACTGATTGCAAAGTGTCTTATTCCTGCCTACTTCATACAAACACATTGGACAGGTCAAAAGAATCCACACACTCCTCTTCTGTTGATGTCGTCATTCCCATTAGTTGCTCTTCTTTTATGCAGTCTAGTCCTCAATCACAGCATTAGACAGGTCACCGACCTTCACAAAGTCAACATCTTCTTCTTCTGTTGGTGTCATCGTTCTTAGGATCCAACAGACTACAATGTTTTTAATTTGCCGTTTTGGATACTAAACCTGTCATCTGCAGCCCTGTTATAATCATATAACGGTCACTGCCTCCCGCAAAGTCAACACACCACTCCTCTTCTGTTAATATAATCCTGGTCTTGAACATATTGGCTGCAATCTGTTCGATTCCCTTCCAGTTATAGACTGTGAAGGGTCTCACCCAAAGCTTAGTCTGTCCTAAAATATTATATAATCATATAACGGTCACTGCCTCCCGCAAAGTCAACACATCACTCCACTTCTGTTAATACAATCCTACTCTTGAGCATATTGTCTGCAATCTGTTCGATTCCCTTCCATTTATAGACTGTGAAGGGTCTCACCTAAATCCCAGTATGTCCTAAAATATTATATAATCATATGATGGTCACTGCCTCCCGCAGAGTCAACACACCACTCCTCTTCTGTTAATATAATCCTTCTCTTGAGTATATTGGCTGCAATCTGATTCTCATCCATCACCTAAAAATTAGTCTGTCCTAAAATATTAAATGATCATATAACGGTCACTGCCTCCCGCGAGGTCAGTACACTCATATCCTGTTGCTTTCAACATTCTTAGGATCTTATTGGATTAGATTTGTTGTATCCCTTCAGTATCGTGATACTGCACTTTTCACATGTGGTACTGTCTTCACTAAAATAATGCCAAGTAGTGATGAGTGGGCACTGCCATGCATGGGTGGTTGGTACTCGGAACGAGCAGTTGGATGCTTGGATGGGCGCAACTTGAGTACCAACTGTAATGGAAGTCAATGGGAAACTCAAGCATTTTTCTGGAATCTCCCAATTGACTTCCATTCTACTCAGGACATGGGTCGTACCCATTCGAGCATCTAACTGCTCATTACAAGTACCGGGCACCTGAGCATGGCACAGCTCGCTCATCACTGATGACAAGTGATCAGGTCACTGTCTCCCAACAAGCTCGACACACTCCTCTCCTGCTGCTTTTAATCTTCCTATGATCTGATAGGCTGCAGCTTGCTCTAACATATCAAGTTTAAAGCATAGGACACAATAGCGCTCATTGTAAATGAATCTAAACCAAGAAATGAACACAACCATGCCACCCAAATCCACCGATCATGCTCGTACCTCTTTGGTGCTCCCTTTGTGCACATAGATCCATTTTTCTTGGTAAAAATCTGTTTAGGAAAAAAAACTATGTCATGAGTCGGCAAAAAAAAAAGACAAGACTCGTTAAAGGGTCAATATTGACTTTTAGGATTGCTACTTCCAATAGGTGGCGCTAGAGTTCGTCTACTTACTGCCTGAAGAGATAATTTGCATATTTTATTTCCCAGAGGAGCATTGCAGTTTTTAAGCCTCCTCATACTGGCATGTCACTCTCTATAAGGAGAAATCTTACCCCTTATAGCCCCAAAACGCTAAACTCCAATTTGTTATTTAACGATTCCCCAGCTGAAGGCCATTCTGTGTTCTAGAACAATGTATTAGTCCTATACCCGGCATTATAATGGAGTTCTGTGTGGAGACCTGACGTGATGCGGTCACTGTCACTTACATTGTGTCTTTGTGTTGTTGTTGAGAAAGTCCTTCTTTCTCTTCTTCGCGGCGATGTCGTAGTTCAGGTTAGTAACGAGGTTCTCCTTATTATTCTCCTTATTGTTCTCCACGTGGCAATAACTGGAAAGATAGAGGAATCTATCAGACCTAACTGTACTCCAAAATGTAAAAAAAAGCTGTTATCCTCTAGAAATAGCGCCACCCTTTTTTTTCAGGCTGTGTATGGTATTGCAGCTCAGTCACAGACAAGTGAATGGACAGGGCTACAATAACACTTACTACTTGGGAAGCGGCTGCTGGAAGAAGGCAGCTATATATCATCATGAATAATGAAAACTTACACAACTTTCATATATTTTCGGTATGTCTGTGCCTTGCAATAGTCAAGATTGTTGCTTGCTGTCAGTGACAGGCACAATATCTAGCCTAGGCTATGTTCACATGTTGAGTTTTTTGTGCAGACAAATCATGCCCTCTTGGCAGTAATAAGCTGCTTCCAAAAAGCAAGTTTTACTGCGTTTTTTGTTGTTTTGTCTTGTTTTTAGCTCTGTTTTTGCAGCTTTTTTGTTCTGCGCTTTTGCTGTTTTTTGTTATGTTTTTAGCTCAGTTTTTGCAGCCTTTTTCTGCATTTTTGCTATATATTTTATTACATTTTTTGTTTTTTAGTGTTTTTTTGTTGCTTTTTTGCAACTTTTTTCTGTATCTTGTTGTAGTTTTTACAGCTTTTTTCTGTGTTTTTCCTGTTTTTTTGTTATGTTTTTGTCGTATTTTTAGCTCAATTTTTACAGCTTTTGGCTGCGTTCACACATTGCGTATTTTGCCGCGTTTTTTTACGCGCGCTTTTCAAAATACGCAATGTGCCTTATGTCTGCCTGCAAAGTGAATGGGAAATTCACTTTGCAGTGCAGACATTGCGTAAAAATACGCAGTGTGTTTTCCGGGAGAAAACGCAGCTCCGTAAACAATTGAGAGTACGTTCACACATTTGCGTATTTTGCTGCGCTTTTTGCCGCGTTTTTCGGCCGCGCAAAAAAGCGCAGCAAAATACGCAGGGGCTTTCACACACTGCGCTTTCTTTTCCCCAGAAAGCGCAGTGATGTCACAGAGGGGAGGAAGAATCCTGCTTCCTCCTCCCCTCTGTGACATGTGTGACCGCCCCATTAGACTTCACAGTGTATTAATAAACACTGTGAAATCTAAATTAAACAAAAGAAAGTTAATGAAAAATAAAAAAGAATCAATACTTCACCTCTCCGACGCCTTTTCCCGATGTGCGATCTCCGATTCCAAGTCAGATCTCTTCTGACAGGACCTGTGATGACGTCAGAGGGGGGCGTTACCGGGCGGTCCCATCGCTGATTGGTTGCTCGCGGTCACATGACCGCGAGTGCCCGGGAACGCCCCCCCTCTGACGTCACCACAGGTCTTGTCAGAAGAGATCTGACTTACAACCGGGGATCGCACAGCGGCAGAAGGCGTCGGAAGATGATGTATTCATTCTTTTTTATTTTTCACACACTTGCTTTTGTTTAATTTAGACTTCACAGTGTTTATTAATACACTGTGAAGTCTAATGGGCGGCCACAGCAGTCACAGAGGGGAGGAGGAAGCAGGATTCTTCCTCCCCTCTGGGAGAATACGCAGTAGTAGCTGCGTAAACAATTGACATATCAATTGTTTACGGAGCTGCGTTTTCTCCCGGAAAACGCACTGCGTATTTTTACGCAATGTCTGCACTGCAAAGTGAATTTCCCATTCACTTTGCAGGCAGACAAAAGGCACATTGCGTATTTTGAAAAGCGCGCGTAAAAAAACGCGGCAAATTACGCAATGTGTGAACGTAGTTTGATATGTCAATTGTTTACGCAGCTACTTCTGCGTATTCTCCCAGAGGGGAGGAAGAATCCTGCTTCCTCCTCCCCTCTGTGACACCTGCGGCCGCCCATTACTTCACAGTGTATTAATAAACACTGTGAAATCTAAATTAAACAAAAGCAAGTGTGTGAAAAATAAAAAAGAATCAATACTTCACCTGTCCGACGCCTTCTGCCGCTGTGCGATCCCCAGTTGTATGTCAGATCTCTTCTGACAAGACCTGTGGTGACGTCAGAGGGGGGGCGTTCCCGGGCACTCGCGGTCATGTGACCGCGAGCAGCCAATCAGCGATGGGACCGCCCCGGTAACGCCCCCCCTCTGACATCATCACAGGTCCTGTCAGAAGAGATCTGACTTACAACCGGGGATCGCACAGCGGCAGAAGGCGTCGGACAGGTGAAGTATTCATTCTTTTTTATTTTTCACACACTTGCTTTTGTTTAATTTAGATTTCACAGTGTTTATTAATACACTGTGAAGTCTAATGGGCGGTCACAGCTGTCACAGAGGGGAGGAGGGAGCAGGATTCTTCCTCCCTTCTGTGACATCACTGCGCTTTCTGGGGGAAAGAAAGCAAGAAAGCGCAGTGTGTGAAAGTCCCTGCGTATTTTGCTGCGCTTTTTTGCGCGGCCGAAAAACGCGGCAAAAAGCGCGCGCAAAAAAGCGCAGCAAAATACGCAAATGTGTGAACGTAGCCTTTTTCTGTGTTTTTGCTGTTTTTTGTTATGTTTTTGTCGTATTTTTAGCTCAGTTTTTACAGCTTTTTTTTCCATCTTTTGCTGTTTTTGTTGTGTTTTTATCGTATTTTTAGCTCCATTTTTGCAGCTTTTTTTCTGTGTTTGTTGCGCATTTTTGTTTCGTATTCTCTGCCCTTTTTGTTGTTTTTTTGCTCTGTTTTTTGCAACTATTTTCTGTGTTTTTGCAGTTTTGTTGTTGTATTTTTTGCAGTTTTTTGCTGTGTTTTTGCTGTTTTTTGCTGTGTTTTTGTCATATTTTTACCTCTCTTCTTTGCATCTTTTTTTCTGCATTTTTGCTGTGTTTTTTGTTGTTGCATTTTTTGTTTCGTATTTGGCCCTTGTTTGTTGCATTTTTGGTGTCATTTGTCTATAGTACATGTTTATTAAAATTAGTTTTATACACCACAAAAAGCAGCAAAAATGCAGGGGTTGTGCGATTGCAGCATTTTTTCACTGTCTCGTTGCTTTGTATGGAAAAAAAATGCTGCAAAAGCGCTGTAAGAATTGACATGCTGCTTCTATCAAAAACGCAGCAGTCAGAAAAAAAAAAGTATTAATGCAAGAATATGTGAATGTTTCCATTCACTGACAACAAGCGGAAAGCTTGGGAAAAAATGTGAATTGCTAAGATGTTTCCAAACATTGCAGAACATTACACAAGGATCAAAGGGTTCTTAGTAAGGCCCCCTTCACACTGCGTTTTTGGGGATCCGTATCTATCTGCTTTGAAACGGATAGTCAGGGATCCATTTTGGCCTCCCATGTATCTCTATGGGCACGGATTGGTCCTCAGTAGCCTCCGTTTGTGTCATTTTTGTCAGGGATCCATTTTGGTCTCCCATGTATCCCTATGGGCACGGATTGGCCTTCAGTGGCCTCCGTTTGTGTCATTTTTGCCAGGGATCCATTTTGGCCTCCCATGTATCTCTATGGGCACGGATTGGTCCTCAGTGGCCTCCATTTGTGTACGTTTTTTACGTGTACCCAGAATCGGAGACTGCTCCAATTTTGGGCTGCCTTCAAAAAAGCGGACACAAACGGACAGACATGGATCCGTCGCGGT
This sequence comes from Allobates femoralis, assembly GCA_033576535.1. NCBI lineage: Eukaryota > Metazoa > Chordata > Amphibia > Anura > Aromobatidae > Allobates > Allobates femoralis. The sequence goes on from JARQOC010000005.1 coordinate 37,111,716, forward strand.
CCGCATCAAATAATATGGGGTCTATGGAGACGGATCCGTGAAAAAAACGAATCCGTGAAACAGATTCATTTTGCTGTACTGAGCATGCTCAGAAGCAAGGTACAGCTCCTCCCACCCCTAGCTCTGGTGACAAAAAACAGCTCATTGGCATCAGTTGGCACAGATCAGTGCCTGTCCGCCTGGTTCTTGAAATTTAAGGATAAATACGGATGTGCAAAATATGCAGTGTGAAGGGGGCCTTATCCTGCAATTTTTTAAAGTGAACCTGTCACCAGTTTTGGGTGTTCTAAACTGTGTTCACCAGCTGTAACATGCTGTAATAAGGGTTCCTGTAATCCCTCTATATGCCCAAACGTCTCCCCGCATACCTAAGAAATACACTTTTATTCTCTCCCGCACTTTATGTAAATGACTCCTGAAAAGGTCTGAGGGGTCTGCTCTTTGTGGTCCTCATTGTCCCCCTGGCTGGAATACCCGCCCCTCCTGTGTATGGATGTTGATTGACAGGCACTACTCTTGTGCCTGTGCAGGGGTGCAGGTCACTGTGCTCCATTAAAGATGCACAGTGCCCGAAGTCTCGCACCTGTGCTTTAGAAACTTGTGAGACTTCGATTAACTGTAGTGCAGGCAGGGTTAGCTGTGGTGTGGGCGGGGTCAGGAGTGGGTGTGTGGGCAGGGTTAGCTGTGGTGTGGGTGTGGCACCCTGCGACCAGGGCAGCCACAGGGTGAACTGCAGCAGGTAAGGTAGAGATGGTTGACTGAAAAACACCCACACAGGTACACACACCGACCCCACGGCTAGGACTCTAGGTTAGGCAAGGGGTAGCAGGGGTTAAGAGTAGTGTGGGTGGAGCGTAGAGCAGCACTGATCCAGTGGGTGGCACCGTAGATAAAAACACGGGAGCACCAGTTGCAGGGAGAACGGGAGAGCAGAAGAAGAAGCTAGTTAGTGAGAGGCAGAATTCCCAGGAGGAAGGGTTCCCTGGAGGAAGCAGAATCCTAGAGCCTACATTCCTAGGAGAGAAAGCTTACTCCAAAGCCGGAGGCGAGGGAAGAGCCAGTTTGCCAGAGGAGAGTGGGAGGACAAGGGCCTGGCAGCCACTGAGAGAACAGTGAGGACGGAGGAGGGAGCCATACCTGGGACACTGAAGGCTAGGCCGCTACAGCCAGAGAGCCGGCTTCTGTAGAGGTGACCGGGGGCACTCTAGGACCCTAATCACGAGACACACTGGCATGGGACAGCTACTCCATGACCTGCAGGCTACCTACCACCACGGTCTAGGAACACAGCCATCAGACTATGGCTAGTGACCCTGACAGAGAGGAACCCATCACACAAGAGTCCGTGAAGGCCAGACCAAACCCGTGGGTGTGGAAACAAGAAGAGAGAAAAGGGCCTGAAAGGACTTGAGGGAAGCAACGCAGAGGAGCTGCCTGAGCTGCAGAAACCCTGTTACCCGGAGCAGAGCTAAAGTGTGAGAACTGTAACTTGAAAGTGTGGAACCCTGGCACCTGTTGGGCACCACAGAAATCCTTAGGGCATGACTGGAGTTAACAGCAAAGCATCACTCACAAACAACAAACAAAACACCACGACACCTTAGAACACCTGGTTTCACCCCGAGCCTCTAGGGGGAGCTCCACTGGTCACTTTGAGCCAGTTCCCCCTATAAATAGAGTCTTGGAGGGAGAAACACCAGAGTGTGCAGACGCTACAAGAGCTGCAGGTTGTGCATGATCTCAAGCTTATGAGACACACACCAGGCCTAGTCAGCCTAACTAGCTTTGAGGAAACCCTTGCAATTGGGGTTAGAGGAAAAGGAGAAGCACCTCTCAGGGACACCAGAGTGATCATAACTCTCTCCCTTAATAACCGGTTACTGGAACCGAAGCTGTGGAAGCTACATAGCCACTGCAGAGAACCAGCATACTTCACAGGGAGTCTAGCCCCCTGTTCACCTGTCGCACCTACCAACGAGAGCCCAGGAAAGAAGATAGAATTATCATCACCCTTTTACAATGCCCTCAGTGCTGTTACCCAGGTGAAAGCAAGTTCATTGAACACACTGCCCGGTCCGGCTAGATTCCACATCCACCCAACCTTATCAAAGAGTATAGAGAAAGGAAGCCTACACAAACTGCTTGCTGTGAATCTCCAGGATTGCTAACTTCACTAACCCGGTCTGGGTACCTGAAAACCACCAGTAAAGGTACTCAAAAGACTTTGGCGTGTCTGTGTCTGACTCTGGGCCTAACAGCAGCATCACCGCAGCTGCCTCACAACATCTTGCGCAGCTCCCGACTCCGGGGACTCCCGTTCATCCTGTGGGGAGCGATCCATCTTGCTGCCTAACATCCCTCGGAGGCCTAGCAGCGCTGGTACCGTTACCAGAACACCCGCAGGTGGCGTCACGAAGACAATTAATCCCTACTGTTCCGCCATCCCCCCTATTGATCTGGACCACCGGGCCTCACAGCCGCAGGCGCGGTTCCGTGACAAGGAGAGTCAACGCCCACGACATGAACACCCCGGCTACGGTGAGTCAAAAGTGCTGAACGAACTGTAACTTGTATACTGTTATGAACTGCTGCTAAAGAACCTTAAATAAAGTACCCGGTAAGCTCACCATTGCCTGAGACTGCTTCTTTCCAGCGTCGCAGCAGAGTCCCACCTGAGGAGCCACAGACTGTCATCCCTGCACACTCGCTGGAGAAGCTGCAGCAGCGAAGTAAGTGTCTGACACAGAGCACAATCCCTCACCAGGCCCCTCCATCACCACTACACCTGCCCTGGGGACCCTCAGCCCTACCGAGGAGGACTTACCATCCACGCTGCCCTAAGTCACTGTCCCCAGCAGGAATACGGCAGCAGATGTTCTACTAACCACATACCCCGGGTGGTGTCACAACAAAATTCCCTGTAAATACTCCCTTTACTTGCCGCATCTAGGACAATGGAACTGGACCCGGCACCTTGACACCCCTCAGAGACAGTACACCTTGGTCTTGAGTACCCCGGTCCCTAGTGTGCGACATGGGCAGTTTTAACTGTGGTGCAGGCAGGGTTAACTGTGGTGTGGAGAGGGTTAACTGTGGTGTGGACAGGGTCATCTGTGGAGTGGACAGAGTTAGCTGTGGAATGACAGAGTCAGCTGTGGTGTGGGCAAGGTCAGCTGTGGTGTGGACAGGGTTAACTGTGGTGCAGGCACAGCTATCTGTGGTGTGGACAGGGTCAGCTGTGGTGTGGGCAGGGTTAGCTGTGGTGTGGGCAGGGTTACCTGTGGTGTGGGCAGGGTTACCTGTGGTGTGGGCAGGGTCAGCTGTAGTATGGGCAGGGTCAGCTGTCGATGTGGGCAGGGTCAGCTGTGGATGTGGCAGGTCAGCTGGGGAGGACAGTAGCTGTGATGTGGGCAGGGTTAGCTGTGGTGGGGGCAGGTCAGCTGTGGAGTGGACAGGTTAGCTGTGGTGTGCGCAGAGTTAGCTGTGGTGCGGGCAGGGTTAACTGTGGTGTGGACAGGGTTAGCTGTAGTGCCAGCGGGTGCAGCTTTCTTAGTTCTGCTGCATCTAAAAACTCTGATTGTGTTTGCACCGCTGCACCCAGTAATGTAAGTAACACATCATTGGAATCAGGGTCTCTTTGGCTACATCAGATGAGGTAGCTAAAACCAACTGAAAGATTCCCTTTAGGCTGTGTGCTCATGTTTTGGAAGAGCCGGACCTGTGGGAACCCGCGAATGGCCACACTGAAATCACAGCCGCCCTGTACTCACCATCTGCGGTGGGTGCGGGGGGCTTCTCCCTGCGTGCACTTCCGACTCCACAGCATGAAATAAACAGAGGAGCGGAATGCCGGCAACCCACACTGCAGCTGAAATAACGTTGCGGTCGGGTGAAGCACAGTGAGGATGGGATTTCTTGAAATCATCCACTGTGCTTCTATTGTACAACACAGCATTTTGGAAGCAGTTGCGTTGCGTTTACTTATCGTGAGCACGCACCCTTAAATGTACACTTGCATCTCTGTGTGACGCATTGAGGCTTAACTAGAAGCCCCCAGCCCCCAATGCAAAATCTGAAGCTTCGCCCTTCACCTATCATTGACCATTTATGAAATCAGTGACTAAGGAGTGTTTGGGCCCCAAAATGCCAGGCACCCTCTATAGCTACACCCTTTACACCCCTACAGCTGACAACTGAGGGTGAAGAGGAGGGCGACATTATTATGGCACATGTATAATGTAATAAATATGTAGGTTCCCTTTAATTACCGGGAATGGTTCCTGCAGACCTAAAAAGGATCATTTCTTGACGGCGGATTGGGGGCCAACAATTGCAGATGAATTGTTTTGCCATTCCAAGTATTGCCCAACAATAGGTTACATAATAGAGGAGCCGAGATGTCAGCGCCAGATGCATTTCTGAAAGGATTACACATCCCTCCTATAATGCCGCTTCTGTAGTGCCTGGCTGACACCCCTAATTTTCAGTTGGTTTATCCCTTCCCTTGTAACAGAGCCAAAAGCACTTGGAGGCAAATCCATCATACCACAAAGAACAGGGGGAGGGGGAATTCATTTGCAGTCCAACAAATAGCAAGATAAAAACAGTACCGTGCATAAGATGTCATTAATCATCACGATATATCAGAGAAACAGGTTCACCATGGAAGTGGGTCGAGCTGCAATACCAGACTCTGTCTACAAGCAAAGGTGAGGCGCTGTTTCTGGAATAAGATGTTTTTCACACACATACACCTCCTCTTTGAAGCCATGCATTGACTACCATTATGGCCACCATTTCAGACTCCAAAATGTTGTCACTCAGATTTACCAGGTACCTGAGTGACCTATTTGTTTAGCTAAGCAACAATATCACATCACGGAGCATCACTGCGTAGCGCATATAGCATTCAAGAGGTGGACGATGACCCAAAGGGATATTTAATGGCAGCCATAGTGATAGTCATCCAGGATTCCTCAATATTTCTCATGATGCTTAAGTCCCGCCCCAAAACCACACCTCTGATCATTCCAGGACCTCCCCCGAGGAACTTGTAAATACCCTAGCCCCTTATCCAGGTGTGTAAGCATGGCGTCTCCCTACTTTCTATACAAAATCCTACACATTTGTCTGATGAAGGCCTAAGGTTGAATGAAACGTTGTCATCCTGCATTGCACAATTAAACATTTTTCTATCATCAACAGTAAAAGGAGAGTAGGACCTTTTCCTCTGGAAATACCCCCAGTCCCGTCCTGAGGGTTACATGAACCCCTCCACTTTTCGGACCATGAAATCCAGAACAGATGAAGAAGAGCTCGAGCACAAAGGTTTATGAGCATTAAATCCTATGCACCATTACAACAACTATCCTCTCTGAGACTTGGAGTTCATCTTAACAACCAATCAAAATTGTGTTTTGGTTTCCTAAACATTAAACCTGCTCTTTGATTGGCTGCCATGGAGACAATTTTAATACAAGGCCCCCTATCGCCTACTAGACCCTTTCTTTCCTTACAGAATATTTATGTGATTTTCTGACATTTCATAAGTCACCATTATTCTAGATCTCTGCTGCTGTCAGTGAATAGAAACCTTCTTTACATGCAAAGTCTAATGTGAGGTTTCATCATGATTGTATCCAATCCAGGCAATTGTTAGTGAGCTAAACAGCCTGGACTCCACTGAAAGGGAATCTGTCAGCAGGTTTTTGCTATGTGATCTGAAGACAACAGGCTGTAAGGGGTTAACCCACAGATTTTAGCCATGCATCTTGTATCACTGTGTGCCGTTGATTACCTGCACACAGTTTACCTGTAATGTTTGTTTTAGCATCAGGAGATTATCATTGTGAGACTAGGTAAACTAGTGGTCAGCTAGTCTGGCACGCCCTCTGCTGTAATTAGTAGCTCTCTGTCTATAGACATTGTACTTACAGAGCCTGATGTGGGCAGGGCAACTCACTGTCTATAGACATTGTACATACAGATCCTGGTGTGGGCAGGGGCAGCTCACTGTCTATAGACATTGTACATACATAGCCTGGTGTGGGCAGGGGCAACTCACTGTCTATAGATATTTTACATACAGAGTCTGGTGTGGGCAGGGGTAACTCACTGTCTATAGACATTGTACATACATACACTGGTGTGGGCAGAGGTAGCTCACTGTCTATAGACATTGTACATACAGAGCCTGGTGTGGGCAGGGGGTAACTCACTGTCTATAGACATTGTACATACATACACTGGTGTGGGCAGGGGTAGCTCACTGTCTATAGACATTGTACATACAGAGCCTTGTGTGGGCAGGTGCAGCTCACTGTCTATAGACATTGTACATACAGTGCCTGGTTTTGGAAGGGTGCAACTCACTGTCTATAGACATTGTATATACAGAGCCTGGTGTGGGAAGTGTGCAACTCACTGTCTATAGACATTGTACATACAGAGCCTGGTGGGGCAGGGGCAGCTCACTGTCTATACACATTGTACATACAGAGCCTGGTATGGGCAGGGGGCAACTCTCTTAGCTATGGCCAAAATAAAACCTCCAATTGTGTCAGGACATCTATACCCAATAATCTAAGTGATACATCAATGGACTCAGAGTCTCTGCCTACAGCGTGCTGCTCTCAGGTGAGGTAGCAAAAACCTGCTGATACATTCCCTTTAACATGCAGTGACACATTGTGATGAACAGGTCAGGAGACAGATTTATTCTGCAAATATTCTTATCAGTAATTACTCTGCCTTTCACCTGAGTTTTCCCATAGTAAACACTGGATACATTAGAGTGTGTAATTAAACCTAAGTAATTCCTTGATCTCAAGAACTCCCAAATGTAGCCCAGGCAGTAATAGGGAACATTCCTACAACTATTTAAAGGAGCTGTCCATAAACTAGAAAATCAAGGCTGTGTTTTTTCTTTCAAAAAACAGCGCCACTTCCGACTAGAGGTTGTATGTGGTATTGCAGCTGGACACCAGTGCGACTGAATTGCAATAACAGACACAACCCACTATTAGGGAGGGCGCTCTTTTTAAAGGAAAGCAGCCATGTTTTTCTAATTCTGGACATTCCCTTTACTTACTTAGGTTAATAATGCATTATTCAGATATTGCAGAGGGAAAGTTTTAAAGTCTATGTACAATTTTCATTATTAGGGTATTAATATATATTGCACAGGGTCATCGGCGTAATTGCAATAGGTACAGGAGTCAAAATCACACCCTAGGGGGCCCCAAAACACCAAGAGCATTAAAAACGTTTGATAATTGGGGGCCCCTTTGGAGCTTTAGCATTGGGGCCATAAGCTTCAAGTTTTGGCATTCCTCTGACTATCAGGAGTACATGGTCTTATTGAAAGTGATCTATGTCATAAATAGGTATATTCATATCTGCAGTGCAAACATGTGCCCCGTCACCGTATACCGCGTACATAGAGTATACAGGGTGAGCACAGCTGCCAACCTTCCTGGGCAATGTCACCCTGCTGGTCATGTGCCAGGAATTCTATTGATGCTCGTTCCATCGCCTCCTGCAGGGCAGACAAGGACGTTGCAGGTCACATGGCTTTTCTGAAGGGAAACAAAAACAACCTAGATGGCTGAGATCACAGGGACGGAGCCGATCCTCCATCAGCCGAGTCACTGTTTACATGGCCTTAATATAGATGGCAGGAAGCAGCTGGCCGCCTCGCCAACACACGGCTGATGGTGCTGAGACTTGTAGTCCGTGCTGTTACACACCGTAGCTGCATTGCATCAAATTGCAACCCCGTCGTCTCATCCCTCCAACCTGTGGCTCTCTGTTGCAAAACTACAACTCCCAGCAAGTCCTGATATATTCCTGATGGTTGCATTGAACACTAAGAGACGACATTGATCCCTTGTGTTTTGTACTATTAGGAACATTGTTGGTATAACATAATGTGTTGTACATGTAGCAAAGCTGTGTGTGTGTAAAGCTACATTCACATTGTGCGGTTTTGGTCTGTTTTTGCTCGTAGCCAAAACCAGCAGTGGGTGATAAATACAGAAGTGGTGACGTGTTTCTATTAGACTTTTCCTCTGATTGTTCCTCTCCAGGTTTTGGCTTCACACAGTGTGAACGGAGCCTTATCGGTCACAAACAATATAGGTCCGAAGGTCTTAATAACTAATCTGCTACATCCACACAAGGGACTGGATTGTTCTACGTAGGATGGATAATACTGACCTGTTCATGTCTCCGACCAGGTTACTATGTTCCTCCAAGAACCTTTTCCAGCCGTCCTCAGTCTTCACCCAGTTCTGGCCAGGAGACCTCCAGTCCTGTCCTAGGAAGGGCATGGTGGTCCTTTGTGCTCTATTGTCCTGGGTCTCGGCTGTTTGTGGCGCCTCTGTCTGCACTGTTCTCTCTCTGCTGTTCCCAGCTTGTTCTAGGCTATTTATAGTTGTGGCTTTGTTGCCGGAAGTCTCAGGCCCGGCCTCCATCGCTGACATGTGGCTTTGTTTATACCTCATCTTTGTTATTGCAAAATTTTGGAAACTCGATCGTCAAGGCTGAATCCTGAGAGCAACAGCTGCAGCTTCGTCACATTGTAGCTGTCATACCGCCGGCCCCTTCCCACTTCTCAGGTGAAGCCTGCCACCCGCCATTCCCATCTTTTTCCCCTAATTCTTTGGTTTACGTGGAACTGAAACATTAACCCTTGTGCACCTGACCCGCCTTGTAAACAGGAACATAATCGGCGTGTCACATGTGTCAGCGCTCGGATTGCTGCCAGGAGGGTTGTTTGGAGGACGGATTGCGACAAGGAGGTCACTATAGGATGACAACGAACAGAATGCAATGTACACAGTGTGGAAACAATGCTGCAAACTAAGAAGCTTTCCAAAAACTGAAGCCATCCTAGTTTATTATTTATCACGTAAAATGCAAAGTGAATGAAGGGAAATCTGAAATCAGTATATGGTGATCGCCCTTCGCCTTCATCATTCTTCTTGGTCAGCAATTCAGTAAGAGGAGGTTGTTCCGATAATCATAGAGACCTGACCCCAGATCTTGTGTATGTGTGGCGCCCCTCCGGGTAAACTGCCACCAGAGGTACTGCACTTCTGCCATTAGGAAGTGTAGTGCCCCTGTTCTTCAGGTGTCGGGATGGTAACAGGCCCCTGGGACAATGGGTGGACCCTGAGGCAGGACCCAGGCCACAAAAGGGAGACGGAACAGTGTTAGACACGTTAGTTCAGTAGTAGGAGATGGAGGAGTAACATCAACTGACGGAGGGTGGTAGTCGGGAGTGCAGGAGCGGTGTAGTGCCGACTCCCTTGGGCCGAAGCTACACCACCATGCTCGCCCGCTGGAGGGAGAGAACATCCCAGTAGAGACAGACAAGAACCCTTGGGGTGCGGAGAAGACAGCGATCACCCGTATGCTTGAATCTGACAAGACAGAGGGGTTGGTGGAGGACACAGGGACCGGCCCTGAAGACGGTGCGGAAGCTTCAAGCCTGAGCCGAAACCGGAGGCCTCATACTTCTAATGGGAGCTGTGACCGAACACCCGACACATCTTGGGGAAGGTGGCTGAACTAAGGAGCAGTGCCCGGGAGGGATCCTAATGGTGTCCGGACACACAGAAGCACCTGTGGCTACCGGTACCTGAGCTCTGTGCTGCGGACGGCGTTGAGAGCCAGGGGGGCAGAGCGATGACCTGCTCTCCTCAGATGAAAGTTACCCCTTATAACGCCGAGAGGAGAGACCCACCAGAGACTGTGACACTTAGAAGGGAGAGTAATGGCACCAACCATGGCTGAACTGTACCGAGGCTCTGGAGAAAGAGCAAAGTACCGAAGACTGGCAGAGAGCGTACCCGATGGCCATGTTTAACACCTGAGTAAAAGTTACGGAACTGCAGCTGTGGTGTGAGAGACTTTTATTTGCCACAACCATCAGCCACAGAGGCTGCCTATGACACCTGAGGTACTGCTAACCGAGTGACCAACTGCCGAGGTACGAGTCGGGGAAACCACTCCACTGCCCTGTGGACTGCACTCTGCCTGCGGAAGAGGGACTATCAAAGCTGCAGGTCATCATCCCCAGAGGTTCCGCAGCAGCGACGGCCACCCTGGCCGTACACCACATGTGGAGTCACGAATACCCCTTTTATCCCCTCAGACTTTCCCTAACATCACCCCTTTATTAAAATGACACCACCAGGGTCACGGGACAGGGTCTTGGTCCCCGTCTGTTCATTGTGAAAAGAACCGAGAAGTGAAGACGTGAGAACAACTAGTAACTGCTCGATACCGAGTCTTCCCCGGCCCTGGAGTGGGTGTGTCATATGAGGCTTGTGCGGATCATTTTGTCTCTTGATCCCAGGCCCACGGGATGATATGAGATCATGTACCATCACCTCCAGGGCTCTTTGTTCTTCTTAATGTCATTAGCTGCATATTTGGGATTGTTGTCCGACTGCAGAATACACTTGGAGCCAATCATTGAATGGTAGAGTTGGACGGGACCTCCTGAGTCATCGTGTCACTAAATTGTTCCAAACAAATGTCTGTGACATGCCCACTCCAGGGCCAGGGAAAACTCGGGAACTGGGCACTGTCTTCAGGGCGGTAGGATGGAGGAGTCAGTTCTACCTTGGCAGATGTTCACTGGGTCATCAGTACCCCGATTTTCACACCGCCATTTTTGTGAGCTAGTTCTTACAGTCTCTTAACAGTTCTTTCAGGCATACAAGACCCGGTGTTACTGGGCCGTTCGAATCCTGTTTGTGACGCCAGGTTGACACACCCATTCCAGGGCTGGGGAAGACTCGTGAAGCGGGCAGCAGTTGTTCTTCTTCACTTCTCGGTTCTTTTTACTGGACTGACGGTGGCCGAGACCCGGCCCCGTGATCCTGGCGGTGTCATTTTAATAAACAGGGGTAGATAACAGGGATGACTAGAGAAAGCGGTATTCATAACGCCACCTGCGGTATGCGGCAAGGGCGGCCGCCGCTGCTTCAGAACCTCTGGGGATGGTGACCGGCAGCGTGGATGGTTCCGCTCCCCACAGGTGGAGCGCGGTCCACAGGGCAGTAGGATGGAGGAGTCAGTTTGTACCTTGGTAGATGTTCACTGGGTCATCAGTACCCCAATGTTTTATGCGGCCCTTGCAGCCGGTGGTCACCACTAAAGAAAGTCTCTTGCCAACCTCCGGTTCAGCGTTGTCTCCAGAACCGGGTTAGTGCAATTGAGCCTTGGTTGGTGCCCCTTTCCTTCTCAATAGGTGTTTCCATCTCTGGTGGTCCTCTCACACTAGAAGCTCGTTTCGCTGCTCCTTACTTAGCGCCTCTGCAGCACAGAGCTGAAGTACCGACAGCCACGGGTGCTCTTGTACCCCTCCCGGGAAAACTGCTCCCTAGCTCAGCTACCTTCCCCAAGATGTGTCAGGTGTTCGGACACAGCTCCCGTTAGAAGCTTGGGGCCTCCGGTTCAACAGTTCGGGCATGAAGCATTCGCCCGCGTTCAGGGCCGTGTCCCTGTGTCGTCCACTAGCCCCTCTATCTCGCCAGACATGGGCGTACGGTGATCTATGTCTTGTTCCGTACCCTAAGGGCTCCCTTCTTCCTCCACACCTCTTGGTCTTTCCCTCCCGGTGCGAGCGTGGTCATGCTCAAGCCCATGGGAGTCGGCACCACACCACCCTTACACTCCCGACTTTCAATCCACTCCTTTCACGATGGTCTGTCCTCTCCAACTCCTGACTACACTTCTCCGTCCCCCTTTTGGAGCCTGGGTCTTCCCTCTGGTCCACCCACCGTCCCAGGGGCCTACAAGTTGTGTGTGTGTGTTTTGGACTCGACCGCACTATCCCAGCAACTGGAGAGCAGAGGCACAATGCTCCCTAATCGCAGAAGTGCAGTACCTCTGGTGGTGGCCCACCCTGTGGGGTACCACATCTGTCCAACCTCTGTTTGAAGACTTCCGTTGAAGGGGAACTCACCACCTCTCGTGGTCGCCTGTTCCATCTTGCAAAAAATAAATAAAAACTAGTGCTGTTAAAAACACAGGGTACTTAGTTAATACCTTTTTTGCAAAAAACATATTTAAACCACCCCACCTCGCCAATGTGACCCATTTCAGGATGGTACCTACACTAACTGTTTTATAACCTGCTACTGTGCCTACTGACCTCATAAGCAGAAGGATGCTGTGTGTGAATCGGGCCCCAAAATGAATCACAGATGGCAGTTGTACAGTTGGATGGGACCTCCTGGGTCATTGTGTCACTAAATCATTCCAGACAGATGTCTGTCCAACCTCTGTTTGAAGACTTTCATTGAAGGAGAACTCACCACCTCTTGTGGCCGCCGGTTCCACTCGTTGATCATCCTCATTGATGGTATTACATGGTGGACAAGTACCTGCCTTTACAGACAAAAACTGAGTCAAAGTGAAACTAGTTTGAACAGGCCTGTATAATATGTTCACTTTAACCACCACATTGTATTAAAAAAATACAAAACAAAAAAAAGTATGTGTACTGAGGCACCCAAGAGTCTTGTTGCCACAATGGCATTACCTCCCATGGTCTTCATGTGGCGCCCGTGCGGTCTGGTCGCCACGAAGGGGTACTGCACCCGCCTAACGAGTGTGGTATTCCTATCTGCGGTAACCAGGGTTGGTAAGTCCAGTCTCTCACCAACACACCCAACACACCCGATCCCAGGGATAGCGGGTGAATCCAGGTAGTGGGACGGGTCAGGCAGCCTGTGGGACAGCGGGCTAGAGAAAGGTGGTGGGTGGGAAAGTTAGCAGGAAACAGTCAGCGAAAGGGAGAGGACAAAGGGAAAACACCACGGGAAGTGGGAGGTCAGTTGGAGGAGGTCAGCAGCAAGAAAGGACAGATAGGAAGGACCCAGAGGACTGGAGCAGATGTGAGTCCCGTCCCGGGTCCCGAGGCCAGAGACCGCAAGGGGACAGAGTGAGCCCTAGGGGCGCGGGCAGTGAGAAATGCACCCATGCGCCGGAGTCTGCAGTGAAGCAGAGGAGCAGGGCGAACACCAGGGACCTGGCCCTGAAAGGAGGCGAGGACACTCCAAGCTCCAACCATGGAACCGGTGGCCACAAGTTTCAGAGGAGCTGTGGCCAACTCCTGGCACATCTGCCGAAAAGGCAGCCATACTAGGGACAGGGGACACAGCCGGTCGCCCGACAAGTCCCGCGGCTTCTGGATTGGGGTTCTGTGCGCGGAGGTGTGTGCAGGAAGGAGGAGAGCAGGCAGCTCTGAGGAAGAAAGGCCCGAGAGGGAAGGAACACGAAAGGGGTATACTGGACAAGCTATCCTGGTTGCTAAGGACTACCCAGACTGCCAATGTAATTGAACAGTGGTACATGCAGAGAAAGAACTGTGTGAGACTGTTTATTTCCCGCCTGAGGTGCGGTAGACTGAAACGCCACACTGGCAGCAGGAGCCTGCCCGGCAGAAGTACCAATCCTTCCCTGGTGGCTCTCCAGCCCCAAACACCCTCTTACTCTAGATGCCTTGGTGATCTGCTCCACCCGTGGGGAGCAACACCATCCCAGCTGCCATGCTATCATCCCCAGAGGTCCCGGCCTGCAGCACCGGCCACTACAGCTGCATACCGCTGGTGGCGTCACGACAAACTACTCCCTAACCCTTTACCCCTTTTTATTGACCGCCTATCCGGGTGGCCACGGACCGGGTCACGCCACCGTGACGGCCCCCAGACACTCGAGGTCATCGAGAGAAGCCCAGCTCCGAGTACCCCACGGCCCCCACTGGGCGAGTCATTCACATCAGGTAAGCCCACAGCATGCAACACTTTTTCTGATTCCAGGCCTGAAGGGGGACCTCTGAACCTGGTTTCAGGGGAGCTTCCCTATAAATTCTGGCCTGGAGGGGAAGTTAGTCAGAAAGTCTGAGAGGGAGAACAGGACAGATGTCCTGGAGACTGGAGTAGTGTCAGGCTCGTCCCAGGACAAGAGTGAGCATGAGGGACCCGTCGGCGAGGGTCTGAGGAAGACGATGAAAGGGCCTGAGGAGTGGAGCCAGTGATGGACTCACCCCAGGGCAGAGTGCTAGAAACAGACACTGGAGTCCAAGGCTGTGAGGGATTCCAGACCGGGGGACGGGAGATTCCAAGTTTCCTGGCCAGCTCAAGCACCTGAAGGCACAGCAGTGCACTAGAGCCCAGGACCTCAGCCAGAGGAGAGGCTCGAGCTGCCTGCCATGCGGGTGAGAGACTTGTCAGCAAGAAGAGAAGGCCGCAGCTTAGCTACAGGCAATAGCAGGGCCCAACGAAAAGGAGCGCAGCAGGGAGGCCTCAGAACTCACCGGGTGAGGAGATCCTTAACTTGCTTACAGGCCACCCGGATTCCCCTAAAACACCTGTGGACTGTACCCTGGCTTCAACTGCTTCAGTAAAGGTAAAGAAGACTAAGAACTCTGTGTCTGTCGGTTATTCTGCTCCCTCAGTCCTGCTCCCCACAGGCCTACCACCATAGATTTTAATGGTTGCCCTGGGGACCCGTTCCACCCGTGGGGATCTACACCATCACAGCTGCTATGCCATCATGCCCAGAGGTCCCACACCTCAGCATCGGACATCCATAGCCGAACACCATGGGTGGCGTCACGATTTAATTCCCAAAATCATAATCCCCAAACTTTTATTGACACCGGAGGGTCACAGAGCAGGGTTTCGACCCCCATGACTCTCCAGCAGAACTGTTGTCCCGATTCCAAGTACCCCGCGGTCCTAGGGGGCGTGTTAATATATTATGTCCAAATACCGTGCAATAAATAAATAAAAACTAGTGCTGTTGAAATCATAGGGTACTTGGCTCATATCTTTTTTGCAAAAAACGTATTTAAGCCATCCCACCACGACAAGGTGACCCATTTCAGGACAGTCCCTACGCTAACTATATTATAACCTGCTACTGTGCCTACTGACCTCATAAGCAGAAGTATGGTGTGTGTGAACTGGGCTCCAAAATGAATCACAGATGGGAATGGTAGACTTGGATGGGACCTCCTGGGTCATCATGACACTAAATCATTCCAGACAAATGTCTGTCCAACCTCTGTGTGAAGACTTCCATTGAAGGGGAACTCACCACCTCTCGTGGCCGCCTGTCCCACTCGTTGATCATACTCACTGATGGTATTACATGGTGGACAAGTATCTGCCTTTAGTTCTCAACTTTGAGGACACCAAGAAATGGGTAACGTTGAGGACCATAGATGCAGTGGTCGGCCAATGAAACTTAGTGCAGCAGATTAAGGACACACCATGTTACTTCCCTTCTAAATCAGAAGATGTCCAGCAGTGCCATAAGCTCAGAACTAAATAAAGTTGTCACGACACTTCGGGTAGAAAGTTGCACTAGTAGGATCCAATCCCAGACAATGTAGAAAGTAGAACATGGCACTCATATGATGAAAGGTGAAATTTATTTTAAATATTTTGCATTTTTTAAAATAAATTCCACTTTTTGTCATTTGAAGACCAAGTTTTACTGTCTACATCAGCTCACAGCTGGCAGCCACCAGTGGGGCCCAGCTACACCTGTCTACTGTTCAGAGACGTCCGGCCAGAAGTGGACTTCATGGAGAAAATGTACCAAAAGCCAGACCTTCAACATACAAAAAAGGCCAAGTGACTCAATAGTGAGTATATGCTGGAACAGTGAAGCGCGGTGGAGGGCCTGCAAGTTTGGAGCTGCTTTTCAGCAAATGGGGTTGTGAATTTGGTGCAGGTCAAAGGGAATTTGTCAGCAGGCTTTTGCTATGTTATCTAAAGACAGCATACTGTATGGGTACCTTTACACGCCGCTACTGGAGGATGGATACAACCCGCTACAGGCTACAAATGTAGCTTGTAGCGTCAATATAGCCCGTAGTAGTGGCGTGTGAAGACGGGACGAGACAGCCGGCAA
Source organism: Allobates femoralis (assembly GCA_033576535.1). Taxonomy (NCBI): domain Eukaryota; kingdom Metazoa; phylum Chordata; class Amphibia; order Anura; family Aromobatidae; genus Allobates; species Allobates femoralis. The sequence goes on from JARQOC010000005.1 coordinate 37,127,658, forward strand.
CAGATACATCTGTTTCCGAGCACTGCTCGAAAACAGATGGCTACAAAGCCGATTGTAGCGAGCTGTATCGGCGTGTAAAGAAGGAACAGAAGGGTTGTTTCTACACCAGGCTATGTAGCTGGGGCGTGACACAGGCTCCGGGTTTCCGCGCCCCCTTCAGCGATCATTGGAGGAAGCTCCTGCGTTGCGATTGGTTGTCGGCGCACAGGGCGGCATATTTAAGGAGCTGCCCAGTCACACTACACAATTGCTCGAGCGTCAAGTATTAATCAGCCTCCTGCGATGCCTGCCCAATCATGGTATTATTGCTTTGTCCTATCAGCGTACGGACGTCTCGTAATCCACAATTGTAGCACGCCTATGTGCTGTCCCTGCTGCACCAGGTACGCCCATAGTAGCTGGTTGTAGCGGTGTGTAAATGAGGTAAGATGAGCTACAGATGGCTACTTGAGACACCCGGCGATGTATCTAGCTATAGATGTTGCGTAGCGTAGCGCACCTTGTGGCGGCGTGTAAAGGAGGTGCGTTTACCGTTTGTAACCGTTTGAGCGTGCTCGTGCACGTGAAGTAGCGGGTTGTATCCATCCTCCAGTAGCGACGTGTAAAGGTACCCTATAGGTTACCACAAAGAATTCAGCCATGCTGTTCTTATCACAAAGTGTGTTGTTTACCTGAAATGTTTGTTTTAGCCTGAGGAGCTTATTATTGCTAGGACACAGCAGTATGTGAGCCCAAGTCTGACACACACCCCGCTGTGATTAGCAGCTCACTGTTTATAGATTTTTAATTACAGAGCCTGGTGTGAGCTCTGCTGCATTGCTAAATCTAAAAACTCTGTGTCAGAATGGCTGTCTATAGAGTATAGTGTATATAGAGAGCGTGGTGTGAGCAGGGGCAGCAGTAGTGTGGGCAGGGTTAGCTGTGGCGTGGACAAGGTTAGCTGTGGTGTGCATAGGGTTAGCTGTGGCATGGGCAGGGTTAGCTGTGATGTGGGCAGGGTTAGCTGTGGTATGGGCAGGGTTGGCTGTGGTGTGGCTGGGTTAGCTGTGGAGTGGATAGGGTTAGTTATTAAAGCTTAATAATGACAGCCCTGCTCATACGAGCTTACAATCTAACAATGAGGTGGGGGTGACACAAAGTACAGGTGCTTATTTACAATGATGGTGACACACCCCAGGGCCGTGGGGTACCTGGTTCCGGGCGTTGATTTAGTTGGGATGTCACGGACCTGTTGCCCGGTTCCATGGCCCTGGTGGTTGCTGAAAAGGGGAACAGTTAATAAAAATAGTATTGCGAGACGCCACCTACAGCTCCGGTAAGATTACCGGTGCTGCGGGACAGACCTCCGGGGTGATCGTGAAGCAGCAAGGTGGTTTTGTCCCCGTAGACGGAGCGGGATCCTCGGGGCAGTCATGGATGATGGGAGTTGTGGAACAGGTCAGCGACTCCTCAGGCGCAAGTGAATGAAGTACACCACACAGTTTATAACTTGCAACGGGTTTGCTGGCAATTCTTTAAACACAGTCTTTTCGGGTCTGCCTGCCCTGGGTAGTTGCTAGAAGTTAGGATTCCGCTTGGGTTCCTCGGTGGAATGGCTTCTGTTCCTGTCCCATCCCTTCCTGTCTCTCTCAGCACCTCCGCGCACAGAGCCTGAAGCCAGCTCGCTCAGATCCTCTCTGAGTAGCTTCTTCTTGAGCCCTCGGGATCCTCTAAGGTGCCTTTTCCTGGGTGCACCGGGTGTCGGCCTCGACTCCCTGAAGAACCTCAGGCCTCCGGTTCGGCGGCTTGGGGATGAACACCTGTACCAATCTTGGAGCCGGTCCTCAGCTCTGGGACTGAACCCCTCCGGCCGGTAATTGTACCACATCCGGATTCAGGCACACCTCCACACCTGGTGCCCCTAGGGTCCCCTTCAGACCTGACGGCACCTCTGCTGTCTACTTCTCGCTCCCCAATGGAGTGCTTCCACTCACTACTGTCTGACTAATGCTCCTCCCACACTTTTTTCTACACTGTCACTCCTCCCATGGGACTGGGTGCTCCCTATAGTGGATCCGCCCACAGTCCCCTACCTAGGGTGTGTGTGGATATGTGTAATGAGGGTCCTTCATGCAGCATCCCAATTCCTCAGCCATAGGATACTACACACTCTTTTGTGAGTGCAGGACCCCTTCGTGTCATCCCCACCAGTGGAGTGCCACATTCCCCCTTGGTTAAACTCACTCATCCGTGAGTGACCCAACCTGGTACAGGTTAACATTTATACATTTTTATGAACACACAAACACACAAACAGTAACCCATAATGCTTTTCTTCCCTTCCGGGAGGTACTTTTACTTTCAACGTTACCGGGTCAACGGGACCAAGTAAGAAAAAATAGACAATCAAAAACATTTAAATCCAGCCAAAATGGGGTGGGGTAACAGTGCAGTCCCGGTGGTAGTGTCCTTCACTTTATCAGTGTTCATATCACCACTGGGCCACTGAAATGAACACATTATAGAGTCCTTCGGCTTAACGGGTAACAGTCTAGAAGTAAATCGGCATACAATTAAACTATAAAAAATGGGCCATAAATACTCTAGTCCACACATCTGAAGACTCGCAGGGCATACCAGCCTCTAGGACCAAGTTGCCACTTGAAGTTTACCTTGTCAAAGCGGTACAAGTCCCTGTCCGGGTGTCTTTTTTTTCGTACAGTACCCCTCCGTGGCGTCCCCGACCAGTGGGGAGCCACAATCAACTTGAGTAGATGGGGAACAGATAGGAGCAGCATAAGAGGCCACCAACCATTATTTGTGATGCAGTTGAGACTAGTGGAGCGGATAGGCTATGTCTAAGTGACTTTGACTAGGGATCATGATAGGCCGCCCTAAAAAGATGTGTTTTTAGGGATCACCTGAAACTATGTAAGTTGTGGATATACCTAATTTCTTGGTATAGACTAGAGCATTCCAGAAAATTGATGCTGCTCGGGAGAAGTCTTAGAGCTGGGAGTGGGAGGTTCGGATTGATGCAAAAGTTAGTGTAAAGTCACTTACAGAGCAAAGAGAACGGGTGGGGTGATAGAGATGAGGGTAGAGAGGTAGGGTGCTGTGGTGTGGACAGGGTTGGCTGTGGTGTGGGCAGGGGACGACTGTGGAGTGGGCAGGGACGACTGTGGAGTGGGCAGGGTCAGCTGTGGAGTGGGCAGGGTTGGGTGTGGTATGAGCAGGGTTAGCTGTGGTGTGGGCAGTGTTAGCTGTGGGTGTGGGCAGGGTTAGTTGTGGTGTGGGCGGGGTAGCTGAGGTGTGGGTGGGGTTGGCTGTGGGCGGTGCAACTTTCTCAGCTCTTGTGCATGGCTAAATCTAAAAACTCTGATTGTGTCAGAACTGGGGGCGGTCTGGCACAGGTGGCAAGGGAGAAAGTGCTGGTGGTGTAGCCCTCATCTAGGGCCGCCTCCCCTCACAAGGCGGCAATTTGCGGCACCCAGTAATCTAAATGACACATCATTGGATTCAGATTCTTTTTACCTACACATCATGCTGCTCTCAGATGAGGGAGCAAAAACCAGCTGACAGATTCCTTTTAATGGCTTCCTCAATGCTGAGAATTGTATATTGTACGATCAGTGTATAAATGACAAGTTCTACATCTTTGCAATATACATTACATTTCTTTTCCTAATCCTTTTCAAGATGTCTGTTTTCTGCCAGTGAATGAGAACAATACTGCATTCATCCCTGGAGGCAACAAACCTCTTCATCGCTAGTCCTGAAGATCCATAATGGCCACTTTACACGCAGCTACAGGTGACAGGTTTTCCACAGGTAACTTACTGGCTGCAGTGAAATCATGGACACATTGTTCTATCTTGTTGCTGTGTACAAATGGAATAATGTCTCCATGATTTCACTGCAGCCAGTAAGTTACCTGTGGAAAACCTGTCACCTGTAGCTGCGTGTAAAGGGGCCATAAGGGTTTGCTACAATTGGGATGTAAACAATCAGGACTTCAGACTGATACATTTGAGTATTGTGTCCTGGATACAGTTGTATCTAATGTGGATCAGTGTGAACAGCACAGACTGTGGCCACAATGTGGGCCCATTCCTTTGTGGGCATCACTCCTGGATCCTGTGATCAGTGATCTCATTCACTGACTGCAGAATTCTTCACTCATGTTTACGGTTCCATGAGAAATGGCCGGACTGAAAGTGGGCAAAATAACAACAATAACTTTACTTTATTAAACATTTATTCTGTGAGAATTGCTTGCTTACATCTAGAGGCAACAAACCTGAACGCAGCGAGTCCTGCCCGCACTTTATGGTTTGTTAGTTTGTGAGTTAAACACCCAGATATATTGTGCGGCCCCTGCTGAGTGCTGTCTGCTGGATACAGTTGTGTCAGAGCTAACCATGCTCAGGTTATCAGTGATCTCAATCCCTCAGTCAGATATCCTAAAAACAGAAGGGCCAGAAAGTTTTTCATTTAGTCAATGACTAGTTAACACATTGACTAATAAATCAATATTATATTCACTCTTTGATGTCTCGTGGAATACGGCAGCGCGGTTTCCAACCCTTCATCCTCCCTACTTTAATTTTCTGAGATAATGACACACAGAGGGATCTATTTCATGTGTTTATTTCTGTTTATGTTGATGATTATGGCTTAGAGCCAATGAAAATGATTTTCATTGGCTGTAAGCCATAATCATCAACATTAACAGAAATAAACACATGAAATAGATCCCTCTGTGTGTAATGACTCTATATAATATACCGTATATACTCGTGTATAAGCCGACCTGTGTATAAGCCGACCCCCTACTTTTGCCCCCAAAATCTGGGAAAAACTATTGACTCGTGTATAAGCCGAGGGTGGACCCCAGCACAGGTATACAGTCCCCAGCAGTGTGGTATACAGGCCCCCGATGGTATACAGGCCTCCCCTGTGGTAGTATACAGCCCCCAGCAGTGTGGTATACAGCAGCCTCCCCAGTGGTATATACAGGCCCCAGCAGTGTTACAGCAGCCTTCCCAGGGTATATACTGCAGCAGCCCCAGGGTATATACAGCAGCCCCAGGGTATATACAGCAGCAGCCCCATGGTCTATACAGCAGCAGCCCCAGGGTATATACAGCAGTAGCCCCAGGGTATATACAGCAGCAGCCCCAGGGTATATACAGCAGCAGCCCCATGGTATATACAGCAGCAGCCCCAGGGTATATACAGCAGCAGCCCCATGGTATATACAGCAGCAGCCCCAGGGTATATACAGCAGCAGCCCCATGGTATATACAGCAGCAGCCCCAGGGTATATACAGCAGCAGCCCCAGGGTATATACAGCAGCAGCCCCATGGTATATACAGCAGCAGCCCCATGGTATATACAGCAGCAGCCCCAGGGTATATACAGCAGCAGCCCCATGGTATATACAGCAGCAGCCCCATGGTATATACAGCAGCAGCCCCAGGGTATATACAGCAGCAGCCCCATGGTATATACAGCAGCAGCCCCAGGGTATATACAGCAGCAGCCCTATGGTATATACAGCAGCAGCCCCAGGGTATATACAGCAGCAGCCCGAGGTATACAGGCCCCCCCCCATGCTCCGTAAACCTGTAAAGGAAGATGATTATACTTATCACTGTCCCGCTGCCGTCCCCGCTCTGCATCGCGATCCTCCATCTGCATCGCGCTCCTCCATCTTCATTCACCGGCTTCCGACTTCCTGTGTTCTGCGTCGACAATGACGTCATTGTCGGCGCCGACAGGAAGCCGAAAGATGGAGGAGCGCGATGCAGAGCGGGGACGGCAGCGGGACAGTGATAAGTATAATCATCTTCCTTTACAGGTTTACGGAGCATGGGGGGTACCTGTATACTGATGGGGGGCCTGTATACCTCTGGGGTGGGGGCGCCCGTGTAGTGACTCGCGTATAAGCCGAGGAGGTAACTTTTCAGCCCAATTTTTGGGCTGAAAAACTCGGCTTATACGCGAGTATATACGGTAGGTGTTTCACTTTATGTATTGAATTACTGAAATAAATTAACTTTTTGATGATATCTAATTCAATGAGATGCACCTGTGGCGCCCCTGTGGACCAGAGGCCCCAGCAAGGTACAGCATCTGGGACAGGTAAGCTAGGCAACCCACACCAACACCTAACACATCCCCCAATCCCTAGATCTAGTACTTCATGTCAGGCAGGGGATAGTGGGGGGAGCTGAGTGGAGGGTGGAGAGCAGGTAGAGAACTCGGGAAAGGGGTGGAGGAACTAGCATAAAACCTAAGAACACTAAGTTGGGAAGGATTCCCTGGAGGGTGGTATAGAAGGAAGAGGTCCTAAGCCGAAACACCCTAAAGCTAAGAAACTGTAACACCTTTGAGGAAGAACCCGGACCCGGCTGCCTGTGCCAGCGGATGGCCATTCCAGGTCCCAAGCTAAGTACCGATGAAGAGCAGAGGGGGTCCACTGTGCACCCAAACCAATAGGGACACCATGGGACCGGGCGACACCAGGGAAGACGGCCCTGTTGACATGGTAGGACGCTGTATGCCCAAGTCATAAATTAACCGGCTGGGTGTTTTTGAGTGTCTATTTTTGACACATAGTTGTGATGCTCCCCTATTGATATTCACCACTGCCTTCTGTATATATATTTTTTATGTCAACTTGCCATTTTAACTTACGTGTGGTTTTATTTTTTCACTTTAGTCACTGTTATACATCAGAGCCCCGGCTGATATGGATTATTGAAGATTATTATTATTATTATTTCTTTTTATAGCGCCATTATATTCCATGGTGCTTTACATGCTAAAAGGGCAGACTAGGACAAGTAACATAGTAACAATACAAGTAACAATAAATGTTGACAATTCGGTCGTACAGATACAAGAGGGGAGAAATCCTGTCTGCGAGGGCTCACAGTCTACGAGGGGCGGGTGGGGATACAGTGGGAGGGGGAAATTCCAGTCGTGAGGCGGTGTGGTTGATCGGGTCTTATTGCAGGTGGTAGGCTTGGCGGAAAAGGTGGGTATTCAGGCTTCTTTTGAAGGTTCCCAGGGTAGGAGAATGTCTGATGTTTTGGGGCAGAGAGTTCCAGAGTCTGGGTGAAGCACGGGAGAAGTCCTGTATGCGGTTGTGTGAAGAGGAGATGAGGGGGGAGTAGAGGAGAAGCTCTTGGGAGGATCGCAGGTTGCGTGAGGGTAGGTATCAGGAGACCATGTCAGAGATATATGGAGGGGACAGGTTGTGAATGGCTTTGTATGTCATGGTTAATGTTTTAAACCGGGATCTCTGGGACGTGGGGAGCCAGTGAAGGGCTTGGCAGAGGGGGGAAACAGGGGAGTAGCTGGGAGACAGATGGATTAGGCGGGCAGCGGAGTTCAAGATAGATTGGAGAGGTGCAAGGGAGGTATTAAGGAGGCCGGTGAACAGGAGGTTGCAGTAATCGAGGCGGGAGATGATGAGAGCGTGAATAAGGGGTTTAGCAGTGTCGTGGTCAAGGAAAGTGCGAATCCTATAGATGTTTTTGAGCTGAAGACGGCAAGAGGTGGCGAGGGCCTGGATGTGGGGCTTGAAGGAGAGGGAAGAGTCAAGGATAACCCCGAGGCACTTGGCGTGGGGGACTGGAGAGAGAGAGCAGTCGTTGACGACGATGGATAGGTCAGGTAGTGAGGGGGAGCGTCTTGGGGGGAAGACTATGAACTCTGTTTTGTCCATGTTCAGCTTAAGGAAGCGAGCAGAGAAGAAGGATGAAAAGATGAAGATCTGCGAACACACTTGGAGTGATTATTCCCTTGGGATGGTCGGACTAACATGAGTTGAGACTATGTGTATTGCAATTGTCTTTAGACCACTATTTATTGGTGTCCACTCTATATATGCCATATCCTTCCAACTAGGGTATTTTGTCTGGTTATAAATAAGTCTTTTCTGCCCTCTAAGGTAATTGTGTTCTAAAAGGATCCCCTCCATGAGCACGTGTTTGAGTCTCACATAGTCTCGGAGCAAGAGGGGTTAATTCCCCTGCTCGGTGATGTGAACCTCTCACAGCGCTGAGACTAAGTCCTCTCTTTGAGCCAGTGCGCATGCGCGGAAGTCCCGCAGTCACATGATGGTGATGCGGTCTAATGGAGGCGGCGCCCCGGGTCACATGACGTCTATGGAGGATTTCCTCCTTCCGGGACGCCACCAGTGACCGCAGTAACCGCCACAGCTGATTGGCGGTCTGTCTATCAGTGCATGCACCATGATTGGCTGAGAGGTCTGAAGTATCCCTATAAAGCGGGGCCTGATTTCCCCACATTCACACCACAGCTCCCTGAGGAAGACTGTAAACATGTGTCGGGGCTCCTCTCTGACACTGGGGGCACGACTATATGGCAACTGGTATGATTATAACTGCATGGTCCTTCACTTAAATGAGGTTGATGTTTGTGATCTTACCATGTGTTGGTACTATAGGGACTCATCTATTATATAATCACGAATGGGTTTTTTGCCCCTTCTGAGTCCGCTCACGCTGCGAGTCAGCGTGGTCATGTGGATACGCCCGAAGCATTGGCCGCGCAGCGGCCATTGCGAGCAGTTCTAAGGCGACTCGCTATGCCCGCGCAGCGGGCATGGCGAGTCGCCTTAGCAGCGCGAAGCATTGGCCGCGAAGCGGCCATTGCGAGTCAGAGACTCGCTCTGCTAGAATCCCGATGCATGTGCATCTGGCACCCAGCTAGTAGTCTGTATAATTGACTATCGACTTTTATTCCTTATCTCCGGACATAAGAGCCTTTCTGTACTAACCCATTCCTAAACTTCCTGGAATATGTCTATGGATGTACTATGTAAATGCTATTTACACCTATTGCCTGTAGTTACATCTGTGCCCGTGGTGTCTTTGTCTCCCTACACCCTATGATTCCTGTCCTTTATGATGTTTTGATTGATGTGTTGATTTGTATTAAACTTTTATATTTTTGCATGAGAACTCTGGTATCCTTCCATGTGTTAATAAGGTACACTGAACACTATTTGTTTTCGCTGGTTTAATAAGTACCGAGGAAGAGCAGAGGGGGTTCACTGTGCACCTGAACCAATAGGGACACCATGGGACCGGGGCGACACCAGGGAGCCGGCCCTGTTGACATGGTAGGACGCTGTGTGCCCCTGCCATAAATTAACCATCGGGGTGAAGGGACTGTATGCCCAGAATCCAACCCCCGACACAGAAACAGAAAAGCCTACACATAGGGCTAGGAGTCCCGCAAGGGAAGTCCAGGAGAAGCCCGCGACTGCTGCCCCAGAGGATGTGCGCGGGATGGAACAGAGAGACCCAAAAGGCATAAGAAAGGCGGTGCTCCTAGCAAACCGTCCCAGCTGCTAACCGGTCACCAGGACTGTGAACTGCTGTAAAGTGACTGTGTTGTTGTGTAAGCAGAGCAGTAAAGTACCTGGTGAACTCGGGACATATTTGAGCAGTGACAGCGGAGGCTCGCCTGCAGAGCCGCACACTGATTATTCTAGCCGTAGAGGAAACCGCCTGAAAGGGCTGAGCACGGCGTACTAATACTTCACTTCTACACCTGCCCTGGGGAACCAAGCCCTAACCGTGGAGGGCACAACATCCCAGCTGCCAACCCACATCATCCCCAGAGACACTGGCCACAAAACTACGGGTGGCATCACAAACTATTCATCATAAACTTTAACCCCTTTTACTTTGTTTTATTTTCCCCTTTTATTGTTGCACCTGGGACCACAGAGCCGGGTCACATCACCGTGACACTCCGCAGCCCTAGAAGATGACAGGGCCCGATCCGAGTCCCCGGGGTGCAACACACCTGTATATATACATAACAGCCATAGAGGGGCACCATCAGGTAGGGGGCCACCTCCACCATTAAAGCAGCAACCGATGCATGAAAGGGAACATTATTGGACTGAAAGGGCCCATATACTGTTTGTGCACAAGAGTCCTCTGCTGTCTGCAGCTGCCCCTTGTATTTTCACATTAATCTATTACTCCCGCAGACCAATAGGGATATTAACATTACCTTTTCCCTTACCTTTGGGATTCTGACATTAAAGGGAATCTGTCAGCAGGTTTTTGCTTTGTAATCTGCAGACAGCAAGCTGTAATGGTACCTTTACACTCCGCTACAGGATGGTGGAAACAACCGGGTAGATGAGAGAAATGTATCTTGCACCGTCAAATCAACCCGAGGTAGCGGCGTGTAAAGATGGTTGTTGCCACCCGTCACTTGCGGCACCTGTTTCAGAGCAGTGCTCTAAAACAGGTTGATTTCAAGGCGATGGTAGCGGCATGTAAATAAGGAACAAGAGGGTTGATTTGACACCTTGCTATCTACCTGGGGCGTGACACAGGCTCCGGGAAACCGCCCCCCTTCAGCGATCATTGGTGGAAGCTCCTGCATTACGATTGGTAGTCGCTGCACAGGGCGGCATATTTAAGGAGCTGACCAGTCACACTACACAATTGCTCGAGCGTCATGTATTAGTCAGCCTCCTGTGCTGGCTGCCCAATCATGATGTTATTGCTTTGTCCTATCAGCGTACGAAATTCTCGTAATCCACAATGGTGGCACGCCTATGTGTTGTCCATGCTGCACCAGGTCCGCCCATATTACCTTGTTATAGCGGCGTGTAAATGAGGTAAGGTGAGCTACAGAAGGTAACTTGTGGCACCCGGCGGTGTATCCAGAGATAGATGAAACCTACCGTAGCGCACCTTGTTGCGGCGTGTAAAGGCGGCGCGGATACCGTTTTCAACCGTTTGTGCGTGCTCGTGCACGTGAAGCACTCGGTTGTTTCCACCATCCTGTAGCGGCGTGTAAAGGTACCATTAGGGTTAACACACAAATAATCCAGCTATGCATCAATTATCACAAAGTGGATTGTTGTTTACTGACTTGTTTATCTGCAATGTTTGTTTTAGCACCTGTAGCTTATCATTGCAGCACATTTAGCCCAAGTCTGGCATGCCCCCTGCTGTGATTAGCAGCTCAGTGTCTATATACTTTGTATACAGAGCCTGGTGTAGGTGGTGGCAGCTCCCAGCTCTGCTACCTTGCTAAATCTAAAAACTTTAAAAGGGAACTCCAGTGAGAGAAAACTATTTAGTACAGTCCCTGCTCTCCTACATGATGAAGCAGAGATGTACACTGCAGTTCTAGGATCTATAGATCTCTTATAAATCGATCAAATCATATCTGCCCTTCAGCTCTGACCCCCCCTCATGGGACAGAGAATCTTCATCCTAACAGCTTCATCTAGGAGCAGAGAAGAGGAGGTGTGTCAGAGGCGTGGATGCTGGGAGCTGCAGGATCATCCTACATTCACTCCCCCTCACAATTCTGTTTAGTGAGGGGGCGTGTCAGGGGGCATGCAGAGATTTAGGTTCCCTGAGGTGGGGGTCAGAGCAGGGGAGTAGATATGATGTTATCGATTTCCAAGAGATCTATAATGTAGATCCAAGAACTGCAGTGTACAGCTCTGCTTCATCATGTAGGAGGGCAGGACTGTACTAAAATGTTTTCTCTCACTGGAGTTCCCCTTTAATTGTGTCAGTGCAGCTGCACCCAGCAATCTAAGTGATACATTGTTGGATTCAGGGTGTCTTTTACCTACATAATGAGGTAGCAAAAACCTGCAGACAGATTCACCTTAACCTAATGCGGTGATTGAACACCATGGGAGCTGACTTTAAAGACGGCCTGTCACATTATAGAAATACCTGTTTGTTTTTTAACCATTTTCTTTTGTTCTTGCTCTCTGTTTCTGAGATATGGTCCTCTTCTCCCTGTGTATAAATTTAGTCTTGTTATCCAAGTGGGCGTCTTCTTGAGGATTGCACTAATTTGGATAAAAAGACTTGAGGGAAGAAGGGCCCATATCTCAGCAACCGCGACGAGCAGGAGGGAAAGAAAAACATTGGATTTAGTAGAACGACATTTATATACATTCATATATACAGTTAAAACCAGATGTTTACATTCACTGTATAGAGAGACACAAATACATGTTTTTCTCACTATCTGATGTGAAATCAGGTCAATTAGGATTACTGTAATCATTAATATTTACCAAATGTAAGAACAATAAGGGAGAGAGAATGTTTTAAGGCCTTTTTATTACTTTCTACAAAGTCACAAGTTTACATACACTAAGATTACTATTAGGGATGGGCGAATCTACTCGCTAGGACTCGTTACTCGGCGAGTAGTAAGGGACTCGCAGGACTCGGTACTCTGCGAGTTTCCCAGTGATTACTCGCACGAGTCCAATGCAAATCAATATCAATCCTAGTTTTGTCAGAAACGCTGACAAAACTAGGATTGCCATTGTTTGCATTAGACTCGTGCGAGTAATCACTGGCTACTGTGCCAGTGATAGCAGGGAAACTCGCAGATAACTGCTGTTTCTTTGCGAGCCGAGTCCAGCTGTCTTCTCTGTGCAGCTCCAGGGTCCTAGAGCCCGCCTGCTCACAGACATGATGTAGCAGTGCTGAGATTGTTCTCAGTCTGCTCATTCCCTGTGTACAGACATGAATGTCTGTGCACAGAGATGATGTAGCAGTGCTGAGATTGTTCTCAGTCTGCTTATTCCCTGTGTACAGACATGAATGTCTGTGCACAGAGATGATGTAGCAGAGCTGAGATTGTTCTCAGTCTGCTCATTCCCTGTGTACAGACATGAATGTCTGTGCACAGAGATGATGTAGCAGAGCTGAGATTGTTCTCAGTCTGCTCATTCCCTGTGCATAGACATCTATATTTATGCACAGGGGATGTAGCAGAGAGGACATCGCGTTTTGGACTGCGTCGGACGGAAGAGGATTTTTTTAATTAAAGATGGAGTCCCTAATGGCTTTTTTTTTTATTTCTAATAAAAAATTTTCCTTGTGTTGTGTTTTTTTTAAAACAATTTAATAGAAATTCATGGCGGTCATGTCTAATATTGGCGTGACCGCCATAAATTTCGGGCTTAGGGCCAGCTGATAATACAAAGCTGACCCTAACCTCTATTACCCAGCGTGCCACCACTACCAGGGCCGCTGGAAGAGCGGGGTTCAGCGCCAGAGGATGGCCATTGGGCATGCGCAGTGCGCATTTTGAAGCTAACAGCGCGGCGCCGGTCTAAATACGTCACCAGGCGCCGGGAATGACGCGGATCGCGTCACCAGCCACACTGCAGCCTCCTACGACACAGGGCACAGCGGGGAGGCACGAATTTGAATCCTGGATGTAGATCACGCCTATTCAGGCGTGCTATGAAGCAGAGGGGCAGTCTTGATGAGTGACTATGAATAGATAGTCACTCATTATCAGCACTAATCAGGTACTTATAAAACGTTTTTATTCAATGTCACTTAATGCTTTTAGGAGGTAAAAAGAGTGTAGGGATAGTGTTAATATGCTTTAGGGACAGGTTTTAATAGGTTTACATGCGTTTTGGGGGTGACAGGATCCCTTTAAACAATTTGCTACAGCCCATATGATGTCATGTGTTTGGAAGCTTCTGATAGGTTTATTGGCAACATCTGAGTTAGCGACACACCTGTGGATGTATGTTAATGCACACCTGTAACACACTGCTTCTTTGAATATCATCATGGGAAAAACTAAAGAAATCAGCCAAGATGTCAGGGAATGGGGAATTGTGAACTTGTACAAGTTCTTCCCTTGGGTGCATAATTTTGCAGGACATTACAGCACTAGGATCTCAGATGATTCTTTCTTTGGGGTAAACTATTTTTTTAAAAACAGGCAGGAAATGTTTTACCATACAGAAAAATTATCTATGATCCATGCTGTAACATTTATATAGCTTTCTGCCAGTACTGTAATGTCTGTAACTTCTTGTTTCCATGCTGCGATGTCAAGTATACTCTTTTCTTCTCCAACCCTCCAGGAGATGTTGTATGATGACCAGTATGGTCAGACACATCCATTACACAGTACATAGCAGGGATACATATATAAGCTTATCTCAGCACAGGAGATGTGGTATGATCAAACCATGTCCCTGTATGGTCAGACACATCCATTACACAGTACATAGCAGGGACACATATATAAGATTATCTTGGCACAGGAGATGTGGTATGATCAGACCATGTCCCTGTACGGTCAGACACATCCATTACACAGTACATAGCAGGGACACATATATAAGATTATCTCAGCACAGGAGATGTGGTATGATCAGACCATGTCTCTGTACGTCAGACACATCCATTACACAGTGCATAGCAGGGACACATATATAAGATTATCTCAGCACAGGAAATGTGGTATGATCAGATCCATGTCCCTGTATGGTCAGACACATCCATTACACAGTACATAGCAGGGATACATATATAAGCTTATCTCAGCACAGGAGATGGGGTATGATCAGACCATGTCCCTGTACAGTCAGACACATCCATTACACAGTACATAGCAGGGACACATTTATAAGATTATCTCAGCACAGGAGATGTGGTATGATCAGATCATGTCTCTGTATGGCCAGACACATCCATTACACAGTACATAGCAGGGACACATATATAAGATTATCTCAGCACAGGAGATGTGGTATGATCAGACCATGTCTCTGTAAGTCAGACACATCCATTACACAGTACATAGCAGGGGCACATATATAAGATTATCTCAGCACAGGAGATGTGTATGATCAGATCATGCTCCTGTATGGTCAGACACATACATTACACTGTACATAGCAGGGGCACATATATAAGATTATCTCAGCACAGGAGATGTGGTATGATCAGACCATGTCCTGTACAGTCAGTCAATCCATTACACAGTACATAGCAGAGGACACATATAAGATTATCTCAGCACAGGAGATGTGGTATGATCAGACCATGCCCTGTATGGTCAGACACATCCATTACACAGTACATAGAAGAGAATCATATATAAGTTATCTCAGCACAGGAGATGTGGTATGATCAGACCATGTCCCTGTACGTCAGACACATCCATTACACAGTACATAGCAGGGACACATTTATAAGATTATCTCAGCACAGGAGATGTGGTATGATCAGACATGTCCCTGTATGGTCAGACACATCCATTACACAGTACATCAGAAGGGACACATATATAAGATTATCTCAGCACAGGAGATGTGGTATGATCAGACATGTCCTGTACGGTCAGACACATCCATTACACAGTACATAGCAGGGACACATATATAAGATTATCTCAGCACAGGAGATTGTGGTATGATCAGACTATGTCCCTGTACGGTCAGACACATCCATTACACAGTACATAGCAGACACACATAATATAAGATTATCTCAGCACAGGAACATTATTATTAAACATCCAATTGTGGAAATTATTATTATTCCAAGATCTGTTGATTAAAGTCAACTTTGTTTGTGGGAAAATCCCTTTAAACCCTTTTACTGGTGTGACCATTTCTAAATGACTGGAAAATAATATGCAAAATGAGGAAATGACTTCTTTATTCCATGTACATGGTGGTGACCGATAACTAGTGAAGTTCACCTGATGCTAAATATTAACCGTGTGAGTAACCCGTGAGTTTCGCCATGTGAGGAGGGGGCTGTCACATAGATGTTTATGTTCTAGGAGATCGACAGAGTCTCGTGTCCCTGTGTATTAACCCTTTAAAGTGAGTTAATTTATTATCCCTCCACAGGGGTCAGTTCTGTCCAATAAGATCTTATTATGGCATCCTGGGAAAAAAATGTATGTTTCAAGTCCTAATATACCTGATCTTCACTAGGGCCTTCATTTTCATCTCTTTTAAAACTTTGTTTTATTTATTGAAAATATACAAAATGTATAATCATAAATCAATATATAACAGACATCAAAAAGAAGTACAAATCAACCATGCCCACTGGTTAGGTGTTCCACCCCTGGAAAAGCTTCCTAGTGAGGTGAAACTATTGTCCATAGACATGGTTATACTGTAGATCCTTATTGGAACACACAGAAGAATACAGAAAACAGGAAGAAAAAGAGAAAGAAAGAAAAAGCCAAGAAGGGGATAGAAGAGAACAGAGAAGGGGGCAGAGATATGTGGGGGGAGGGAGAATGTCAACATGGGGGAACCCTCTCTTCCAAAGAGGACAGATAGCCGTCTGACCCCCTTGCATTCCATCCAGTAAAGGGGGGGCCTTCATTTTCTATTGAAAAGTGTTAAAAGGGAACTCCGGGAAGAGAAAACAATTTTGCACTGGCCCTGCCCTTCTACATGATGTAGCTGATCTGGACCCCACAGTTCTAGGATCTATAGATCATTATATAATCAATAAAATCATATCTCTCCTTCAGCTCTCACCCCTCCCTTTGGGGACAGAGAGAAGATGCAGTCAAGCTGCAGCAGAGACAGGAGGTGTGTCGAGGGTGGGGACCCTGGGGGCTCCGGGATCGTCTTTACATTCCAGCACCCTCATACTTCTGTATGAACAGGGGGAGAGGCTGCCAGCCCCATGGTCACCCTACAATTGAGCCCCTGATATATATCCTATGTATTTTAAGAACAGGGGTGTTCTCCCTTCTAGTAGCAATCATGTCACCAAGAAGATATAAATAAACGCGGTGATCTTCTGCTGTATAACTTATGATGGTGTATAATGTGTGCTGCCATGTATCAGGTTAGGAGCACAGGCAGAGTACTGCATTGATTTATTCAGCACTGCCATGGTCTTGCCTCCCCCATATTAGTTTGGTAGTTCTCTCTGTCCCCAAAGGGAGGGGGAGTGCTGAGGAGCAGATATGATTTTTTTTATTTATAAGCGATCTAAACATTTTAGAACTGTAGTGCATATCTCTGCTTCATCATATGGGCAGGGACAGTGCAAAAAAAATTATCTCCCTGCAGTTTCCCTTTAAGCTCCAAGTTGTCTTTATGAAACCATTCAAGTGACTGGACCATCCTCCGCAACTAAGGAACCTGTCAGAACCTTTACCACCTTTGGAGCTTCCAATGCTCCCCCACTCTTGTCCCTATCTATCTCCAGCTTTTGGCTGGGGATGCCAGTCCGGAGCTCCATATGAAAGGGGGTTGTCTATTATAACACAAACCATTTAAAGGGAGTCTATCAACAAGTTATTACTACATGCTGCCATATTTCCTTTAAATGGTTTGTGTTATAGAGAGCCTGATTCCACAAATGACTTAAGTACTTGGCTGTGTGCTGCAATTTCAATACACTCAGTGTTTCATCAGCAGGAGGTTATCACTGCCTGACTAGGTGTCAGTCAGGCTAATCTGTATAACTTTGTCCCTACCACCAGTTTTCCTGTGGATATGTTTTTTTTTTTATTACTGGTTTAGTAATGGGAGTGTCTGATAGACCCCTCTCCATTACTAACACCAGAGCTTGATGCCAGCTGACACTACACAGCTGACAAGAACCAAAACAAAATATTATCCTGATTTCCATCACACCATGGCAATAGGGAAGAGCTGAGCGAAGTGCCAGAATTGGTGCATCTAATGTGAATCTTTACTAATTTGAGTATTGAGCCCTCGAGCATTTCAGTGCTCGCTCATCACTAGTGACAGGTTCTCTTTAACACGATGGGGGCACTGTTGACATTACAACTATGGGGTGACTGTGACTATCATGGGTCAATGTGAATATTGTTGATCGGGATATTTCTCTTATGGGGCCACTATGAGAATTTCTGTAGATATTTCTGTAAAGGGAGCATTGTGACGACCTATGTTATGGGGTGCTTTGCCTATCCTATTTTGGGGGCGCTGTGGCTATTTCTGTTATGTTCTGTTGATATATATTTAGCCAAAAACAACAGCAAAATGGGATTACGTTTACTTTGGAGAAGATTGTCTCATTTCTTCTGCAGGGTTGTAATACTATTTTTGGGGGGGCTAAAAATACATAAGGGGAATTCTACAGTATAAATAGAGCTAAGCTCAGTGGTGTAACTTGAAGTTCACAGGTCCACATGCGAAAGCTCCAACGGGGCCCCCAGATATTGCAAATCTTTAATAGCATTAGTCTATAGGGAAGGGGCATTTTGGGGACCCCTAGGCTCCAAGGCCCGGATGTAATTGTCACCCCTGCACCTGTTGCAGTAATGCCCCTGACTAAGCTGCAATACCATAGAAAGCCTGTAGACAGAAGAGGTCGCTGTTTAGAGGAAAGTAAATGTTTGTTTGTTCAACCCGGACAACCAGAGACTTTTATTTCTTTGAGCTCTGTGCAGTTGCTTCTACTTATCAGTGACTCTGTCCGCAGCTCATAGAGCTATGTACACGGTAGATTCATGAATGACAACCCCGGCTAACCAGGCGATGGTATGCTGTCGTTGTGCCAAGATCGGACAAGAACGTTTTACAGGCTCAGATTAATGAGTTTTACCTAAAAGCCGACTGAATAGAAGTTTTGTACTATGTCCTCCACAGGGTCACATGAGAACGCTCCTCTTACAATCACATTAGGGCAGCCAAAATAAGTTCTGCACAGTCACCGGGGCACTGCTGGGGAGTAATACAGCGGGATGCAAAGCAACGAAATGGAAACACATGTGGGAGTAGATGCCAACACTGAAAATAGCTTCCAGCGACACTCTGCTTTCGAGCTGGTGCATGTGAGCACATCACACATCCTACTGTCCCTGCAGACCTTCACAATATCAACCAACTGAAGTTATTGTCAATGTTTACACATAGACACTATTATTTTTTTATATTAAAGGGAATCTGTGAGCAGGTTTTTGCTCCCTCATTTGACAACAACATAATGTAGGCAAAGAAACCCTGAATCCAGCGATGTATCACATAGATTACTTGCTGAAGCCGTTCTGACACAATCACAGCATTTAGTTTCAGAAACTCAGTAGAGCTGGGAGAGCTGCCCCCGCCCACACCAGGCTCTCTATAGAGATTGTCCAATCACAGCAGAGCTGGGAGAGCTGCCCCCGCCCACACCAGGCTCTCTATAGAGATTGTCCAATCACAGCAGAGCTAGGAGAGCTGCCCCCGCCCACACCAGGCTCTCTATAGAGATTGTCCAATCACAGCAGAGCTGGGAGAGCTGCCCCCGCCCACACCAGGCTCTCTATAGAGATTGTCCAATCACAGCAGAGCTGGGAGAGCTGCCCCCGCCCACACCAGGCTCTCTATGGAGATTGTCCAATCACAGCAGAGCTGAGAGAGCTGCCCCCGCCCACACCAGGCTCTCTATGGAGATTGTCCAATCACAGCAGAGCTGGGACAGCTGCCCCCGCCCACACCAGGCTCTCTATGGAGATTGTCCAAACACAGCAGAGCTGGGAGAGATGCCCCCGCCCACACCAGGCTCTCTATGGAGATTGTCCAGTCACAGTAGAGCTGGGAGAGCTGCTCCACCCATACCATGCCCTCTATAGAGATTGTCCAGTCACAGTAGAGCTGTGAGAGCTGACCCCGCCCACACCAGGCTCTGTATAGAGATTGTCCAATCACAGCAGAGCTAGGAGAGCTGCCCCCACCCACACCAGGCTCTCTATAGAGATTGTCCAATCACAGCAGAGCTAGGAGAGCTGCCCCCACCCACACCAGGCTCTCTATAGAGATTGTCCAATCACAGCAGAGCTAGGAGAGCTGCCCCTGCCCACACCAGGCTCTCTATAGAGATTTTCCAATCACAGCAGAGCAAGGAGAGCTGCCCCCAAACACACCAGACTCTATAGAGATTGTCCAATCACAGCAGAGCTAGGAGAGCTGCCCCCACCCACACCAGGCTCTCTATAGAGATTGTCCAGTCACAGCAGAGCTGGGAGAACTGCCCCCGCCCACACCAGGCTCTCTATAGAGATTGTCCAATCACAACAGAGCTAGGAGAGCTGCCCCCACCCACACCAGGCTCTCTATAGAGATTGTCCAATCACAGCAGAGCTGGGAGAGCTGCCCCCGCCCACACCAGGCTCTCTATAGAGATTGTCCAATCACAGCAGAGCTGGGAGAGCTGCCCCCGCCCACACTTGGCTCTATAGAGATTGTCCAATCACAACAGAGCTAGGAGAGCTGCCCCCGCCCACACCAGGCTCTCTATAGAGATTGTCCAATCACAACAGAGCTAGGAGAGCTGCCCCCACCCACACCAGACTCTCTATAGAGATTGTGCATTGACAGTGAGGTATCAATCACATTTGGGTGAGGGTTTGGACTGCTTTGCACGTGACACAGTAGTCCTGTAAGGTAATCACAGGGTAATAAAGCCTTTAGTATATATAAACACAGAATAAGAGAGGCACAGTTGCTTTGTGTGGTTTAACCCCTGCAGCATGCTGTCCTCAACTTACATAGCAAAAACCTGATGACAGATTGGCTGGCCGGCAGTGTGTATAGCAATACTGGGACTTGATGTAGGTGCTGGAGTCGGCGGGCCCCCTCGGTCCGTTAGCCTTGTCGTGAGCTCTGCGGCTGCCATCATTATGCCCCTACTGGTACCCTCAAGTAATGGGGCAGGCTTAGCGCTTCATATCTATCTTCCTGATGCCTGCTGTACTTATAAGGTGGAGCTAAGTGTGGAGAAGTTAGTGATGCCATCCAGGGGGCATGGACTTTTAGCACTGAGCACGCCGCCCCACCCGGACTTTCAGCACTAAGCACACCGCCACACATACTTACGGGTCTCGTAGCAGTTATGTGCCTGCCACCAATGCCAATTCACCACTGACAATAATTGGGGTAATTTTATTATGACTAGACAAGCCTCCACTCACCTCCCCAAAGAAAAAGTGATGTAAAATGGCTTAGCCCTTTCCAGGACCCTGCTAACTGCTCAGGGTACCTAAAGTATAGGAAGAGTTAAGTGATTTATCTAGGCTAATACAATTGTAGCATCTGAATCTGGAATTCTGGAAAGTTTACCCTTTCACTAAAAGATTCGGTCCACCCCTAGCGGAGATATTGCTCCAAAACTTGGTAAGAACCCAAACAGACAAGGAGATTTGTGATTTGGCTGAATTGTTTCATAGTCCTTCATTGGGGCTCAGAAACATAAAAAAGACTTGTAGGAGGGATGATTTTGGACTTGCCACTGTAGGATGTATCTGTTCATTAGTGAAGGAATAGAGGGGTCTCAATCAGTCTTGTACATATCGATGTCCACCAGTGTCTCTTACACGACGCGTGCCAGTCTTATATTATAGCACTTAAGTCAATGTTCACACTTGTGAGCACAAGAAGGAAACATAGGCTGGCAGAACTTCACACCTCCTTCATTCCATCACCTTTGACTCCAGACATTCCATACTCCGGCTACTGCAGGCTAATATTTTCATCATGGCTCTTGAGACCCATCATAGATTCATCTCGGGAACAAGACGTCTATATATATATACCGTAACTCTCCACATTACTACAATTCTTCATTGGATGGCTTCCGAACTTGATAGCTGGGGCTACGTGTTTTTGGTCTCATCGCAAGAGACGTTTTTTAGAGCCCATACTCCATCTGTGAATCTAAACCTATTTTATAAGTTATATTTTAAGAATTAGGAGTTGCCCCATTTAAGATATGCAATATAGCATATCCACAGAGTATGTCCTAAAGTTAAGAGTCACATACTGAGACCTGTATCCATCTCAACAACTGGTCCCTGCCAATATTGCTGATCAATACTTAGGAGCACTATCACATCTCCACCAGAGCCACCTGCTCATGCAACATTTGCCTTTGTCATCAGGTGCCTCTGTTTTCACTCTGAAGGTTTGTGGTGTCATAGAGGAGAAGTTAGAGTCAGAGACTCTAGACCAGGGGTGGGCAACTCCGGGCCTCGAGGGCCGCACACAGTGCAGGTTTTCTGTATATCCTTAGCATTTGACAGTTGGTAATTTATTGTCCTGCACAGGTGATGATTCCAACTGTCAAATGCTAAGGAAATACAGAAAACCTGGACTGTGTGCGGCCCTCGAGGCCCGGAGTTGCCCACCCCTGCTCTAGCCTTAGTGATAGGTAGAGCCTGCGCTGTCTAGAGCAGGGGTGGGCAGCTCCGGGCCTCGAGGGCCGCACACAGTCCAGGTTTTCTGTATTTCCTTAGCATTTGACAGTTGGAATCATCACCTGTGCAGGACAATAAATTACCAACTGTCAAATGCTAAGGATATACAGAAAACCTGGACTGTGTACGGCCCTCGAGGCCTGGAGCTGCCCACCCCTGCTCTAGACAGCGCAGGCTCTACTTATCACTAAGGCTAGAGCAGGGGTGGGCAACTCCGGGCCTCGAGGGCCGTACACAGTGCAGGTTTTCTGTATATCCTTAGCATTTGACAGTTGGTAATTTAATGTCCTGCAGAGGTGATGATTCCAACTGTCAAATGCTAAGGATATCCAGAAAACCTGGACTGTGTGCGGCCCTCGAGGCCCGGAGTTGCCCACCCCTGCACTAGCCTTAGTGATAGGTAGAGCCTGCGCTGTCTAGGGCAGGGGTGGGCAGCTCCAGGCCTCGAGGGCCGCACACAGTGCAGGTTTTCTGTATTTCCTTAGCATTTGACAGTTGGTAATTTAATGTCCTGCAGAGGTGATGATTCCAACTGTCAAATGCTAAGGAAATACAGAAAACCTGCACTGTGTACGGCCCTCGAGGCCCGGAGCTGCCACACCCTGGGCTAGAGTGTCTGGAGCATGCAGTACTTTCCAGTCTGACAGAGTAGGTGTACGTGCTGTCCAGCTGAAGTCATAAGCTCCTGGCTTCAACCTGTTAGGCCAGCTTCCCACCATGTTTTTGGTGTATCAGGTTCTGTTCGGTGCTTTGCAGGCGGTAGCACCGGACAGAACCTGACAGCCCCAGACCTGATCATACCGTGGTGTGAAGCCGGCCTTAGAAGACAACACATGCTAATTAAGTTTCCACCTTTCTGCTTGAAGCTGCCTGGATAGGTCTTGTTGTTCTCCTGCTCTGTATAGGTTTTTCCTATTTTACCTCGATCTGTTTGTAGACGCTCCTCCTGCCTGACAATTTTGTACTTTGCTGCCATCTCAGTTTTGACCCGGATCCTCTACTACTTTAACGGATGCTGATTTTGTCCTTTTCCTGACCTCCCAACTTTACCTCTTCTTCGTGACTTTCCTTTCTCTGGATTGCACCCCTTCCATAGTCAGCTTTCTTCTAGATCCAGTTGTAAATCCAGATCCCTGTAAAAGGGTTAAAGGGTGTCATTGTTTCTCCGGATTCTGCCAATCGGAGGGGCTTGTGCCAAGTCTGTCTGAGCCTGTGGCCTCGGATAGTCGTTACGTTCACATGACAAGAACAATTTGATTTTAGATAGATGTGGGTTCTCTGGATTTGCCATAACTTTCTCAATTTGCAAGAACCCTTTAAGACCAACTGGTTATCTTTGTCTATGTCTAATAGCAAGTAATCTGTTCCAATGTCACATTCCAAAGAAATTGAACTGAAGGATGCTATGTCGGACCTTATATGAGTTAACAAAACTTAACGCATACCTATTGTTTAAACTGTAAATCAATGTTGTATGTAAAGATAATAAACTAATAAACTTTGTAATAGGATCTTATTACCAGACACCTCTTTTCCTATATACAAGGTTACTGCATTATCTATAACAGTTCAGAATCTCTGAACTCACAGAAAGAAGCCCCAAAACTATGAGGCATTAAAGTCTGAGTAAGTGACAGCATTAAGTCTAGAACATGGGTAGCTCACCCAGGACATTATTCGGGATCTTCTGTTAGTCTACTCGAAGGCTCAGAATCATGGGTTGAGATAGAGGTTGCAGTGCTCCTGAGTGTAGGTGTCACGGGGTGCTAATTGCGCACTAGTGCAGTAGTAGCAGAAAGGCAGAGATGGGCTTAGGTAATCAGGGAAGCTAGTCTGACCCTGTAGACTGGGGTTCCCTAGCTGACGCTGATCCCAGAGTTATCCCTAAAGGACACCCCCTCACCTCCAGCCAGGGAAAGGAACAGCAAATCCCAACAGATGATTTTCCCAAAGTGGTTTGCTTCAGGAAAACTTCTTTAAGACAACACTATGTCCTCACAGCACATGGTCAATGCAGAGTCTAAACTCTATCAATGACACCTGCTGGTGGGAAAGGGAAATATTTAAAGACTAGGGACATGGACAACTTCGTCACCTGACACACACAACAGCTCACCTGCAGAGCCACAACAGATACCCCAAAGGTACCAACAGTAATTAAATACATTCCATCACAGCAGAGCTGTTCAAGAAGACGGCAGCGCAGGCCACACATGACAGTAGGGCAGAAACATGGCAGTCTGTATTAGCCCAACCCTTGGGTAAGCCTATAAAAAACATAATTACAAACAGTGAACACTGCTTAAAAATGTATCATACAGATAACATTGTGAAAGAATGTCAGAAATCCTGATATTACTCAACTGGACTAATTGTGAAAGTTCACATTGAGCGAGAGGTCATAGAGATGAGCAAATTGATTTACAGTATCCTGGTCTATCGGCCAGGTTAATATGCTATGGCCGTTGGATGGAAGCTCCTATCTACTGACATCTCCATCCCCTCGTTTGATTAGCAGGTCTGGCACAACTCCATCATTGCGGCACAATGCCCACACAACACCAGGCCGCCTAATCAAAAAAGAAGCTGACCGCTAGGACTACTGGCCTGGACACCGGACAAGGGTCATGCGAATGTATCTGCTCTAACAACTTAGGCTATAGGTTGAACTCAATGGACTTAAGTCTACCTTGAACCTTAAAAACTTTGAAATGTATCAACCAGTTATAGATAAGATTGACTGGGTGAAGGAAACATTTTCACAAGATGACTTTTTTTCTCTTTTGTACTATTATGTGGTCTTCACCCTGAAGGTAAATGGGTGGTCTGGGAACTTGGTTTACAGGAACATGAAGAACCTTTGTCTTGATTTGTGTTTGATGATAAGCCAAGAAGGAGACCTCCACCTTGGCTCATAGTCTACATGGTGAGAAGTCATACAGTCTGGTATGTGAGAGGAACATATTTGAGGTTACGGCCCCTTAGATGTCTCCAGCCACGGTGTGTTTCTTAATCCTTTGTCTGTTCAAAGCATGAATCATCTTTGCAGGGAAGACACAGGACTTATTTTCTCTGACCACATATTATAAGTTTTCAGTGCATGAAATTACCATAATATTCAAGAATACAGTTGTGGCCAAAAGTATTGACACCCCTGCAATTCTGTCAGATAATACTCAGTTTCTTCCTGAAAATGATTGCAATCACAAATTCTTTGGTATTATTATCTTCATTTAATTTGTCTTCAATGAAAAAACACAAAAAGAATTGTCCTAAAGCCAAATTGGATCTAATTCCACACCAAACATAAAAAAGGGGGTGGACAAAAGTATCGGCACTGTTAGAAAAATCATGTGATGCTTCTCTAATTTGTGTAATTAACAGCACCTGTAACTTACCTGTGGCACCTAACAGGTGTTGGCAATAACTAAATCACACTTGCAGCCAGTTGACATGGATTAAAGTTGACTCAACCTCTGTCCTGTGTCCTTGTGTGTACCACATTGAGCATGGAGAAAAGAAAGAAGACCAAAGAACTGTCTGAGGACTTGAGAATCCAAATTGTGAGGAAGCATGAGCAATCTCAAGGCTACAAGTCCATCTCCAAAGACCTGAATGTTCCTGTGTCTACCGTGCGCAGTGTCATAAAGAAGTGTAAAGCCCATGGCACTGTGGCTAACCTCCCTAGATGTGGACGGAAAATAAAAATTGACAAGAGATTTCAACACAAGATTGTGCGGATGGTGGATAAAGAACCTCGACTAACATCCAAACAAGTTCAAGCTGCCCTGCAGTCCGAGGGTACAACAGTGTCAACCCGTACTATCCGTCAGCATCTTAATGAAAAGGGACTGTATGGTAGGAGACCCAGGAAGACCCCACTTCTTACCCCGAGACATAAAAAAGCCAGGCTGGAGTTTGCCAAAACTTACCTGAGAAAGCCTAAAACGTTTTGGAAGAATGTTCTCTGGTCAGATGAGACAAAAGTAGAGCTTTATGGGCAAAGGCATCAACATAGAGTTTACAGGAGAAAAAAAGAGGCATTCAAAGAAAAGAACACGGTCCCTACAGTCAAACATGGCGGAGGTTCCCTGATGTTTTGGGGTTGCTTTGCTGCCTCAGGCACTGGACTGCTTGACCGTGTGCATGGCATTATGAAGTCTGAAGACTACCAACACATTTTGCAGCATAATGTAGGGCCCAGTGTGAGAAAGCTGGGTCTCCCTCAGAGATCATGGGTCTTCCAGCAGGACAATGACCCAAAACACACTTCAAAAAGCACTAGAAAATGGTTTGAGAGAAAGCACTGGAGACTTCTAAGGTGGCCAGCAATGAGTCCAGACCTGAATCCCATAGAACTCCTGTGGAGAGATCTAAAAATGGCAGTTTGGAGAAGGCACCCTTCAAATATCAGGGACCTGGAGCAGTTTGCCAAAGAAGAATGGTCTAAAATTCCAGCAGAGCATTGTAAGAAACTCATTGATGGTTACCGGAAGCGGTTGATCGCAGTTATTTTGCTAAAGGTTGTGCAACCAAGTATTAGGCTGAGGGTGCCAATACTTTTGTCTGGCCCATTTTTGGAGTTTTGTGTGAAATGATCAATGTTTTGCTTTTTGCTTCATTCTCTTTTGTGTTTTTCATTGAAGACAAATTAAATGAAGATAATAATACCAAAGAATTTGTGATTGCAATCATTTTCAGGAAGAAACTGAGTATTATCTGACAGGATTGCAGGGGTGTCAATATTTTTGGCCACAACTGTAGCGATGACTGCACAGTTCAGAGGTGCAGGACACATAGAAAGAACCCTAGAACATCATCTTCCAGTCCATTCCCACCCCATGCACATCTTGGACAACCTATACTTTGTCTCAAGCACAAATGTCACACCAGAATAAACGACCCCCAGTGTAGAGGATAACAACAGGGATAGTAAGGGGAGGAAGGCTCTAACAATAGGGAGAGGGGATGATGGGTTACCTGTGTCTGAACCATGAGCTCCCCAACGTCCCTATATGAGTCCTTCCCCCCGTCGCCGTCACGTTCCAATTCCATCAGCTGTCCATCCACTCACTCTGAGTACCGCAGTGCAAAGGACGGTGAGTTCACTAGACTTCACCACTACAGTAATAAAACATCAGGGAAGGAAGACAAACAGGTGGACATAGACAAAAAGCATATACACCAACATTTGCAGTCAAGCACCAGGTCTGCTAGATATTAAGATTCAGCAACTGCAAGAGACCTCCTCTCTCCACTGTGATCAGTTCAGAATGAAGATATTCTAAAGGCGGCATCAGGTGGTAGAATATGTGACTATTTATAGGGAAGGGGAATGGTCACAAACTGGCTGCACCTAACATAGAACTAAACAGAAACTACCAGTAAGGAAAGAGTCCTTAACCCTTGCTGCACCAAAAGAAAGCAAATACTTTTAAAACAAAGAATCTCACAAGGCAATGTATTCAGGGAGTCAATAGAGGTTAATTCAGGTCATAGTCCAGGGGTCATAACAAGTATAGGGAGCAGACAAAAGGAGAATGAAGCATTTGGTCCTGATGTCGTGGTCTAGTTACAGTGGGTAAATCAGGCACTTCTATGGGTTATTTTTTCTCTTTCTATTTTTGGAAGAGCCTTGACTTCAACGGATTATTACAAGGTTAATGTTCTCAATGTTGTGTTTATTTTTGAAAATTCTTTACCGTTACGGCCTCCGATTATAATAAATGATGTATAAAAGTTACCCAAAGTAACCCTTGGTATTTGCCGCTTCCTATTAAATTTGGCCAGCATCCTCTTAGTGACTCAGTAAGAGACATGTTGATCATATCTGTGTATAGCATAGTAGGTATCATGTATCATAGGCCGTCAGGTCCAGACTCAAACAGAACCAGGACCTAATCTGCCTTATTTAGTTTACATTTATCTATCTCGTCTATCCCAAATATCATAATATTGTAATTATGGACCCATCCTACAGGAAAAGAATAATATGACCTTTGTGTATTTTTAATCTAAAAGACTTGTGAAATTATAGATTAATGTTTGCCATTTTTGCCTAGTAAATTAACCCATTCTTTTAGACCTAAGTGTTATGTTGTGGGTCCTGAGCAGTGACTTTGGGACATGTGCGGCAGTCTACTACACCATATGAAACTTTCACAAATATTAGGACTCTTTCCTTTCTGGTTGTTCCTTTTCACTCCAATCTCAGTTGTTGCCAGTTTGGGACCACTGCCCTTCACTTGAAATAGTCACATGTTCCATCACATGATGCTGGATATAGAGAATCCATTTCTATGCTGACCACCTTGCAGTTAGCAAGTCCCTGGTAGAGGCTTTAACAAGCCTTTTAATGATTTAGGATTTATGCCAGATCAGAACCCCAATCTGCAGATGCTGCATTTCAGGGTGATTGCCCCTCATCACTGCAGTATATGGGATCTGATCTGCAGATTGAGGCTCCACAATGAGAATAGCTATTCTCCCAGACCCTGTTTGATGGGAGAAACTTTAAAAACTCCCATAATTTTTATTTATTTATTTTTTTGTACGGAAGAAAATCTGATGTTAAAAACTGACACACTGACCCAACAGTGATGAAAATCAGTCCATTTTGACAGATAAGGCAAATGACAAATCACTAATATATGAATTTAGCCTGATGGTGTGGGTATATTTGTCCAGCAGAATTGCCGAAACCCAATTTATTGGGTATCAGGGTCACTCTGCTTTCCCATTGTGACACTAGTCACTAATGACAAGTCGTAAGGCAGGGTAGTCAAGTGTTCCGAGTCAGGTATCTAGACAGCATGTCAAGGATTAAGGGGATAAACAGATGTGTAGTTAAATCGCGAGTCGGATTACCTGGATGATCAGAATTAATTTCAAGGTCAGGCAGCAATAGACCAATCCAACAGAGCACAGAAATAAAGGCCAACAAGCACCACTGAACAGAATGATACAACTGGCAGAGTTCTGGAAGAAACTGCTCAGTTAAGAAGCTGGCAAATCACTGGGAACAGGGAACACCTGAATAACCCAGCACCTCTCAGAATCAGATTGGACAACTATAGCTTTCACTCAACACAAGCTCAAAAAGGTGAGAGAATCGCCACAATGTCTAGTGGTCGGAAACTACTGACAGGACTCATGAAATCGATCCACCCATCTCCAATGACTGTGCTTATTATTAATATTAATATCAAGAGGCTCTATATAACTATAAGCAAGCAATTCAAGAGTTTTTGACAGTTTCCCAGGCCCAGACATAACTAATGACGGAATGGAATTTTTAATTACTTGAAAAAGAAGAAAAGAACAAAACAACTCAAACATTTATATCTACTGATAATTGTGTTTAAATTGAACTCCTTCCCACCAGGGCCAATTTTCATTTATGATATAGTTTTGAATGACACCTTTCATTTTACCATAGAATGTACTGGAAAGCAAGGAAAAATCCAAGTGTGATGACAGGTGAAATGAAAAAAAATTCCACCTTTGTTTTTTGTTCTTTGGGTTTTGTTCTTACAGCATTAAA
Source organism: Allobates femoralis (assembly GCA_033576535.1). Taxonomy (NCBI): domain Eukaryota; kingdom Metazoa; phylum Chordata; class Amphibia; order Anura; family Aromobatidae; genus Allobates; species Allobates femoralis. The sequence continues at coordinate 37,157,231 of JARQOC010000005.1, forward strand.
TGTACGACAGAGGTTGATTCTGGCCTGTAAAACAATTGGCATCTGCCGTGGGTGGAGAGGCCTCAGATCCTAAATCATACACCTGCACCTAACATGTGGGGGAAAGGGGAAAACTACTATGTACGTCCATAAAAAGACTGAGAGGAGAATTATTAGCTGTCTACAAATATCTCAAGGGCTGTCACACTGTAGAGGGATCAGCATTATTCTCTTTGCACAAGGAAAACCAGAAGCGATTGGATGAAACTGAATGGGAGGAGACACAGATTAGAGATTAGAAAAAACTTTTTGACAGTGAGGGTGATCAACGAGTGGAACAGGCGGCCACGAGAGGTGGTGAGTTCCCCTTCATTGGAGATCTTCACAAGAGGCTGGACAGACATCTGTCTGAGATGATTTAGTAAATCCTGGTTTGAGCAGAGGGTTGAACCAGATGACCCAGGAGGCCCCTTCCAACTCTACCATTCTATGATACTATAGTCAAAGAAGCAGGTTCTTAGCATAATGCAAACTTGTAACATTTCATAATATACTTTCTGTAACAATTATAACTTTTTTCCCCAAGGTCTCTGCTTCCTGTTATTATATCGGAACCATTATTATTTACATCCAGTGTAATCAGTCCTTCGGCAGGTGATAAACCCATGGGTACAACTCTAATAACCATATTATAATGAGTGCACCTGTATGTCTATTTTATGGCCATGAAAGATTATCTGCTGGTTGTAAACAACGAAGTATCCTATTCAACGACAGCAAGCAGAGATCTTAAAGACGGTACGGAATTGATACAGAAAGTATATTGGAAAGAAAGAGAATCAACGCCTTTAAAATGTGGAGCTGGAGAAGGATGTTATCAATACCTGGATGGCAAGAAGAACAAACACATCAATACTGGAACAAATCAAGCCAGACATGTCACTGGAAGGAAGGATCACCAAGTACGACTTGTCTACACATCATACGAAGAGAGCAATCACTGGAGAAGAACATCATGGTTGGAAGAATAGAAGGAACAAGGTGAAGAGGAAGACCAGCAACCCAATGGCTTGTTACTGAGGTATCAACATAACAATGGAGAAGACCCTGGTGGACCTATCTAGGCTTGTAGAAGACCCTGATGGATGTATTTAAGCTTGGAGAAGACCCTGGTGGACCATTCTAGGCTGCACAAAATGAGTGTTCCTACAGAGCGTTCAACCATCAAGTCACCATGGCTCAAAATCGAGCTGAAGGCCAGTAAATAATAATAATAATATTGGAAAATGTAGCGCCCCGCTAGTCATCACGCTACAACAGAAGGTGCAGTATGCTTTGTCCTGGTAGGGGGGGTAATAGAAGCCTGAAGCTCCACAACCACGCACACACACACCTAGTGATAGGGGACCAATCAGACAACCTGTTACCAGGGTAACCGGTCCCGGTGGGAGGAGAGATAGGTTATATAGTGAGTGGGAAAAGAGCGGAAGACAGACAAGAGACAATTCAGTGAACAGACAAGACAGCAGAGTCAGTAAGGAGAAGTAACGGGAGGGCACCTCAACCTGGTGGCCCAGACAGAGAGAGGCGGATAGAGGGTAACTGAATACCCTGGCCTAGTCCAAAACGGGGCATCGGCTCCGAAGTGGTACAGAGGACAATCCCTGAGCCACAAAGTACCAGCGAGGTCACAAGCTTCATAGGAGCACGATCCAGTCCGACACGCACTGTCCCCACCAGAAGCACCAAACCGGGTTGGGCTCCTTTAAGGTACCTTTACACGCCGCCACTGTGTGAGAGCAACTGCCTGGTAATTGGGATTTTTGTGACTGTTGCCTTGAAATTGCTCAAAGTAGCGGCGTGTAATTTGGGAAAGTGATCGGGTTTTTCGCAGTTGCTTCGGGTAGCTGTTTCCGAGCTGTGTTGTAGAATCCAAGGCAACAGAAAGGGAGAATTGCCCTGGTATTGGCGTGTAAACGGGGGACAGGGATGGTATCTGCGTCACCTAGTGATTTCCCACTGCGTGCCACAGCGTGATGTTTTCCGCCCCCCATCAGCGATGATTGGTGGGGGCAACTGTGTTACCATTGGCTGTCCCTGCACAGGGCGCCATATTCAAAGAGCTGTCCATTCACACTACACAATTGCAATGTATTAACCAGCCTTCCTGCGCAGGCTGGCAAACCATGACACTATTGCGTTGTCCAATCAGCGTGTCAGCGTCACGGAATACACAACTCTGTCACGCCTATGTACTTGCGGCGCGAAAGATGTACTCCCATATTCCTTTGTGCATAGCGGCGTGTGAAGCGGCGACAGTATTCAACAGCAAGTTATCCGCAGGATCTGTTGGAACTTCCGGGGAACCACGATACCTTGAGTTGACAACGCAATGGCGGTGTGTACATGCGGCATCGGCGATCGTTGGCAACCGTTAAAAACGTGCGTGTGCACGTATGGTTGATACCGGTTGCCAGTGATAGTGGCGGCGTGTAAAGATACCCTTAGAGAGAGAAAGGTGTCCCATCTCACCCGACAGACCTTGCTAAACAAGCAGGATTCGTGCAGGGCAGTGCGAGGAAGAAGGAGTGCAGAGTGGAAGGACAGAGAAAGAGATAGAGAAGGAACATCACTGGAGCTTCAGAGGAACGTTGCCTACTGCCAGGACCACTCGTTCTACTACCCTAGCTGTAACAACTGCATACCCTGTAAACTGCAGATTACCAGAGTAAAGTACCCGTGCAGAGTGAGCAAGTGTCTGTGTTTCTTCCTGGTGAGCGAAGGTAATTCTGCACTGCAAAGCAGAGATAGTGCTGCCTCATTCCTACTGTGCTACCCTATTCCACCATCAAACCTATATAGCCCATAGACCCAGCTCTTCCTGTAGGGAGCCACAACACCTTGCTGCCGCCCATCACCCCGGAGGCCCCAACAGCGCTGGTGCCATCACTGGACCTACAAGTGGCGCCACGACATTCATCCATAAACTTTCATCCCTGTAAATTATTGTGACCCCAAGGGCACGGACTCGGGTACTGACCACCTGTGACATCTACCGTACCCAAACGCCCGAGAACTGAGTACCCCGACCCTTGTGCACTAGACAGCTTTTGGTGCTCACGAACAGGACGAACCAACCCGTGAACCGGTTTTGTGCGCCTTACAAGACTTTATTGCCCATTTTGAAAAAGACTTTGTCTATGCACGGCACCCAAGAATCTTTCCCGCCATTTTCTACTGGGCCCAAGATGGCAGGTCCAGCAATGTAAAGAACTATGTGTTGGCCCAGGGGCGTGCCTCGGCGCCTCGTCATGGGAGGAACACAACCTGGTGTTGGAGCCACGTTAGGCCCGAGCCAGAGTACCACCTTAGGTAGTGTCAGGAACCCGAGAGTGAGGGTCGAAGTCAAGGCGAGGAAGTAACAAAGACCAGAGCAGACTGGGAGCAGAGGAGCCATACCGGCTCATCACAGGAAGCAACTCGGACACCGGAGTCTGAGTCTGCTTAGGAGCAGCTAGCCAGCAGAAAACACCAGGTCTCTGAGGAGATTCTAGTCTTCCGAACCCCTGTAACAGCAACCAACCCGAGGGCCAGGACCCGCAGAAATCCTCTGAGGTAGCAGTAATCCAGAGAAGGTTGTCACCAACTTCTACAAGAGGGAAAGACGTACAGGAGGCCAGACCAGGTTCTATACAGGTCAGGGCTTCAAGACAAAGTAAGACAGGAATGAGGAGGCCTTATAAATCACTCGCTGTGGAAATCCCGGAGTGTCTCCAACACCACTTGGAGTTTACCCTGGACAGTGCCGGTTTGTCATCAGTAAAGGTACGGAGAACTACTTCCAGTGTGTGTGTCTGTTATTACATCCCTGATCCTGTCCCGTCCAGAGACTGTAAATACTGACTGCCTACAGAGCCACAACCCTGTACCCACACTCCATTCCCTCATCACTGCCCCGTGGGCCCCGCTTTACCTACGGGGAGCTACAATATCAAGCTGCCCATCCATCACCTCCCGGAGGTCTGTTGCTGACTCACCGCGGCCGGCTGACTCCGGTTTAGACAGGCGATTCTTCTTCCCTCCTTGTCACGGGTGGACCGCGCCTGCCGGTAGTGGGGCCCGGTGTAGTGCAGATCAAAAGTGTTTGAAGACGTCCTTGTGGAACAGATTAAAAGGGGTTTAATTTGTTTTATTCGTGACGCCACCTATGAGTAGATTCGGTAAGGGCTACCGACGCTGCGGAACCCCCGGGGGATGGAAAGCAGCAAGATGTTACGCTCCCCACAGGCTGAGCGGTGATCCCCGGGGGCTGGAGCTGCTCAAGATGTTGTGCGGCAGCTGCGGTTATCTTATTGTGCGGACGGATAGTTCATAAGGAAGCACGGACACAGGTAGTCTCTGCAACGGGTCTTTACTGTAACCAGCAGGCAGTACATGGTATACAGTGGTTGAGTAGTAGACCGGGGGGACTCAGCAGTGATAGTGTTCCTCAGAGATCCGCAAGTGTTCCTCCATTCTACCTAACTTGACTTGTTGCCAGCGTCGCCCAGGAATACCAGGTCGGGTACGGGGAGGCTGCTTCAATGCCCTATCCATGATGTACGTCCTGGATGCTTTGGGGAGCCTTGGATCCCTCAGTGGGTACACCGCTGGTTAGACGACTGGAAACTGGCTGGTGGTGGGGTGCTCCTTTGAAGCTGCTCCTCCACTCTTCTGGTTCGCGTGACAGAGGTGAACTGCTGCCAGCTTCGGTACCAGTGAACCGGCTGTAGGTTGTGGGCACGGGAGTCTTTTGGGAACCCGTGTAGATAATGCCCAATCCCGGTGGTTAAGGCCTCAGGTGCTGACACCCGACTGGTGACGGCCCAGGGGCCGGCACGGGGTGCGGAGCCCCTGCTCCTCTCCAAGTTCTAGTCTGCTCTTGTCAGGTTCTAGATCTTCCTTCCAACTCCTTCTGTCTAGATTATCGTGTGCTACTTCACTACCCTAACACTCCACCCACCAGGACCTAGGATTGGTCCCCTGTTCTAGGTGTTGCATGTTGGGTTGGATCTCAAAGTTAACTAGATCATTGCTGAGTCAGAGGATATTGCGGCTGCATTTGTGGCTGCAATACCCTCCTGTGACGCACTCGTTGCGGGGCGCCACACTCCCCCTTGGTTGAATACGCTTGTCCCCAAGCGTCACACTACTCACATTACAGAGGTTTTTATATTTTATAACAGGTAATACACTTTTATTAATGACAAGTCATATATGCATAAAAGTGAGGTAAATAAACAGGTTAACACATTACGCGGACCCGGCGGGCGGTCGGCTGTCCTTAGAATAACAGTTCAGGCTGTAGCCGCCAAGTCGCGGTGTTACGGTGGAACAGGAAGAAGTCTCTTTTAATAGCAAAGTTCAAACAACAACTCAAGTCACTGATGGATGGCAGTGTTCCGGACTCGTATAGCGAACCACCCATCACGGCATATATGGCGCTCATAGGTTACTATGTCCCCTCTATACAAGTCTCGGCTTGGATGGCCTCGCGGTAGGTGCGATTCCACATCACGGCGCCCCACAAACACTTCGGTACTCACACCCTCCTCCCTTACGAATCCCCACCCGGTGGACAAGTTAAATGTGCTTACCCACCCGGTTTTACGGAATTGTTCAGGTAATGGAGATTGACGGCGGGCCTCGGCGCGAGCCTGCATGTTGGCTTGCAGTCGAGTGTGCCACTCGTCTCTCCGGATACGACGTACCTCTTCGTCGGAGTGATGCGGCGTGTGGATAAAGTCACTACGGCGTGCTGGTTGTTGAACCGCTCGAGCTTGGTGGGCAGTCTGGAGTGGAGCCCGGTTCAACGGAACCGGAGAAGATACTGTTGTGGCGGCACCCGACCAGTGCACCCGAGCTGATCGCCCGGCAGAAGGGTTCCTTGTGTCTCCCCAGGCGAACCCGGTGTAGAGATCCTCAGCTGGACTGTAGGTCTCCTCGTCATCCTCCTCGACCTCCTCGATGACTACGTCGGGCTGCTCGGCTGGCGAAGACGATGGGATGGAATCCTCTGGATCGGTGGATGGCTGTGCTGCAAAGTTTCCTCAGGGTCGTTGTGCAGGACTTCCAGGCTGCCTGCCTCTTCTTCTGTAGCAGCGGGAAGTGGTGTTTCAATCCCGGTCACCGGGTAGGCCTCTGTAGTTGCAGAGGAGGCCTCCGGTTCAGGGGAGAAACAGGCGACAGTCTCGGTAATGTGGAAACTAGTCGCGGGTTCCGCAGGTGGAACCAGGTAGATGTCAGCTTCTTCGTGGGAGCATATTGGAAGCTCCGGCTCTGGAACGGGGTCGGCTGCGGTTTCGTCCGCTGGAACGGGTCGAGCTGTGGTCCTCACTGGAATGATACAGTCAATTGGCTCCGGTGACGAAGCAGGACAGGTGGTGGGCGATGGTGAGGTAGTGGAAAAGCTGGCGATGTCGTCTGGGCTTGGAGAAGCTGTACCCGGTCGGCTCTGCTGCATCGCATGATGGAGTCTTCTGCCTAGGGTCGCGCTCCAGCTGCGAATCGTCCACTCCACCGTCTTAAGTAGTCGCACCCGGAGGTCTTGTAGAGCCTCTAGCCAGAAGTCGGGGCTGCCCTCTATGGTAAGGGCAGGATCCGGACCCGGTTGGCCTATGGCTGCTCTGGCCTCCGCCTCGACCTCCCGCATCAGGTCTTGGAGTCTCGTACTGGCCATTCTTTTCATGGAGGGAAACCACACCCGTTCAACCGGTAAACGTTCTGGTAGAGCTGGTGAAGAAGTCTGTCAACTGTCTGTGACACTCCCATTTTCTCTGGGCTTTTGTAGTCCAATGGTGGGAAAAGTCTTTGGGGTCCGCCCCCATGGTTGATTCGAGCAATCAGGGCGGACAAAGAGTTTGGCGCCTTTTGTCTTTAGCCCTCCCAAGATGAGGGGGGGGTTGACTCACTCCTGGGCTTACACGTGGCGGCTTCTTGTGGCGGGAACGCCATCTTGGGCGCCATCTTGACCCAATGGTGAAAAGGCGGGAAAGTTCTTTTAGGGACGAGCAAAGTCCAAATTTAGACAATAAAGTCCAGTTTAAGCACATTATACCCATTGGGTAACGGGCCTGCTCGTATCCTGTTCGTGACGCCATTTTCTGACTCACCGCGGCCGGCTGACTCCGGTTTAGACAGGCGATTCTTCTTCCCTCCTTGTCACGGGTGGACCGCGCCTGCCGGTATTGGGGCCCGGTGTAGTGCAGATCAAAAGTGTTTGAAGACATCCTTGTGGAACAGATTAAAAGGGGTTTAATTTGTTTTATTCGTGACGCCACCTATGAGTAGATTCGGTAAGGGCCCCTTTACACACGGCTACATTTGTAGCTTGTCACCAGGTAACTTACTGGCTGCAGTGAAATCATGGAGACAAGATTCTATCTTGTTGCTGTGTACAAATGGAATAATCTCTCCATGATTTCACTGCAACCAGTAAGTTACCTGGTGACAAGCTACAAATGTAGCCGTGTGTAAAGGTACCCTAAGGGCTACCGACGCTGCGGAACCCCCGGGGGATGGACAGCAGCAAGATGTTACGCTCCCCACAGGCTGAGCGGTGATCCCCGGGGGCTGGAGCTGCTCAAGATGTTGTGCGGCAGCTGCGGTTATCTTATTGTGCGGACAGATAGTTCATAAGGAAGCACGGACACAGGTAGTCTCTGCAACGGGTCTTTACTGTAACCAGCAGGCAGTACATGGTATACAGTGGTTGAGTAGTAGACCGGGGGACTCAGCAGTGATAGTGTTCCTCAGAGATCCGCAAGTGTTCCTCCATTCTACCTAACTTGACTTGTTGCCAGCGTCGCCCAGGAATACCAGGTCGGGTACGGGGAGGCTGCTTCAATGCCCTATCCATGATGTACGTTCTGGATGCTTTGGGGAGCCTTGGATCCCTCAGTGGGTACACCGCTGGTTAGACGACTGGAAACTGGCTGGTGGTGGGGTGCTCCTTTGAAGCTGCTCCTCCACTCTTCTGGTTCGCGTGACAGAGTGAACTGCTGCCAGCTTCGGTACCAGTGAACCGGCTGTAGGTTGTGGGCACGGGAGTCTTTTGGGAACCCGTGTAGATAATGCCCAATCCCGGTGGTTAAGGCCTCAGGTGCTGACACCCGACCGGTGACGGCCCAGGGGCCCGCACGGGGTGCGGAGCCCTGCTCCTCTCCAAGTTCTACAACAACCACCAATAAAACGAATTTTCAGCCCAGATTTAATGAAAAGTGATAATTTATTTATATAACAAGGGATCACAGAGAAGAGGAGGGGGGTCATAAATGCAACAGGACACGACATATCACAGAGGGATATAGTGTAAGGATCTACACATATAACCAGTATTGAACTGTAATGCCAGTATATCCTTGGTGGCCAATTTATAGTACGGTTGAAGCCATATTAAAGTGCTATAGTGCAATACTCACTGTATCAAAAATTGTGGATCTATATCATTTAGCTACATCACCATAGCAATTTGGACTTACTGCACATAGTAAGTACATATATAATTGTTCTATACATTTTTATTTATGGCTAGTGTATATTCTCAGATCAGGATCAGCAAATACCAATTCTATATCCTAGTCATAGTCCTCTGTATACCACAGAGAGCATCAATAGCCAAAAGATTACAAAGAGTTTTATAGCACATATCCAATAAAGGAAAACTGTTCAACCTATACAACAGCACTGATAATGGATCTGAGAAGTATGTGCAACATCCAAATCTAACTATATCCACTAAAGCAATTAGAATCATTTACATAGACTTGCTGTGTCTCCAGATACATGCATTACTTAGTCAATCCAAAACCAACTGATACCATGTATAGATCACAACCAGGAATCCAGTAAGCCAGGACATAACTAGCCAGGTGATAGCAATAGACCCTGCATCACTTGATATACAGCCAGGATCCATCAAAAAAAGCAGTCACCATATTCCATGTAATAGCACTAACAACGGAGACATATATTTACCTCAGCGTCCTGTCAGAGGGAGAAGCAGCCCAACACGTGTTTCGGCGGAAGTGCCTTCGTCACGGGTCTTTACTGTAACCAGCAGGCAGTACATGGTATACAGTGGTTGAGTAGTAGACCGGGGGGACTCAGCAGTGATAGTGTTCCTCAGAGATCCGCAAGTGTTCCTCCATTCTACCTAACTTGACTTGTTGCCAGCGTCGCCCAGGAATACCAGGTCGGGTACGGGGAGGCTGCTTCAATGCCCTATCCATGATGTACGTCCTGGATGCTTTGGGGAGCCTTGGATCCCTCAGTGGGTACACCGCTGGTTAGACGACTGGAAACTGGCTGGTGGTGGGGTGCTCCTTTGAAGCTGCTCCTCCACTCTTCTGGTTCGCGTGACAGAGGTGAACTGCTGCCAGCTTCGGTACCAGTGAACCGGCTGTAGGTTGTGGGCACGGGAGTCTTTTGGGAACCCGTGTAGATAATGCCCAATCCCGGTGGTTAAGGCCTCAGGTGCTGACACCCGACCGGTGACGGCCCAGGGGCCCGCACGGGGTGCGGAGCCCCTGCTCCTCTCCAAGTTCTAGTCTGCTCTTGTCAGGTTCTAGATCTTCCTTCCAACTCCTTCTGTCTAGATTATCGTGTGCTACTTCACTACCCTAACACTCCACCCACCAGGACCTAGGATTGGTCCCCTGTTCTAGGTGTTGCATGTTGGGTTGGATCTCAAAGTTAACTAGATCATTGCTGAGTCAGAGGATATTGCGGCTGCATTTGTGGCTGCAATACCCTCCTGTGACGCACTCGTTGCGGGGCGCCACATTGCGGTGCTGATGCCTTCACCAGACTCCGTAGGTGGCGTCACATAGAATTCAATCCATTTTACTATTTTATTTCAACACTTTTTCAATGACCACCAGGGCCACAGGCTCAGGCATCGACCACCAGTGACAACATCCCGAATCTACGCCCGAGATCTGAGTACCCCTGCCTGGGTGAGTCAGAACCGTAGGTGGCGTCACAAACTATTTTTATTATTTTATTTTACGACTCTTTTCAGCGACCACCAGGGCCACAGGATCGGGCACAGGCCCCAGTGACATCTCCCGTGAACCAATGCCCGGAACCGAGTATCCCACGGCCCTGGGGCGGGTCAGTTACAACCCCCAAAACTGGTGACGGTGCACTTTAATTGTAAGTGGTGTAATATAATTGTTAGATTGACAGATTTATCATAGATATGAGGTCAAATACAGGACTTATTGTGAGAAATTTATTTTCTTTGTGCAATCGAATGAATGGACTCATTAATCATTGATGAGGTCGGGGTAATTCCATATACAATGTTTTGCTGCAGTATTGAGTTTCTGAGGATTGTGACTTTAATAATTCAGCTGTTCAGTCAGCTGCACGGTCTATTCATGGGTCCAAGGTTACAAACTGTGCCGTAGGCACAGACCAGCTTTCCACAAATACATCTAGTCAGAACTATTGACCAATAATGGGGCACATGTCCTCTGGACACACGGACAGCGACAGGTTTTAGTCAATAGCTTTAGGCCTCAATGATCAAAACTGCCTAAATTTAATTTAAGCTTCTTTGTTGTCCATGGCAACCAATCAGAGATCAGCTTTCTTTTCTCAAACAGCTCTGGCAAAATGAAGCTGCCTGTGATTGGTTGCTATGAGCAATACCCCAAACTTCTTCTTTTAGTCCCTGTTGATAAATCTGACCCATAATGTAGATAACTATGTGATATCACTAAATTATCTCCAAGTCCTCGAGTCTGTGCTAATTCTCAGTTGTGTCCATTCTCAGAAGGTCATCGATGAAATAATCGACCGTCCAGTTACACAAAATAGATGCGCAGCCCTGCTTTATTTTTATTCTAAATATCTTAATTGCCTCATAACAGAGAACAATAATGCTATATAACAAAGATTGCCAAAGGGCTGCCACAGTGCTACCATAGCAAGCCAGTCCTATAAGAAATATAGCCAAACTGCCCCATAAGACAGCAAATTACAGCTCCACCATAACAAGCCATAGTGCCCCCAAAAGAGAGCCTGTCTACATAACAGAGCCAACAAAAGTACCCCCATAAAAGAGTCAGCTACAGTGCCCCCATAAGAAAGCCATCCACTGTGCCTTCATTACAGAGCTAATGTGGCGCCTCACTGGTCTGGAGGCCACGAGGGGTACTGCACCCAAGCCAGGGTGTGCTTCTCCAGTAGTCAGGAGATGAGGAGATGTGGGATGGTAGAAGTAAAGATCCTCAACACACATAAACTTAGGATTAAGGGGAACCATAGGCAAACCTGGGGGAGGACCCAGTGGGACAACAGGGGTAGAGAAGTATGGGTGGGAAGCAGAAGGAAGAAAGAACAGTTTAAGTTGAGGTGATGTGTGGCACCCCAGGGTCAATGTGCCACAGTGTCATCACTGCCCCCGGGTAGTGGTGTCATCAGAGAGCAACAAAGGGTATTCTCATCAAGCAACACACACACAACACCAACACCTCCAGGCCAGAAGGGGAAGACCAAGCTCGGGTTCAGGGTGAGCTCCCCTATATATTCTGGTCTGGGAGGAAACCAGTTCAGTTCAGTTCCTGGGAGGACTGAGAACAGTGCAGTGCAGAGCAGCACTGTGAAGACATCCTGGTCGACTGGAAGATGCTTAGCTCGTCCCAGGATCGCTAACTTGTTCCAGGCCTAAGGCTAGGGTCTGATGAAAGGAGAGATATTATCACAAAGGGAGACTAAGCAGCTCCGTGCTCTCCCCAGAGGAAAAGTGCATAGAAAGGACATCGGAGTCCGAGACTGTGCAGGGTCACACATCCCGGCAGTCAACACCGGAAAGTGGGGATTCCAAATTCTCCACTACACTGTACCAGAGACACAGCAACGCATAGATTCCAGCAACACTGACACCCAGAAGCAGGGTACAGAAAGTGAAGGACTCGAGTGTACTGTTATACTGGTACCCCGCAGGAAGAGACAGGGCCGGCAGCCTAGCTTAAGCAACTGCAGGAGCCAAATTACAAGCGCAGCAAGGGAGCCAAAAGACCTGGCCGGGTGAGAATAAACCCTAATTGTTCTCCAGACTCCGTGGACAGCATTTAACATCTGCTCTAGTAAAAGGGACTGAGAAACTACAACAGTGAGTTGCCTTAATTGCCTGTTGCCCTGAAATCCACAGTAGAATCCCACCTGAGGACGCTGCTTTCTCCACTCACTGGCTGAGGAGCTTCAGCAGCATCAAGTAAGTGACTGTACAGAACTCAATCCCTCACCAGGCCATCCATTACCACTACACCTGCCCTGGGGACCCTCAGCCCTACCCGAGGAGGGCTTACCATCCACGCTGCCCCAAGTCACTGTCCCCAGCAGGAATACAGCAGCGGTGGTTCTACTAACCACATACCCCGAGTGGCGTCACGACAAATCCCTTGTAAATACCCCTTTTTGGACTGATCCCAGGCCACGGGACCAGGTCACTACTACCGTAATCCCAGAGAGACAGCACCGGCCCGGTTCCCGAGTACCCCATAGCCTGGGGGTGCATCAGTTTTCTGGCATCACAAACAGGATCCTGTGCCCGTTAAACCAGGGTACTGTGTGCCGTGAATTAAGTGAAATACGTGTTTTGGGACTGTCGCCATTGTTGTCGCGCGGGAAGAAAGGGGGTGTGTCATCGTGGGGGGCACCCTCCAAAGAGCGTGAAGCGAGGCCCGGCCTGCACTCTGACGACATCTGTCGGGGACGCAAAACCCTGCTGCACTAGTGGAACTATTATTGTACACCTTGACGGAGGCAGAAGACCGGAAGGGTCAACATTAACTAAGGGGGCGGAAAGATGTCACAGCCAGCAGATCCCGCACCGCAAGTGGATGGAGCACCCGGCAGTTCTGCAGCGCAAAGGATGTCACCGATCATGCCGTTCCTGATGCTGTACACCCCAGGAGTGACGTGGCTACCATAATACGCAGGTGAGCCCAATATCCTCACTGACTTTAAAGAAAATCTAGATAGCTACTACATTATATACCCCCTGACAGAGGGCCAGTGTGTCAGCATACAAGGCGTACATCAAACACAGCGATATCGCTAGCGATATCGCTGTGTGTGAAAAGCAGCAGTGATCAGGCCCCTGCTGTGAGGTCGCTGATCGCTGCACATCCTTCAGGCCTTGGTCTCCCGCTGGTCAACACGCATCGCTGCGTGTGACAGCGAGAGAACAGCGAACAGCGACCTCATAGGCTGGTAACCATGATAAACATCGGGTAACTTAGAATCACGCGCTGCCTAGATACCCGATGTTTATCATGATTACCAGCGCTAAGCGGGAGGACGCTGGTAACCATGATAAACACCGGGTAACTAAGAAGTGTGCACTGCCTAGATACCTGGTGTTTATCATGGTTACCAGCGCTAAGCGGGAGGATGCTGGTAACCATGATAAACACTGGGTAACTAAGCAGACCGCGCTGCCTAGATACCCAGTGTTTATCATGGTTACCAGCGTCCTCTCCCTTACCCAATGATATGGAGGTCGGCTCCCTGGTCCCTGTCGCTGAGGCGATCTGCCTGTTTGACAGCTCCCCAGCGACCACACAGCGATGTTCTAGCGATCCTGGTCATTGTCTGGATCGCTGGTACATCGCTGTGTATAACGGCACTCTAATGGGACAGTTAACCGGTCATGCACAGCGGGAGACAAAGTCCTGGTCGGATGATGACAAAGATACTGTAGAACATGTAATGGCCAGATTGAAAGCTACTTTTGAGACCAGTGTAGATGCCAGAGCAAAGATGAGATTCTTTGGGTGTCGGCAGAAACCACAAGAGAGTGTGAGAGACTTTACCTTAAATCTAAAGGAGGCACTAAGGGCACTCAAACAGGCAGAACCCAACTTGGTACAAGGGGAAGATAAATTGCTGATTGACCAGTTTATAGGTGGACTCATATCCTCCCCATAGAGGACGGCTGCGGATGATGGCTATCCAGAACCCTGATTTGACCTTTGTACAATTTAAAGAGCGGGCAATCCGCATACTGCAGGCAGAAAAGCCTCATGATACAGATTCTGCCCAATGCTTGGCTACAGTGCAAAACCATCAGCCATGTCAGGGGCTAGTGCAAAACCTCAGGAGCCCATCACCAATGAGGCCCTCAACCAAAAGATTGAAGTCCTAACCAAAACTGTAGCTGAGATGGCCAAGGCTATGCAGGAGCTGCTTGGATCCCAGCCCGTGGGGAAGATTGAGCTGGTTACAAGCAAGGAGGATGTCCCGTGGATGAGACCCAAGAGGTACCCAGCGACCAGAGGACGACCCAGCAACCGCTACCACCCGGATGGACAGCCCATTTGTCGCCGCTGCCATAGAGTGTACATTAAACAGGGATTCCCTGGGGAAGCGGGCCACTCCCCAGGAATGAACTCACAAGGTCCACCAAGCTGGCGGGACAGGTACAAGGGAGGACATCCAATTATACCTGTTGTGCTGGATGGAATTCCCCTGAATGCTTTATTGGACACCTGCCCACAGATCTCCTCCATACCTTATATCTTTTTTAAACGGTACTGGGCTGATTCGGAGATGATGACTTAAATATATGGGCTAGCAGTGGTAAATTAGTACCACAGATTGGGTTTAAAGAATTGACCATTAAAATTGGGAGAGTAGAATTAAAAGATCAAGGGGTGATAACTGTTTATGTTGATCGGCACGAACGTGATCCAACTATTCTGCTAGGAATGAATGTAATGGAAACTTGTCTTGCAGAAATTATTGTTGTTTTACAGCAGATGGCCGATACTGCCAATTCCGGACAACAGCAAGTCCTGCAGAAGGAAATAAAGGGTCTGATGATGAGACAGCAGGTAGAATTGTCTGGAGTAGAAATTGGTAGTGCAAGGGTAAGTGACCCGATACCCATTGTGATACCTCCCAAAACTGAAATGTTGGTCTGGTGTAGAGCTGCCATAGGCCTTAAGGGGAGAGATTACCAGACCCTGGTAGAACCCATGTACTCAGACAGTAGGCCCACTGTGCTGACGGCCCGAGGTGTAGTTGAGGTACACAGGGGAGAGTGCCAATACGCCTTTTAAATTGTGTGGAAGAGGAAGTGACCCTACCAAAGTATGCTACCATGTCTAAATTATACACTGTGGATAACAACGCCATCACCACATTTGAAACCATTGAACCTGTCAAGCCAGGCGGATTGCAATGGCTCAGAGGGAAAACAGGAGGATTGGTGCTAAAAGTTACATGTAGTTACCAGTTCTACACCCTGCCATCAAAAGCATGGAGTATACTGGGTAGTGAGGGATACGAGCAGATCTTCAGCAAACACCCTCTAGACTTTGGGCAGATCAAAGGAGTTCCTTGTTCCCCCGTTCTAAAATTTTCCTCACAATCTGCTCCCTCCTAATATTCTGTGTCCAAATCCTCCATGCACCCAATGGCACTTGGTAGCTGTACCGCTAATTATTATAATGATGGCCCATACATAATGATCACATTCCACCTATTGTATCCCCCCTTTATCATTATAGATTGTAAGTAGAGATGAGCGAGTACTAAAATGCTCGGGTGCTCGAAGCTCGGGCCGAGCATCCCAAGATACTCGTGTACTCGGCCCGAGCACCGAGCCCAATGTTATCCTATGGGAAACACGAGTATTTTTTCTGACATGACCCCTGGCAGCATGGAAAAACCCTAAAAATGTCACAAAAGTATCAGAACAGTGCTGAAATGACATGGGAACAGCATGGGGAAGACCCCTGGAAGCATTTCAGACCCCAAGGTAACTGATGTCAACAATGTTGTCAGACTATTACGCCACTTTTACGGACTTTCAAGAAAACGTTACAAAATGAAACCAAACGGATTTTCATGGAAAAAATATTAAGGGCTCATACCCACTTGTGAGACAGAGTTGGTGTATGTTAGTTTTTGGATTATATGAAAGTTTGTTTTTTTTTAAATTGTGTGGCACTCCCATGCCCCTGGGAAGAGACGTAAATGAAGACCTCTTTAAATAATGTGCCCATTGTAAGGAAGTGTGTGTTTTGTAGTATTGCCCTAGGCAGGGCAGCGAAAAAATTGGGAGGCAACACAATGCCCCTGGATAGAGACATGCATGAGGGCCTCTTTAAATAATGTGCCCATTTTAAGGAAGTGGGTATTTTGTAGGATTGCCCTAGGCAGGGCTGCTAAACATTGGGAGGCACCACAATGCCCCTGGATGGAGGCGTGCATGAGGGCCTCTTTAAATAATGTGCCCATTTTAAGGATGTGGGTCTTTTGTAGTATTGACCTAGGCAGGGAACCCATAAATTGTGTCACACTCTGATGCCCCTGGATGGAGGCGTGCATGAGGGCCTCTTTAAATAATGTGCCCATTTTAAGGAAGTGGGTCTATTATAGTATTGCCCTAGGCAGGGCAGCCAAAAATTGGGAGGCACCAAAATGCCCCTGGATGGAGGCGTGCATGAGGGCCTCTTTAAATAATGTACCCATTTTAAGGAAGTGGGTCTATTATAGTATTGCCCTAGGCAGGGCAGCCAAAAATTGGGAGGCACCACAATGCCCCTGGAAAGAGACGTGCATGAGGGCCTGTATAAATAATGTGCCCATTGTAAGGAAGTGGGTCTTTTGTAGTATTGCCCTAGGCAGGGAAGCCAAAAATTGTGTCGCACTCTGATGCCCCTGGATAGAGAAGTGCATGAGAGCCTCTTTAAATAATGTGCCCATTTTAAGGAAGTGGGTCTTTTGTAGGACTGCCCTAGGAAGAGCTGCCAAAACTTGGGAGGCATTACGATGCTCCTGGGAAGAAACATGGAGGAGAGCCTCTAAAAATGGTTCCCATTACAAAGGAGCGGGTCTCCTGTACTTGTAATGCCCATTCTGTAAGCATGGAGTAAAACATTTACCCCTGGGGGGTATACATGAAACTCATAAAGGAAATAAATAAAGAAAGGCGGCACTCACCGTATAGGCTGGTGGAAGAGTGTTTTAATCCAGGTAAATTAGTCCATTAAAACAGTGCTGGTGCGGTGGGGAGAGGGAGTGAGAGGCCGTCGGAACGACGGTACCGTTTCGTATCGTGTAGCGATACTTCTGCGGGTTCCAGTATGCATATCGCTACACGATACGAAACGGTACCGACGTTCCGACGGCCTCTCACTCCCTCTCCCCACCGCACCAGCACTGTTTTAATGGACTAATTTACCTGGATTAAAACACTCTTCCACCAGCCTATACGGTGAGTGCCGCCTTTCTTTATTTATTTCCTTTATGAACTTCATATTACCTTTGCAAGGCTGTGCAACACCAGGCACCGGGGTTAGCCAAAATTGTCACATAGCAGAGCTCTATGGTGTGTAGTGCCCGGTCATTGGACTTTTTTGCACGCGTATACATGAAACTAATGCCTAACTTTTGAACGGTTAGGCTCATCATCATCATAAATATGATGTCAAAAAATTTTTTTTTTGTGGCATCATGAACCACGGTCACACTGATCATATGATGGTGGCGGATGAGGAGAAGGAGGAGAAGTACAGCAAGTAGCCAAACACATGAAGTCTGTACCGATGTGTGGGTGTGCGGAGGTGCATGGGAATCTACCGGCACTAAATTTAAATTCCGCTATCATTTGGTGGTGGTGTGGTGAAGTCAGGTCCAATCCAACCCTTGTTCATCTTGATCAGAGTTAGCCTGTCAGCATTTTCAGTTGACAGGAGGGTGCGTTTATCTGTAATGATTCCACCTGCGGCACTAAAAACACGCTCTAACAAAAACACTAGCGACAGGGCTGGCCAGGACTTCCAAGGCGTAGAGAGCCAATTCCTGCCACGTGTCCAGATTGGATACCCAATAATTATAAGGCACAGAGGAGTCTAGGAGCACTTCAGTACGATCGGCAAGGTACTGACTCACCGTGGCCGGGACTCCGGTTTAGACAGGCAGTAGCTCCTTCCTCCTTGTCACGGGTGGACCGCGCCTGCCGGTAGTGGGGCCCGGTTGAGTGCAGATCAAAAAGTTGAAGACGTCTTGTGGGAACAGATTAAGGGGTTAATTTGTCGTGATGCCACCTATGAGTAAGTCTTACCGACGCTGCGGGGCCTCCGGGGGATGGATAGCAGCAAGATGGAACGCTCCCCACAGGCTGAGCGGTGATCCCCGGAGGCTGGAGCTGCTTAAGATGTTGTGCGGCAGCTACGGTTACCTTGAAATGCGGATAGACAGTTCATAAAGAAGCACGGACACTGTAAGTCTCTGTAACGGGTCTTTACTGTAACCAGCAGGCAATACATGGTATACAGTTGTAGGTAGCAGACCGGGTGGACTCAGCAGTGATAGGTGTCCCTCAGAGATCCGCGGTGTTCCTCCATTCTATCTAAGTAGGTTGCCGTTGTCGCCCAGGAATACCAGGTCGGGTACAGGGTGGCTGCTTGAATGCCCTATCCAAAGTATACATGATGGATGTTTTGGGGAGCCTTGGGTCCCTTGGTGGGTACACCGCTGGTTAGACGACTGGATTTGGCGATGGTGGGGTGCTCCTGTAAAGCTGCTCCTCCACGCCTCTGGTTCGCATAGCAGAGCTGAACTGCTGCTAGCTTCGGTACCAGCAAACCGGCTGTAGGTTGGGCACGGGAGTTTTTGGACCCGCATGTTGATGCCCGTAGATCGGTTGGTAATGCACCGGGAGTTAAAGGTGCTCAACCAAGGTAAAAGTGAGGAGATGGCCGGTAGAAGGTGGCCAGGGGGCTGCACTGACTGTGCAACCCCCTCTCCTAGGTTGCAGAGCTGAGAATCTGCAGAGGGTCTTCTAGGTTGCTGTTACTTCTCCAGACCCCAGACTAGAACTCTCTAAGCTGGACTAAACTTCCACTACACACTACCCTTGCACTCCGCCCACCAGGACCTTGATTGGCCCTCTATGCTAAGTGAGGCATGCAGGGTATGGATCTCCGAGTTAACCACATAACTGCTGGGTCAGAGAATATTGCTGCTGCATTTATGGCTGCAATACCCTCCTGTGACGCACTCGTTGCGGGGCGCCACACTCCCCCTTGGTGAAATACGCTTGTCCCCAAGTGTCATACTACCCAACATTACAGAGAGATTTTTATATTTTTATAACAGACATGAAATTTACACTTTTATTAAAGAAACAGATAAACATTTGCTTTGATGTTGCAAGCAAAAAGAACAGGTTAACACATTGCAGACCCGGCGGGCGGTCGGCTGTCCTTAGTTTAAAAGTTCAGGCTGTAGCCGCCAAGTCGCGGTGTTATTTGCAAAACAGGAAGAAGTCTCTTGGCAAAGTTCAAACAACAAAGTCACTTATGGAGGGCAGTCTTCCGAACCCGTATAGCGAACCACCCGTCACAGCATACATATCGCTCATAGGTTACAATGTCCCCTCTATACAAATCACGGTTTGGATGCCCTCGCGGTAGGTGCGATTCCACATCACGGCGCCCCACAAACACTTCCGTACACACACCCTCCTCCCTGACGAATCCCCACCCGGTGGATAAGTTAAAGGTGCTCACCCGTCCGGTTTTACGGAACTCATCAGGCAATGGAGGTTGGCGGCGGGCTTCAGCGCGGGCCTGCATGTTGGCGCGCAGACGAGCCTGCCACTGCTCCCTTCGGATGCGACGTACTTCTTCGTCGGAGCGGTGCTGCGTGTGGATACAGTCACTACGACGTGCTGGTTGTTGAACGGCTGGAGTCTGGTGGGCAGTCTCGATTGGAACCCGGTTGAACGGAACCGGAGAAGATGTTGCTGCGGCACCCGACCAGCTCACCCGAGCTGATCGCCTGGCAGAAGGATCCTTGGTATCTCCCCAGGCGAACCCGGTGTAGAGGTCCTCAGCTGGGCTATGGGTCTCGTCGTCATCATCCTCAATCTCTCCCTCGATGACCACATCGGGCTGCTCGGCTAACGGAGATGTTGTAATGGGATCCTCTGGGTCGATGGGTGGCTGTGCTGCAAAGTTCTCCTCGAGGTCGTCATGCAGGGCTTCCAGGCTGCCTGCCTCTTCTTCTGTAGCAGCGGGTAACGGTGTTTCAATCCCGGTCACCAGGTAGGCCTCTGTAATTGCAGAGGAGACCTCCGGTTCAGGGGAGAAACAGGCGACAGTCTCGGTAGTGGTGAAACTAGTCGCAGGTTCCGCAAGTGGAACCAGGTAAGTGTTCGGTTCTTCCTTGGAGCGAGTTGCAAGCTCCGGCTCAAACACGGTTTTAGTTCCAGGCTCTGGAGCGGGATAAGCGGTGGCCTCTACCGGGATGACACAGTCTATCGGCTCTGGAGATGAGGCTGGACAAGTGGTCGGCGTGGGTGAGGCGGTGCTGAAACTCGAGATGTCGTCCGGCCCTGGAGTGGTTGCACCCGAGCGGCTCTGCTGCATCGCACAATGTAGTCTGCTGCCCTAGCTCGTGCTCCAACTGCGGATCGCCCATTCAACGGTTTCTAGGAGCCATACCCGGAGGTCTTGCAGAGCTTCTTGCCAGAAGTCGGGGCTGCCGTCAATATTGAGGACAGGACCCGGACCCGGATGGCCTATTGCTGCTCTGGCCTCGGCTTCCACTTCTTGCATCAGGTCTCTCAGTCTTAAGCTGGCCATTTTACTTGGAGGAGCCACACCCGTCTCTACCCGGTTACTGTACTGGTGAAGAGCTGGTGAAGAACGGTCTGTCTGACACTCCCATTTCCTTGGGACTTTTGTAGTCCAATCGTGGGAAAAGTCTTTGGGGTCCGCCCCCATGGTTGATTCGAGCAATCAGGGCGGACAAAGAGTTTGGCGCCTTTGCCTTTAGCCCTCCCACGATGAGGGGCGGTGGCTCACCCCTGGGCTTGCACGTGGCGGATCCTCATGGCGGGGACGCCATCTTGGGCGCCATCTTGGCCCAACGGTGAAAAGGCGGGAAAAGTTCTTTTTAGGACGAACAAAGTCCAAATTGTTGAAATAAAGTCATTTTAAAGCACATTATACCCGTTAGGGAACGGGCCTGCTCGTATCCTGTTGGTGACGCCAAATTCTGACTCACCGTGGCCGGGACTCCGGTTTAGACAGGCAGTAGCTCCTTCCTCCTTGTCACGGGTGGACCGCGCCTGCCGGTAGTGGGGCCCGGTTGAGTGCAGATCAAAAAGTTGAAGACGTCTTGTGGGAATAGATTAAGGGGTTAATTTGTCGTGACGCCACCTATGAGTGTTTCTGTAAGTCTTACCGACGCTGCGGGGCCTCCGGGGGATGGATAGCAGCAAGATAGAACGCTCCCCACAGGCTGAGCGGTGATCCCCGGAGGCTGGAGCTGCTTAAGATGTTGTGCGGCAGCTGCGGTTACCTTGAAATGCGGATAGACAGTTCATAAAGAAGCACGGACACTGTAAGTCTCTGTAACGGGTCTTTACTGTAACCAGCAGGCAATACATGGTATACAGTTGTAGGTAGCAGACCGGGTGGACTCAGCAGTGACAGGTGTCCCTCAGAGATCCGCGGTGTTCCTCCATTCTATCTAAGTAGGTTGCCGTTGTCGCCCAGGAACACCAGGTCGGGTACATGGAGGCTGCTTGAATGCCCTATCCAAAGTATACGTGATGGATGTTTTGGGGAGCCTTGGGTCCCTTGGTGGGTACACCGCTGGTTAGACGACTGGATTTGGCGGTGGTGGGGTGCTCCTGTAAAGCTGCTCCTCCACGCCTCTGGTTCGCATAGCAGAGCTGAACTGCTGCTAGCTTTGGTACCAGCAAACCGGCTGTAGGTTGGGCACGGGAGTTTTTGGACCCGCATGTTGATGCCCGTAGATCAGTTGGTAATGCACCGGGAGTTAAAGGTGCTCAACTGAGGTAAAAGTGAGGAGATGGCCGGTAGAAGGTGGCCAGGGGGCTGCACTGACTGTGCAACCCCCTCTCCTAGGTTGCAGAGCTGAGAATCTGCAGAGGTCTTCTAAGTTGCTGTTACTTCTCCAGACCCCAGACTAGAACTCTCTAAGCCTGGACTAAACTTCCACTACACACTACCCTTACACTCCGCCCACCAGGACCTTGATTGGCCCTCTATGCTAAGTGAGGCATGCAGGGTATGGATCTCCGAGTTAACCACATAACTGCTGGGTCAGAGAATATTGCTGCTGCATTTATGGCTGCAATACCCTCCTGTGACGCACTCGTTGCGGGGCGCCACAGTACTCCCGCAGCATCTTGGCAAACTTTGCAGTCCTTGTGACACTACCCCACACCTCAGGGCCTGTGGTTCAGGAGGTGCTGAGAAAAGTGTCCCAGATCTTTGAGAGTGTTCCCCTACCTCTGCTGGATTGGACTTGTGCCTCTCTCGGCCGGCCGCCTTGGTTGTCCACTGAATCGTGACCTCTGCAGCTAGCGTTTTCTGAAGGGATTTTTATTAATAATTCCGCCACTATGGCCTTCTGGTACTGCAGCATTTTTGTAGACCTCTCCGCCTCGGGAATAAGAGAAATAAAGTTCTCTTTGTAGTGTGGGTTAGTGATGGGCGAGTCCTAAATTACTCGGAATCGCTTGACTCTAGCGAGTCCGAGCCCGGGACTCGCTACTCGTTGCGAGTCTAGCGAGTCCAATGTTAATGAATGGGGAAGCGAGTAATAGCGAGTAATGTGCGATTTACAAATTGCAGATGTGTCTCGGAAGCTTCAGGCTCTATCTGCTAGGACTCGGTACTCTGCGAGTTTCCCAGCGTTTACTCGCACGAGTCCAATGCAAATCAATGGCAATCCTAGTTTTGTCAGAGACACTGACAAAACTAGGATTGCCATTGTCTTGCATTAGACTCGGCTACTGTGCCAGTGATAGCAGGGAAACTCGCAGAGTAAGAGCTGTCTGCTCTGTGCAGCTCCAGGGTCCTAGAGCCCGCCTGCTGCCTGATGTAGCAGAGCTGAGATTGTTCTCAGTCTGCTCATTCCCTGTGCATAGACATCTATATCTATGCACAGGGGATATAGCAGAGAGGACATCGCGTTTTGGACTACGTCGGACGGAAGAGGATTTTTTTAATTAAAGATGGAGTCCCTAATGGCTTTTTTTTTAAATTTCTAATAAAAAAATTTCTCTGTGTTGTGTTTTTTTTAACCCTTTATTGGAGATTCTTAGTGACCGGGTCAAACCTGGCCTGACATTATGAATCTCGGGCTTAATACCAGCTTGTATAACAAAGCTGGTATTAACCCTTTTATTACCCAGCATGCCACTGCCACCAGGGCCGCTGGAAGAGCGGGGTTCAGCGCCAGAGGATGGCGCTTCAATGAACGCGCCATCTTCTGGGGCGGTTGCGGGCTGCAATTTGCAGCGGGGGTGCCCAGAAAGCTTGGGCCTCCCTGCGCTGCGGATTCCAGCCCCCAGCTGCTTAGCTGTACCTGGCTAGACATAGAAATTGCGCGGAGCCCCACGCATTTTTTTTTTATTATTTCATGAAATTCATGAAATAATAAAAAAAGAGGGCTCGCCTATATTCTTGTGTCCGGCCAGGTACAAATAGGCACCTGGGGGTTGGGGGCAGCCCGTCGCTGCCTGCTGGATCCGGCTGGTTCCAGAAATACGGCGAAGCCTACGTAATTTTTTTTCTGAAAAATCAATAAAACAATCCTAAAAAAGGGACTGCATCTTTATTAACCCCTCGCCCATGGTCCAGGGGTTAATAAAGATGCAGTCCCTTTTATTTACATTGTTTTATGGATTTGTTAGAAAAAAATTTGAAGTGGGCTTCGCCGTATTTCTGGAACCAGCCAGATCCAGCAGACAGCGACGGGCTGCCCCCAACCCCCAGGTGCCTATTTGTACCTGGCCAGACACAAGAATATATGGGAGCCCTTTTTTTTTATTATTTCATGAAATAATAAAAAAAAAAAGGCGTGGGGCTCCGCGCAATTTCTATGTCTAGCCAGGTACAGCTAAGCAGCTGGGGGCTGGAATCCGCAGCGCAGGGAGGCCCAAGCTTTCTGGGCACCCCCCGCTGCAAATTGCAGCCCGCAGCCGCCCCAGAAGATGGCGCGTTCATTGAAGCGCCATCCTCTGGCGCTGAAGCCCGCTCTTCCAGCGGCCCTGGTGGCGGTGGCACGCTGGGTAATAAAGGGGTTAATACCACCTTTGTTATACAAGCTGGTATTAAGCCCGGGATTCTTAATGTCAGGAGAGGTTTGGCCTGGCCACTAAGAATCTCCAATAAAGGGTTAAAAAAAACACCACACAGAGAAAAATTTTTATTAGAAATAAAAAAAAGCCATTAGGGACTCCATCTTTAATTAAAAAAATCCTCTTCCGTCCGACGTAGTCCAAAACGCGATGTCCTCTCTGCTACATCTCCTGTGCATAGATATAGATGTCTATGCACAGGGAATGAGCAGACTGAGAACAATCTCAGCTCTACTACATCAGGCAGCAGGCGGGCTCTAGGACCCTGGAGCTGCACAGAGCAGACAGCTCTTACTCTGCGAGTTTCCCTGCAATCACTGGCACAGTAGCAGAGTCTAATGCAAGACAATGGCAATCCTAGTTTTGTCAGCGTCTCTGACAAAACTAGGATTGCCATTGATTTGCATTGGACTCGTGCGAGTAAACGCTGGGAAACTCGCAGAGTACCGAGTCCTGCGAGTCCCTTACTACTCGCCGAGTAACGAGTCCTAGCGAGTAGATTCGCCCATCCCTAGCGTGGGTCTAAAAGCGTCACCAATCAGTAATGGCGTACTTTGACGAGCAGATCAGACAGCTCCGGGTAGGATTTAATAAACCGCTGAACCATGAGGTTGAGCACATGGGCCACGCATGGAACATATGTCAGCTCGTCTCGCCTCAGAGCCGCCACAAGGTTCCGGCCATTGTCAAACACGACCATGCCTGGCTGTAGGTTCAGTGGTGTGAGCCAGTGATCTGCCTGCTGTTTCAGAGCTGTCCACTACTCTTCAGGATTGTGGGGTTTGTCACCTACGCATATTAGCTTCAGCACAGCCTGTTGCCGCTTAGCCGAGGCAGTGCTGCAGTGCTTCCAGCTTGGGACTGGTGTGGAGGGTGAAGTGGAGGAAGAGGAGGAGGCTGAGGAGCATGACGTGCCAGAGCTGTACACTGTGGGTGAAACCCTGACTGAGGTAGGGCCTGCTATCCTTGGTGTTGGAAGGACGTGTTCCGTCCCAAGCTCAGACTGGGTCCCGGCTTCCAGAATATTAACCCCGTGTGCCATCAGCGAGATGTAACGACCCTGCCCACAAGCACTTGTCCACGTGTCCGTGGTTAGGTGGACTTTGCTGGAAACTGCGTTGTTAAGGGCACGTATGATGTTTTGTGACACGTGCTTATGTAATGAGGGGACGGCACACAGGGAAAAATAGTGGTGGCTAGGGACCGAGTAACGTGGGACAGCCGCCGCCATCAGGTTGCGGAATGCTTCTGTCTCCACCAGCCTAAAAGGCAACATTTCCAGTGCAAGCAGTCGCGAAATGTGTGCATTTAGAACTGTGGCATGTGGGCGTTGGCAGCATATTTGCGCCTGCATTCCAAAGATTGGTGTATGGATAACTGAACGCTGCGCTGGGACAAGGACGTGGCTGATGATGGTGCTATTTCTGCTTCTGCAAGTACAGGTGAAGGACAGGAGGCATCTTCGCATGCAGTATTATGGATAGGGGATTGGCTTGCATGCACAACAGTGGAATATGCAGCGGTGTCACCCGCAGACAATGCTCATGGACTCTGCTGTACATCCCACAAAGTCGGGTGCTTTGCTGCCATGTGCCTGATCATGCTGATGGTGGTCAGGCTGCTACTTTTGCTACCCCTGCTGATGCTGGCATTGCAGGTGTTGCAAATACCCTTTTTGGAATTATCTGCAGACACCTTAAAAAACAGCCAGACTTGGGAAGACCTAACAGTTGTACTGGCAATCGTGTTGTTGTTCCGGGTTGCCTGCCTTCTGCCTGCGGACACCACCCTGCTTCTTCCGGCCTGTTGTGATGCTACGCTGTCCTCGCTCTGCATGTCCTCCTGCCAGGTTGGGTCAGTTACTGGATCATGCACCACGTCTTCTTCAACTTCCGCACCCTGGTCCTCCTCCTGACTTTCTGGCAATTGTGTCTCATCATCGTCCACCTCTTGTTGAGTCACGTTCCCACCATTGCCTTCGTGAGACCGTGGCTGCTCAAATATTTGTGCATCGGTACATACGATCTCCTCATGATCCACTTCAACTGGAGCTGTCGAGAGGCCAGAATCTACGAATGGATAAGTGAACAGCTCTTCAGAGTGGCCAAGTGTGGGATCAGTTTTGTCCTGGGCCGGGCACTCGGCATGGTGGGAGGAAGGAGTATCAAGGTGTGGAATGTGCGGTCCAGTCTCACGGCTACTGACTCTTGACCGTGTGGAAGACAGGGTGCTTGTGGTGGTGCCAAACTGACTGAAAGCATTATCCGCTATCCAACTAACAACCTGTTTTCACTGGTCTTGGTTTAATAGTGGTGTACTGCTCCGGTCCCCTAGAAATTGGGACAGGAAGGTCGAGCGAGATGATGTGGGCGTTTGTCGTGGCGCCATTTGAGCTTGCACACTGCCTCGGCCTCTGCCTGCATCACCATCACGTCCAGTTCCTTGTCCCTTGCCACCGGCCTTGCACATTTTTAATGTTGTGCTAAATACAGCTAAATGAAGGCGTCCAAGAAATGGTTTTTTTAGCAGTACACTGAGATTACAGATTAAGGCCCTGCAGGTGGACTGGTCAGACGCAAACGTTGACCAGAATAGCGAGTCTTTTGGCGTATCCTAATTTGTGCTAAAACCTACTCCTGCCTAAATTAATCCCTAAAAGCACTGTTTTGGGATGGATGAGCCTGTACACCAGCCCCAGATGTGATGCAGGCTGGTATACTGGCACAACTAAGTTTACTATATACCCTGCCTCCCTGTATACAGCTCTATTAGTCCTCCCAAGGACTGTTGTGGTAATTAGATTGTCAGCCCTGCGCCTACACTAGCTGAAAGGCCACAAATCTGTCCCTCAATCAGCAGCAGCTCTCCCTACACTGACTGTCTAATGGCGCAGAGTGACGAGCACAGCGCGGTCAGGTCTTATAAAGACCTGATCACACTGTGCGGCCAGCCAATTACTGTAATGCCACAACCAACATGGTTGTGGCATTACAGTATCTGTCAGCCAATCCCTGCATGCGGGCTGGCTCTGCAAAGAGCGCCAACATGCAGGGAGGTGGACCCCGAGCATAGCAAGAGTATCGCGAGATTACTCCGTACTCGCCGAGTACCCCGAGTACCGAGATATTCGTGCGAGTACCGAGTAGTGACAAGCATTCTCGCTCATCCATAGTTAATATGTTATATTCAGTAAGCCGACTCTTGTTGGCTCTGTACATTTTTATGAATGAAGCCGCAGCTCCCCTGTGAGCAGCGCTCATACTATACCTAATGTACGTATAATATGTGCGCTGTCCAGGGTCCTGCAGGCATTTACAGTAGATCTATGGGCTGCGCAATGCCCCCAAAACAGAGCCAGCCTCATTGTCCCCATAACAGAACCAGTCACTGTGACTTACAGTAGAAATAATTGAAGGACCCACCACGATGAACCTATTATAGTGGTGCCATATTGCAGTCATCCACAGTGTCCCATTAATATTGACAGCTGCATTACCCCTATAACAGTGACAGCCATTGGGTCTCCATTTCACTAATAATCACAGTGCCCGATGCCCTCTTAAAACACTGACGGCCACTGTGCCCTATATTTTTCTGTGACAACCCCAGCTCATTTCTTTAACAGTGAGAATAATAGTATACCCAGCAGTGGCCAATGTGGTCTCACGCCTATTTAGCCGATCACATAATACAAAAAGAATTGTACACAAGCATACATGCAAAAAAATGTCTTCTTCACACCATATGAGTGCATATGGCCATGACATACATACCATGCAGCTCCACTGGGAGCCGTAAAGGGGCCCACCTAAAAACTAGAGTGAGGAGGGGCACCAAGATGGCATAGTATGGAGGCATGAACTAGTGCCCTATTGTGAGTTTTGCTTACCGTAATTGATGTTTATTTACTAGTGATATTCCTTTTTGTAATTTAGGGGTAAATGCCCTTTGGGTTCTTTGATTATATTCATTTAAAACGCACAATCTGATAACAGAATTATTGCCAAGAAGTTAATATTTCACTGGATCTCTTTCACTAATGGAGTACTTGGCTGTGTTGGAATTGCTGGGGACTTGATGGTAATTGTGGCTCCGGGTTACGGTTTTATAGCATGGTGTGTCAGATGGATAGATGATCGTACGAGATTTCCGGTGTTTGGGGTATCTTTCTCCAGTTTGATCAAACATATTGTATTCTTTATTAATATCGCTTTTCGGTTTGGTCTTGGCTGCCGCCACCAGTTTTTCTGAGCGTCACAATATATTTCCTTTGGTTCTTGTTATCAACTGTGTCTGTGCATAAAAATCTCTTCTTACATTAGTACATTGTGTAGGTCATCCTCTGACCGATCGACTCCACACACTCTCATCTGGGCCAATCACATGTTGCAAAAGGAAATGTGATTCATCAGACCAGTTTGTCTTGTTTTATTGATTCACGGTTTAGTTCTGATGCTCACATGCTCATTGTAGGCGCTTTCTATACCGGGTTCAGCATGGGCTTTCTGACTGGTCTGAGGCTACACAGCTGCATATATAGCAAGCTGCAATGCTCTGCAGGGTCTGGCTCCTTTGTATCATAGCTAGGTCGCGGTCACAGGGTCCTTGTTTTTCTCAGAGTTTGAACCGAGTGTTATTCACTGTGCTCCGATTCTCTTACATGTGAGAATCGAAAGCAAAGGTGCGGACAAGATACAGAACTTCATTTCTCTAAGTTTTCATGGCCTGTATTTATTATAGCGCCATTTATTCCATGATGCTTTACATGTGGAAAGAGCATACATAGACACAGAAGGAGAGACGACCCTGCTCGCGAGGGCTCACAGTCTACAAGGGATGGGTGAGGATACAGTGAGGGAGGAGAGAGAACCCTGCCCACGAGGTTTCAGAGTCTACAAGGGATGGGTGAGGATACAGTAGGTAAGGAGAGAGGACCCTGCCCATGAGGGCTCACAGTCTACAAGGGATGGGTGAGGATACAGTAGGTGAGAAGAGAGGACACTGCCCACGAGGGCTCACAGTCTACAAGGGATGGGTAAGGATACAGTAGGTGAAGAGAGAGGACCCTGCCCATGAGGGCTTACAGTCTGCAAGGGATGGGTGAGGATACAGTAGGTGAGGAGAGAGGACCCTGCCCACGAGGGCTCACAGTCTACAAGGGATGGGTGAGGATACAGTAGGTGAGGAGAGAGGACCCTGCCCACGAGGGCTCACAGTCTACAAGGGATGGGTGAGGATACAGTAGGTGAGGAGAGAGGACCCTGCCCACAAGGGCTCACAGTCTACAAGGGATGGGTGAGGATACAGTAGGTGAGGAGAGAGGACCCTGCTCGCGAGGGCTCACAGTCTACAAGGGATGGGTGAGGATACAGTAGGTGAGGGGAGAGGACCCTGCTCGCAAGGACTCAGTCTACAAGGGATGGGGGCGGATACAGTAGGGGAGGAAAGAGGACCCTGCTTGCGAGGGCTCAGTCTACAAGGGATGGGTGCGGATACAATGGAGAGAGTAGATCTGGTCGTGCGATGTTTTGGTGGACTGAGGATCACTGAAGGTTGTAGGCTTTTCAGAAAAGGTTGGTCTTCAGGTTCCTTTTGAAGGTTTCCACAGTGGGCGAGAGTCTGATGTGTTGGGGCAGAGCGTTCCAGAGTATGGGGGAAGCACGGGAGAAATCTTGTATGCGGTTGTAAGAAGAAGAGGTAAGAGGGGAGTAGAGGAGGAGATCTTGAGAGAATCAAAGGTTGCGTGAGGGTAGGTATCGGGAAACCATGTTGCAGATGTATGGACGGCTTTGTGTGTCATATTTAGGGTTTTGAACTGGGGCCTCTGAGAAATGGGGAGCCAGTGAAGGGCTTGGCAGAGAGGAGAG
Source organism: Allobates femoralis (assembly GCA_033576535.1). Classification (NCBI taxonomy): domain Eukaryota; kingdom Metazoa; phylum Chordata; class Amphibia; order Anura; family Aromobatidae; genus Allobates; species Allobates femoralis. The sequence goes on from JARQOC010000005.1 coordinate 37,187,264, forward strand.
ACTGGGGAATAGCAGGGAGACAGGTGGATTAGTTGGCCAGCAGAGTTTAGGATAGACTGGAGGGGTGCAATAGTGCTAGAGGGGAGGTCAGAGAGTAGGAGATTACAATAATCAAGGCGAGAGATGATGAGGGCATGTACAAGTGTTTTCGCAGTATCTTGGTCAAGGAATGTACGGATCCAGGAAATATTTTTGAGTTGGAGTCGGCAGGAGGTGGCAAGGGCTTCGATACGTGGCTTGAAGGAGAGGGCAGAATCAAGTATCACTTTGAGGCACCGAACATGCGGGACTGGGGAAAGTGAGCAGCCATTGACTTTGATGGATGGGTCTGGTGTAGAGGTAGAGTGAGTTGGGGGAAGCCAATGATTTGCAAGCATCCACAGACTTTGTATGAGATATACAGAATACAGTGATATTTTTTCTCATACTGAGTCGTCATAAAGAAAAAAAAACTGCTAGTCGGCACTGCCCTATAGTATAACATTGCAGCGAGTGCTATCATATAAAACAGTTGGTAGCACTCGGCTGTAAAAATTCACCAGTGTAAGCACAGGCTTAGTCAGTAGCTCCAGTGTAGGTATGATGCTAGTCACTACAAATATCTAGGGTGAATGTGATTCTAGACATTACTTATAGCTAGGGATCTACACAGCCAATACTTACAGGAGTATAGACAGCAAGGAAGTCAGGTAATCTGGAGTCAGGTTCCAGGAGAACTCATAATATTCAGGGAGTAGACAGAGATGTATTCATGCAACCATTCAGAATTAGGTTTCCAGGAGAATATGAAGAGAAGTCAGGGAGTCAACAGAGTTGTATTTAGGTCACGGTCCACGGGGGAAAACACCAAGTCTAAAGAGCAGTCAATAGGGAAATCAAGCAACAGTCCAGAGTCAGATAACAGAAATCAGAACAGACATATGAGTGCAGGCCAAACACCACTTCTGACAGAATGTATGACTAGCAGAGTTCTGGGAGAGGTTGCTCAATAAAGTAGTAGAGCAATCACAGGGAAGATGGAACATCTGAGCACCTCCCAGAACCAGAATGGAGGATTGGGCTGTCAATCAACTACTGACAGCTCAGTCCACCATATACCAAACGGCAATAACTCTTATTGCATTTAAAACACACTGTACATAGGAATCGTGACAGCAGCATTTTGTCAGATGGGCTAGCCTTCACACCCCACATGTATCGAGGAGCCTCGTGCTCCCATGATCCCGTTACTACTGTAGGTACTGAACACTGCATACCATAAACACCTCAATGGAATTGCAATTTGGCCCATGTCAGAGTGATGAAGATCCTTTCGCTTGCCAATTTTTCCTGCTTCCAACACGTCAACTTCAAGAATCCATTTGCTGCCTCATACATGAAGAAGTCCAAAAAATTGTCAATCACCTGGCAGGGAAGGGATGAAGTGTAGTAGCCTCTTATCTAGGGGTTTTATAGACACTGAACTGGCAGATCCTGAAACTATAGCTGAAGGGAACCATCAGAGCTTTCCTGTCTGTGTCACACAGGGTATATGTTATGTATTCTCTAACTTTGTGGCACAGTAATGTTTCATAAGCATAAGCATAAGCAATTTTGCAATGTACTGCTTATTAAATGTTTTGAGCCGTTCTTGAGATATTAACACTTTGCTTTTGCTTAAACTTGTTTCCTTGGTGACCGACCACCCCTGCTAGGCTACAGATCATGTGCAGTGCTTACATGCTGCTTTCTATTGACCTTGTAAGCATGGTGTTGAAGCCTATCAGGATCGCTGAAGTGCGCTGTTACATTCCAATCCCAGCCAGCTGCAGCACAGTGTTTACAAGCTAGACATAGGCGGTGGTCGGTCTCCAAGGCAACCAGCTGTACACAATAGAAAACAACATCAAAATTTTATTACCAGTATATTTCAAAAATGCAATCATTATCCAACAATATCCATCCATCCATGAATATGAGAATAACCCTTTAATGTTTTCTACACCAAGAAATGTGTGATCCATATGTTGATTTCTTGACCCAGGTGTTAGCTGTCAGGAACACAATAAGGTTTACAGTTGTGGCCAAAAGTATTGACACCCCTGCAATTCTGTGAGATAACACTCAGTTTCTTCCTGAAAATGATTGCAATCACAAATTCTTTGGTATTATTATCTTCATTTAATTTGTCTTCAATTAAAAAAACACAAAAGAGAATGAAGCAAAAAGCAAAACATTGATCAATCAACACAAAACTCCAAAAATGGGCCGGACAAAAGTATTGGCACCCTCAGCCTAATACTTGGTTGCACAACCTTTATCCAAAATAACTGCGATCAACCGCTTCCGGTAACATCAATGAGTTTCTTACAATGCTCTGCTGGAATTTTAGACCATTCTTCTTTGGCAAACTGCTCCAGGTCCCTGATATTTGAAGGGTGCCTTCTTCAAACTGCCATTTTTTAGATCTCTCCACAGGTGTTCTATGGGATTCAGGTCTGGACTCATTGCTGCCACCTTAGAAGTCTCCAGTGCTTTCTCTCAAACCATTTTCTAGTGCTTTTTGAAGTGTGTTTTGGGTCATTGTCCTGCTGGAAGACCCATGACCTCTGAGGGAGACCCAGCTTTCTCACACTGGGCCCTACATTATGCTGCAAAATTTGTTGGTAGTCTTCAGACTTCATAATGCCATGCACACGGTCAAGCAGTCCAGTGCTAGAGGCAGCAAAGCAACCCCAAAACATCAGGGAACCTCCGCCATGTTTGACTGTAGGGACCGTGTTCTTTTCTTTGAATGCCTCTTTTTTTCTCCTGTAAACTCTATGTTGATGCCTTTGCCCATAAAGCTCTACTTTTGTCTCATCTGACCAGAGAACATTCTTCCAAAAGGTTTTGGGGTTTCTCAGGTAAGCTTTGGCAAGCTCCAGACTGGCTTTTTTATGTCTCGGGGTAAGAAGTGGGGTCTTCCTGGGTCTCCTACCATGCAGTCACTTTTCATTCAGACGCCGACGGATAGTACGGGTTGACACTGTTGTACCCTCGGACTGCAGGGCAGCTTGAACTTGTTTGGATGTTAGTCGAGGTTCTGTATCCACCATCCGCACAATCTTGCGTTGAAATCTCTCGTCAGTTTTTCTTTTCCGTCCACATCTAGGGAGGTTAGCCACAGTGCCATGGGCTTTAAACTTCTTGATGACACCGCGCACGGTAGACACAGGAACATACAGGTCTTTGTAGATGGACTTGTAGCCTTGAGATTGCTCATGCTTCCTCACAATTTGGTTTCTCAAGTCCTCAGACAGTTCTTTGGTCTTCTTTCTTTTCTCCATGCTCAATGTGGTACAGACAAGGACACAGGACAGAGGTTGAGTCAACTTTAATCCATGTCAACTGGCTGCAAGTGTGATTTTAGTTATTGCCAACACCTGTTAGGTGCCACAGGTAAGTTACAGGTGCTGTTAATTACACAAATTAGAGAAGCATCACATGATTTTTCTAACAGTGCCAATACTTTTGTCCACCCCCTTTTTTATGTTTGGTGTGGAATTAGATCCAATTTGGATTTAGGACAATTCTTTTTGTGTTTTTTCATTGAAGAAATTAAATGAAGATAATAATACCAAAGAATTTGTGATTGCAATCATTTTCAGGAAGAAACTGAGTATTATCTGACAGAATTGCAGGGGTGTCAATACTTTTGGCCACAACTGTATGTAATGCATTGATGGCCATAGTGTGTTTCTAATTATTCTGGCTCATAGAGGGAAATCTTGAGCAGTATCTTCTATTCTATGACATCCATATAATAGGGAATATGGGCAGCAGTTGTTCTGAGAAAACCTATTACTTGCACTTAATAAATGAAATCGCAAGATGATTGCTCATTGACTTTGCTCCACATGCTCCAATGTGTTCTTAGTGACAGGGACATTATGAAAATTATTTGTTATGAAGTAGTGTGACATGCAATGGTTTTACATAAGTCAGAGTGTGCATGTAAGGAATGTCCTATATCGGTCAGTCATACCAAGCAGATTATATAATTGGATTCTGCACTGGATGAATTGGATGAAGAATATTATATAACATGACTGTGCTACATTGAGGATAAGGAGTACACAGCTCTCATATGTGGCATCGAAAGAGCAGATTACCAACATCATGGTAATCGAGGGAATCCTAAAGCTTTAAAGGGGTAATAACACTTGGCTCACTTCCACATTGGGAGGTAAGCGGGGCCGGTGACCTCATGTTTGCAAATATCTGCTAGTGTGGAATCAGCTGGTATTGTGCTCCTTTCCTACTCTAATGGTGGGTTTACACACACCAATCATTGTATCCAATCTCTGAACCAATCTCTGGTTGCAGTGAAATCATGGACACATAGTTCCATTTTGTGGCTGTGTACAACATGGAGCAATCTGTCCATGATTTCACTGCAACCAGAGATTGGTTCAGAGATTGGATACAATGATTGGTGTGTGTAAACCCACCATCATGAATATGACAGGCAATGTCAGACTGGAATGCCAAGGGCCACTGGTAACATTGACCTTGAGGGTCCACTCTTCAACTAAATGTAAATATTACATTACCCTCATTCACAAATTAAGTTCTTCTATATATATCTATATATTAATTCACTAAGTAGTTTTTTTAAATGAATGATGAAATTATGCCCTGTCTGTACATAGTGACTTACGTTTGTGTCAGCGACTATCCATATTGATTGGTGGGGGGGGCCCGCCGGTGGATTTACCTGCTCTCCTGTTGCCTAGTCTGAGCCTGATGTCAGATACACGACACATGCCATTCCTGCACACAAGTTATGGAAGTGAGTTATGCTGGAATATACGTTTAATCTGTGATTAAATAAGAAGTTCTACAACTTTCTATTATACTTTCTATTATACTTAGTCTTTCAAATCTTTACCATAGTCTACAAGATATTATGGCCACCCTTTGTAATGTTTAAAGGGATTATCAAAACTTTTGACCCATCCACAGAGTGCATGATAGGTTGATGACCGCTGTGGGAGGTTGGGGGGAAAATAGATCATGAGATTGGGTGCTGGATCTGTGGCGCCCCTCCGGGTAAACCGCCACCAGAGGTACTGCACTTCTGCGGTTAGGAAGTGTAGTGCCCCTGTTCTCCAGGTGTCAGGATGGTATGGTTGAGCCCAAAACAAAACACAACACACACACGTAGTGACGGGCCCCTGGGACAATGGGTGGAACCTGAGGGAGGACCCAGGCCACAAAAGGGGGACAGAACAGTGTTAGACACGTTAGTTCAGTAGTAGGAGATGGAGAAGTAACATCAACTGACGGAGGAGTGGTAGTCGGGAGTGCAGGAGTGGTGTGGTGCCAGCTCCCATGGACTGAAGCTATGCCACCCCGCTCACCCACGGGAACGAGAAAAGAACCTGGTAGAGACTAACAAGAACCCGTGGGGTGTGGAGAAGACAGCGATCACCCGTATGCCCGAATCTGAAGAGACAGAGGGTTTGGTGGAGGACACAGGGATCGGCCCTGAAGACGGTGCGGAAGCTTCAAGCCCGAGCTGAAACTGAAGGCCTCAGACTTCTAACAGGAGCTGTGGTCGAACACCCAACACATCCTGGGGAAGGTGGCCGAACTAGGGAGCAGTACCCGGGGGATCCTAATGGTGTCCGGGACACACAGAAGCACCCGTGGCTACCGATACCTGAGCTCTGTGCTGCGGAGGGCATTGAGAGCCTGGGGGGCAGAGCGATGACCGGCTTGCTTCAGATGAGAGTTACCCCTTAAAACGCCGAGAGAAGAGACCCACCGGAGACTGGGACAGAAGGGAGACTAAGGGTACCAACTGTGGCTAGACTGTACCAACCCGGCTCTGGAGAAAGAGCAAAGTACCAGAGGCTGGCACAGAGCGTACCCGGCAACCATGTTTAACACCTGAGTAAAAAGTAACGGAACTGCAGCTGTGGTGTGAGAGACTTTTATTTGCAGCGACCATCGACCGCAGAGGCTGCCTATGACACCGGAGGTACTGCTGACTGAGAGACTAACTGCTGAGGTACGAGTCGGGGGAACCACTCCACTGCCCTGGGGATTGCGCTCTGCCTGTGGGGAGCAAGACTATCTAAGCTGCTGGTCATCATCCCCAGAGGTTCGACAGCAGCAGCGGCCGCCCTGGCCGCATACCGCAGGTGGCGTCACGAATACCCTTTATAGCCCTTCAGACTTTCCCTAACATCACCCCTTTATTAAAATGACACCGCAAGGGGCACGGGAACGGGTCTCGGCCCCCGTCTGTCTCTGTGCAAAGAACCGAGAAGTGAAGACATGAGAACAACTAGTAAATGCTCTATACCGAGTCTTCCCCGGCCCTGGAGTGGGCATGTCTATGTCTATGGCGGTGGGCTGCCCATAAAACTAATGTTAAAGCTTTCAGGACCCTGGATAGCGGCAGATACCGTACGAAGATTACACAGTGCATAGCAGGGACACATATATAAGATTATCTCAGCACAGGAGATGTGGTATGATCAGACCATGTCCCTGTATGGTCAGACACATCCATTACACAGTACATAGCAGGGACACACATCTCAGCACAGAAACATTTTTTATTAAATATCCAGTTGTGTAAATTATTATTATTCCAAGACCTATTGATTGATTAAAATGAACAATAACTTTTTTTTGTGGGCAAACCACTCTTATGGCAACCGTCAAAAACGTGCACACGCACGTTCGGTTGCCTCCGATCGCCGGGAATAGTTGCGGCGTGTAAAGGTACCCTTAAGGTACCTTTACACGCGGCAACATTTCTAGGGTGTCCACAGGTAACTTACTGGCTGCAGTGAAATCATGGAGACATGATTCCATTTGTACACAGCAACAAGATAGAACCTTGTCTCTATGATTTCACTGCAGCCAGTAAGTTACCTGTGGACACCCTAGAAATGTTGCCGCGTGTAAAGGTACCTTAAGGGTACCTTTACACGCCGCAACTATTCCTGGCGATCGGAGGCAACCGAACGTGCGTGTGCACGTTTTTGACGGTTGCCTCCGAACGCCGATGCCGCATGTACACGCCTCTATTGCGCCCTCAACCTAAAGTGATGTAGCGTCCCGGAAGTTTCCACCACAACAGTTGGAAACATCCGGTTGACTCCTGATGCCGCTTCACACGCCGCAATCCGCAAAGGAATGTGGGCGTACATTTTCAGCGCTGCAAGAACATAGGTGTGACAGACTGGTGTATTCCGCGCCCCAAACACGCTGATTAGACAACGCAATAGTGTCATGATTGGGCAGCCTGCGCAGGAAGGCTGGCTAATATATGACGCCATTGCAATTGTGTAGTGTGAATGGACAGCTCTTCAAATATGGCGCCCTGTGAAGGGACAGCCAATGGTTACACAGTAGCCCCCACCAATCATCGCTGATGGGGCGCGGTGTCCAGAACGCTGTGGCACGCCTATGGGAAATCACTAGGCGAAGCTGATTCCATCCCTATCGCCCATTCACACGCCAAAACCAGGGCAATTCACCTTCAGGGTTGCCTCTGGTTTTTGTACAATCCTCTGAAACCGCAACCGGGAGCAACTTTAAAAATCACCACCGGGTTCCCCAATTACACACCGCAATTTTGTAGCAATTTCAAGGCAACCGTGACGGAACTCTGGATTGCTTTTCAGTTGCTACATCGTAGTTGCGGCGTGTAAAGGTACCCTCAGGGTACCGTCACACGTGGCAATATTACATTTGTACACGGCAACGAAATAGAACAATGTGTCCATGATTTCACTGCAACCAGCAAATTGCCAGTGAAATTGAATGCAATGTTGCGACATGTAACAGTACCCTAAGGCTGGTTTCACACTGCAGTTTTTTCCCTGATCAGGTTCGATCAGGTTTGTGTGCCAAAACCCGGAGAGGAACCAGTAGAGGAACTTGCAGAGAAAAACTATAGTTGAAAGATTGACTGATCAGGGACAAAACTACAATGTGAAGTCAGCCTAATGGTACCTTTACACGCCGCGACGGCAGGCTGGAAACATCGCGCGACAAGCTACAATTGTAGCTTGTAGCGTCCATATCGCCTGTAGTAGCGGCGTCTGAAGAGGCGACGCTACAGCCGGCGACAGATACATTTGTTTATGGTCTCTGCTCATAAACTTAAGGCAACATCGCCGATTGCAGCGAGCTGTATCGGCGTGTAAAGAAGCGACGGAAGGCAACTCTGGACACCCGGCGATGTGGCTGCCATGTATCTAAGGCGTGACACAGTCGCCATGTTACCGCGCCCCATCTGCGATCATTGGAGGTCGCTCCTGCTTTATGATTGGTAGTCGCAGCATAGGGCGGGATATTTAAGGAGCTGACCAGTCACACTACACAATTACTCGAGCGTGCTGTATTAATCAGCCTCCTGCGATGCCTGGCCAATCCTGATTATATTGCGCTGTCCTATCATCGTACGGACGGCTCGTAATCCAAGATTGTTGCACGCCTATGTGCTATCCCTGCTGCACCGGGTCCGCCCATAGTAGCTTGTTGGAGCGGTGTGTAAACATGGTACGCTACGCTACAGCTGGCTACTTGAGACACCCGGCGATGTAGCTAGCTATAGATGTAGCGTAGCGTAGCGCACCTTATGGCGGCGTGTAAAGAGGCTGCGTTGACCGTTTGTAGCCGTTCGGGCGTGCTCGTGCACGCGAAGTAGCGCGATGTTTCCAGCCTGCCGTCGCGGCGTGTAAAGGTACCATAAGGGTACCTTTACACACGGCTACATTTGTAGCTTGTCACCAGGTAACTTACAGGTTGCAGTGAAATCATGGATACATGATTCCATTTGTACACAGCAACAAGATAGAACCATGTATCCATGATTTCACTGCAACCAGTAAGTTACCTGGTGACAAGCTACAAATGTAGCCGTGTGTAAAGGTACCCTAATGGTACCTTTACACGCCGCGACGGCAGGCTGGAAACATCGCGCTACTTCGCGTGCACGAGCACGCCCGAACGGCTACAAACGGTCAACGCAGCCTCTTTACACGCCGCCATAAGGTGCGCTACGCTACGCTACATCTATAGCTAGCTACATCGCCGGGTGTCTCAAGTAGCCAGCTGTAGCGTAGCGTACCATGTTTACACACCGCTCCAACAAGCTACTATGGGCGGACCCGGTGCAGCAGGGATAGCACATAGGCGTGCAACAATCTTGGATTACGAGCCGTCCGTACGATGATAGGACAGCGCAATATAATCAGGATTGGCCAGGCATCGCAGGAGGCTGATTAATACAGCACGCTCGAGTAATTGTGTAGTGTGACTGGTCAGCTCCTTAAATATCCCGCCCTATGCTGCGACTACCAATCATAAAGCAGGAGCGACCTCCAATGATCGCAGATGGGGCGCGGTAACATGGCGACTGTGTCACGCCTTAGATACATGGCAGCCACATCGCCGGGTGTCCAGAGTTGCCTTCCGTCTCTTCTTTACACGCCGATACAGCTCGCTGCAATCGGCGATGTTGCCTTAAGTTTATGAGCAGAGACCATAAACAAATGTATCTGTCGCCGGCTGTAGCGTCGCCTCTTCAGACGCCGCTACTACAGGCGATATGGACGCTACAAGCTACAATTGTAGCTTGTCGCGCGATGTTTCCAGCCTGCCGTCGCGGCGTGTAAAGGTACCATAAGTCTTTAATTCTATTAGGAGTGAGCTGATACTTTGATGGAAATCATGGATGTTTTTGTTACAAAAGGAGTTGGAATTAGCGGAGATCGTTCTTCGTTTTGTGAATCCTGGAAGAAGCCTTTGAACCATAAGTGAATAGAAACGTAGACTATAATCCGCTTCATCAGTTCATATCTCTTGAGCCATGGCGGTATCTTCTAACATCGATGGTTTGTGTTTCTGTACAGATTGCGGTGCCGCCAGTGCCGGTGCCCATGTGGTCATGTTGTAATGTGGCTGCTCACCTGCTGCTGTTCATCTTCAGGCATAACTCCATGGCTTTGTAATGATCGTCTGTCTCCAGCTCTGTGTAAACTTGCTTGGGCAGACAAAATAACATGAGACGTCTTAAAGGAGACCTGACTCCTGAACTGTTAGGAAATACACAGGAGCATGATTGCATATTGTTTTTCATAGTTCCATTGAAATTATTGATCTAGGAAACTGTATTTGGTCTAGCAATTCTTTCTAATTGCTGCTGTATAAAAATGGATGTCACGTGGATGGAAAAGGCGAAAATAGAATCCCAGCACACGTATAGGGTTTGCTTTGCTTCAAAGTGAAAAATGTATTGTGATTCAGTCAGTAGATGAGAAAAGCGACTTAGTAGATGTTTTAACGTTTTGGCCAACTAGTGGCCTTGATCACAGAGTCGCTGCTAGTAAGAACACCCTGGGTAGCGTGCTGTAATCCTTGTATTGCCACTTGTAAGAGTTTTGTGGTATTGGCCTTGAGGGGAGATAGCGGTATATAGATGCATAGTTGTTGGGCTCTGAGAGTTCTCAGTGGTTGATACCTTTTAATGGTGAACTGAAAAGATGGTAAGTAATAGCAATGTCACGGGGTGGTAAAACAGATAAGAATCAGGAGGCAAGAGGGTAAGATGGACAAGGGCATTCAGGGGAGCTAGTCTGGCGCTGGACTTGGGGTCTCTGACTAGCCCTGTTCCTGAAGATACCTCTGAAGGTGAGGAGGTTCGGGTTGCTACCCTAGCCCTTCACTCCTGATTAGCCCTGAACTAAGGGCCTCTACCTCCACCACAGACCAGGAAACCCAACAGCTTCAATGGAAGTCAACAGCAGCAATAACACAGCTCAGCACAGCACAACTTCACACCACGGAGTCCAGGTACAAATGAGCTCTAACTGTGACACCTAATGGAGGGAAGTGAAGCTATTTAAAGGCTGCGGGAGTGGGATCTGAATAGTAAGATACACCCCTCCACCTCCACCCAAATGCTATGACTCACTCCTCCAATTACAGCTGCAGCACACAGCAGAGAGTAGGGAAAAACCCCAGATTAAACACAGCAGCAACACTAATGGTACCTTTACACGCCGCGACGGCAGGCTGGATACATCGCGCTACTTCACGTGCACGAGCACGCTCAAACGGCTACAAACGGTGAACGCACCACCTTTACACGCCGCCACAAGATGCGCTACGCCACGCTACATCTATAGCTAGCTACATCGCCGGGTGTCTCAAGTAGCCAGCTGTAGCTCATTTACACACCGCTATAACCAGCTACTATGGGCGTACCTGGTGCAGCAGGGCCAGCACATAGGTGTGCTACAATTGTGGATTACGAGCCGTCCGTACGCTGATAGGACGAAGCAATAACATCCTGATTGGGCAGGCAACGCAGGAGGCTGAGTAATACAGCACGCTCGAGCGATTGTGTAGTGTGACTCGTCAGTTCCTTAAATATGCCTCCCTATGCAGCGACTACCAATCGTCATGCAGCAGCTTCCACCAATGATCGCACATGGGGCGCGGTAACACGGAGCCAGGGACACGCCTTAGCTACATTGCATCTACATCGCAGGCTGTCCAGAGTTGCCTTCCGTTGCTTCTTTACACGCCGATACAGCTCGCTACCATCGGCGATGTAGCCATCAGTTTTCGAGCAGAGCTCATAAACAGATGTATCTGTCGCCGGCTGTAGCGTCGCGTCTTCAGACGCCGCTACGACGGGCTACATTGACGCTACAAGCTACATTTGTAGCCTGTAGCGGGCTGTATCCAGCCTGCCGTCGCGGCGTGTAAAGGTACCATTATGGATTGCACATGTGACACGCAAGCCTTCAAGACTCTGAGGTCTCTTCAGCAGAATATAGTGGTCAGTGTTGGGAGGGGGAGTTTTGTATATATATATATATATATATGTGTGTTCAGAATTTGTATCATTAGTAGCCTGATGACGAGGTCTTAGAGTCTGGAAAGCTTGCTATTGTTTACCATGTTTTAAGTTCACCATGAAAAGGTTTCAACCGCTGAGGACTCTGATTCTGGGAAGTAGACAGGGAAACCGCCGGCACTTGCCTTGGACAAGTCACCCTGGTCACATGGTCACCAGCCGCCATGTCTCTGGAATGCCGTAGCGTGGCAAAGTGCAACATACAATAACAGATTTTACATTGGGTTTGACAGTTACACGTATTGCCTGTGGATCTTATGGTGGGTTTACACACACCAATCATTGTATCCAATCTCTGAACCAATCTCTGGTTGCAGTGAAATCATGGACACATAGTTCCATTTTGTGGCTGTGTACAACATGGAGCAATCTGTCCATGATTTCACTGCAACCAGAGATTGGTTCAGAGATTGGATACAATGATTGGTGTGTGTAAACCCACCATCATAGATCTGGGGTAAAGGATCCAGACAATCTCACTTCATAAGTAGTGTAACAGCTGGACTCAGCGCCGAGCGTCTTGTGGTTACACCTAGAAATAGATAAATAGACCATGAAACCATTCCTGGTCTGCCAGTGCTGAGCGGCAGGTTATCTGCTCAGATCGGAGGCACCTGAATATCACTGGTGTCCCCCAACCAGGGGTGTCTGCCATAATTATGGGGTCCGGACTGTTTGTGGGTCTCCAGGTACATGTTACATTGGAGCAGTAGATAAAATCTATGATTAGAGACTGAGGTCACCAGGTGAGAATTTGTAGGTGTCATTTAGTCATGGAAACACCGAATTACTATAATTATCTACAGACGTTCCCGTACCCTGCAGAGTAATTATATCCAGGACTTAGCACATAGATAAGATGCACTTTATGTAAATATGTAATCGGGTATATGCAGTACATATACAGAGGTGTGAAAGTGTTTGTCCCCTTCTTGATTTCTTATTCTTTTGCATGTTTGTCACACTTAAATGTATCAGATCACTAAACAAATATAAATATTAGACAAAGATAACACAAGTAATCACCAAATGCAGTTTATAAATGAAGGTCTTTATTATTTAAGAAAAAAGAAATCCAGACCTATAGGGCCCTGTGTGCAAAAGTGATTGTCTCAAGTCATAGTGTATTATTACCTTTACTCTTTTATGCTCAGCCGCTCTCCTCTAAACTCTTCTCTCTTTTCCTCTGTTCTGTGCTCTCATCTCTTTTTTTTCATCTATTATCTTCCCTCTGCTCTTCTTTAAGGCCGGGTTACACATAGCGATGTGCCAGCAACAGGACCAACGATCGGGATAGCTGGCATATCGCTATGTGATCGCTGGTGAGCTGTCAGAGAAGCAGACTCACCAGCAACCAGCGACCCGTGTAACATCCTCGACATCGTGGAAAATAATATAAACTATTCTTTTCTACAATGTTGAGGTCCCACTTCTGTATTCAGCGGGAGAACGCTTTGCTTCGTAACCCGACGTGTACCCTGGTTACAAGGGAACACATCGGGTTAGAATGGTGTCACACACGCCAATGTCTGCTGCCCAGCGGTAGGCCAATGACCAAAAAATGGTCCTGGCCATTCCGCAGCGATCAGCAAGCTGACCGCTGGTCGCTGCGGCATGTCACACGCAGTGACTTTGCTGTTAGGTTGCTGCAACATCGCAAAACCAGGGCTGCACCGTCCATTGGACCGTGTGAGCCCTTAAACTCAGGCGGCAAGTAGGCAGGGAGAGCGGCTGTGTAGAAGGGGGCAGCGCCATCTCCACACAGCGTCTTCATGTTTGACAGGCACCGACGTCTCTGCGGCGTTGATAGCAACCCCCCCCTGCTCCTCACCTGCAGCGGGAGCTGACAGAACCCCCACCCCCCCGCTCCTCAATTAGGGCTCAGGCGGCAGGGGGGCTTGATGCACCCCTGTATAAAACCTGTGACGTTGCAGCGATATCGCTAACGATATCGCTGCGTGTAACGGGGCTTTAACTCTCCTACTCTCTTCTTCTCTTTTCTAGTCTCATTACCTATCCTCTAATCTACTCTTTCCTCTATTCTTAACTTTTTTTCTGCAACACTTTACTCTCCAAAAGTCCACACCTCGCCTCTTTTTTGTCTAATTTGGTCTCCTTCCCCTTCATCTCATGTCTTTTCTCTATTCTTGCCTTTTTCCTCCTCTGCTACTGTCTTCTCCTGCTGTTTCTACTCTTTTCTCATCTACTATTGTCTCCTTCCCTCTCCTCTCATATATTCTCTTCTCTTGTCTTTCTTCTCCTCTTTGATCTAGTCGGTTCTCTTTTCCTTTATTTTCTTCTCTCTTGCCTCAAGGACTATTTTCCTCTGATATCGACAACCACAGGTTGGGTAAATATGGCTATCAATCTTGAGGGCAGTTTACATTTAACAAAAAATAACAAGTAAGCCAGCACTACCAGAAGATAGCTTGCAACATAAAGCATGCAAATGCACATATTCATTCCAAACTGTATAATATTATAAATTGAGATTTTTGGCAAAATATTGATCAATCTTTTGAGCCACCCTGCCACATCATGGCAATCTCATCATGGTGATCCTGCACTATATTTTTATTTTAGGTGTGTCATGCAGTCTTCAACATTCACATAAAGCAGAACCATTAAAGCAGCACTTACGGTACTTGGAGCATTTCAGAACTGCTCCCATGGTGCCAGACTGGTGCATGTGAATAAAGGCAAATCAGGCCCTCATACATGCACCTAATGCTACACATGCCTGGTCCTACTCTATATATTCTAATTTAATTTTAGTTGTGCCATGCGGCCTCCATCATACATATAAAGCATAATTAAAGTTTACATTTACTTATAGAAGACTTTTGCAAATAGTTTTTTTTATTCTTTACTGAAATAACCTGATGGTCTGAAATGTGTATGCATAGAAAACATAGGAGTCATAGGCTTATATGTGGAAAGGGAGATCCAGCTGACTTGTAAGGAGGATCTCCCTAGGCACTTTACTTGATGTACAAAAATAAAAAATGTCTATTTCTTCAACAAATCCAGCCACAAAGGTCGATACATTTGTAAAGGATACTTAATAGAGGTCTGGCCCTTTAAATATAATGTAGGATACATAGCCCCGGGTATAAGTTGTTTCTCACTCAGGGATTATGGAAGGAATGCAAACATACACAGTACACAGGCCAGGATAATATGACTCATTAAGACATGTTCACACTTGTATTTTCACATTCTATTTGGCTCTGTGATCATAATGACCTTCAATTATCTATAGTAAGCATGGGAGAAGCTGGCCGGGGACTTCATTGGACTAGTCACAGTAAAAAGTCACAGAGTGTCACAGTAAACCTGTGTGGCTGCAAATGCACAACCAGACTCTGATTCATGGTGGACATGGTTCAGGCAGCATGAATCTCATGACAGGTTCCCTTTAAAAAGATTACCCCAAGTTGATTGGAACGGTACCGGCACCGGAGGTGAGTATAAGTGTTTTTATTTTAAAAGGGAAAAACAAGGTGACTGAGAAAGGGGGTGTTTGAGTAGTGGACAAGCATTTTAACTTGGAAAAAACCCTCACACACCTTCCAAATCTCTGTATGTTACTAATTTTCCTACTTATCTATATTCCACCTAAAAGCTTAAGCACACAACCCCCTAATTAGCCCAGAAATAGGAGCAATCTCTCCTAAATGCTCAATTTGTCTCCATGAACAGCCCATACCTATCCTGTTCTAATTATAGGTGGAGCTACCCTGCCATTTCTCTCTTTATGGGTGAATTATTCTTGCTCTCTGGTATTCATGGGAGGACCCTTCATACCTTCATTACCTCATGAGTGGAGTCTCCATACTTTCCTTTCCTCATGGGTGTAGCCTTCATACTTTCCTTTCCTCATGGGTGTAGCCTTCATACTCTCCTTTCCTCATGGATGGAGCCTCCATACTTTCATCTCCTCATGGATGGAGCCTCCATACCTTCCTTTTCTCATGGGTGGAGCCTCCATACCTTCCTTTTCTCAGTGGTGGAGCCTCCATACCTTCCTTTTCTCATGGGTGGAGCCTACACACCTTCCTTTTCTCAGTGGTGGAGCCTCCATACCTTCCTTTTCTCAGTGGTGGAGCCTCCATACCTTCCTTTTCTCATGGGTGGAGCCTACACACCTTCCTTTTCTCATTGGTGGAGCCTCCATACCTTCCTTTTCTCATGGGTGGAGCCTCCATACCTTCCTTTTCTCAGTGGTGGAGCCTCCATACCTTCCTTTTCTCATGGGTGGAGCCTACACACCTTCCTTTTCTCAGTGGTGGAGCCTCCATACCTTCCTGTTCTCAGTGGTGGAGCCTCCATACCTTCCTTTTCTCATGGGTGGAGCCTCCATACCTTCCTTTTCTCATGGGTGGAGCCTCCATACTTTCATTTCCTCATGGGTGGAGCCTCCATACCTTTTGTGTGCAGTTCTTTTACCTTTACTGGCAGTTCTCAGTAGTTCCAGCCCTGCCGGGGCACTGTGTCCTTCGGGTCGGCAGTCCAGTCAACTCCCAGGCAGTCCAGAGTCACTCCACCGAGACCCCCTTTTGTGTGCCTTTCCAGATTGCCCTTTTCTGCGCTGGTCTTCATGACTGCTCCTGCCCTGTACCTTCATGCTACAAGACCCCAAGCAGGTGGCTGTGAGCCTTGTTGAGCGACGGTCAACAGGTGCCCTGACTCTAAGTCTATCCACCATCCTGTGGATTGGCCACTGCAAATAAAGTTCAGTGGCCTCCGGTTTTCTTACTCAAACTTGCAGTGTTGTTGCCAGATTTGGGTCAGTCCCCTCTTGCAGCCAGTTCCTCCAGCAACGACCGTATGGTGGTTGTGCATTCAGGGTCCCTCTGGCCAGGGTTCCGTGGTGGAACAAAAGCTAAATGCAACAAAAACAACAGTACACTGCAGTAAAAATATTAAATGCGAGTGCAGTATAAAAAATTAATGTAACAAATACAGGGTACTTAGTCCATCCGTTTTTTTGCGCAAAAAAAGTTATTTCAAGCCACGTCACTAACTTCAAAGTGTACCCATCTCTGACGCAGTCCTAACTGTTGTATTCAAAAACCTGACTAGGTTTGGACGGATGGACTAAGTACCCTGTATTTTTTATACTGCACTCGCATTTAATATTTTTACTGCAGTGTACTGTTGTTTTTGTTGCATTTAGCTTTTGTTCCAATATGTTGGCGGTGTGAACATGGTCTTACAGACTTGTTCGCTGTGTGCAGGACTCAACTGTTTTTAATTAAGTTGCCTCTTGCCCTGCAAGAGATGGAGTCTCCCGCCCCTCCCTGGGCCATGCACACATATAGCCTCGTCGCCTTCAGCCCATGCCAGACACTGGTCCTGCTGGCTCCTGCTGGCTCCTGCTCACTGGTAAGCATTCACACTAGTCAGGTTTTGAATACAACAGTTAGGACCTCGTCAGAGATGGGTACACTTTGAAGTTAGTGACGTGGCTTGAAATAACTTTTTTTGCGCAAAAAAACGGATGGACTAAGTACCCTGTATTTGTTACATTCATTTTTTATACTGCACTCGCATTTAATATTTTTACTGCAGTGTACTGTTGTTTTTGTTGCATTTAGCTTTTGTTCCAATATGTTGGCGGTGTGAACATGGTCTTACAGACTTGTTCGCTGTGTGCAGGACTCAACTGTTTTTAATCAGGGTTCCGTGGTGACCTACCCACTGGTCCCACTTCTTTCCCTGGTGCTAGCCTCCCCTAGAGCTCCATCTCTGTTGGTGGTCCTCCTCGTTCCACTGTCTCCTGAAGACTCCTCTCTCTACTCTCTCACTGACTCTCACTGTAAACTACTCCCACCCCTTTTTAAATGACTCCTTCCTCCAGCCAGCAGATGGGGTCTGCCCTACAAAGGGGCTCCACTGCCCTGCGTCTCATGGCCTGGAGTTGGGAATGGTGTTGGGTGCAAGGTGTGTGTGGATCTCGGTATTGTGTCCCCATCATACCTGGGAGTGGGATACCTCTGTGGCGACCAGACCCCAGGGGCGCCACAGAGGGTATGCCAGATGGAACCTACATACCTTCTTTTCCTCATGGGTGGAGCCTTCATACCTTCTTTTCCTCATAGATGAAGCCTTATACCTTCCTTTCCTTATTGATGAAGCCTCGCACCTTCCTTTCCTCATTGATGAAGCCTCACACCTTCCTTTCCTCATGAGCCAAGCTGTATTATTCTTAGGCCTCCATATCCATGGTTGTCTGTGGCTACTATAGATAGGTCTGTTAGGAGACTACACAAGGAAGAATCAAGTGGAACAGACAAAGAATCTTACACAAAAGAATTATCTCAATTACTCCATTATGTCTCTATTGGTAGGAATTAGGTGATAAAGCTCCATTTATGCCATGCATAACTACCACTCATAGATATGCTTTCACTCTATGAATATTTCCAAAGTCTGAAGAGGATATCCCATCACTCTTTTTCCCCCCCTTCCCATGCATGTTTACCCTCATCCTTTCCTCTCTCCATCAATCCTCTCCCAAGTTCATCCCTGTTCTTTATTTTTTTTGCAAAATAAAAGTTGGTATCATACTGTTTATATGACTATGTACCTGTCTTTTGGAACATAAAAAATAAAGATTTTATGTATATCAATTTTTATGTTTTATTTATATATATGTATATACCATATTTTCTGCACTATAAGGCTCGCCGGATTATAAGGTGCAGTATCAAAAAAGGCCTCCTAAGGCGTCTTGGTCCACATATAAGGCGCACCGGATTATAAGGCGCACCTTATTACCATAAATAAAACAAAGCTCAGACCCCCCATCATCCTCCACTATCCCTTTGTAGCCCCTATCATCCTCCACTATCCATCTGTAGCCTCCCCATCATCCTCCATCATCCCTCTGTAGCCCCCATCATCCTCCACTATCCATCTATAGCCCTCCTTCATCCTCCACACACATACACCCATGCCCACACTGTGTTTCCCCGACAATTAGGAATACCTTGTTTGTACCCGCCATCCCCGCTGTCTGGGGTACGCCACTGTATTCAGTATACTGCATTTTCCTATTTCAAAACCGGGCCAGCAGCCGTGCCGCTTACAGCCCAGGAGCCCTGAGCCAATCACAGCGCAGGAGCCCTGAGCCAATCACGGCGCAGGAGCCCTGAGCCAATCACGGCGCAGGAGCCCTGAGCCAATCACTGCGCAGGAACCACGAGCCAATCAGAGGCTATAGACTGACGTCAGCTGGCCTCGGATTGGCTCACGGTTTCTGCGCTGTGATTGGCGCAAGGCTCCTGGGCGGAGATCGGCACACAGCTCTGGAGCTGTGATTGGCTGCTGGGCTCCTGGGCGGTGAGCTGCGCGGCTGCTCGCCCGGTTTTGAAATAAGAAAACAACGGGGGCACCGGACGGCGGGGATAAGTTACAGCTGCATGCCCCGATCTTGTGATCAGTGGCATGCTGATCAGCAGTAGAAACAAGGTATGCCTTATTTTTGTGGGGGTGCCTTATATTTGCAGGCAAATGGCATCCCCTAGCTTGCCTTACTTTCAGGGAAACACTGTATATAAGGCGCACCGTACTATAAGGCGCACTTTTGCTTTCAGAGAAAATCTTAGGCTTTTAGGTGCGCCTTATAGTGTGGAAAATACGGTATCGTATATCATGAGTATTTTGTGTAATTGAATTGGTAATTAGCCAGATAGTTGTAGAATATTTTCTACAAAACCTAACGATACAATAAAATCATAAACTATGAGGGAGAATAAAGTTACAATAACATGGAGGACTCTCCGGGGTGTTTATTTTAGGTGTCTTTACTCTTTGGGCTTTTTATGACCTTTACTGCATTTTATCAAACATTATTATTATTGACTCTTTGGACAATTTCTTCCAACGCTTTTTGACATCTTTATGCTCCACATAAAAATGCTGGAGTGACATTCAAGGTTTCCTTGAGATCTGTTATACACATGGTGCCAGCTTCTTGCATAACCTCAGAGGAGCAAACACAACAATTGTCAGCTCTTATAAACATTGCCTCTTTCTGCAAGTCTCTGAAACATCTAGCGGTGCACGGTGTGATGTAGTGTTATAGAGCGGAGACATGGTGCCCATTGCTAACCACAGCCTGCTTATGACCAGTGTGGAGAGGTCTACCTTCTTGGACTCCCATTGCTCCTGGTTGTGCTGTATTTGCAGAGCTGCTGCCCTTGTCACTTTATTCTATCACATGTTGTGGACATGATTCTATAAGAATTCAGGTTACTGGTGTCCGCCATTACTCTGGAAAATCACTGCTTCACTGTGCTAATACTGACACATGCAGCTCTGCTATAATGCTACTGTGTGCCTCCTGGCATGCCCAGATCTGCTATCTCACTGACCACTGCTGTATTGTCACTCTGTGCTCCTGACTTACCCAGTCCTGCTGTGTCAGTGGACTCTGTTTATACACTCTGTCCTCCTGGCTTACCAAACTCTGCTAAATCACTGTACTCTGGTACCTTGTCACCTCAGTGCTTCTGACTTACCCAGCTTTGCTACATCACTGTACTCTGCTACATTGTCACTCTGTGCTCCTGACTTACCAAGCCCTGCAATGCACTGGACTCTGTTACACTGTCACTCTTTGCCTCTGACTTACCCAGCCCTGCTACGTCACTTTACTCTGCTACACTGTCACTCTGTGCTTCTGACTTAGCCCGCCCTGCTACGTCACTGGACTCTGCTACATTGTCGCTCTGTGTTTCCAGACATCCCGAGCTCTCCCTTAATGTTGGACTTTGCTGCTTTGTCACTGTGGACATTTCTAGCTCACCTACATTTTTGGTCTCTTCTCCTTAGCCACTGAATGCCTCCTGACTAGCAAGTCTTCCAAGCCTGCTACATCACTGGATCTACTGGATTGAAACAATGCATTTTTTCTCATACCTGGGCTCTGCTGTATTGCCAAAATCTGATTTCTGAAATACTCAACTCTGAAACATCTGCGAACATTGCAGTGTTCTCAATCAATTAACTCTGCTACATCATTGGACTGTGCTTCATTTACTCAGTGAGCATCCTGATCTACTGGGCTCTGCCACTACTGCTCTATGTCTTCAGTTACCAACCAGTCTCTACAGTCTTTGTAGTTCCAACCAGACTGCCCTGCTACAAATCATGAGTATACTGTATGCTGTATGCCACCTAAGCCTAAAGGCCCCGATACCCGTTGCAATGCTACAGCGATAACAACAACGATTTGACCTGGCCGGTATCTCTGGTGCATCGCTACGTGATCGCTGGGGAGATGTCAAACAGTCAGATCTCACCAGCTATGCAGCAACAATACGGCAGTTGTTGGACGCTGTCACTCTTGGGCGTAGTATTGAGATCGTTAGTCGTTGTCCCTGTCAAGCACAGCGATGCATGCTGTCCAGCGGGGGCACAACGACCAAAAAATGGTCCAGAACGATTTGTAACGATCAGCGATCTCACAGCAGGGGCCTGATCACTGCTACGTGTCACACATAGCGAAGTCGCTGGCGATATCAAAACCTGTGACGTTGCAGCGATATCGCTGTGTGTGAAGTACCCCTTACTAGGGCTTGGAGGATCCACCTTATCAGGAGATGCATAATACTGATTGATAACAGGTGTACTATGCAGTCTATGAGGAAGGCTTTACTAAGAAGCAAGAGGTACTTCATAAGGAAGAGAGATCTTGTAGTGTTTATATATTAGGGAACACTAGTGATGAGCAGGCACTACCATGCCCAAGTGCTCGGTTCTCAAAAATTAGAAGGTCGGACGTTCAAACAGGCTCAACTCGTGTACGAAGTATAATGGAAGTCAATGGGAAACTCGAGCATTTTTCAGGAAGATTCTTTTGGAAAAATGCTCAAGTTTCCCATTGAGTTCCATTATACTCGATACACGAGTCGAGCCCCTTCGAACATCCGATCTACTCGTTATGACAACTGAGCACCCGCTCATCACTAGCTAACACCACAACATCCATCATGTCTCAAAATATCATGTAAAATTAAAGATAAAGTGGACAACCCTTTTAATTCTCAGGATGGAAGGCTAGCCTATTGTTATGACAGACTGGCATCTTCTATAACCAATATGTTGTGAGTCTTGCACCATAGAAAATATGGGAAGCCCTTTAGAGGTTTCTCATTTCCGGGGTGGGGGGGGGGGGCTGCCCAGAAATGGATATACTGAAAGCCGCTAAGTTTAAAGGTTTATACCCATTACCAACATCTTATTGTAAAAAGTAGTTGGCGAAATAATAGTAATATTAGCTAATTCCTCCAATTAGAAATGTAGTATAGTTCTCCTGATTAGCTGTCACTTACCTCATGTGCAGGACATTGAAGCTTATCCATGGTTATGACCACTAACAACTATCTGCCACTATATGAGTGGTCACAACCATGGATATCTAAGCTTCAATGTCCTGCACATGAGTTAAGTGACAGATAATCAGGAGAACTGTTCTGCTCATTTAGGCTTCGTAAGAGAAAGTAGTTCTAGTTTTGACACTTGTTATAACCTGTGACATGTGACATGTTAATTTGTTATGACATTTAAAATGTTTAGCAAAATCTGGCAGAATCCCTGCATATCTAGGTCTCTTCTGCTTTAAGAACACAGTGTATTGTAGGACCACCGTCTGCATCTATGGAGATGGAGCAGCCATATTAGAGAGGATCTCATCCCACATACATGTCTTCACTTGCATTCTGCTTCTCTCTTGTGAACTCCTACCATCCTTGTCAAGCTAATCTGGTGAGAGTTATACTCCTGTCTGTATGTTTGTTACATTAGAGTCTGCTGTTATGATTGTACAGCAATTGTTTTTACATAGATATTAGGTATGCAGGGATGTGTTTCTCTTCAGCCTCTATTTTAGTGTAATGATCCTCTGTACGGTACACTGTCAGGGCTGTTTGTTTGATATGTGTACCCAGTGCTGATTTATGTCTTCTGCACTGAATACTGTCATGGCTGTTTTATGATTTATGTACACAGTGCTCATTTCATGTATTGTGTGATATGCACAGTGTTGATTTGTATTATTTGTATTCTTATAGTTTTACCATACACTTGATTGATGAACCAAACACATTGAATCATCATCATTCAGTCACTGTTGAACAATGAACAATAGACTACAGAACCAACAGTCTGTTTATTTGGGATACAGAGAGGGTTAAGCTGAATGCTGAAATTCACACTGCCTAGAACATGAAAGAAGGCAGATCAAGAACTATACTACACTTCTAATTGGAGGGGTATTCTTAAATTATTATTATTATTATTATTACACCTACCGTGTTTCCCCGAAAATAGGGCGTCCCCCGAAAGTAAGGCATGCTTGCGCCCTACTTCCTAATATAAGGCACCCCCCCCCCCCCCCCCCCGATTATAAGGCATACCTCCTCAGCATGCCACCGATCACAAGACTGCATGCATCTGTGTCTCGTTCCCTGCTGTCCGTGCTGTCCCATGCACGCCACTCTGTACCGCTCTTGTGCTGCACTCACAGCTCTGGAGCGCAGCCGTGAATCACAGCTCCGGAGCTCTATGCCGGTCTCTGCCCATGAGCTCTGCGCCAATGACAGCACAGGAATCATGGGCCAGCTGACGTCAGTAGTCTCTGATTGTTCCTGCGCTGTGATAGGCCCAGGGCTCCGGTGCTGTGATTGGCCCAGGGCTCTTGCACAGTGATTGGCCCAGGGCTCTTGCACTGTGATTGGCCCAGGGCTCTTGCACTGTGATTGGCCCAGGGCTCCTGCGCTGTGATTGGCCCAGGGCTCCTGCACTGTGCATCACCAAAGCAGCTCCGCAGAGGAAAGAAATTGAAAGAAAGAAGTACGGTAAGAAAGTGAAAGAGTGTGTGTGTGGTGTGTGTGTGTGTAATATAAGACACCCCTGAAAATAAAACATGGTGCACCTTTCAGAGCACAAATTCATATAAGACAGTCAGTGGCGTAACATCACCTTGTAATTGTACCGGGGCCCCATAGGTGAGGAGCGGGAGGGGGGGTTTCTGTTGCGATTGGCCTCATTAACAGTTGATGGGCGGGGGGGGGGGGGGGGGAAGCTGCTGTTGAGGGTTTTGGCGAGTGGCCTCATTAACAGTTGATGAGCGGTGGGGGGGGTTGGGGGGTATGGGGTGCTAGTGGTAGATAGCTGCAGTTGTACTGTGCCTCAGCGGTCAGCTGCCCGCCGTTACGCCACTGAAGACAGTGTCTTATTTTTGGGGAAACACGGTACCACAATATTGGGATAGGATGTTGGAGATGACAATACCCTTTTAATAACCCAACCAATAGCCGAGCATGGGTATATCAGGCTGTAGTTTTCTCTACCAGAGACAAGTTGAATACTGGATATTTTTTTTGAGCTCTGGCAACTTTCTAATTTCTTTAGTTAAATTGTGTACCTAGAAAATAAAATCTGAAATCAAATCTGTGCCATGTCCATGCCCACATTTATATTTATCTACCCTGGATTGCTGCGGGATAGAAAGAATGAAAATATACGTTTATTGACGGCCGCCGCTGCGTTCTCTGAAAACCAATTTAGTCAAAACACAGATGATTCTTTTTTCTTTTTCAAAGTAGAAACCCTAACAGCAGCCAAGCTCCTCCGAGAATGGATATGTTTAGAAAGTCCAAGACTGATCTGTTCTGGGAAATCTTCCAGCTCTTTAATCAGCCTGTTTTTATAATAAATCTAACTACTTAAACAATATAAGAAGGGAGAGCGGCTGCTCTGAAGAAACTGGAGAAAACAGTCATTAAGAGGGGTTATTGTGCAAATGGGTGATAATGGAAAGAAATACCTACAGAGACGATATAAAGAAGTGTGTATATACTGTACATATTGTGGTGAATGCATTATATCCATATATACAATGCAGTGGTCTATATATTATAAACATTTAGTACAAGGATATAAACGGTATACTATCCACATATGTGTGAGTATGCAGAGCATACAGTGACCAGGGGGGCTCCTGCATAGCAGATATAAAAGGCCGTGCCTGTGCACCAAGGGCAAAGAGACATTAGAGCGAGTGGTATATGGACTTGTGGCGGGAGACTTTTGGTCCACTGCAGGCCTAATAGTGACTTTGTGTTGAACCATTCTTTCAAAAAGGATCCTCCCTCACAATGAAGCAGGGGGAGGGATGAAGCATGAAAAAGACCCCGGGTACCACTGGTGGGAGCCAGATCCTTGTATCTAGAGGGGCCTGGTGAAGATGATTCCACTGCTGGAGGATACTGTTGGTTGATCTCTTGTCTGTGAGACCAGACGTTAGAATGAGCCCATCTTTCCTGTGAATTGCAACAAGATCATAAGTCCCCGAGCTCGGGCCCCGCAAATGCACTTTTTGGTGGGCAACCGTAAGGATATCTAGTTGCCTGCTGCCGGCTGTTCACAGGCCTGTGTCAGATTGACGAAAGGTTTTTATGGTACCAAAAGCTAGATACCCAGTTATCCTGTTTGTTAGGGTGTAAATATTTGTGTAAATGTACATAGAATTTAATAAGTTTGTGAATCACAGTGCTATTCTTGAGACTTCCTCTTCTTCGCACTCATAGAATATACATTGGTCTGGTAGCGGTGTGACGTTGTTTGGTTCTGGTTCTTCCAAGGATTAGACAAATTGTTCCAGAACTTGGCAGTACATTTGTGGGAGTCCTTAGAGTCAGCACTTTGATTCTGGTCTACTGTGCCAGGTGTGTATGAACCTTCTTGTGATGAATCCGAAGGGCGTGTATATACCGATCATATCCTACTCCCCTCTTTTTTTGATCCCTAAAGTAAAGAATCTGTTGGTTTAATTGATTTCTGACTCTGTCCTAGTCTGTGACCCGCTGAATCCTTATCAGACCCTTTGGTCCTTACATATATAACACAGTTATGGATTATATACATGGGTATGGTGTTTCACCCTGTGCCCCCATAACAATGTGCCTAATTATGCACCAACTTTTGGCATTATCTACAGATATTTATGACACGGTGAATGTTTCTGATGAGATTCAGGTATTAACTAGACCATGTATACACTGCACGAATTCCAGACATAGAGTTCTCTAGCAAAGTCATATATATGTTATCCTCATTTCCCCTCATCTGCTTATGTACAGACAAGTCTTGTAAAGACTCAGCCGTCTGCTCTGCACATAGTCATTGTGGAATATAGGTTTATATGTTACTGTAGGTAGAGGTTTTTTATTAGGGCTTTCCTAGTGAGGTGGATTCACTAAGCCACAATGAACACACATGAACTGATGGTGATGGCACAGTGGGCACAATGGCATGTGGAACATCACAACCAGGCCCACAGGGTAAGCTGGGCGGTAAGCAGATAGCGGAACAGGACACATCAGAAAACACAGAGCCAGAGGTGAAGACAACATAGTAACAGATATAGCCTTTCCAGGATTTTTTGCGCCATAATGTGAACAAGTCAAAAGGAAAGTTCATTATGCTTACAGCAGACAAAAGGTTAATTCGCAGACAAATAGATGCTGTTAGCATTGTTGATTAAGCAAATTTAATCTTTAGAGACAAACTTACTGATGCAAAAGAATTGTAGTGTGAAATAATACAAAGATCGGTTTGTTATGCTTACAGCAGATGAAGTGTTGATAAGCAGGTCCAACCCAGGAAGTAGATGTAGATTGTAGAAGCCAAAGGAGTTTGCAGAGATGAGTTTAGCTGATTGAACTGATGTGATAAAACTGAAAAGTAAAGTGTACCTAATACTCAGAAGAGTCACAAAATCAGCTTTAATAGGCTTTGGGTGACGATGTCACTGGAGTAAGCAGGGCAACTTAAGAAACCCAACGTGAAGAACAGCAAAGGGTGATGGACATAGACAAAGGGATTTGAGACTGCCATGGAGTCATATGTGTAATATTCAGGTTACTAAAAACAGCAACAAATGCTGTAAAATAAAGAAAAACATTACTCACCTCTTCTTTCCCTCATTGGTCTACTGCCTCCGACCGTATGTAAACAAATATAACTACTATAATATTGCTCCTATGTACAAGAATATAACTACTATAATACTGCTCCTATGTACAGGAATATAACTACTATAATACTGCTCCTATGTACAAGAATATAACTACTATAACACTGCTCCTATATACAAGATTATATCTACTATAATACTGCACCTGTACAAGAATATAACTACTATAAAACTGCCCCTATGTACAAGAATATAACTACTATAATACTGCTCCTATGTACAAGAATATAACTACTATAATACTGCTCCTATGTACAAGAATATAACTACTATAATACTGCTCCTATATACAAGATTATATCTACTATAATACTGCACCTGTACAAGAATATAACTACTATAATACTGCTCCTATGTGCAGGAATATAACTACTATAATACTGCTCCTATGTACAGGAATATGACTACTATAATACTGCTCCTATAAACAAGAATATAACTACTATAATACTGCCCCTATATACAAGAATATAACTACTATAATACTGCTCCTATATACAAGAATATAACTACTATAATACTGCTCCTATGTACAAAAATATAACTACTATAATACTGCTCCTATCTACAAGAATATAACTACTATAATACTGCCCCAATATACAAGAATATAACTACTATAATACTGCCCCTATATACAAGAATATAACTACTATAATACTGCTCCTATATACAAGAATATAACTACTATAATAATGCTCATATGTACAAGAATATAACTACTATAATACTGCCCCTATGTACAAGAATATAACTACTATAATACTGCTCCTATGTACAACAATATACCTACTATAATACTGCCCTTATATACAAGAATATAGCTACTATAATACTGCTCCTATATACAAGATTATATCTACTATAATACTGCACCTGTACAAGAATATAACTACTATAATACTGCTCCTATATACAAGAATATAACTACTGTAATACTGCTCCTATGTACAGGAATATAACTACTATAATACTGCTCCTATGTACAGGAATATAACTACTATAATACTGCTCCTATAAACAAGAATATAACTACTATAATACTGCCCCTATATACAAGAATATAACTACTATAATACTGCCCCTATGTACAAGACTATAACTACTATAATACTGCTCCTATGTACAAGAATATACCTACTATAATACTGCCCCTATGTACAAGAATATAACTACTATAATACTGCTCCTGTGTACAAGAATATAACTACTATAATACTGCTCCTATATACAAGAATATAACTACTATAATACTGCCCCTATGTACAAGAATATAACTACTATAATACTGCTCCTATGTATAGAAATATAACTACTATAATACTGCTCCTATATACAAGAATATAACTACTATAATACTGCCTCAATATACAAGAATATAACTACTATAATACTGCTCCTATGTGCAGGAATATAACTACTATAATACTGCTCCTATGTACAAGAATATAACTACTATAATACTGCCCCTATGTACAAGAATATAACTACTATAATACTGCTCCTATGTACAAGAATATAACTACTATAATACTGCTCCTGTGTACAAGAATATAACTACTATAATACTGCTCCTATGTACAAGAATATAACTATTATAATACTGCTCCTATATACAAGAATATAACTACTATAATACTGCCCCTATATTCAAGAATATAACTACTATAATACTGCTCCTGTGTACAAGAATATAACTACTATAATACTGCTCCTATGTACAAGAATATAACTACTATAATACTGCTCCAATGTACAAGAATATAACTACTATAATACTGCTCCTGTGTACAAGAATATAACTACTATAATACTGCTCCTATATACAAGAATATAACTACTATAATACTGCTCCTATATACAAGAATATAATTACTATAATACTGCTCCTATATACAAGAATATAACTACTATAATACTGCTCCTATGTACAAGAATATAACTACTATAATACTGCCCCTATGTACAGGAATATAACTACTATAATACTGTCTCTATGTACAAGAACATAACTACTATAACACGGTTCTTATGTACAAGAATATAACTACTATAATACTGTTCCTATGTACAAGAATATAACTACTATAATACTGGCCCTATGTACAAGAATATAACTACTATAATACTGCTCCTATGTACAAAAATATAACTACTACAATACTGTTCCTATATACAAGAATATAACTACTATAATACTGACCTCTATGAACAAGAATATAACTACTATAATACTGCTCCTATGTACAAGAATATAACTACTATAATAATGCTCCTATGTACAAGAATATAACTACTATAATACTGTTCCTATATACAAGAATATAACTACTATAATACTGCCCCTATATACAAGAATATAACCACTATAATACTGAATAAAAAAGTATTAAAACCGAGACTTTTGGGAAACAACTGATCAATTCTTTGAGCTACACCACCACTTCACGGCATTCTCAGATGGGGCAGTCCTACTCTACATTTTTTATATATGCTGTGCCATTACAGCCTCTTGAATGCA
This sequence comes from Allobates femoralis, assembly GCA_033576535.1. Taxonomy (NCBI): domain Eukaryota; kingdom Metazoa; phylum Chordata; class Amphibia; order Anura; family Aromobatidae; genus Allobates; species Allobates femoralis. The sequence goes on from JARQOC010000005.1 coordinate 37,216,748, forward strand.
TTGAAAGCAAGACCACATTGAATGCATGCATACCTGAAGCATTTCTGAAATACTTCCACTGCGCCAAAAAGGGCAAGCGCAGATAAACGCTGACCAGGTCTAGACATGACATTCGGACATTATCAGATCTGACCCCCAAATTGCCAGACCAGCAACCATGGGTGAGGGTTGAACAGGCCCAGACACATGTGCAAAAATCAAACAGAGCCTATGGGCAGGGTGTGGCTGCTGTATGTGTGTACAGCTGCCTAGAACAATCACAAGATAGTTCGGCATACAAAAGCAAGCGCTCACAGCAAAAAGTGTGTGTCAGCCACAAACCAATAATGAATAAAAAAGCCAAGAAGCCAGCACTGCCTGTGGTTAGCAAGTAGTATAAAAAGTGCATGTGCACATATTCATTTCTAACTGTACTTTAAAACCGAGACATGTGGCAAACAACTGATCAATTCTTTGAGCTACCCTGCGCTTGCCCTTCTGGCGTCGAGGGAGTGGGTCAGAAATGCTTCAGGTACATGTGCATTCAATGTGGTCTTGCTTTTAATGTATTCAGGAAGCTGTAATGGCACAGCATATATAAAAAACGAAGAGTAGGACTGCCCCATCTGAGAATGCTGTGAAGTGGCGGGGTGACTCAAAGAATTGATCAATTGTTTGCCAAATGTTTCAGTTTTAAAGTACAGTTAGAAATTAATATCTGCACATGCGCTTTTTGTACTGCATGCTAACCACAGGCAGCGCTGGCTTCTTGGCTTTTATATTTGTTATTGGTTTGTGGCTGACCCCCACTTTTTGCTGTGCGCGCTTGGTTTTGTACACCCCTACCTACTAGAATATAACTACTATAATACTACTCTTATGTACAAGAATATAACTACTATAATACTGCTCCTATGTACAAGAATATTACTGCTATAATACTGCTCCTATGTACAAGAATATAATTACTATAATACTGCTCCTATGTACAAGAATATAACTACTATAATACTGCTCCTATGTACAAGAATATAACTATTATAATACTGCCCCTATGTACAAGAATATAACTACTATAATACTGCCCCCTATATACAAGAATATAACTACTATAATACTGCCCCTATGTACAAGAATATAACTACTATAATACTGCTCCTATGTACAAGAATATAACTACTATAATACTGCCCCTATGTACAAGAATATAACTGCTATAATACTGCTCCTATGTACAAGAATATAACTACTATAATACTGCTCCTATGTACAAGAATATAACTACTATAATACTGCCCCTATGTACAAGAATATAACTGCTATAATACTGCCCCTCTGTACAAGAATATAACTACTATAATGTGGCACCCCACCCCGGCTACCACAATATCATTATCTTCCTTGGGAGGTAGTGTCATACCTGAGAGTAACAGAGAGTATCCACACCAGGCAAAACATAAAGCACACAACTCCTTTCTGCCTCCAGGCTTGAAAGGGGAGACCTAAACCCGGGTTCTGGGCAGCTCCCCTATAAATTCTGGTCTGGGGCAGAGTTAGTCAGTTCAGTTCCTAGGAGGACGAAGGAAGACATCCTGTGGGCTGGAGCAGTGCTAAGCTCGTCCCAGAAGAGCTAGTCTTAGCTTGAGTGACCCGTAGGCAAGAGTCTGAGAAAGCCGAGGAGAGCCTGGGGAGTAGAGCGGTGTCTATCTCACCCCAGAGGAGTAACTGCCAGGAAATCGACACTGGAGTCCGAAGCTGTGCAGGACCTAATGTCCCAGCAGCCAATACTGGAGGGTGGGGGATTCCAAGTCCCCCATCCACACCTAAGTGCCCGCAGGCAAAGCAGCGTGAAGAGCCCAGGAGCAGCCATTAGAGAACTGGGGCTGGAGGAGGACTCGAGCTGCCTGTCATACGGCACACAGCAGGAAAGAGAGAGGGCTGCAGCTAAGCTTAAGCAGCTGCAGGGACCCGCTAAAAAAGGGCAGCAGGGAGGCCCCAGAACTTGCCAGGTGAAGAGAACCCCGAGTTGCTCCTATGTTGCTGGATTCCATCAATATCATCTGTCCTTGTGCCAGTATCACCAGTAAAGGACTTGAGGAACCAGCAAACCGTGAGTATGTCAGTTACTTCACGCCCTCCATCCTGCACCCTACACCCATTCAACATCCACTGCCCTGGGGATCTGCTCCACTCGTGAGGAGCCACTACATCCTAGCTGCCCATCCATCCTCCCCAGAGGTTCTGCAGCAGCGGTGGCCACTCATAGCCACAAACCAAAGGTGGCATCACAAATAACTTTCCTTATAGTAGCCAAGAAGCCCCTGTACACTAAACCCAGGGTCACCGAAGCCGGGTCTCAACCCCTGTGAGTCCCCAGAAACACCGCAGTTCCGAGTACCCCACCGCCCTGGGGCACATCAATAATACTTTCTCCTCTTTACAAGAAAAAAAAAATATATATAATATATACATATATTTTTTTTTTTTTTTCTTGGATGAATGTGTTTTTGTAATTCAGACTATATTGCAGATTATCAATGAGGACAGGACTGTTTATCCATGTGGCGTTACTCAATGTACAGGACACAGAGGTCACCATAATAAAGTAGTAAAACTGATGGCGTAACCAGACATACACAGTATGATTCCTGAGTGATTGCTGCCTGTAATTATTTTCACTCATTTAAACAGCCTCATAAATCTGAATTATGGCAGATCTGTGAGTAGACGCATCACACGACTCGAGGTTACACAACTGCACATACAACATGGATGACTTAGTTGTTATATCACAAGTGATGTTGATGATTGGACAGCAACTTTGTATAAGGGCCACCATATTACCCCTACTTGCAGATAACTCTTTAGTGACATGTACAGTGAAAGTGTGCACTGCTTGTGTGGAATAAGTGGAATGAGTGTGCGTGTCCTGTTGTTACCTCTGGGGGACTTGAGGTCAGAAGGTCTCAACATTTGATTAAATGTGGGCTTTTTACTGAATGCACGTGACAGTTTTACCCATGTGTTTGCTCTGCTCTGCTAAAGGGGTTAAGGACCTTTTTTACTCCTGAAGTATTCTTTCGCTGTAGCTTGTGATTGCCATCCCCTTCCAGCCTTTTCTGACCTTAATTCATGCTGGTGATAGAACATGTGCACTTCCCTGTTGTTCAGCTGTGGTGTCGTTGCTCTGGCAGCGGCAAAACTTTTATTTGGTGCTCTGCTGGAACCATGCTATTCCTTTTGCCTTGCCTGGGTTCTCTATGTATTCCCCTGCTCTCCAGCCCTTGTACACCCTTTGGGGGAGCAGGGGCAGAAGAGATATCCAGGTGAGTCTATTCCATGAGCTTAGTAAGGTATGAGATAGACTATACCTGCTTCTGCACATATGTAGGGGGTGACCTAGGGTGTTGCCACCCCTGCCCTGGTGGATTCTGTGTCCTGGTAGGTATTTCTTGCTGTATTGCGGACATTTGTGCATATTTTATGTACTGTAGCTTTGGTGTATGTACCCAATTGTGAGTAATTTTGTGTAATGTGGACATCTAGTGGTTGGAATTTGTATATGACTGCTTCCCCGAGTTCCTCAGGAAGGGTTAGCAAAGTGTTAATAGTTAGCTAGTTGAAAGCTTTCCATGATCCTGCATTTACCTTGCCTAGTGAGTAGGTCACTAGTCCCACTACTACAATAACAACAAAAGTAGGTAGGTAATACAAATGGGTGGAAAAGGACATAACAAAAGCACTTTTTGGTTTCTTCAGCAGGAAACCTCACAGAGAAACACCACTTAAGCTTTCCCCAGAGGCTCGCTCCTTCAATGTGGTCAGTATAGAAGAATTATCACCGGTATAAAGTAAAGCCAAGATGGATAAATATAGCTGAAGGGCGTGATGATAAAATCTGCAGCTGTGATTATAGCTAAGAGTAATCTCAACCAGAAAAGAGGGAGTCCTTAACCCTTTCAGCATAAAATGAAGGTAAATTTACTCCAACTCAAGCTGTAACCCGCGGACACGACATACTCGTGACACCTCTTCCATTTAAGTAGTACTCAAACAATATTTTTATTTATATATTCTGAAAATATTTCTCCAATGTATATAATTCAACTAGTACTACCTAATTTAATTGTTCCTTTAAATCTGAAAATACTTGCATCTCTTTTCATTATTTGGGTCATATAACATGGTGATCACCCTCACAGGCAGTTTCATTCCCTTATATTCTCTGAAAGGGGTCATCATCACAATCAGCAGAAGTTCCTGTCTCATGAATTTGCATGAACTGTACCATTGAAGTTCACCACGTGTGTGTGTGTGTGTGTGTGTGTGTGTGTGTGTGTGTGTGGTGTGTGTGTGTGTGTGTGTGTGTGTGTGTGTAGAAACTCCTATCACATTTACTGATGATGATAACAAGGGCTGTCTCTGTTGTAAATGAAGACAAACCCATTGCTGGGAGAAAGACACATCAGGCTATACATTTCCTCTGCAAATGAATGGTCAGCCATGTAGTACAGAGCCAAGATGGAAAAGAGCAGACCACCTGTGGGGTCTATGAAAAGCGGTCTATATCTATGGACAGTATTGTCTTGCCAGTTAATGTTAGGTAACAAGGACAGTGTGCACCTGAGCTGTCCCTCAAGTTAGGGGTACCTAGGATAATCTCTGTCGCCAAGACTACCCGTGAATGTGGAGATGCCTGGGTCTAATACCTTGCTAAGCTCCTTTATACAACTCACCTTGGTATATCCCAAGGTATTAAAGCGTTCTAAGATCTTCTCCAGTTGGAAGCTGCTTCACAGTGGTCAGAATAGGAATCCTATCTCAGATATAGAGTGAATATAGCAGAAGGGAGAGCTATTCACAAGCTTCAGCTGAAGTGAAGGCTATGAGAATTCTCAGCCAGCAAAGGAAAGAGTCCTTACCCCTTCAGCATAGAAGGGAATGTACATCAGTAAGACAACAGTCAAGTGAGCTCTACAGAAGTCCTATGATCGATTAAACGATGCAGCACACTCATGACAAGTATTTGGTATAACACCCTATTTGACGATGACTATACTACAATATTAGATGCAGCCCACAGAGAAAAAAAATTAAAGTATTATTTTAGGAGTACAAATACTTCTAATAAAAAAAATAAAATTCTAAGACATTTTTGAAGATTTTTTTTTGATAGATCCATCTTTTTTAGTAAAAACTGCTGGCAAATAAAAGATTGTTGCTTAAAAAAAAGAAAATAGAGGTAACCAAGAAAAAAGGAATCTTTATTACAAACTCAATAACATTTTTACTGCTGACATCAAGATACAACTAAAGGTAAATTATATTAAGCTTATAATAACCATGGTCGAGCAATTTTAGGGCAGAAGAGTTGTTTGTAAATAGAGATTAGCAGGGGCGTAATTTGAAGCACATGGGCCCCGAAGTGAAAGCTCCAACAGGACCCCCAATTATTGTAAATCTTTAATAGCATTAGTTTTTTTTAGGACAAAGAGACTTTTGGGACCCCCTAGGATCCAGGGCCCGGGTGTGATTGCAACCCCTGCACCTGTTGTAGTTACGCCCCTGGAGATAAGTGAACCTATTAAGGTTTGATTCGGTTTGGGTTGCCGAACTTACTGATCTTGAGTAGGGATGAGCGAGTATACTCGCTACTATTCGGTATTCGCCAAATAGTAGCGGTATTCGGGCTACTCGCTACTCTCCGAGTACTTATGAGTACTCGGGAGTAGCAAGTAGTCCTAATATTTTTGCAGTGTATCTATAGATACACTGCGAAAGTAGCCTAAAGGTTAATAAAAGTTGTTAAAAAATAATAAACTTACATACTCACCTTCTGACGCCTGCACTGGGACCGCCAGAGAAGCCATCCGATTGCTGGAAAAGGACCTGTCACTACCAGCCAATCAGATGGCCGGTAGCAATCTGGCCAATCAGATGGCGCCACGTCACACCACGTGATCGCTAGCAGCCATCTGATTGGCCAATTTGCAAGGTCCTAGATGTACTATAAGGACCTTGCAAACTGGCCAATCAGGTGGCCGCTAGCGATGACGTAGTTGTGACGTGGCGCCATCTGATTGGCCAGATCACTACCGGCCATCTGATTGGCTGGTAGTGAAAGGTCCTTTTCCAGCAATCGGATGGCTTCTCTGGCGGTCCCAATGCAAACGTCGGAAGGTGAGTATGTAAGTTTATTATTTTTTAACAACTTTTATTAACTTTTAGGCTACTTTCGCAGTGTATCTATAGATACACTGCAAAAGTATTCATACTCGCTATACTCGCAATGAGTAGCGAGTACCACTACCTACTCGTTGCGAGTATAGCGAGCACGAATAATGCGGTACTCGCTCATCCCTAATCTTGAGCAAACCTGTTTGGCTTTGGAGTTTGGGTGCGCACTGGGCAACCATCGCTGAGGTTGGGTACAGTTGGTGGTTGGCTCAGTTAGATCCGGGTGCAGTGTGTGATCAGCTCGCACTGGGCTTAAAAGCATAGTTTTTGGGTGCAGTGTGTATCCAAAATTAAATTCAAAATACAAACCCGCCCTCCCTCGAAAGTAGTTCACTTATGGCTGGCAGTATTTGGGAAGAGAGGTGAACTGTCAATCAATGACTTCCATTGAGGTTCAGAATGACAAACAGTACGCCAAACATTTTGGCTTCACCACCCAAAACTGAATTTCAGTATGTTCGCTCATCTGAATACATATGGCTGTATGTGGGTGGAGAGCTGAACTTCCAATCAATGACTCCCAGTCCCATTAAGTTTCGGATCAACTTCAGGGTGGCAAAAAGTTTGGCTTCAGCACCCGAACTTCAAAAGGTTCACTCATCTCAATACGGAGTGTGTCCAACTTAGCGTCTTGTGATACCTGGATGCCTATGAACTCACAGGATCATTCATAGAAAGACATGACTGTTCTGTTGGTCAAATTCCGTATCGTCCAGTTTAAAAAAAAGCAATATGTAGGGTTTGGTGAAGAAGTGATGGAGCACAGCTTCCATGGCCAATACAAAAAAATGGACACCATAGGCTAAGACACCGGTGGTCGTTGCAGACGTCCAGGAGAGGATTATGAGACACCAAAGGAGATCTCCACAAAAAGAATTCCACTAATAAAACAACATGTCGACATGAAGAGAAGTCATTATACCTGAAGCCACAAGTATCAGCTTGTGCAAGAGTTCAAGGAGGGGGATAAGCAGGAGACTCTGAAGTACTGTAATTGTCTAGCGGATATGATCGTAGAAAGTCAATTGGACCCGTTACAATACATCATGTTCAATGAGATGTGGTTCCATCTAACTGGGAAAAATAAATAATGGTGCATGGAAACAGCAGCTTCATTATCCAAAAATTAGCTTTGGTGCACATGGCTATGGGTAATCAAATTATGGGTTATACACTCTTTGATATAAATGTGGACACAGCCCTGCAGAGGACATGGACGTCCAGGTAACTGATCACGTGTAGTCTGGTTCTTACATGTCTGTATTTTCTGGTTGACCTTTACGCTCATTCACACGAAAAAACACAAAAAATCATGTAGCATCGGCATAAAAAAGTAAAAATGATCCAAATCGATTCTAACTAGTCGGTCCATCAGCCTCATCAGTAATCTTTGGGTGATGAATGATAGACATGAGACCTGGCTTTTACCTGCCAACATCCAGGGCCCCTCTTTTAATTAGCCAACCTGATGCGATGTCACATGTTTGATGGAGCCATAGGTGCCATTAGGTACGAGCTAATTCTCATGGCTCTCATCCAGCAGACGCGGACGGATCTGGTCATGCAAATCAATTTTACAAGGATAAAGCAAAAGGTCCACAAAAAAAGGTTTATAAGTTGTGTACAAAGTTCCACTTTGTTGCACAGTTTTTCATTGCTCCTATGCCTCAAATATACAAGAAAACTATACTTTATTATTGACTTTGCCCCCTTGTGTTTGCCCTTTTTTACTTTTGGTTTTCATTGGCAGATATGATTGCTCTCGGTGGGAGAAATCAATATAATATCCTGTAGTTGTGATACATTTTAAAGGTATAACGAAAAAAAAAATTGCTGTTACAAAGCAACTTTCGAGACTTCTTACCTCTCTTCATCAGGCATGGTATGACAAAGAGAGGAAAGCAGTCTCGAAAGCTCGCTTTGTAACATCACTTATTTTATTTTGTTGCCGATTAAAAGGATTCACAACTAAAGATTATTATATTGTTACTCCCACCGAGAGCCATCAATCTTTTTACAACTGGCTAACATGGTACCAAACCCTTCTTTTTCCTTTATTGGGTCTCTGCGGAACTTCTACATGTTACTGGCGGCAAGAACAAGTTTCACGCTTTTTGGGCCGAATTTGGAAGTCCGTGTAACTGAAGTACAGGCCTCATTTTATTGACTGGCCAGCAGGCCTCTCGTTCCGAACTCAACAGTCAAATTGAGTTAGTTGACTCGCAGTCAGTGTGTGCTTTCGCAGTCCATGTCTCGGACTGTGTTTCATGGAAGTCTGAATATGGTCTTATTCCAGAGGAGTAGGATTGTGGCATTGTGTTCTGTACCATGGTGCTGCCATGGGAAGCATGAGATAACAGCAGGAAGGAGAGAGAGGGTATCTTGGACTTTTTGCTCCAACCGACGGTCTTTGCAACAATAGACTATCGAACAGAGAAGATATGTCTTAAAATGTGACCACATGCTGAGATTTTGTTTAGTCAGTAACCATTGCAAATGTAGTCCCATCTCATTTGGTTTTGGTGGTGATAGCTTGTCTAGTCCTTTTCTCTTTAGGGGAACATCAAAAGGGGAAACGCTAAAGAATTAAGAAAATGGTGAAAAGGTCCCTCCTTGTCCAGGTGGCCAAAACCAAGTACTATAATCAAAGAGCAATGATCTTTGCTAAGTTTTTCCATATATGCCACTGAGCCCCATAGTTCTTGAAGTACTCTTAGACCACACCAGATGACAGTGCTCCTCAGTGAAGGTGTGTAGGGATACACTGCAGAGTGACACAGCCGTGGTCAAATAACCTATGGGGTAGTTTTCCCTTTGAAGTCCATGTATCAGTATTAGGGTCATAGCAGTCAAAGGAATCAGAGTCCTCAATGGTGTTGTCCGCGGTCAGACACCGACCGCCTGTTACGTAAATTTTATTCTGCAGGACGGTGGCGCCATGGTGCATTCGTCTGTCCTTCATGTCGGCACATTTCATAAATGTATTTTGCATCATATCATAGGCAATAATTCGTCTGGTGTAACCTAGAAGAAAAAGGTCACTTTGAGTTCTACTGAAAGGTTAATGGCAGATTCTATAAATGAAATATAAATGTCATATAAATGAGTTTACATATAGCACAAGCTTTTATGTCGTCATTTCTCCACAATTGCTCTGTTATACTCCAGTCACATCCAGAGCAGAATTCATAATTCTCTAGAGAAGAGGATGGCTCGAATACCTTAAGAAAACCCCATATACACACGTGAGTGCCATTTTCATCCACCCCCCTCCATCCTTCTGTATATAAAGACACTAAGGCTGGCTTCACACTATGTTTTTTAAATATCCTGTTCTGTTCGTCGTTTTGGCACCGGATTGGCCCTATTTGACCAACCGGTTTTGTGAATCCGGTGCAGGATTCGTTTCCTGTCCTGTTTTTCACCGGCCCCAAAAACGAGGCCTGCAGCATTTTTGGGCTCCGGTGACAAAACAGGAGAGAAAACTAATCCTGTCCTGTCCGGCACACCTAACATGGGGGCCTATGGCACCGGATCCGGGTAAACAACACAATCGTTTCACAGATCCGGTGCCAGGGTACAGAGCATGCGCAGAACAGGAGCGCTGCTCTGTACCCATAGTAAATCTGGGTAATATCACTTTAGAAGTACACCTACATACACTGCTAAAGTGATATTAAATAAAGGGATGGTTTTAAAATAAAAAATCATAAATACTCACCTTCCGGTGACCACAGTGTCCCACGCTGAATCTCCCACCCATTCAAGGACCCCCAGGCCCAGGAAGAATATAACATGAAACGTGTGTCGGGGTTCCTCAGGCAGGCTGCTGCATTATGCCTCTGGTTGAAGTGTATGGGGTTTTCTAGGATTTGTACACACTTGGGTTAAATGCTCAATGTTCCTTTGGCTATAGAGCTGTATGCTTCCACTTCTTCTTTGGCTTCTAATGGCGACCCATGTAGTCTATGAGAAGTTTCTGGTTTCAGGACAAGGAGTGCTCGCTTGCAAGCTGTATTCTACAAAGCTTCTGAGCGCTGCTCTGAAGCTGGGAAGAACTTGTCAGCAGCAGTACCTTCATGTTCCTCCATTGCTAGAGGAGAGAGGCGTCTCTGGGAGGGTGCTTTGTTTGGGTAACAATGCTACTTGTCCGAACTGTCAATATTGCAAATTGCCCCCCCTTACAACAAATAGCGGGTATGCTGTGAAGAAATGCACCTTCTGAAAATCAACCCTTTAAGCGGATTGGAAAGGTCAGTCTATGCTTTGATTTTTTAATTTTATTTACCCATTTTTCTCATATTGTCTGGGGAATCAAAATTTGGAAAAAGCACTGCATTCCCTGCAAAGCAGACTATTCTCACACACAATGTGTGGGGCGAGATGTCCAGCTTTTGTTTCTTTTCAAAAACATGATTTTGTGATACTCTGTCTAGAGTTTTTATGCTATATGAGGCTCTTCCATGGTTGTGATATGAAACGCCCTAGCAGAAGTACTTCACTTTTTCACTTTGTTTTCCTAGTTTATGTTTCCTCACTCAGGGGTTCTTTCTATCTCTGCACACCTTCCTGATTTAGGGTTTAGTGCTCTCTCCATTTTCCCCAGTTCCTAAGGAAGTACAAGGAACACTCAACGGGCAATTAGGAAGCCAGGTCTGAGCTGTCTTCTCTAAGTAGTGTGGTTAGGGTTATTCAAGTCTGTACAGGGACCACCAGGGACTGTGCAGCTGGGAACCTTAGTCTGTACAGGAACCAGTTGGTCAGCTGTGATTGTTCTGAGATAGGCCCTATTTTCCAGTTTGAGTTACTATGAGTGCATAATAATCGATAGTCCAGTATATGTTCTTTCTTATATTTTTGAGAACACTGGGGCCACATACCGAAGAGGGAAAGGTGCAGAAACCCCTTTAATGAGGGCTTTATAATTGTGTACAGTATGCCGTAACCTGCCATTAGGAGGACATGATCTAAACGTCTGGAAGAACTATTTTTAGTACATATCAAGGATTCAGTTGAAACACATTTCATAATTAAACTTGAAATAAAAGGGAATCTGTCAGCAGGTTTTTGCCATGTAATCTGTCTGAGAGCAGCAGGATGTAGGGACAGATACCCTGATTCCAGCGATGGATCCATTAGTTTACTGTGTGCAGCCGATGTGATAGAAACCCAGTTGTCTCTGCTGCAGTTGTAGCAGAGCTCGGAATATTGAGCTGAGTTTAACTTCACCCATACCCCTGATTGACAACATTCCGTCAATGTCCATTTTACCCTGCTGCCAATCAGTGCTGAGGGCGGAGTTTAACCAGGAAGCACAAGACACCTAGTCCTCTAGTGATAATCTCCTGCCGATAAAACATTGATTATATTGAAGCAGCAGAATCCAGCCCAGTAAGTGACACATCACTGAAATCAGAGTCTCTGCCCCTATATCTTGCTGCTCTCAGATTACATAGAAAAAGCCTGCTGATAGATTATCTTAAAGAACTCACCTCCGATTATTATAATCTTTTCCCCAACCACAACTGCCGGGGCGCACACGTTTTTTACCATTCTTGTCTCCATCCTGAACCACATATTTCTGAAGACATGGTAGACCTATGAGATAATGGAAGAATGTATTACTACATGTTCACTATAAATAATGTATATGTTCTCCAGTTGTGTCTATAATGCCTTAGTGGCTGGAATCCAACCTAAAAAGACTTAGGTTTAGGAGGAGAGCCCTGTCATTCACATGTTTCCAGCCAATTAGCTTTGCTGATAATGCTCAAGTCAATGCTGATTGGCTTAGAGCAATAGACTTATAGATGAAAATGCCCTTAAAAGTTCTTTCCAGCTTGATGCTAGACAAAGTATTTAGCTCCGAAAAGTATAGAATTGAAGCTTTTAGCTATTACTTGTTTCATTTGTCTGTGGTTAGACTTAGAATATCATGGCTGCTTTCTTACAAAAACAGCGCCACACTTGTCTGCAGGTTGTATATGGTATTGCAGTTCTTTTGTATGCTCTTTAGTGGAGCTGAGCTGGAAAACCCCTCAACCTGTAGGTAAGTGTGAGGCTGGACGTGCAAGAAAGCAACATTTTTTTGTTATTTGGGACAATCAAATCCAGAAAAAATTAAATGGAAGTTGCAAATGTATGTAAATCACTATGGAATTATGCTATATAAATGAATACATATTATTATTATATTACAAAATAGGATATATTCTGCCTGACTGATCACAAAATGATATCATAATCCACGACAGATATCATGGGGGGATTTCCTGTATATTTTACCCTTTTGCACATAGTGTAATACTAAAAAAGAACAGTTCTCTCATCTCTACTAATAACGGTAGCACGTTTCCCTGCCCACTTGTGATTGGCTGCAGTGGTCACATGGGATGAGACGTCCTTACAGGAGGAGGGGTTTTCCAGAGACCGGCTGGGGACCAGGCAAAGGAGCCATTTAGGGATCAGGGGATTTTTAGTTTTGAGGGTGGTATAAAACTGTGAGCAGCATTTTACTAAGTAGAGTACATACAGGTCTATATTGGAGCTGTCATACTGATTAAAATGATACCCGAGGTGAAGAAATCCGTTTTGTAGATTCTCTATAATCAGTGTTTGAAGTTTTCTTCTGATCATATCTTCATGTATCAGGGTGGCCTATGGGAGAGACTGGTGGAAGCAACTTCAGCTCTTGTCCGTCCCCTCCACTGCCTTTTGGTGTCTTTTCTTCAGCCGTATTAAAATTTCACTCTTGCACTGTCCCAGTCTTGGGCGGCGCTGGCGCAAATTGATTCCATGGTGGGCTCCAGTAAAATGGCAGCATTGCCGGCGCATGCGCAGATTGATCTCATGGTGTGCACTTCAGTAAAATTGCGGCATTGCCGGCGCATGCGCAGATTGATTTTGTGGTGTGCACTTCAGTAAAATGGAGTCATTGCCGGCGCATGCGCAGATTGATCTCGTGGTGTGCACTTCAGTAAAATGGAGTCATTGCCGGCGCATGCGCAGATTGATCTCGTGGTGTGCACTTCAGTAAAATGGAGTCATTGCTGGTGCATGCGCAGATTGATTTCGTGGTGTGAACTTCAGTAAAATGGAGTCATTGCTGGTGCATGCGCAGATTGATTTCGTGGTGTGCACTTCAGTAAAATGCTGCTGATGCGCTGTGCAATCTACATATGCGCCACTCCAGTTCCATTTTCCTGAAGCACACCATGAGAATGATCTGTGCATGCGCCACCTGCAGCACCATTTTTGTGAAGGTCACCATAAGATTGATCTGCACATGCTCCCCTGCCGATGCCATTTTCCTGGAGCCCATCATGAGATCGATCTGCGCATGCACCACCAGCAGCACCATTTTCCTAAAGCCACCTTGAGATTGATCTGCTCTTACACCGCCACCGCTATTTTTTCTGGAGACCATCATAAGATTGATCTGCGCAAGCGCCGCCCGTGGCCAGTGCAAAATTTAAATAGGGCTACAGAAAAGACACTCAGAGCATCGAGGAGCCGGACAAGAGCTGAAGACCCTTCCTCCAATCCCTCCCCAATGCACGAAGGTATGATAAGAATAAAAAGCTTCAAACACAGATTAAAGAAAATCTGTAAAATGTATTTCTTCACTTCAGGTATCATTTTAATCAGTATGACAGCGACAATATGGTCCTGTATGCACTTTACTTGGAAAAATGATGCTGACAGGCAGTAATATGAAGCTCATTGGCAAAAGCTCCAGCGGGGCCCCAATTATTGTAAATCTTTTATAGCATATGTCTTTTTCTACAGGCTAAAGGGACTTTGTGGACCCCATAGGCTCCAGGGCCCGGGTGCAATTGCAACCCCTTCACCTCTTGTAGTTACAATCCTGCTGACAGATTCTCTTGAAACTTACATGGTATAAGGAAATTGTGAGCATACCCTAAAAGTGATCAATAGTGATGAGCGAGTACTAAAATGCTCCGGTGCTCTGGCCGAGCATCTCAAGATACTCGTGTACTCGGCCAGAGCACCGAGCCCAATGTAAGTCAATGAGTGACAGGCTCCGCCCACAGACTTCCGGTTATAAAACGAGTATTGCTGGGAAAGGGCGGGAGGGTGGGCTTTTTTAAATCGCCGCAACATATAACACCTTACTGTGGCCCCCAGAGGGATCCTAACAATGAATCTGCTCCCTGTGTGGTGCCAGCTCACTGTGTGCACTGAAGGGGGCTGTGTATGTGTGTCAGATTGCTAATTATTAGCGAGCAGTCTGAGCATCTCGGCGGTACTCGGTGCTCGCCGAGCATCCCGAGTACCGGGATACTCGTGCGAGTAACGAGTAGCGCAGAGCATACTCACTCATCCCTAGTGATCAACTTTACTCAGTATCTTACATACACTCATCATATACTAAAATATAAAAAAATATATATTTGCAATACCTTCCTATGACTTACGGGTCTCAGTGTTATGTTTTCTTTATCTGATCAGCTTTAAATCAATGGGTGTCCATTACTAGGACAGCCCCTTCTCAATCTGTAAGTTTTCCCCCCGGTAAAATAACAACACTTATACTCACCTACAGTCCGGGCATTGTCCCAGCAGTGTTGGCACTCACCATCCTGGGGCTCATGTGATGTTGTTACATCACGCAAGACCTGCACCCGGTCAGTGCTGGCTTAACTCTGGGATAATTTTGGAAAACCTTTACTCACAGGTAGTTGGACCCGATGGCTTTTGGGGTCCCTTCCTACTCAATTATTTAATGAGTCTACGGTCTCTGACCCTTCAGAAGAACATCAAGAGGAGGTCAGAGCTGTAGATGGCCACTCATTTTCTCTTGATGTATGGTATGTCCAATAGCAGGGACCAAGAAGCTGGCACTGATTGGGTGCAGGGCTCACATGAAGTAACAACGGCAAACGAGCCCTGGGTGAGTGAGTGCCGACACTACTGGAAGAATTCCGACATCGGAGGTGAGTATAAGTTGTGTAGACACAGCTTGTCTCAATGCAAGTCAGGGTTAATGTTCTAAATTTGGCCAGCCTATTGACCTTTTGTTTGTTATCTCATGTTTGCTAAATCATTGTTTATTGACTAAGGAATCTTCCTTTGTCCAAGTTTGTGTATTGCTAATGTAATTTTCTCACCCCCTCATTCCCTCTGACTACATACACTCAAAGAGAATAAAGTATGCAGCTTGAAATCCAACCAACAAGAGCACAGCCTTATTCCACCAATCCTGAAAGAACACAATATAACCTGAAATGTAGATTTGGTATATAAAAAGGGACTTGATTGAGTCACCAGGGAGAGATGATGCATGACCCAACCTAGGCAATTCAGCGGCAGCTAAAGGATCAGAACCTAGATTATATTATTATATGAACTTCAGCCTGGGATTCTAGGATTCACTGAAATATCAGAGACAAAGTAAGGAAGATACCCAGATTGGGACAATCTAGTCTCTTGGCTACAGACTTTGCTATATTCGTTCAGATTCCTAAGCTTGTCACTATTCCTTTTCTAGGCGGGTGCCCAACAAAAGCAGGGCGGAGTAAGTGGAGTAAGTGGCCTGAAGCCCCGAAGGCACAAGAATTCTAATCCCAAGTGAGCAAGCGGAATGGTTAGCAACTGTTGCCTTTTACATTTTGTGTTTTGCTTGGTTATGTCTTATATGCCTTACCGTTGTGTGGCTCCCAAAACCTGTGTTGTCTGAGTAGTGTTCCTCCCACGGTTAAAAAGTTTGAGCATTCAGTTGGGATGAGCCCTGGTCCATGTGGTCTGTCTAAAGGTGGCCCGGCCAGGGGACGAGAGCACCCACTTACCCCCCATGTCTCCACATAAAAATCATTATTTTACTGAGTGCAAACATACGGATTGAGAAGGGGTTGTCCAATAGTGGACAACCACTTTAAGCTCCAGTGCTGCCGCTCCATTGATATCGACCTTCTGAACACCAGTATCCTGACTTAGTTGCAGAAAAGTAGTGACCACAGTGGTCAGGTCACTGGTGGCTGTGAAGCCATTACTTCTGGTTCCGTAGAGACCATCGGAGCAGCAACGCTGGAGCAGAAGGTGGATTCTAGGAATAAGCACGGCATCTTTTACTCTTTGTGGTGCAGTTATTAAGTTCTATAGGAATTCCATGAATTACCTGTATAAGCCGGACTGGATTCTGCATCGCATCTTCTCCACCAAAAAGGTATATTCTTTCATCTTTGGCAGCTACTGCAGGATGGAGAACGGCAACCGGCATACTAGCCATTGTCTCCCACGAGTTATAAATGCTATCAAACCTCTCCACCGTGCCATGAATTTGTTGCTTTGCTCCAATCCCACCTACTGAGAAGATATAGTTTCTGTAGCTGATGCTCCTGTGAGAGTATCTTGGAACAAGCATGGGTTCGCCTTTGCGCCACTGATTTAATTTCAGGGATAGTATGTAAACACCTGAGGTGACGGTGTTTTCTCTGTTGCCAATGGATAGACCACCTAGGACATACACATTACCATGCAAACCAACTGCTGAAGCCTTGTGTAGACGTGTTGGCAGTTTGGCAAGTCTCAACCATTGATTGGTTTTCTCATTGTACAGCAAGACATCTCTAGTTGTCTGCTGGTTGTCCTTCCGGCCTCCTACATTGATGAGGAATTCTTGATGAGAAAATCGACGTGGGACGTGACATATTGGCTTAATATCAGGGGTCATGGATGTATTATGAGCAAATAGTACTTTACAGGCTGATTCTAGCATTCTCCTGCAAGACACTGAAGACTGAATCAATGGGTCATTGGCAATGAAATGGAACAGAAAAGTTGGATGGACATACTGAAGCCTGACTTTTTGAAATAATTCTTGTATATAGCACCTTCGGCCATGTTCATTGTGTCTTATCCAGGTCATTAAAGCCTCAAACACTTGTTCTTCTTCAGCACAAAGATCATCATCTCCAATATAGTCCAACAGTTCCGAGACACCGAGATCCTTCAGGTCTTCGGAAATGGACACGTCTTTGAAGTATTGCAAAGCCATTCGTCTTGCCTTCTCTTTGAGGTTCTTGCAACTAAAGAATTCAGAAAGTCTGATCATACTTAAACAATTTTGAGGAGTCATTTGGTCCTGGAGGAATTTCGAGCACGTTCCCAACAGTTTTTCATACTGTAATAATGAAGCACCTTGAATGAGATTGAAGACATTGTCCAACGTTATGAGGATTTCCCCAGTGTAGACATAGACGATGATCCGGTGAAGCGTATCTGAATCTATGCCCATCAAAAACACCTTGTCCTGGGTACTTTCCTTAAAATTATTGCAAAACATTGCCTTGAAGTATGGACTGCTTGAGGCCATGACGTTCCTATGGCAAGGGAATTCACAGTCATCGCTACAAATGGTAACGTCAGTAAGTAACCTGGATTCTCTCAACTTGTTTAGCTGCCTCAATAAGTCACTGGAGAAGACTTTGTCATGAAAGAGTAGGACTTCACTGCTTTTGACATCCATATTGGCCCAATTATTCCAATTAGAAAAGTTCCTAATAAATCAAACCCAATAATTGTGTTGGAGGGAGGCCATGTCAGCAGCCACGCTTAGGCAGACGTCCTCTTATCTTCTTCCTGTCTATGAGAAAAGTAAAGTTATGAATTTCATTAATTTATAAACTATGATGACAAATTTAGACTAAGTCATAAAATGTGAAACGTCTCACAACATTACTGCCTGTGTGATTTTACAGATGTAACACCCCTTTAAGCCGCCGTCATCGGCAGAGTGTCCGGTAGGTCTCACCTCAATATGGCTCAAAGCCTCCACCCGAATCTCTCTAGGCTCTCTAGGGGAATGCAGAATGGTCTTCCTTTTCTGCCAGGGGTCGACCCTTCCAGCCTCCATACATCCTCACGAGTGATGAGGTTAAAACAATTAACAGGTTTATTTACAGGGAGATGAAAGGTGCCAATTGCAGGGGAATACCAAAGAACAGCAAACAAGTAATGTTATGCAATGTTCTATGAAAGTAGAAAATGTGTGTTGCAATAAACCTGAATGTTAGGGATGATGTTTTCCCTTTAAATTACCACAAACACACTCTTAACGAATCAACATTAACCTACAAATAGCTGTACCCATGCAAACAACACAGTCCCAATATGGGCCCCACTTGCTCACTTGTGTGGCTCCCCACCGGTTAGACCACCACCGGGGGTACTGCACTCCTCCATTAGCAGGAGAGTAGTGCCCCTGTTCTCTAGGTACCTGGATGGTGAAGTTGAGACCCGCACAACACACACACACTTAGGACCCTGGGATGGGATGGTGGGAGGACCCGAGAGGAGGACCCAGTCTCAACTAGGGGAACAAGAAAGTGTGAAGTTAGAAAGTCGAGAGGAGAACAGCAAAAGAGTAGGAGGTTGGAGGTGTTAGCTGCCACGGGCTGGAGCACGGTCATGCTCGCCCCGGGAGGGAGAGACTGAACAGTGTAGAGGAGGAAGGGAGCCCCAGGGGTGCAGAAGAAGATCTATATCATCTGCATGCCTGTATCCGGAAGAAGGAACGGAGGTGCTGGTGGACGAAAAACAGGGGACCAACCCTAAATACGGCACGGGGATCCATACCTGAACCTTGAAACCGGAGGCCATGAGATTCTAAAGGGGACTTGTGGCCGCAAACCCGGCACAACTCGGAGAAGGTAGCCATACTAAGGTGCGGTACTAGTAACCAGTACCACCAAATGCCTGTGGCTGTCGGTACCTGAGCTCTGTGTGTGGAGGCGCTGAGAGGAGAGGCGAGAAGAACTAGAAGCGCTGAGAGTACCACCAGAGAAGGAAACACCGTAGGAATGAGGAACACCTAAGGGGGTCTCGACACCACTGTCCCGGTTCTAGAGAAACCGCTGAAACTGGAGGTTGGCAGAGGGAAGCACCCGGCGGCCTGGTTGAAACATTACAGTAAAGCTACAGAACTCCAACAGACGTGTGTGAGACTTTACTTAGCGGCGACCACAAAGGCCGCATGACATCCAGAGGTGCCGAGGACCCAATGAACACCGGCCAATGACACTGAACAGACCTCCTTACTCACTGCCCTGGGGAACCGCTCCGCCTGCAGGGAGCGAAACCATCTAAGCTGCCGGTCATCGTCCCCAGAGGTTCTGTAGCAGCGGCAGCCACACATGGCCACACACTACAGGTGGCCTCACGAATACCCCTTTTCCTTTCATTTCCCCCTGTCATCTGAACTTTTAATTGACACTGCCAGGGTCATGGAGCCGGGTGGCCACCTTGACATTCCCCAAAAGAACCTAAGAATGGCCCGGTAACGAGTACCCCACGGCCCT
Organism: Allobates femoralis; assembly: GCA_033576535.1. Lineage (NCBI taxonomy): Eukaryota > Metazoa > Chordata > Amphibia > Anura > Aromobatidae > Allobates > Allobates femoralis. The sequence continues at coordinate 37,236,283 of JARQOC010000005.1, forward strand.
GGAGTGGGCGTCGTCAACTTGTCACTTGCAGTAACCGATGGGGCACTTAATATGAGAACAACATCTCATTTGAACAAAACAATCGTCATCCGCATATGTGACGGCTCCAGCTTATACTTTATGGTACACCAGTGGTGAGTTCATTGCAATAAACAGGGTTGGTGCCTGTTTTTTTTTTTTTGTCCATTTTCTAGTTTTTACAGGCTCTTAGTATTACTCGCATTTGCGCGCACTTTTTCACCAACATCATTGTACTCTCAGGCAGGGTGTAGGTGTTCTGGCTTCAGAGAGACACAGTCCGCATGTCTATTACTAATTCATTCCTGAACATGTGCAGTGTGCCTCACTGATGCCGAGATGCATGCACCCAGCCTGTACAGTACAATGATGCTGGTAAAGAAAGCCACACGCATGCGCGAGATCTGTAGAGAGCTTGCTGAGAAGGCTAGTAGTCTAGTAGTCCAGGGAAACGAACACCCTTGGACCAATCTTTACACCATGCCCCAATCCCCCCCATTACAGGGGTTAAATAAGAAACAATTCACTTTCTCAAGTTTCAGAAATTGTTAGGCTACATTCACACTGTGCGTTTTTTTTCTTTGTTTTGTGGTGCATTTTGTTGTATTCTGCAGGAAAACTTGATCCATTTTTTTTGACTGGTTAAAAAAAATTGATCATTTTTGATCCGTTTTTGAGTGCTGCTTTTTTTCTCCCATTTTGAAGGGCTGCTGTGGGAATGAGAAAAACGCAACAGAAATTGACAGTCATTTTCAAGAACACAGCTCTCCTAAAGTGAAAAAACGGATCACTTTAAAAGGGCACATCTGAATGGCAAAAATGAAAACCCATAGACTTTTCTGGTGACACGCCCAGTCCAGGGCCGGGAGTACTCGGTGACCGGGTAGTTATTGTTCTTCACTTCTTGGTTCTTTTCACGGGGACAGACGGGAGCCGAGACCCGGTCCCGTGACCCTGGTGGTGTCATTTTAAATAAACGGGGGGATAAATATTGTGGAATGACTAGGGAAAGGGGGTATATGTGACGCCATCTGCGGTATTGGCCGCTGCTTCAGAGCCTCTGGGGACGGTGAACGGCAGCTTGTATGCTTCCACTCCCCGCAGGCGGAGCGCGGTCCCCAGGGCAGTAGGATGGAGGAGTCAGTTCGTACCTTGGCAGATGTTTAATTGGTCATATCATGTGGCGGCCGGTGGTCGCCTCTAAAGAATGTCTCACACTCCACAGCTGGAGTTCTGTTACTTTTACTCAGTTGTTCCTCATGGCTGCCAGGTGCTTCCCTTGCGAACCTCCAGTTCACCGTTGTCTCCAGAATCGGGTCAGTGAGTCAAGCCTCAGTTGGTGCCCTTTCCCTCTCTCTAGGAGTCTCTGTCTCTGGTGGTCTCTCTCTCCCAGCGCTATAAGGTGTAGTTCTCTTTTGGGGCAAGGGTGACAACGCTCAGCCCCTCGGGCTCTCAGCGCCTCTGCAGCACAGAGCTCAGGTATCGACAGCCACGAGTGATTCGTTGTGACCCCCTCCCAGGCCTAGTTCGGCCACCTTCTCCGAGTTGTGTCGGTGTTCGGCCACAGCTCCCGTTAGAAACTTGAGAATTCCGCTTCAACGGTTCGGCGATGCAGGAGTTATAGATAGGAGTGTCGGCTCCTCTATCCACAGAGAGCCGGCAGCTTCGGTATAGACAAGCCCTTTGTGCAGTGGAGCTGGGTCATATCTATGCACAGAGAGCCAGCAGCTGCAGTCCTCAGCTACACTGACAGCGGCCACAGGGGACTAGGTGAACGCACACACCATAATACAGGGCCACAGGGAGAGTGCACACGCCATATTGCATTCAGTGGTCCCCTCCTCCACTGACAGTGTGCCGAATCTCCTTCACAGCTGAAAATTTGGCACATTGTGTCAGTGGAGGAGGAGACTACTGTATGCAATGGAGGTGGGTGGTCACATTAGGGGTTGGGGGCCGGCCTGTAGGAGCCTGGAGGTGGCCGGGCATACTGAGACTGGGGAGGGGGCATGTCTAGAGGAGTCTGGGCGTAACGTCCAGTTCTGTATTTACATGCTGCTCCTACACAAACACGCCCCCTGGACGTCCCTGGCTGGTGCAAATAGATGACATCTGGGCGACAATGCAAAATGTTGACAGAATGTATATTACAAACTGTCAACATTTTGCAGTCTGGATACACATAGAAATTATCCAAAAAGCTCGGACAAACCCCTCTAAGGAAAAGTTAGAATTTGAGAATAACACTTTGAGCAGTGTACAAAGGGGGCTGATAGTCAACCAATAGGACAAATATATGTAAATGCCCAAAGGATAAGTTGACCAATGATGACGTTACAACGCTTGTCCAAGAAAATGCTTAAATAAGTTCAAGACAATCATGTAATAAACACACTGAACTTTGGTACAAATAGCTGCTGCTTCTGATGCCTTTTTGTGTCGGGGGTACTGCTCTGTTAGGTAAGTATGAGATCTCAATGATTTTAATTTGGAGCATGCACAAAAGTCTTATATGTCCCATGCTAAATGGTGACAACAACTTGTATGAGAGCCCCCAATGCGCGTTGGGATACGCAAACAAAGTCATCAGGTTGCTGGGCTGGTGGCATCCTGCTTCAGGATGGAGACGTCTGTTTAGGGGACTTGTCCCTATTCTCCCTATTTGCTATTTATCTTCTTTAAAGAGGACCTGTCAGCAGGATTTATTGCTGTCTTGTAAAGCCATGGACTTAATGACACTTTGATGCTGAGTAAACTGCTACCAGCGGTGAAGAAATCTGATTTGTGGTTGCTGAATAATCTGCATCTAAAGTCATCTGATGACATTTTCTGTGCATTGGGTCAGGACTTGGAGGTTGGGTCTTCTTCTTCTCCACCCCTCCGCCTGCCTCTTCTGTTTCTTCTACAGGTCACTTATTATTCAGTCACCTCCTTTTCGAAATTTTTCACTGTCACCATCATCATTGTGGTGGGCTGCGCATGCGCAGTGTCATTCTGCCGGCAGTCTTCAATAAAAGAGCGCCAGATGTGCCACATGTGCAGATCCTGATTTCAGCAAAATGAGCTCTTCATTAGACCAAAATCTCGATTTGCGCAGTCATACAGAACATGGCTCCGGAGGTGGCTCATGCGCAGACAGAGGTTTTGGTTTAATTAAGGGGTCATTAAGCTAAAATCTCAGTTTGCACATGCACCGTCTCCAACAACATTTTACTGTGGACAATGCAGACCACCTGCACAATTAAACAGCACACCACGCGCCGCCTAGCGGCAGTGGCTCAGAGTTTCAAAGTGGAGGCAGATCATTGAATAATCAGTGACTTGTAGAAGAAACAGAAGAGACTGGCAGAGGAGCGAAGTAGAAGAAGATCCGACCCCCTCTAAGTCCCACTCCAATGCATTGAAGACGTCATCAGATGAACACTTTAGAGGAAGAATATTCAACAGCCACAGATCGGATCCTTCACCGCAGGTATCAGTGTGATGCTGATCACAGCGCCATTATGGACATGGATTTATTTTTATAGCACTAAATCATGCTGATAGGTTCTCCTTTACATGCAATACTGACAGTGCTCTCACTTTCCAGGTTCTCACTTCTCTTTATAGGCTTGAGGGAGTGCACTGTCAGTGTGCATTCAAAGGATTCAGTGCAGTGAACTCGTACTGATCATGTGTTGGCATTTACAACCAGCACATGCTCAGTAGAGCAGGGACTCGCCCAGCCCCTGAAACTGACGTCATCACTGGCGCTTCATCCAGGATGAGGACAAAGGCAGCTCATTCCCCTGATGGTGTCCTGTTTCAGTATCCCAGCATGCACTGGTGATTCTCAAATGAAGCGTCACTGGAAATAAAATAAAATTTAAAAAAAAAGCATAAAGAAAGTTAGGGTGCAGAGGGAACACTTAGGGAATATTTAATTGAAGTGTATTGGAAAAGTTATCACATAAATTCTATAGACATTTAGTATAAAAATGACTTTTGGTTACAGACTACCCCTTAGCCCACTAGAGCTGCAGACACAGCTAGTTTTGAATTACACCATTCACTTTACCATATAATGGACTGGAAAAATGGGGGAAAAAAATCAGTGTGGTGAAATCATGAAACAAAAAAATTCCACCTGTGATGCGAGTCACTATAGTAGTAACTAGTCCCAGAAGAGGAGAGATAAGACTACAATTACAGATAGCAATTATATTAAAATACTACTTACTGGATAAGTAAAGGGAGGTCAAACAATCCGAGGTCAGATCCAGGAAATGGTGCAGTACAACAAGAGGTAGTCAGAGGCAAAATCCAATTCACGAGTTAGGGATAGGAAAACCAGAAAGACAAGACAGTTTACAGGGAGCAGGCAAAAGAGTAGTCAGGTCACAGGCAAAGAGTCAAAGTCCAGGTAAGGGAATAAATTCATGCAAAGAGCACAGAGAGATCAGTCTCACACAGGCAGCAGTAAGTGTATGATTGACACTGGATGGAGGAGCTAGCATGCTTAAGTAGAGGACTAATCAAGGGAAGTGAACACAGATGATTGCAGCACAGACTCAGCACAACCAAAACAGACTGACAGCCTCCACACAATAGGAACATAGCAGACAAGGACAGTGTGGCGATCGTGACCCCACCATTGTTTTTTTTTGGTTTGTGTTTTTACAGCTTTCATTCTGCAGTAATAATAACCTGGCAAAATTTTACCCAGGTTGGTTCAATTACAGCAATACCAAACTTGTATATTTTTTTTGTTTATCTGTGAGAACTTATTTTTTATGTGGCAACTTATTGTTTTACTGATTCCATTATGGTATACATATGATGTTTTGGCCAAATTGTATTGAATATTTTTGCAGAGGGAGGGAAACCAAAAACAGTAATTCTAGCATTTTTTTAAGGTTTTTCGCCATATGGGCTAAATTGTTTTATTTTATTTTTGATAGATCAGACATTTACAGAATATTTTATGTGTTTTATTTTGTAATATTGTTTTAAAACTTTTTTACTTTTTACTTTAGTCACTTTTCATTTAGTCACTTCCCTGCCAAGGGCCCACCAGTAATATTAATTGTTTGGGCCCACTGTTCTGCTATATTTAAGTTTTACATCACTGTCTTCACTAATTGACCTATGCATCTATATATAATAAACTGCGTAGTTTGTTAAATGAATGATGAGATGCAGCTTCTGTCTGTAATCATTGTGCCACTTACTGCTCATATATGGGGCAGTGGAAATGGCCCATCAGAGGATTCCCCCTTTACCCTGTGGGCCAATCTGAGCCTGCCCTTTAAGGATTTAGGGTACTTGAACCTGCGATCATCTTACTTCTTATTCTGTATACATAAAAAATTACAATCTCCTATAAGAGCTTGTTGTTGAGCTTCAAATGAGTACTTGTACAGGGGCCTTCAGTGGGCTTCTAAAACTTTCATACACCATTCACAATGGGTGATATCACAGCTCACCTCCTCCTCCTGTACAATGACTGCTAATGTGGCGCCCCTGAGGCTCCAGTTGCCACAGAGGTACTGCACCTCAGCCAGAGGTGTGGTACCTCTACTCTGGGTAAGAAGGGGACACTACCTTGCACCCAAACACCCGCATCCAACACACCACCAACCCAGTTCTGGGGTTTGGGCGGACCGTTTTTAGGTAGGGCCCCATCCCAGGCTGGAAGGGGAGACAGGTGGAGACAGTGGGACAGGAGCACCAGCAAGTGGGAAGCAGACGAGAGGACATACAGGACGGACTTACATAGAAGTATGTAAGGAGGGACAATGAGAGGGAGTCGGAGCGATGTCGCGGAGATGAACGGATGTCTGAGAGAGACGTCCTGGGGAACTGGAGCTGGCGGAGCTCGTCCTGAGACAGAGAGAGGACAGAATTGACAGAGGAGCTAGCGAAGGGCTCAAGAGGACAGAAGGAGTCCCATGGGCACGAGAAGTGAGTGGACCACCCATGGTGCACGCAGCAGAGCTGACAGAGAACCCGGGGTCAGCTTGAGGGACTGGGCCACAGAAAGGGGACCGGCCCAGACTAGTGAAGCAACTGAATGACTTAACTGGCAAACCGGGGATCAAGGTGACTTCAAGAACCACAGTCCAAGTCCACACTTATTCATTGAAAAGGTGGCCAAGTAGGGTCAGGAGGCCAGGACAGGGTTACCCGACAGGACCCGATGCTACCGGCTCAAGACACTGGGGGTGAGGCACTGGAAAGGAGGACGAGATCCAGCGCAGGGAGACGGCTGAGAAAGGAACATCAAACGGGGGTCTTGGTAGTTAAATTATCTGAGAGTTGTCTGGAGTCCTGACCCAGAGGACACAGCGCCCCGTTGGTAGCTGGAAATAATCTGGAAGCTGGTACCAACCGTGAGTAATGACTTTAAAGACTGCAATTTGCTGTGTCTTCCCAGTTATGCCCTTACATTCCCAGCATAGACTGTCCAAACTGACCAGGGTCTTCCTCTCTACCCATGGAGAGCAGAACCATCTCAGCTGGATTACCATCGGCCCAGAGGATCTGTACTGCAGCGTCGGCCTTCTATCCCAATTGCTGAAACCCATGGGTGACGTAACAAATTCATTTCCCATAAAATTTTCCCCATTTAATGACACCGCCAGGGTCATGGAACCAGGTCACAAACCCGTGACCTCCCCAAAGAACTCGCGACTCGATTCCGGGTACCGCACGGTCCTAGTGGAGGTGTAATAACACTTATACAGTTGTGGCCAAAAGTATTGACACCCCTGCAATTCTGTCAGATAATACTCAGTTTCTTCCTGAAAATGATTGCAATCACAAATTCTTTGGTATTATTATCTTCATTTAATTTGTCTTCAATGAAAAAAAACAAAAAGAATTGTCCTAAAGCCAAACTGGATCTAATTCCACACCAAACATAAAAAAGGGGGTGGACAAAAGTATTGGTACTGTTAGAAAAATCATGTGATGCTTCTCTAATTTGCGTAATTAACAGCACCTGCAACTTACCTGTGGCACCTAACAGGTGTTGGCAATCACTAAATCACACTTGCAGCCAGTTGACATGGATTAAAGTTGACTCAACCTCTGTCCTTGTGTCCTTGTGTGTACCACATTGAGCATGGAGAAAAGAAAGAAGACCAAAGAACTGTCTGAGGACTTGAGAAACCAAATTGTGAGGAAGCATGAGCAATCTCAAGGCTACAAGTCCATCTCCAAAGACCTGAATGTTCCTGTGTCTACCGTGCGCAGTGTCATCAAGAAGTTTAAAGCCCATGGCACTGTGGCTAACCTCCCTAGATGTGGACGGAAAAGAAAAATTGACGAGAGATTTCAACGCAAGATTGTTCGGATGGTGGATAAAGAACCTCGACTAACATCCAAACAAGTTCAAGCTGCCCTGCAGTCCGAGGGTACAACAGTGTCAACCCGTACTATCCATCGGCATCTGAATGAAAAGGGACTGTATGGTAGGATACCCAGGAAGACTCCACTTCTTACCCCGAGACATAAAAAAGCCAGGCTGGAGTTTGCCAAAACTTACCTGAGAAAGCCTAAAATGTTTTGGAAGAATGTTCTCTGCTCAGATGAGACAAAAGTAGAGCTTTATGGGCAAAGGCATCAACATAGAGTTTACAGGAGAAAATAAGAGGCACTCAAAGGAAAGAACACTGTCCCTACAGTCAAACATGGCGGAGGTTCCTTGATGTTTTGGGGTTGCTTTGCTGCCTCAGGCACTGGACTGCTTGACCGTGTGCATAGCATTATGAAGTCTGAAGACTTCCAACAAATCTTGCAGCATAATGTAGGGCCCAGTGTGAGAAAGCTGGGTCTCCCTCAGAGGTCATGGGTCTTCCAGCAAGACAATGACCCAAAACACACTTCAAAAAGCACTAGAAAATGGTTTGAGAGAAAGCACTGGAGACTTCTAAGGTGGCCAGCAATGAGTCCAGACCTGAATCCCATAGAACACCTGTGGAGAGATCTAAAAATGGCAGTTTGGAGAAGGCACCCTTCAAATATCAGGGACCTGGAGCAGTTTGCCAAAGAAGAATGGTCTAAAATTCCAGCAAAGCATTGTAAGAAACTCATTGATGGTTACCGGAAGTTATTTTGGCTAAAGGTTGTGCAACCAAGTATTAGGCTGAGGGTGCCAATACTTTTGTCTGGCCCATTTTTGGAGTTTTGTGTGAAATGATCAATGTTTTGCTTTTTGCTTCATTCACTTTTGTGTTTTTTCATTGAAGACAAATTAAATGAAGATAATAATACCAAAGAATTTGTGATTGCAATCATTTTCAGGAAGAAACTGAGTATTATCTGACAGAATTGCAGGGGTGTCAATACTTTTGGCCGCAACTGTATATTATATAGTGTCATTATACACAGTGATCTAATTCGTGTTTATTTCTGTTAATGTTGATGATTATGGTTTACAGCCAATAAAAAACCAAAGGTCATTATCTCAGAAAATTAGAATATTACATAAGACTAACTGAAAAAATGATTTTTAACTCATAAATGTTGGCCTAATGAAAGGTCTGTGCAGTAAATGCACTCTATACTTGGTCGGGGCTCCTTGTGCATGAATTAGTGCATCTATGCGGCGTGGCCTGGAGGCGATCAGCCTGTGGCTGCTGAGGGTTTATGGAAGCCCAGGTTGCTTTGATAGCAGCCTTCAGCTCGTCTGCATTGTTGGGTCTGGTGTCTCATAGATTCTCTATGGCTAGGGTCACACTGCAATTATATTAACGGCCTGCGCTTAATACTCTATATAATGACTCTATATAATATATGTGTTTCACTTTATGTATTCAATTACTAAAAAAAATCTTTTTGATGGTATTCTAATTTATTGATATGCACCTGTATGTGTCCCTGCTATGTACTGTGTAATGGATGTGTCTGACCATACAGGGACATGGCCTGATCATACCACATCTCCTGTGCTGAGAAAATCCTATATATGTCTCCCTGCTATGTACTGTGTAATGGGTGTGTCTGACCATACAGGGACACGGTCTGATCATACCACATCTCCTGTGCTGAGATAATCTGATATATGTGTCCCTGCTATGTACTGTGTAATGGATTTGTCTAACCATGCAGGGACATGGTCTGATCATACCACATCTCCTGTGCTGAGATAATCTTATATATGTGTCCCTGCTATGTACTGTGTAATGGATGTGTCTGATCATACAGGGACATGGTCTGATCATACCACATCTCCTGTGCTGAGATAATCTTATATATGTGTCCCTGCTATGTACTGTGTAATGGATTTGTCTAACCATACAGGGACGTGGTCTGATCATACCACATCTCCTGTGATGAGATAATCTTATACAGTAGATAACACAGGATTCACCATTCACAATAGGTGATATCACAGCTCACCTCCTCCTGTACAATGACTGATAACACCTCTATATACAGTAGATAACACAGGATCCTCCATTCACAATAGATGATATCACAGCTCACCTCCTCCTGTACAATGACTGATAACACCTATATATACAGTAGATAACACAGGATCCACCATTCACAATAGGTGATATCACAGCTCACCCCCTCCTCCTGTACAATGACTGAGAACACCTCTATATACAGTAGATAACACAGGATCCACCATTTACAATATGTGATATCACAGCTCACCTTCTCCTCCTGTACAATGACTGATAACACCTCTATATACAGTAGATAACACAGGATCCACCATTCACAATAGATGGTATCACAGCTCACCTCCTCCTCCCGTACAATGACTGATAACACCTCTATATACAGTAGATAACACAGGATTCACCATTCACAATAGGTGATATCACAGCTCACCTCCTCCTCCTGTACAATGATTGATAACAGCTCTATATACAGTAGATAACACAGGATCCATCATTCACAATAGGTGATATCACAGCTCACCTCCTCCTCCTGTACAATGACTGATAACACCTCTATATACAGTAGATAACACAGGATCCATCATTAACAATAGGTGATATCACAGCTCACCTCCACCCGTACAATGACTGATAACACCTCTATATACAGTAGATAACACAGGATTCACCATTCACAATAGGTGATATCACAGCTCACCTCCTCCTGTACAATGACTGATAACACCTCTATATACAGTAGATAACACAGGATCCTCCATTCACAATAGGTGATATCACAGCTCACTTCCTCCTGTACAATGACTGATAACACCTCTATATACAGTAGATAACACAGGATCCACCATTCACAATAGGTGATGTCACAGCTCACCTCCTCCTCCTGTACAATGACTGATAAACACCTCTATATACAGTAGATAATACAGGATCCACCATTCACAATAGGTGATATCACAGCTCACCTCCTCCTGTACAATGACTGATAACACCTCTATATACAGTAGATAACACAGGATCCACCATTCACAATAGGTGATATCACAGCTCACCTCCTCCTGTACAATGACTGATAACACCTCTATATACAGTAGATAACACAGGATCCACCATTCACAATAGGTGATACCACAGCTCATCTCCTCCCCCTCCTATACAATCACTGATAACACCTCTATATACAGTAGATAACACAGGATCCTCCATTCACAATAGGTGATATAACAGGTCACCTCCTCCTGTACAATGACTGATAACACCTCTATATACAGTAGATAACACAGGATCCACCATTCACAATAGGTGATATCACAGCTCACCTTCTCCTCCTGTACAATGACTGATATCACCTCTATATACAGTAGATAACACCGGATCCACCATTCACAATAGGTGATGTCACAGCTCACCTCCTCCTCCTGTACAATGACTGATATCACCTCTATATACAGTAGATAACACAGGATCCACCATTCACAATAGGTGATATCACAGCTCACCTCCTCCTGTACAATGACTGATAACACCTCTATATACAGTAGATAACACAGGATCCACCATTCACAATAGATGATATCACAGCTCACCTCCTGTACAATGACTGATAACACCTCTATATACAGGAGATAACACAGGATCCACCATTCACAATAGGTGATGTCACAGCTCACCTCCTCCCCTTCTTCAGCCTCAGTCCATCCCCTGCTTACAATGGCTGATACCAGGGAACGATTGTATTAATCAATAAAGAAGAAATGAATCAGAAATAATCTTTACGGCCCCATCACACCAGGCGACGGGGCTGGGGATGTCGGCGACGACTGGCGGGTGCGCCCACGTTTTTGGCGCCCCGCCAGTGTCGCCGTCCCCCAATTACACGGGGCGACACCACCAGCCCAGCGCCGGCGAGCAGACAGGCGGCATCGCCGCCGGGGTGTCTGAAAACCCCAGCAGCGATGCAGTGCAATGGGAGCTTATGGCTCCAATCACCTGACAGGTCGCCAGCGCCCGGTTACATGGGGCGATGTGTGCACATCGCCCTATGATGGTCACCTGGTTTCAGAGCACTGCTCTGAAACCAGGCGACCGCCCGGCACCGTCGACATCGCCCCTTTACATGAGGCGACGTAGGGGTGATGATGCCGCTGATAGGCCACGCCCCCACGTTGCCTCTGTAATGGGCGGCTTTAGATTTAATATAGTTTTAATTGACATCCTTAAAGGGATCCTGACCCCATAAAATGCACCCCCAGCCTCTTTATACCTGTCCCTGCACCATGCTAATACATTTCCATGCAACCCTTTGTGTTTATAAAGCGTTCTTGTAAAGTTTATAAAAGTGTATATTACACCTATCTGATATGTGGGCTTCTTAAATGTTGAAGCTGCAAAAGGCGCGCCTTTCTTCTTTTCCCCGTCGCCTGCTTGCTAATTATGCACGCCTTGATGGGCGTGCTATAGAGAGAGCGCGTCAGAAAATGGGCAGTAATGCCGCTATGACGTACATCGCGTCATATCCGGCATTACCCACTGATGACCTCGCGATGCGTAGTGCGCAGCTTATCAACTTTACAAGAACGCATTATGGATGCATGGAAATGTATTAGCATGGTGCAGGGACAGGTATAAAGAGGCTGGGGGCGCATTTTATGGGGTCAGGATCCCTTTAAAGGTAAATGCTATGGATATATTCACACAGTGCTTTTTTCAGCTTTGGCAGGAAAAACGCAGCGTGCAATTCTCTTGTTTTTTATGCATTTTTTATGTTTTTAATTGAGAGCATAATAAACACAACAAAAACACTGAGAGAATTGACATGCCGTGATCCTAGAACACAGGGGAAAAACACACTGTATGGATAAGATATTACAAAAGCTTATCATTTTAATGGAACTAGCAGCGTTTTTTCATACGGAAGAAACACAGCTAGAATGCTATTTGTGACTCGACAAAGGCTCAGCTCAGATATAGATAGATAGATAGATAGATAGATAGATAGATAGATAGATAGATAGATAGAGGGATAGATGGATGGATAGAGGGACAGATAGATGGATAGATAGATAGATGGATAGATAGAGGGATAGATAGATAGATGGATAGATAGAGGGATAGATAGATAGATAGATAGATACTGTAGATAGATAGATAGATAGATAGATAGAGAGATATGACATAGGCGGGCGTCACACACTACGATTTTGTGAGGGAGCTCAATAAAGATGTCAGGGGTGCGGCTCGTGGACACATCGTTAGTGAGGTCACATGTATAGATAACGATGTCAGGGGTGCGGCTCGTGGACACATCGTTAGTGAGGTGTCACATGTATAGATAACGATGTCAGGGGTGCGGCTCGTGGACACATCGTTAGTGAGGTCACATGTATAGATAACGATGTCAGGGGTGCGGCTCGTGGACACATCGTTAGTGAGGTGTCACATGTATAGATAACGATGTCAGGGGTGCGGCTCGTGGACACATCGTTAGTGAGGTGTCACATGTATAGATAACGATGTCAGGGTGCGGCTCGTGGACACATCGTTAGTGAGGTGTCACATGTATAGATAACGATGTCAGTGGTGCGGCTCGTGGACACATCGTTAGTGAGGTGTCACATGTATAGATAACGATGTCAGGGGTGCGGCTCGTGGACACATCGTTAGTGAGGTGTCACATGTATAGATAACGATGTCAGGGGTGCGGCTCGTGGACACATCGTTAGTGAGGTGTCACATGTATAGATAACGATGTCAGGGGTGCGGCTCGTGGACACATCGTTAGTGAGGTGTCACATGTATAGATAACGATGTCAGTGGTGCAGCTCGTGGACACATCGTTAGTGAGGTGTCACATGTATAGATAACGATGTCAGGGGTGCGGCTCGTGGACACATCGTTAGTGAGGTGTCACATGTACAGATAACGATGTCAGGGGTGCGGCTCGTGGACACATCGTTAGTGAGGTGTCACATGTACAGATAACGATGTCAGGGGTGCGGCTCGTGGACACATGGTTAGTGAGGTGTCACATGTATAGATAACGATGTCAGGGGTGCGGCTCGTGGACACATCGTTAGTGAGGTGTCACATGTATAGATAACGATGTCAGGGGTGCGGCTCGTGGACACATCGTTAGTGAGGTGTCACATGTATAGATAACGATGTCAGTGGTGCGGCTCGTGGACACATCGTTAGTGCGGTGTCACATGTATAGATATCGATGTCAGTGGTGCGGCTCGTGGACACATCGTTAGTGAGGTGTCACATGTATAGATAACGATGTCAGGGGTGCGGCTCGTGGACACATGGTTAGTGAGGTGTCACATGTATAGATAACGATGTCAGGGGTGCGGCTCGTGGACACATGGTTAGTGAGGTGTCACATGTATAGATAACGATGTCAGGGGTGCGGCTCGTGGACACATCGTTAGTGCGGTGTCACATGTATAGATATCGATGTCAGTGGTGCGGCTCGTGGACACATGGTTAGTGAGGTGTCACATGTATAGATAACGATGTCAGTGGTGCGGCTTGTGGACACATCGTTAGTGAGGTGTCACATGTATAGATAACGATGTCAGTGGTGCGGCTCGTGGACACATCGTTAGTGAGGTGTCACATGTATAGATAACGATGTCAGGGGTGCGGCTCGTGGACACATCGTTAGTGAGGTGTCACATGTATAGATAATGATGTCAGTGGTGCGGCTCGTGGACACATCGTTAGTGAGGTGTCACATGTATAGATAACGATGTCAGGGGTGCGGCTCGTGGACACATCATTAGTGAGGTGTCACATGTATAGATAACGATGTCAGGGGTGCGGCTCGTGGACACATCGTTAGTGAGGTGTCACATGTATAGATAACGATGTCAGGGGTGCGGCTCGTGGACACATCGTTAGTGAGGTGTCACATGTATAGATAACGATGTCAGGGGTGCGGCTCGTGGACACATCATTAGTGCGGTGTCACATGTATAGATAACGATGTCAGGGGTGCGGCTCGTGGACACATGGTTAGTGAGGTGTCACATGTATAGATAACGTTCAGGACGCAGCAGCGATGTTCCGTGCAGGGATCACTCACACAACCAGCGATTGATGCTTGTCAATGATGTGAATAGGAGAAATCGGTCAGGAGATCGGTTATGGCGGTGTCACACAGAACAATGCAGCAGATTGGATGATCCACATCGTCTGATATGGGGTCCGGATCTCATATCTACGAGGAACGATCAGATCACTTATCGCTCGTAAGATCCACGTGTCACACACAACAACGTCGTTAGAACGACGGAAAACTCAGGACGTTCCAGCAACATCATTAATGATATTGTAGCGTGTGACGGCCCCTAGAGATAGATAGATAGACAGACAGACAGACAGACAGACAGACAGACAGATAGATAGATAGATAGATAGATAGATATTGTACCTGGATGCAGCATTGTCCTGCAGAGCAGCGCTCGTCTCTTCTGATTTCGGACCTTGTTTACAGTCAGGGGACTTCTGCACCTCTCTGGGCAGGAGGACAGCAGAGCAGAGGCTAATATTAGCTGCACGCTGGCTTCCCGGTGTGGTCACATGTGGCGGTGGCTTTCACAGCGTGTCCCGGCCTTGTTTTTCCAGCTAGTGTTTATATATAAAGCTTCTCCACGTACGAGGGTTTAGCCGGCACTATACAAGCTTCTCCAGGTCCCTGTCCCACAATAACTGCAATAGGAGACGTGTAAACAGAGAATAATATTTATGGAGGAGGATGAACCTCTGCTTTCTGCTTCTTTTTGTGATAACAGAGATTACTGCAAACTCTCTGGCAATTGTCTGCATGAAAGTAAAGAATCCGGCCCTCTTTGAAGATGCAAGTAGTTTAGGTTTTAATAGAAGTTGCAATCCAGAAATAAACCCAAAACTTAGGCCATTGATCCCTTTATCAGATAACGCTGTTCCACACAGGACCATATCTGCAATCGTTGCACTGACACTGATGGCCCCTGAGCCTGCAGGACAGCTTGAATTTCTTATGCTTATCCACCATTCGGACTATACTGCATTGTAACCTTTCAGCAATTTACTCTGCTGTCCATGTCCAGGGAGATTAGCTACAGTGCCATGGGTTGTAAACGTCTTGATTATTTGGACAAAGGAACATATAGATCTCTGGAGATGGACTAGAAACATTGAGATTGTTGATATTCCTCAGACAGTTCCCTTCTCTTTCTGTAGCCAATGCTTAGCATGGCACACACAGACACATAATGCAAAGATTGAGGCAACTTCTCCCCTTTTTTATCAGGTTTCAGCTGAGATATACACATGTATAACAAAATATGTGTGATGGTAATAATTTTCTGGGAGAAATTCTTCATTTTCTGGAACAATTTTAAGGTCCCGACACTTTCGGCCATGACTGCGTGTGTATTACACTGACTGATCCAATCAAGGGTTAAGCACAAGTACCATAGGACATTACATAAATAATAACACTAACCACTAGACACCAGGATTATTCAAGAATTTTTAAGCAGAAAATGCTTCAAGAAACACTGTTTTTTTGGAGATGTGGGGGAAAGTGGGGTCTGGTGGTCTAGAATAGTGAAACGTGTAATAGTACAGACTGTGGTGGTCAGGTGTACTGAATGGCTTAATAGTATAGTCCAATCTGGTCCCTGGTGGTCTAGGGTACAGAATGGTTTAATAGTATAGTGCCAGTCTCGTCCCTGGTAGTCTAGGGTGGTGATGGGAAATTGACATTACAGTATCCGGAGGTCTATGGAAGTGAAGGGCTTAAAGGGTTTTTCCTATTTAAGCAAGTTATCATCTATCCGCCTATCTACGTGAAGAGTGATGGCCTTCACTTATTGTCTATGGGACTGTCAGAAATAGCCATCGGTTCAATCAAATGGGTCATGTTCTCAAGATCAGTGGTTGGCTCTTTTGTTGGGACTCCCAACAATCATCAATAAGTTATAATAAATACATTATACCTTGCCAGGATGGGAGCAACCTTGTAATAGTATAGAGCCAGTGTCCAGTGGTCAAGAATCAGTTCACTATTAATTTGTATGGTCCCTGTTGGTCTAGGCTAGTTAAGTGATCAACTTGTACAGTCTCTGGTGGTCTGGGATAGCATTGATTAATAGTATAGTCCCTAAAAGATTAGGATAGTGGAGTGATTCACTTGTACAGTCCCTGGTGGTCTATTGCAGTAAAGTATTTCAATTGCATAGTTCCTGGTGGTCTAGGATATTTGTGTTTAATAATATAGTCTCTGGTGGTCTAGGGTAGTGAAAGGAATGATTGTATAGAGCTTGTTTAAGGTGATTTAAGGCCATGATCCTCAGACTCCCAAAAGGTCCCCTTGGTAATGCTGGCTTTGGCTGCCTTGGCTCGCCAGCACTGGCAGATCGCTAATAATGGAAGACCCCTACGGTCGCTTTGGGGCCTGTGAGTCGAGGGGGTGTCCCTCCACCTCGCATCGCACTTTCAACTGTATTGGCAAGTATTGGGTACTGAGGGGTGCTGTTGGGTCATTATACTATGGAGGATACTGTGTAGGATTTCACTGTGGGAGTATCATACTGCTGAGCAGTGCAGAGCTACAGACTACACGCTGCCGAGCCCGGAGCAGCAGGGAACACGTGAAGGAAAGCATTTTTCATGTTATGTTTCTTAAATAACATTATACTAGCTGCAAAACTGTTACATGATCTCTTCCTTTACTTCATACGCCTATCAGATTACATACTAACACACTGCTGATTTTATTATTGTTATTATTATTATTATTTATCAGCCTTCAGCTTGCTCTCAAGCCATGGCGAATTGATGGTTAAAGGAAGATCGATCTTGTGTGAGTCTAGTTAGGTCCACCAGGGTCTTCCCAAAGCCTAGATAGATGCACCAGGGTCTTCTTCAAGCCTAGATAGGTCCACCAGGGTCTTCCCCACTATTATCTTGATAGTATCAAGCCATCAGGCTACTGGTCTCCTCTTTGCCTTGTTCCTTCTATTCTCCTGACCATAATATCCTTCTCCAGTGATTTCTATCTTTGTATGATGTGTAGACAAGTCGTATCTTGATGATCTTTGCTTCCAGTGACATGTCTGGCTTGATTTGTTCCAGTGTTGATGTGATTGTTCTTCTTGCCATCCAGGGTATTGATAACTTCCTTCTCCACCTCCACATTTCCAAGGCATTAATTCTTCTCCTGTCTTGTTCCTTTATCGTCCAGGTGTCACTTCAATATGTTACTACAGAACAGACCAGACTATGTACAAGCCGTGTCTTCATCACCAGTGAAATGTTCCTTGATGTGAAGACCTCGTCCAGTGACTTCATTGTTGATTTACCCATAGTTATTCTCTCTTGTGACTTCCGGTGTTTTCGCTGCATCTTGACTGATCATTGATCCGAGTAGGTTGAAGTCCTTTACAATTTCCAGTTCTTCGCCGTCCATCTCACATGTGCCCCGGTCGTACTTGAGGGTAGTCAATATCTTAGTTTTCTTTGTGTTGAGTAGCAGTCCGAATTTCGAGCTTTCCATCTTTACTCTCCATAATAAGTCCTTCATTCCATCTACGCTGGTTGCTTTCAGTGTTGTATCATCTCCTTATCTTAGATTGTTGATGATTCTTTCACTAATTTTTATTCCTTTTTTTCAGCAGGTCCTGCCTTCCTGAAAATAGCTTCTTCATATGAATTTAAGAGAAATGGTGACAGGACAATGCCTTGTCTGACACCTCGCTCTACTTTGAACCATGCCGTGTCAGTGTGTGACGTTCAGACTGTTAAGCTTCTTGGTCGATGTAAAGGTTCCTAATGAGGTTGATCAGATGGTTTGGCACACCCATATTGTCACGATACTCCAAAGTTTCTGGTGATTACCAAAATCAAAGGCTTTGTTGTAGTCATTGAAGAAAAGATAATGCTCCTTGTTGTATTCTTTGGCCTTTTCTATTATCAATCTCATGTTAAGGGCCTGTCACACGCGTCAATATCGCCTGCACGATATCGGCTGCACGTGACGTTGCAGCGATATTGATGCGTGTGACATACTGCATCAACCAGCGATAAATCGCTGGTTGATGATCGCCAGGTTTTAGAATCAGTCCTAAAACCTGGCGATTGTCGCCCGGTGGACACGCAGCATCGCTGCGTGTGACACCGGGAGCGAGCGATATTCCAGCTCCCAGCGCCTCTCACAAGCGCTGGGAGCTGGTATCCAAGGTACACTGCGGGTAACTAGGCAGCGCGCGCTGCCTAGATACCCGACGTGTACCTTAGTTACCAGCCTCCTCCGCTCACCCGGTGAGCGGAGGAGGCTGGTAACTAAGGTACACGTCGGGTATCTAGGCAGCGCGCGCTGCCTAGTTACCCGCAGTGTACCTTGGAGACCAGGCTGCTCCCGCTTCCAGCAGGCTGGCAGCGGGAGCAGGACATCTTGGAAACGATATTTAAATCGTTTCCATGATGTCACTGGTCAATTGATCGCTGGTGAGTCTGTCTGTGTGACAGCTCACCAGCAATCAGCCGTCAATGTCGTCAGCGATCAGATCGCTGACGACATTGACGCGTGTGACAGGACCTTTAGAAATTACATGTTTCTCTGCCTTTCCTGAATCCTGCTTGTCCTTCTAGCAACTCTTTGTCAGGGTAAGGCTATAGCCATCTTTGTAGGATCTTCAGCAGTATTTTACTGCCGTGAGATATGAGTGCAATAGTCCGATAGTTTCCACAATTAGTAGCATCTTGTCCAGTCCTTGGGCAATTTACCAGTAGTCCATATTTGTTGAAACAGGCATGTGATGACTTCTACTGCTGCTTCAGAAGACTTTATTAGCTCTATCGGAATATTGTCACATCCAGGTGCTTTGTGTTTTGACAGAAGCTTTATTGCAGCAAAGACTTCTTCTTTCAAGATGTTTGGTTCGCTATCATGTCCAGTCTCAGTTTCTTCCCGTAACAATGACTTGTTTTTGTAGAGGTGCTCCATGTATTCTTTTCATCCTTCCTTGATCTGGTCTGACTCAGTTAGTTTGTTCCCATTGGCATCTTTCAGCATTCTTGTTTGAAACCTTTGCCGCTTTGGTATCCCTTATTGTTCTTGCCCTTCAGATGTTTGTTTTCTACCCATCTCTGTACATATCTTCTGGTAATAAAGTTCTTTGTCTGCTCGAATGGCTCTCTTGAATCTTTTACTGATGTTGTCTGCATCCTGCTTGTTACTTTTTGCTTTTGCCATTATTCTTTATTCAAAGATTTTTTTGGGTCTATTCTGTTAAACATGGCTGTGACGGTCTCTTCTGCCTCTTGTTTATTGTCTTTCTGGCTTCTTCATTAATGATAGACTTTATATTTGTCCATAATTCCTCAGGCTTCCTTTCATCTGTGTCCAGTGATTTAAAAAAGACATCAACAAACTGGAGCACGTTCAGAGAAAGGCAACCAGATTAGTGACTGGTTAGCAAACAATTAGGTTTCCTGGTTTTCCATGCAACATTTTGTGTCTGCTTGCCCTCCCCCAAGATGGAGTCTGATGCTTTGTTATGATCTTGAGCTTCCTGTCAGTTCCGCCTACTTAAGTTCTGGTCCTGGATTCATGCCACACCTGAGTATTTTGTGCTATCTGGCTTCTGAGTGACTCCGGATTTGTTTTCCTAAGATCTTTTTGCTGCTTGTTAAGCTCTGCAACTCTGACCTTCTGCTGCCCAGCTGCCTGCAATCATGGGAGCATTTTCCCGATCCTGGCTGTTTGCTTCATCCCCCAAGACTTCACAAGAGAAGAGCACAACTAGTCTTCCTCAACCTCCATGGTCTGTAGTCCATTTGACTTTTCGTTTAAATTGCCAGTGTACACAATCCGGGACTTTAGTAAGTGCTGGCTGCACTGCTCAACTTGTGCAGGACTTATTTCAGCCCTAAAGTACACTGGTTTGTTTTCTGGTCAGATTTCTGCTGAGACTGTTTTTGGACTATCTCCTTTTTTGCTCTTTTTTACTCTGCATATGATTTCTAGACTAAATCTTTAGTTCATTTCTACTTCATAGACTTGTTGCTCGGCTTCTTATTTGTTTACTTTAGGTGTGAATACATACTAACTCAAAACCTTGTCTCAGTCTTGTCTGGTCCCACGCTATCAAGAGCATCTACAAAAGAGTTTACCGACTGAGAGGAGACTTAACAGCTGTCTACAAATATCTCAAGGGCTGTCACACTGTAGAGGAATCAGCTCTATTCTCATTTGCACAAGGAAACACTAAAAGCAATGGGATGAAACTGAATGGGAGGAGACAGATTAGTTATTAGACAAGAACATTTTTGACATTGAGGGTGATCAACAAGTGGAACATGAAAGGTGGTTAGTTCTCCTTCAATGGAGAGGTTGGACAGACATATGTCTGCGGTGATTTAGAGAGAACTGCTTTGACCATGAGGTTGGACCAGATGATCCAGAAGGTCCCTTCAAACTCTACCTTTCTATGATTGAACAGTTTGCAGGGCTGTAAGGGGATCATTATACTGTTTGCAGGGCTATGTGTTGGCCATTGTACTGTTAGGAGGGCTATGTGTCGGCCATTATAGTGTCACGGTGGGTGTATGGAGACACCCAGCACAGGACAACGAGGGGGGAGAGAGGGAGGAAAGGTGTCCCTGATATAAAGGGCAAAAGGTGGATGTTGACCCCTAGAAACACTAGTGCTGAAACCTGGCTATCCTGACAACCCTATACAGTTCGCACAACTGTCGCTGAGCAGGATACCTTTTCCCTGTCTATCCCTCAACTAATACTACTTAGGGATCAGACAGGGTGAGCACTGGTCAATCCAGCTAACAATTAAAGCAGTGCTCTGAAATCAGGCAACTGGGGCGAGGTGACATATCGCCGCCAAATTCCCCAATTACACGCCGCAATTGGGAGGGATTTTGACTGCAATTGTCGCAGGGCGACATATCGCCGTCAATATTTCTCGCCGCGGTTGCGGCGTGTAAAAGTACACTTAAAGGGAGAGAACAATTGAGGATTTTGGCTGTTTGGCCAGATGCCTTTTTTGAGTGGCCCCAACAGCCTCGTCCATGTCTCCTGATACACACGTGACATATAGTCTGCTGGAGGGTTTTATGGGGTTCATTATACTGTTTGCAGTTAGGGCCATTATACAATGTGTAAGGGCCGTTATAGTGTTTGGAGGGCCATTATACTGTATGGAGGGCTGTGTCGGGGCCATCATGCTTTGTCGGAGTTACTGTTGGGATTCATTTTTGAGGGACACTTTTGTCGGCAACATTTCTTACGGGGGACTTGGAAAAGGTATCTATAATTAGATGAAAAATACTTTGTACGGGCAGTAAAGTTGTGACCCCACTGAATATTATTTTTTTTTTTATTTGGGGGGGGGAGGATTATGACTTCTACTATGGGGCCCCAGGATTTCTATGTAGGCCCTACCCCCAGCCCGGTAGATATCACGTACTATGATGACTTACTCACACTACAGTCAGAGACTGGGAGATCTGCCCAAATCCATCTGAACAATTTATTCCTGTAAGATTCACTTGTTTGTAAATTGTGTCTTAAAGTAGAACAATTTACCATTTGTACCAAAACATCTCTATTTTCCACTTAAAGTGAAAATAAAGAGGACAAAAATTAGGCAACACCAGCACGATTGAGGAAAGTATTTATTCAGCCGCTGTCAGTTCCTTTTCGTGTTTTACATTTGTAAATAACATGGAGATTCCTAGAAATCAGCGGCAAATTTTCACGGGACGGGGATTTTCCTATCTACAAAATGGGATTTAATGCAGAAGAGCGAGGAGCAGCCGGCAGAAGTCTCCCGACGTGTCTGACTTAATGGCATCGGCTAAACTCTTCTTGTACAGCTCCAGGTATCTTTGTTTGATTGTCTCCAGGTCAATCTGTGAAAAAGAGAGGATTGATCTAATCAGAGCTGTGATCCATACAGAAGTGTCATGGTGTTAATCAGAAATTATTATTCAAACCTAATTAAAAATTTCATTTATTAACAAGATTTACAAACTTGTTGCATTTTGCAATAAACCAATCCAATGAGAACAATGTAATTATTTCTGCAAAACTAATATCACAAAACGCCAATTTTACTGATTGCTGCAATATCAGAATTGTCCATGTTGTTATGACAAGATTCTTTATTGCTTGGCCGAGCTTCTCAGACTTTTATGACCTGCTGTAAATGTCATGTATAGCCAGACACCAGCTTGAGGCAGTGTTTGAGGAATCCTAGCCAATTTCTCTTGACATTGGATCTTCACTGTAGACATCACTGATCTATTGCCATGCTTCACTATAGACATCAATGAGGCACCACCATGCTTCACTATAGATATCAATGAGCCACAACCATGCTTCACTATAGACATCAATGAGCCACCATCATGCTTTATGATAGACATCAATGAGCCACCACCATGCTTCACTATAGACATAAATGAGCCACCACCATACTTCACTATAGACATCAATGAGCCACCACCATGCTTCACTATAGACATCATTGAGCCACCACCATCCTTCACTATAATCATCACTGAGCCCCACCATGCTTCACTATAGATATTACTGAGCCACCGGCATGCTTCACTATAGACATCAGTGAGCCACCACCATGCTTCACTATACACATCATTGAGCCACCACCATCCTTCACTATAATCATCACTGAGCCCCACCATGCTTCACTATAGATATTACTGAGCCACCGGCATGCTTCACTATAGACATCAGTGAGCCACCACCATGCTTCACTATACACATCATTGAGCCACCACCATCCTTCACTATAGACATCACTGAGCCCCACCATGCTTCACTATAGACATCACTGAGCCACCACCATGCTTCACTACAGACTACTGAGGCACCACATGCTTCACTGTAGTCTTCATGCAGCTACCACCATGCTTCACTATAGGAATCACTGAGCCACCTTCATGCTTCACTATAGACATCACTGAGCCACCACCATTCTTCACTGTAGACATCACTAAGCCACTGCCATGCTTCACTGTAGTCATCATAAAGCTACCACCTTGCTTCACTGTAGTCATCATAAAGCTACCACCATGTTTCACTGTAAACATCACTGAACCACTAACATGCATCGCTATAGAAATCACTGAGCCACTTGCCATGCTTTAGCATAAGAATAGAATAAGATGTAGAATCCGGTGCCACAAAATTTCTTTTTATTTTTAAAATTTTTTTTAAAAATCACACATCCTCCAGAGGAGCACCTAGACGCGTTTCATGAGTCTAGCCCACGTATTAGGTGGTGGAGCTAATCCTTCTCTTGATTTTTTTAGCATAAGAATCACCAAGTCACCACTATGCTTCACTTTAGACATCATTGAGCCACCACCATCCTTCACTATAGATATTACTGAGACACTGCCATGCTTTACTGTAGACATCACTGAGGCACCACCATGCTTCACTGTATGCATCATGGAGCTACCATGCTTCACTGTAAGCATCACTGAGCCACCATCATGATTCACAGTAGTCATCACTGAGCCATCACCATGCTTCACCTTAGTTACCATGAAACTACCACCATGCTTCACTGTAGGCAGGGTGATTTTTTTCTGCATATGGATCATTCTTCCTCCTCCAGACATCCCGCTGACCATATACCTGGGAAATTACATTTCCATTCCCCATCTCCTCAAGTTGACTATACCATCATTGCAAATAAGCCCCTGTACTTTGTGTCACCCCCACCTCATTGATAGATTGTAAGCTCTTATGAGCATGGCTGTCATTATTTTGCTCTAATTATTGTATTGTGCTTTGTATTGTATTGTATTTTCTGACAACTGTTTCTTATGATTGTTGGAATATGAACCTCTGAATTGTGAAGCGCTGCGGAATATGTTGGCGCTATAGAAATAAAGATTATTATTATTATTTTCATTCCATAGAACAGAACCTCGAAACCTCTGCCTTATATATATATGGTATTACCCACACAGTAGGACTTTTCTTGTGCTACTGGATGAGTAGAGGTGACGTCTTGGAGTTTGGGGAGACCTGCAGTGTTTTGTATGTTCTGTTTAGTGATTCTGAGACTACAGTCATTATAACAAGTGGTTTCCCCAAATTTAGCACAAAATGACACTTTTCCTATTCGTCTTGTTGATCTATTTACATTGTTCTTGTTTCGTTGGTTTATTGCAAACGTTTACACACAAAGCACATGATACAAGCGCGTCTCCTGTATTGCCTCATCATGTCACCTCATTTTCCAAAACAGATCCCTCTACTGTGGACACAACAGACCCCTCTCATGTTTATGGCTGCAAATGTGAATGTGGGGAAATATCTCTGCCGCCCCCTAGTGTTCAACTAGGAAACAAACTTAAAATAGCCTTCAAACCAATAAAACAACATAATAGTTCTGTGTTTCTCAGCAGCGAGGAAGAAAGGTCGTGTAAAAACAATAAAAAAGAAATTGTGCCTCGTTCAGGATTTACTGCAAATTTGGTCAATTGTAATTGTAGAATTTTGAATGGTTTTTGTTTTAACACCTGAAAATACAGATCCTATGTATGTGCATTCTTTTATTGAGATAGAATATAGTGTCGAACTGTAGAACATGTTCAACATGGTAGTAACGGTGGTGGAGGCAGAGAAAGCTGTCACACCCGGACCCTCAGGGGCGGACATATCATTGGTGCAGGGGCCTAATGGTGGTGTTACACATAAGGATGTCGTTCAGGATATCATCACGTGATTGCAATCTTTTGAACGATATCCTTTGCACATCCTTGCGTGTAAACATAAGATCTAGGATGAAAAGATCGTTAGATCGTTCATCCTAGATTTGAGATCCTGACCTCAAATCATCGTTCGTTGTGCAGTGAAGCACTGAACGATGTGTGTGAAACCTTTTGAACGATATTGTACAAAAGACTTCTATGCCTGCTGCAGTAACATGTAGGCACACAGCAGTCAGGAGCGGCTATGAAGGCGGTGTTGTAGGGGTTGTAGACCCGCAGGGGTTAAATGATTCAGGTAGCAGAAGCCGAACGTTGTCGGCTCTGCTACTTCCATTCACAAAAAGCCGGTGGGTAATGTAAATTTACTGTGCGCCGTGAAAATATACTACGCTCCTATATAGGGAAGATGGTGTGTCACGGTCCGCGGTGCTGTCTCAATGGAATCACAAGGGATGGATGTCTCCAAGAAGTCACAAGGAAGGCAAGATTCCAAAGCAACGATCTCCTTTATTCACCAACGTGTTTCGGCACCTATCCTGGCACCTTCATCAGGGTATTCAAGGTGCCAGGACAGCTGCCGAAACGCGTTGGTGAATAAAGGAGATCATTACTTTGGAACCTTACCTTCCTTGTGACTTCTTGGAGACATCCATTCCTTGTGATTCCATTGAGACAGCAGCGCGGACCGTGACACACCATCTTCCCTATATAGGAGCGTTGTTCCATGTACGAGTGGTTGCTGGAGGTCCTGCAGCAGCTTTAAACCGAAGGCTTATAAACCAGTTTTGGGTCACACAACTGGACCAGGTGAGTGTACACCTATTGATATACTCAGTGTGTCACTAGTGATAGGGCACTATTGCGCCTCTTGTCTCCCTCCTTTTTGTATTTATACAGTGAAAATATACTAAATAGTTTTCCGAGGTACAAACACTAAATGCGTACAGTAACCGTCGCTGTCCAGCGTCCTGATCCATTCAGCATTAATAACTATGCACATTGAAACTCCGGTGCGCAGCCCATAGTTATTATTGCTAAAGCAATGAGCACGCTGGACAGGGACAGGTAGAATACGCCAATTGCCTAAGTACCTCGGAGAGCCCAGTATTCACAAAGCTCTTTGCATTACCCGCCGGCTTTTGATGAATGGAAGTAGCAGAGCCGACAATGTTCGGCTTCTGCTACCTGAATCATTTAACCCCTGTGCTGCCAAGGTAATGTGTGGCCACTGTCTGGGGCCATGTGGCACATTATTATTAACCCTTGCAACACTTCCTTCATAGCCGCTCCTGATTGCTGTGTACCTACATATACCACACGGCTGCAGGAGCGGCTTTTACATGTTAAGTCAAACAAACTTTTAATAATTACAAGTTTCTATATCACTTTAAACATACAATATTGTGCCAGTACTGCTGTCACAGCGCTGGCACAGTATTGTATCGGCATTGCTCAGCATTGGATGGAAACATCTTCCTCCGATACTGGCGCAATGCCAAAATGTATATCGTTAACGATATCCTTGTGTGTGACAACACACGAACGATATATAGATATCATTCGTACGATGTCTACCACGTAACTTTTGTAAGGATATTGTTAACGATATCTTTGTGTGTAAACCCACCCTAAGAGGTAAGAGGGGCCAAAGAAGAAGGAATTGTGCATTTGTGGCGCACCTGTAGGTCCAGTAGCCACAGAGCTACTGCACCTTAGTCAGAGGTGTGGTACCCCCATCCCCAGGTAAGGAGGAGACATTACCTGGATCCACCACTAGTCACTCCAGGCCAGAAAGGTGGGGGAATTGATCAAACCCCCTATCCCAGGCCAGAGATGGGGCTCAGATAGGGTGGTGGGTGAAACTGGAGAAAGGGGAGCCACTGAGAAGGAAGAGTTAGAGAGGGGACACCAGGAAGTGACATGCAATCAGTCAGAGACAGGAAGAGATGGAGTAACCACAAGGACAGTTGAGCTCCAGTGAGGGAGCTGGGAAGGACGAGAACCAGGGGACTGGAGCCGCAGGAGCTCACCCCAGGGAGAGAGAGAGACTGGGAGCCAGGCAGAAGCTCCACGGGAAGGGGTCCCAGAGGCACAGGAAGTGAGAAATCCACCCGTGGAGCTCGCATCTATTGCCGGTCGCAGACAAGTGGAATGAACAGGGCCGCACAGGGTCACCGGGTCCAGACTAGTAGAAGAGAGTTGAGGCCTCAGCTAGCCAGCCAAAGGCTGCAGCATCTCCAGGAGCAGCAGCCGTATCCACTTCATTCGCTGCAAAGGTGGCTGGATAGGGCCAAAGAGGACGAAGAATACGTCACCCGGTAGGGTCCGAGGCCACTGGCGCCGGACACTGAACGTGAGGTGCGGGGCAGGAAGGAGAGAGCCAGCACAAGAGGGAGACAACCCGGAAAAAGTACACAAAATGTGGTGCCGGCTAAGTGTTTCCAATCTACCTGGGAGTGACTGGACCCCTGGCTCGGAGGACACAGCACCCGGCTGGACTTTACCACCTGAGAACCGTGAGTAAAAGTGTGTCCTCAAATTATTCCGGCGTCCCCTGCCCTGCACTGCAACTTCACCACCATCTGCACATAGACTTGCACACTTGCCCGGGGTACAGCTCCACCGGCGGGGAGTGACAACACCTGGCTGCATCGTCATCTGCCCTGGAGGTCTGAACTGCAGAGTTGACTATCCCTGGCTGAGTACCGTAGGTGGCATCACAACTTCAATCCCCAAAACCTACCAGTGTTTGTAAATTAACTTCACTTTCTTCACCGGCCTTAGGTCTAGGTCCGAGTCGCCTTTACCAGTGTTTGTAAATTAACTTCACTTTCTTCACCGGCCTTAGGTCTAGGTCCGAGTCGCCTCTACCAGTGTTTGTAAATTAACTTCACTTTCTTCACCAGCCTTAGGTCTAGGTCCGAGTCGCCTCTACCAGTGTTTGTAAACAAACTTGCCTCTCCTCCCCAGGTCCAGGTCCGAGTCCCTGCTCCCAGTGTCTGTTGTTATCTGCAGCACTAAAGTCAGTTTGACAACACTGCAGCCAATCAGTGATCACAGTGGCTTGTGCCGTAAACTCGCGAAGAGCCACTGGGCTCCCGACTGACGGTGACGTCAATGCTGCAGACGATAACAGACACCGTGAGCCGAGGATGAGCCTCAGCGCTGGACCTGCAGAGAATGAGACAAGAATAATTTGGGGTCTTTTTTAAGCAAACTGTAGCCAGTGGTCCGGGGTTTTCTGAAAACGGAACATTATTGGCCACAAATCAAGACACCAGTATTATAAATGCCGGTTATGAGCTTATAATGTTGCAAAATGTCATCGTTTTCTGCAAGGACTTGTCAAACAGCGCCACTCTCATCCTTAGGTCATGTCTGGTATTGCAGCTCAGTCCTATTAGTGCGTTTGGCCATTATGCAGGATGCAGATGCTTCTTCTCGCCCCTGTAAAGGTATATAAGGAAATGATTCAGTCCAGAAGGTCTTTTACCTCTGCCCTGGTGACAAGGATTCGGATCAGCATGTCTTCATCTGTTCCTGCTCCCTTCATGGCTTTGTAAAGTCTCTTGGCAAAATATCCTTGTGCATCCTTAGTGCATTGTGCTGAAAATACAAACATAAATCATAGTCAGTTCATTAAAGCGTATTATGGTGAAAACGTACATGACTAACTATGAAATAACAGGGGGTATCGATAAAGGTAAAACATGACACATTGGCAGACATTAGTTTTTCTATGAATAGATGCATTTTTGGCTGAAATATTTTTAGTCATTCAGCATTTGGCTCTTACAGGCGTTTTGTTTCCGTGTATGTTGCTTGGCTGCAAAATGAGTGAACTGAGAATCTATCATTGAGCTTATAATGATGTGCAGTTTGAAACTCTTTTATTGGTCTTTTTCTCTCCTGATTTATGACCATAGACCACATCAAAGTCAAACTGAACTTTGGTTTAGTCCTAAAAAAGCTGAGGGGAGACTGGGAAAAGACATAGAAAAGAGCGACAAATGTCTTGTCAGAACCACAGAACCAGACCAGGCTCACCGACTGAATCTCACCTAATAATTGATTCTTCGAGGTAAAATATTTTTAAAAACAGGCAGAGAAATGTTTTACCTCACACAAAAAATCATCTGTGATCCTGTGCTGTAATGTCTGCATACTCTTTCCCATGCTGTAATGTCTCTATACTCTTTTCCGTGCTGTAATGTCTGTATACTCTTTCCTGTACTGTAATGTTTGTGTACTCTTTCCTGTGCTGTAATGTCTGTGTACTCTTTCCCGTGCTGTAATGTCTGTATACTCTTTCCCGTGCTGTAATGTCTGTGTACTCTTTCCTGTGCTGTAATGTCTGTATACTCTTTCCCATGCTGTAATGTCTCTATACTCTTTTCCGTGCTGTAATGTCTGTATACTCTTTCCTGTACTGTAATGTTTGTGTACTCTTTCCTGTGCTGTAATGTCTGTATACTCTTTCCCGTGCTGTAATGTCTGTATACTCTTTTCCGTGCTGTAATGTCTGTATACTCTTTCCCGTGCTGTAATGTCTGTATACTCCTTCCTGTGCTGTAATGTCTGTATACCCTTTCCTGTGCTGTAATGTCTGTATACCCTTTCCCGTGCTGTAGTGTCTGTATACTCTTTCCTGTGCTGTAATGTCTGTATACTATTTTCTGTGCTGTAATGTCTGTATACTCTTTCCCGTGCTGTAATGTCTGTATACTCTTTCTTGTGCTGTAATGTCTGTATATTCTTTCCCGTGCTGTAATGTCTGTATACTCTTTTCTGTGCTGTAATGTCTGTATACTCTTTCCCGTGCTGGAATGTCTGTATACTCTTTCCCGTGCTGTAGTGTCTGTATACTCTTTCCCATGCTGTAATGTCTGTATACTCTTTCCCGTGCTGTAATGTCTGTATACTCTTTCCCGTGCTGTAATGTCTGTATACTCTTTCCCGTGCTGTAATATCTGTATACTCTTTCCTGTGCTGTAATGTCTGTATACTCTTTCCCGTGCTGTAATGTCTGTATACTCTTTTCTGTGCTGTAATGTCTGTATACTCTTTCCTGTGCTGTAATGTCTGTATACTCTTTCCTATGCTGTAATGTCTGTATACTCTTTTATTTGCTGTAATGTCTGAATACTCTTTCCCATGCTGTAATATCTGTATATTCTTTCCTGTGCTGTAATGTCTTTATACTCTTTCCTGTGCTGTAATGCCTGTATACTCTTTCCTGTGCTGTAATGTCTGTATACTCTTTCCCGTGCTGTAATATCTGTATACTCTTTCCTGTGCTGTAATGTCTGTATACTCTTTCCCGTGCTGTAATGTCTGTATACTCTTTTCTGTGCTGTAATGTCTGTATACTCTTTCCTGTGCTGTAATGTCTGTATACTCTTTCCTATGCTGTAATGTCTGTATACTCTTTTATTTGCTGTAATGTCTGAATACTCTTTCCCATGCTGTAATATCTGTATATTCTTTCCTGTGCTGTAATGTCTTTATACTCTTTCCTGTGCTGTAATGCCTGTATACTCTTTCCTGTGCTGTAATGTCTGTATACTCTTTCCCGTGCTGTAATGCCTGTATACTCTTTCCTGTACTGTAATGTCTGTATACTCTTTCCTGTGCTGTAATGTCTGTATGAAGCGGCACAGCCCCTCAAAATGGCAGCCGTTATCCCCACTCCCTCTCCCCGCTGAACACATCTATAACGATGAATAATGAATGAAGGATCATTACAAACCATTGAGGGCCGGCCTGCTTCCTTTCTACTATATTAACATATATAAGATTATCTCATCACAGGAGATGTGATATGATCAGACCACGTCCCTGTATGGTTAGACAAATCCATTACACAGTACATAGCAGGGACACATATATAAGATTATCTCAGCACAGGAGATGTGGTATGATCAGACCATGTCCCTGTATGATCAGACACATCCATTACACAGTACATAGCAGGGACACATATATAAGATTATCTCAGCACAGGAGATGTGGTATGATCAGACCTTGTCCCTGTATGGTCAGACACATCCATTACACAGTACATAGCGGGGACACATATATAAGATTATCTCGGCACAGGAGATGTGGTATGATCAGACCTTGTCCCTGTATGGTCAGACACATCCATTACACAGTACATAGCAGGGACACATATATCAGATTATTTCAGCACAGGAGATGTGGGATGATCAGACCTTGTCCCTGTATGGTCAGACACACCCATTATACAGTACATAGCAGAGACACATATATAAGATTATCTCAGCACAGGAGATGTGGTATGATCAGACCATGTCCCTGTATGGTCAGACACATCCATTACACAGTACATAGCAGGGACATATGTATAAGATTATCTCAGCACAGGAGATGTGGTATGATCAGACCATGTCCCTGTATGGTCAGACACATCCATTACACAGTACATAGCAGGGACACATATATAGGATTATCTCAGCACAGGAGATGTGGTATGATCAGACCATGTCCCTGTATGGTCAGACACATCCATTACACAGTACATGGCAGCGACACATACAGGTGCATATCAATAAATTAGAATACCATCAAAAAGATTTTTTTTAGTCATTGAATACATAAAGTGAAACACATGTATTATATAGAGTCATTATATAGAGTATTAAGCGCAGGCCGTTAATATAATTGCAGTGTGACCCTAGCCATAGAGAATCTATGAGACACCAGACCCAACAATGCAGACGAGCTGAAGGCTGCTATCAAGGCCACGCCGCATAGATGCACTAATTCATGCACAAGGAGCCCCGACCAAGTATAGAGTGCATTTACTGCACAGACCTTTCATTAGGCCAACATTTATGAGTTAAAAATCATTTTTCAGTTAGACTTATGTAATATTCTAATTTTCTGAGATAATGACCTTTGGTTTTTTATTGGCTGTAAACCATAATCATCAACATTAACATAAATAAACACGCATTAGATCACTGTGTATAATGACACTATATAATATACAGTTGTGGCCAAAAGTATTGACACCCCTGCAATTCTGTCAGATAATACTCAGTTTCTTCCTGAAAATGATTGCAATCACAAATTCTTTGGTATTATCTTCATTTAATTTGTCTTCAATGAAAAAAAACACAAGAAGAATTGTCCTAAAGCCAAATTGGATCTAATTCCACACCAAACATAAAAAAGGGGGTGGACAAAAGTATTGGCACTGTTAGAAAAATCATGTGATGCTTCTCTAATTTGTGTAATTAACAGCACCTGTAACTTACCTGTGGCACCTAACAGGTGTTGGCAATAACTAAATCACACTTGCAGCCAGTTGACATGGATTAAAGTTGACTCAACCTCTGTCCTGTGTCCTTGTCTGTACCACATTGAGCATGGAAAAAAGAAAGAAGACCAAAGAACTGTCTGAGGACTTGAGAAACCAAATAGTGAGGAAGCATGAGCAATCTCAAGGCTACAAGTCCATCTCCAAAGACCTGAATGTTCCTGTGTCTACCGTGCGTAGTGTCATCAAGAAGTGTAAAGCCCATGGCACTGTGGCTAACCTCCCTAGATGTGGAAGGAAAAGAAAAATTGACGAGAGATTTCAACACAAGATTGTGTGGATGGTGGATAAAGAACCTCGACTAACATCCAAACAAGTTCAAGCTGCCTGCAGTCCGAGGGTACAACAGTGTCAACCCGTACTATCCATCGGCGTCTGAATGAAAAGGGACTGTATGGTAGGAGACCCAGGAAGACCCCACTTCTTACCCAGAGATATAAAAAAGCCAGGCTGGAGTTTGCCAAAACTCAACTGAGAAAGCCTAAAACGTTTTGGAAGAATGTTCTCTGGTCAGATGAGACAAAAGTAGAGATTTATGGGCAAAGGCATCAACATAGAGTTTACAGGAGAAAAAAAGAGGCATTCAAAGAAAAGAACACGGTCCCTACAGTCAAACATGGCGGAGGTTCCCTGATGTTTTGGGGTTGCTTTGCTGCCTCTGGCACTGGACTGCTTGACCGTGTGCATGGCATTATGAAGGCTGAAGACTACCAACAAATCTTGCAGCATAATGTAGGGCCCAGTATGAGACAGCCGAGTTTCCCTCAGAGGTCATGGGTCTTCCAGCAGGACAATGACCCAAAACACACTTCAAAAAGCACTAGAAAATGGTTTGAGAGAAAGCACTGGAGACTTCTAAGGTGGCAGCAATGAGTCCAGACCTGAATCCCATAGAACACCTGTGGAGAGATCTAAAAATGGCAGTTTGGAGAAGGCACCCTTCAAATATCAGGGACCTGGAGCAGTTTGCCAAAGAAGAATGGTCTAAAATTCCAGCAGAGCATTGTAAGAAGCTCATTGATGGTTACCGGAAGTGGTTGATCGCAGTTATTTTGGCTAAAGGTTGTGCAACCAAGTATAAGGGCCGCTTTACACACACCAACTTCTGTGTCCAACTTCTGAACAGATCTCAGGTTGCAGTGAAATCATGGACACATTGTTACATTTGTACACAGCCACAAAATGGAACAATGTGTCCATGATTTCACTGCAACCAGAGATCTGTTCAGAAGTTGGACACAGAAGTTGGTGTGTGTAAAGCGGCCCTTAGGCTGAGGGTGCCAATACTTTTGTCCGGCCCATTTTTGGAGTTTTGTGTGAAATTATCAATGTTTTGCTTTTTGCTTCATTCTCTTTTGTGTTTTTTCATTGAAGACAAATTAAATGAAGATAATAATACCAAAGAATTTGTGATTGCAATCATTTTCAGGAAGAAACTGAGTATTATCTGACAGATTTGCAGGGGTGTCAATACTTTTGGCCACAACTGTATATGCGTTTCACTTTATGTATTGAATCACTGAAATAAATGGACTTTTTGATGCAGCTGTGGATAAGATTATCTCATCACAGAAACATTTTTATTGAACACATCCAATTATGGAAATTATTAATATTTCAAGATCTAGTGATTAAAATGTGGGAAAATCCCTTTAAGTTGATTTTCACAGAGGAGTTGCCCTTTAGAGTTGCATCTGTTACAATACATCAATAACCCTGCATTAATATGACATCCCCTCCTCCAGGCCCATAGCTCCTTACTTGTATTCTCGGGATATAATGTATCATAGAGCTGCTGACACAAGTAAATATTAGAGTTGCATTAACTCCAGATAATACAAATTACGCCGGTAATGACCGGAGACCAGAAACGTTGCAGAATGATTTCCACATTAATGTGATTATAATATTTCAGACATTAGCAGAGCTCCGCTGGGAAAAGGATCCGGTCAGGACGAGGGCAGGACATGCGTGAGATTGCACTCACATCCCTGCAAGATACGTTCCCAAAATGTTATTCCTGGCCCTTGTAATGTCTGTGTATGAGTCATGTGTCGTTGGGTACAAGTGGTCTGTGCCCCGCCGCCCCCGCAGATTGCTCTCTGTGCAAATAACTTATTATTGTAGAAAAACAAGATTATTTATGCGAAAGAAATTCACGTCTGCGCAGCTAATAACGTCATCTGGCTTTATACATTGCACAATCGGCGCTCGCAACGTTAGCAACCATCATGCTTAAAGGTTGGGGAGAAGGGACAAAGCCTACCTGCGCTCAACCAGAGGGGTGCAAGTAAGAGTCTACCCAGCTCCACCAGAGCCTCTGATGCTGAGGATGGACATTGCTGACGATAGGTACCAGGCAGTGGCGTAACATGAAGCTCAAAACCTCCAATGGGGCCCCCAATTATTGCACGTTTTTAGTAGCCTTGGTCATTTCATATAGGCCAAAGAGACTTTTGAGGCCCCCTAGGCTCCAGGCCCCAGGTGCAATCGCAACCCCTGTACCACTCCAGGGCAGTCCCTGGTTCTCGAGGTCTTACAACAAGCTGACAGCACATGGCGAGAGGAATGGGGTGGGAACCACATGTAGGGTAACCCCGTTTACGTGCCAATCTCTGTCTGACCCCAATCACAATCTAGGAACACTAATCCTACTGTATAACACAGACAAGGGTAAGTGACAGACAAGGGATAAAGAAAGTTCATTCACTTAACATGCATCCCAAACAACTGGTGGGTAAAAAAGGAGTAGGAAAGAAAAATAAAATAAAACAGAGATAATGAATAGGAAGACACCAAACAAACTTAAGCAGCAATATACAGGATCAAGTCCACAACAATTTCTTTTTCCATAGCTCACACCTCCATGCCAGCACCACAGGATAGCAAGCTATCACTGGCAACTACTAAGGCAAAGTGGTGAGTGAGTCCCCCTGGCGGGGAGCATGGGGTACTCGGTAGCGGGCCCTCTCGTCGTTGTCTGGGCTGCGGGATGTGATAGTGGCATGACCTGGTCCGTGATCCCCTCGTCGTGCAATCAGTTAAAAAGGGGAATTGAAAAATGGATGAAAATGAAATAAAAAAAAAATAAAAGTGTTTGTCATGACGCCACCCATGGAACCCAGCCGGGATAGCCGCTGCTGCAATCGGTACCTCTGGGAATGATGGGAGTAGCAGTGAGGATGGTTTAGCTCTCCACGGGAAGAGCAGGTCCCCAGGGCAACCGAAGAGGCTATGGAAGTGATTCAGGGAATGGATGGCCTGCGGGGCTGTACTGGCTGCTGACAGTGTTCAGGGATACTCTCGGGCAGGCTCCTGCTGCCGGCTCGGCGAATCAGTCTACCTTTCCTCAGGCGCAGAAATGACAGTCTCACACAGTTCCGAGCTTTAACCCTGCAGATGGTCAATTTACAACACAGTGCAGTGGCGGCTCTGGTAGTCTCTTAGCAGCCAGGATGGCTCGTCCTTATCACCCCTTTTCGTGTTCCTTTCACGGGCCTCTCTGTCTGTCTCTTCCACACGCAAAGTTACGATCCAGCGGCCACGGGCTTTTGGTAGGTGACCTGCCTGGTCCCCTAGCCCTAGTACGGCAGCCTTCTCTTTGCTAAGCTGGAGGTTGGGTCGCGGGACATAAAGACACCGCACCCCGCCGGGTTTCGTGGTTGAAGCATGGCGCTTCCTGGCCACCTCAGAGACGGCACCCTGGTTTCTGCCCCAGTCCTTCAGCTTTCCTGCCAATTCAGGTGCACAGATGGATTGCTCACTATCCGTGTCCCTAGGACTCCTTCTGTCTCTCTCTACAGTCTGCAGCCCGGGACCCGGACAAGCCTCATGGTGGTACAGGCTGCAGTGTCCGTGTCCTCTGTCTCCTGTAGTGATGGTGCTCTCTCCTCTCTTCCTGACTGAATTTGACTCTTGGACTCCTCTCTCTGAAGTCAACTACTTGAACTGAGCTGCCTTCCCAAGATGTTTTCTGGTTTTTGCTTCCTCCCCTGACCGTGTCCTGTCTAACTTTCCCACCCTCCACTTGCCTCTCCCACCATCCCCTTGCTGGGCATAAAGTCCGTAGTCTTGGGATAGGAGTGTGTTGGGTGTGTGTTTGGGGTGACTGAACTTACCGATCCTGGTTTCTGCGCCTCCTAGTGGCGACCGGTCTGCAGGGGCACCACATGAGTACATATACCAGAGGGGAGTGGAGGAATCAGAACAACTGAGACAACTTAGGACTGAAAGCCAAGAAAGACGAAAGGAACTGCTTATGTGGCACCCCAGGAGTCTGGTTGCCACAATTGCATTGCCTCCCTCACAAGGGGTGATGTTATGCCTGGTAGCAAGAAGGGGTCCCCTCTAATCAGGAAACACCAGCATCCAACACTTGTCCTGACTCCAGACCAGAAAGGGGAGCTCTGAACCAGGATTTAGGGGAGCTTCCCTATAAATTCTGGCCTGGAGCAGGGGTTAGTCAGAAAGTGAGAGCACAGGAAGTGAGTAGACGTCCTGGGGACTGGAGCCGGAGAAGCTTGTCCCAGGACAGTGGAATGCTAGTGTACGAGAGAAGTGAGGAGAACCTGTGGAGTGGAGCCGTGACCAGGCTCACCCCACATGACAGCGCCAAAGACCGGACACCGGAGTCCATAGCTGTTCAGCTACTTAAGTCCCGGCAGCTAAATCCGGAGGGCAGAGGATTGCAAGTCCTCTGGCCCCATTCAATACCCGACGGCACAGCAGCATAGCAGAGCCTGGAGCCGCCACTGAGGAGCGACACTTGGAAAGGAATCGACCTGCCTGCCATACAGGTAGAAAGGCTAGACACGCAGGAAGAGGCCCGCAGCACAGCTTCAGGTAGCGAGGTCCACGTAGCACTGCGCAAAAAGGAAGACATCTACCACCACCTGCCTAGGTGGATCCCTAATTGCTTCCAGGACCCCCATTACCATCTGTTACAAGTGCCCCGGACTGCACCTGCAACCAGGGCCGTATCTAAGGGTGGACTGGGGGTGCATTTGCCTCGGGCGCAGCAGACAGGGGGGCGCTGTCAGGGCCCGAGGTGTCTACCCACCGGTCGGATATTTTAGCATCGGGCATTCATCCCCATTGCCGAAACCCATGGGTGGCGTCACGTTTATTCCCATACAATATTCCCCTTTTATTGACACAAAGACACAGAACTGGGTCACGACCCTGTGACCTCCCTAAAGAACTCCCGGCTCAGTTCCGAGTAACCCACGGTCCTGGTGGGGTGTGTCACTTAACCCTAGCAGCGCCAGCACAAAGAAAGTCTGCACAGCTAACTGGAAGGCAAAGCAGATCCAACCAGTGCAGACATGCAGATTTATCACCCCTAAAATAGGGTAATCTCTGTTGCATTCCATTTCATGCACATATGGATGGATAGCTTGCGTTGACACTGATGCCCCCCTGAGCCTGCAGGACAGCTGGAATTTCTTTGGAATATGATTGGGGCTTATCCACCATCTGGACTATCCTATGTTACAAGCTTTCATCAATTTTTCTCTGCCTTCCACATCCAGGTAGATTAGCTAAAGTGCCATGGTTATGTTGTGTACCATGGACAAAAGGAACATCAAAATCTATGAAGATGGACTTGTAACCTCGAGATTGTTGATATTTTTGAACAATTTTGGTTCTTGTGTCCTCAGACAGTTCTCTTCCCCTCTTTCTGTTCTCCATGCTTAGTGCAGCACACACAGACACAATGCAAATATTGGGGCAACTTCTCCCTTTTTATCTGGTTTCAGGTGTGATTTTCATATTGCCCACACCTGTTACTTGCCACCTGTCACATGCTTGAAAGAAAGTTGTTTACCCACAATTTTGGAAAGGTGCCAACAATTCTGTCCGACCTGTTTTTGGAGTTTGTGTGACATTAAGCCTTTTTCTCTTGTTGTTGTGTGTTGTTACAATGCGCACAAAAAAAAATAAACATTTGTATAACAAGACATGGGGAATCGCAATAATTTTCTGGGAGAAATACTTCAATTTTTTTTTTATAATTTCAAGAAAAGTAACACTTCTGGCCATGACTGTATGTATTTGCTAATAAAGTGTATGACATCTGTTTCAGATCATCTCAGTGCTCAGGGTTACATGTACCAACACGGTGAGGAGTATTGTGCTACTTGTCTCCTGCCAGAAAAAGACAAAAGCCCACACATCAGGGGTGACCACAGCCTTATAGTAGATCCTCCCGACCTTATATCACATTCCTGGAGCCTCACATCTCCCAGGAATTAATAGATTATTAACCTTTGCCTCCTTTCCTAAAGCTGTAATATCTCTCCAGGCAAACACAGACAGACACACAGACACTTCCTCACCCTCCACAGTGATCCCCGGTGATTCTTCCTCCATGCCAGAGATGTGTTTATCGATCTTCCAGATCCTGCACACCATGTGACAGCCTGAGTCACAAGGAGTAAAGGTCCTGGAAGATCGATAAACACATTTCCCGCCGCTGCATGGAGGAAGAACCCCCAGAGATCACTGGGGAGAGTTAGTATTGGAGTGTTTTTGTTTTGGAAATCGCAGGAAAAAAGTCTCACAAACAAACTATGGAAATATCCATTGAACACCATTGTACAGGAGGAGGAGGTGAGCTATGATATCACCTATTGTGAATGGTGGATCCTGTGTTATCTACTGTATATAGAGGTGTTATCAGTCATTGTACAGGAGGAGGTGAGCTGTGATATCACCTATTGTGAATGGTGGATCCTGTGTTATCTACTGTATATAGAGGTGTTATCAGTCATTATACAGGAGGAGGTGAGCTGTGATATCACCTATTGTGAATGGTGGATCCTGTGTTATCTACTGTATATAGAGGTGTTATCAGTCATTGTACAGGAGGAGGTGAGCTATGATATCACCTATTGTGAATGGTGGATCCTGTGTTATCTACTGTATATAGAGGTGTTATCAGTCATTGTACAGGAGGAGGTGAGCTGTGATATCACCTATTGTGAATGGTGGATCCTGTGTTATCTACTGTATATAGAGGTGTTATCAGTCATTATACAGGAGGAGGTGAGCTGTGATATCACCTATTGTGAATGGTGGATCCTGTGTTATCTACTGTATATAGAGGTGTTATTAGTCATTGTACAGGAGGAGGAGGTGAGCTGTGATATCACCTATTGTGAATGGTGGATCCTGTGTTATCTACTGTATATAGAGGTGTTATCAGTCATTATACAGGAGGAGGTGAGCTGTGATATCACCTATTGTGAATGGTGGATCCTGTGTTATCTACTGTATATAGAGGTGTTATCAGTCATTGTACAGGAGGAGGTGAGCTGTGATATCACCTATTGTGAATGGTGGATCCTGTGTTATCTACTGTATATAGAGGTGTTATCAGTCATTGTACAGGAGGAGGTGAGCTGTGATATCACCTATTGTGAATGGAGGATCCTGTGTTATCTACTGTATATAGAGGTGTTATCAGTCATTGTACAGGAGGAGGAGGTGAGCTGTGATATCACCTATTGTGAATGGAGGATCCTGTGTTATCTACTGTATATAGAGGTGTTATCAGTCATTGTACAGGAGGAGGAGGTGAGCTGTGACATCACCTATTGTGAATGGTGGATCCTGTGTTATCTACTGTATATAGAGGTGTTATCAGTCATTGTACAGGAGGAGGAGGTGAGCTGTGATATCACCTATTGTGAATGGTGGATCCTGTGTTATCTACTGTATATAGAGGTGTTATCAGTCATTGTAGAGGAGGAGGAGGTGAGCTGTGATATCATCTATTGTTAATGGTAGATTCTCTGTTATCTACTGTATATAGAGATGTTATCAGTCATTGTACAGGAGGAGGAGGTGAGCTGTGATATCATCTATTGTTAATGGTAGATTCTCTGTTATCTACTGTATATAGAGGTGTTATCAGTCATTGTACAGGAGGAGGAGGTGAGCTGTGATATCTATTGTTAATGGTAGATTCTCTGTTATCTACTGTATATAGAGGTGTTATCAGTCATTGTACAGGAGGAAGAGGTGAGCTGTGATATCACCTATTGTGAATGGTGGATCCTGTGTTATCTACTGTATATAGAGGTGTTATCAGTCATTGTACAGGAGGAGGAGGTGAGCTGTGATATCATCTATTGTTAATGGTAGATTCTCTGTTATCTACTGTATATAAAATGTAAATAAAACCTGATTTAAACAATAGGTCATATTCTGAAATTTCAGATATTATTTACGGTATATAAATATTATAATCACACGTACCGATTGTGAGATAAGCTTTTTTCAAGTCTCCCGATGTTTC
Source organism: Allobates femoralis (assembly GCA_033576535.1). Taxonomy (NCBI): domain Eukaryota; kingdom Metazoa; phylum Chordata; class Amphibia; order Anura; family Aromobatidae; genus Allobates; species Allobates femoralis. Next base: position 37,277,102 of record JARQOC010000005.1, read on the forward strand.
ACTTTTGATTGCATCTTCGATATTTTTTCCATGTAGCTACAATAGGAGCAGAACAGGTTTCATTTAATTATTTGGAGCAATTAGAATTATTACAACATTTGGTGCATATTGTACTATCACATTATACTATAGATGCAGTATGAAGATTGGGAAAGGGGGGTTTACTATATTATTAAAGACGATTAAAGAATATTTTCATTATTTAATGTGACAGCAAATGTTTCTGATTTGCCATAATATCATCATTGTTGGGAATCCCATGTGTTATTCTCCCACCGATGGCTGTGATGAAGACGATGCGGAGAGTGTGCCGCCATCTGGAGCTTGGCACCATGTTCCATCATCTGTTCATAGGATGGCATGCTTTATTTTTCTGTATTATTTAAACCCTCATACAACTGTAAAAAATATACGTTCCAGCTATGGTAAAAATTTGTTGGCCAAAATTTGTAACATACTTTTGTCAAATTGTGCTTTACTTAGACTGCGCCATTTAAAAAAAATAAACACCTAAAATTACTATAACTCGCCAGAACCCAGTAAATAGACCTCCAAAACAAATAAAGACCCCCTAGACCAGGGGTAGGGAACCTATGGCTCATGTGCCAGATGTGGCTCTTTTGATGGCTGCATCTGGCTCTCCGCCAAATCCATGTAAAACCGCCGCCTTTGTCAGGTGCTTGCCACCTCTGAACAGTGTTCCGGGTGCCGCTCTATCCCTGCTGCTGTACCCATATGTTAAGCCAATCAGAGGCCCCCAGCCGCGGTCCAATCAGAGGCCACCAGCCGCGGTCCAATCAGAGGCCACCAGTCGCGGTCCAATCAGAGGCCACCAGCCGCAGTCCAATCAAAGGCCACCAGCCGCGGTCCAATCAGAGAGCAGCAGCTGCAGGTCCAATCAGAGGCAAACAGCCGCTGGCCAATCAGTGGCGCATGATGTTACATGCGGGAATCTGATTGTCCAGCCGCTGCTGGCTTCTGATTGGACCGCAGCTGCTGCCCTCTGATTGGACCGTGACTGGTGGCCTCTGATTGGACCGCAGCTGAGGGCTTCTGATTGGCTTAATGTATGGGTACAGCAGCACCCGGAACACCGTACAGAGCGGACGGACCATGGAGATCCTCTTTTGCAGGTACCTGCACCATATTGGGGGCTACAAGGGGATGATAGAGGTACCATATTGGGGGTTGCAAAAGGATGACAGGGTTACCATATTGGGGACTGCAAGGGGATGATGGGGGTACCATAATGGGAGCTGCAAAGTGCTGCAAGGAGATGATGGGGTACCATATTGGGGGCTGCTAATTCTTGATTCACAGTTTGTCTGGTTATGCTGTTTGTGATGACAACTCTTCTGTACAGTATATAATAAATGTTCTTTTTTTTTCAACAATAAATGTGAGTTATTCTTCATGTAACGATAAGTCATCCCCTGAAAATAAGACATGGTGCATCTTTGTTAGCAGAAAAAACATTGTCTTATTTTCGGGGAAACAGGGTACAATGCACACATTTACTTGTATTTAGTTCTAAATATATTGTACGGCTCTCACAGAATTACATTTTAAAAGATGTGCAATCATGGCTCTTTCAGCCAAAAAGGTTCCTGACCCCTGATCTAGAAGCTATAGACCCCCTTAAAAATGTAACCATTTAAAAAGACCCTAGACCAGACCCATTATATATAGTCACTACACCAGATGCCCCATTTCTATAAGTTTTAGATCAGACCCTCCATTTATACAGACCAGCAAACCAGATGCTCAATTTATACGGACCCCATACCTGGTGCATTATTTATACACACGCCATACTTGGTGCACCATTTATACACACCCCATACTTGGTGCACCATTTATAAAGTGCCCACACGTGTTGTACCATTTATACAGACCCCATACTTGGTGCACCATTTATACGGACCCCATACTTGATGGACCATTTATACACACCCCATACTTGGTGCACCATTTATACGGACCCCATACTTGATTGACCATTTATACACACCCCATACTTGGTGCACCATTTATACACACCCCATACTTGGTGCACCATTTATACGGACCCCATACTTGATGGACCATTTATACACACCCCATACTTGGTCCATCATTTATACACACCCCATACTTGGTCCATCATTTATACAAACCCCATACTTGGTGCACCATTTATACAAACCCCATACTTGGTGCACCATTTATACAAACCCCATACTTGGTGCACCATTTATACAAACCCCATACTTGGTGCACCATTTATAAAGTGCTCATACTTGTTGTACCACTTATGCAGTCCCCATACTTGGTCCATCATTTATACACACCCCATACTTGGTGCACCATTTATACACACCCCATACTTGGTGCACCATTTATAAAGTGCTCATACTTGTTGTACCATTTATGCAGACCCCATACTTGGTGCACCATTTATACGGACCCCATACTTGATGGACCATTTCTACAGACCTCATACTTTGTGCATCATTTATACAGACCCCATACTGAATGCACCATTTATAAAGTGCCCATACTTGATGCACAATTTATACAGACTTCATACTTGGTGCACCATTTATACGGACCCCATACTTGGTGTACCATCTATACAGACCCCATACTTGGTGCTCCATATAAAAATTCCCAATACTTGGTGCACCATTTATAAAGCCCCCATACTTGGTGTGTCATTTATACAGACCCCATTCCTAGTGCACCATTTATACACAACCCATACTTGGTGCACCATTTATAAAGTGCCCATACTTGTTGTACCATTTATGCAGACCCCATACTTGGTGCACCATTTATACACACCCCATACTAAGTGCCCATACTTGTTGTACCATTTATGCAGACTCCATACATGGTGCACCATTTATACGGACCACATACTTGATGGACCATTTATACAGACCCCATACTTTGTGCATCATTTATACAGACCCCATACTGAATGCACCATTTATATTGACCCCATACTTGGTGCTCCATATAAAAATTCCCAATACTTAGTGCACCATTTATAAGCCCCCATACTTGGTGTGTCATTTATACAGACCCCATACTTTGTGCTCCATATAAAATTTCCCAATACTTGGTGCACCATTTATAAAGCCCTCATACTTGGTGCGCCATCTATTCAGACCCCATACTTAGTAACCAATTATACAGATCCATACTTGGTGCATACCAGATACCTCATTTATACAAACCCCATATCAAATGCCTCATTTATATAGACTCCATACCAGATTCCCCATTTTACAGACCCCACAGCAGACCCCCTTGTTTATAAAGGCCCCACCCCAGACTCCCCATTCTTCCAACCTATAAAGCTTCTTAATACAGATTATAGATCAAACCCTTTAAGACACAAGATGAAAGCCCTCAAACACCAAACTAAACCTTTCATGTCTACAGATACAAGGTCGGGCCTTCCATTTATGCATACCCTAGATAAGACATTGGGATACACCTTGCTTATGGCTGCCGCACCCCTCTTCTGTACTGGGATGCCGACATCATCCTGACATCAGTAGTGTTTGGGTGCTGTATTTAGTGGTGCCCAGTATCGAACAGGAGAGCAAAGATTGCAAGGGGTGAGGATAATTCCAAAATGTTGCAGCACCCAGGACATTTTCCTTCTACGGGTTCAGTGGCCGAGTGACCAAAAATGTTTCTCCATAACCTTTAAAATGGCCGTCAATAAAAAGAATCTTCCTTCACAGGAATCTTACTGGGGATCTGTCACCTACATATGCTCACTTATATATAATTTAGTATATTAGAGACAGGCTCCTTCTCCTAACTCTTACACTGTAATATTGGCTATTGAGACAGTCATCTTGTATGAGTAAAGTCTTCATCTCTACGGCCGACTCAAGAGTTCAATGTCCCCGGTACTTACAATTTCATATGCTTTAAATGTGGCTCTCAGCTGCATGTAATTCCTTGTTGCCAAGATAACATTAAAGTCTGACTCCTCTGTGCCCCATCGACCTTCACCAGCCTGGGGAAGAAAATTAAGGAATAAGCAAGAAACATTTCCCTGTAAACCATTGCATAGGATAAGTCCTTACATAGAAATAAGAAATGTACAGTGCATGTGACGTGCCCACCAGAGCCGTAGAGTACTCAGAACAGATCCAAACAGTTCTTTCTGGGGATGTCACGGTGGTGTGACCCGGCTCCATGGCCCTTGCCGTGTCATAAAAATGGGGAAGTTCATAAGGTGAATTAATTTGTGATACCACCCGTGGTATTTGGCAATTGATGGCCGACGCTGCAATTGAGATCCACTGAGGTGGTTGGTGACGCAGCAAAGATGTTATAGCTCTCCACGTGTAGAGCGGGGCCCCAGGGCAGTTATAAAGTCAATTAGATTATGACACAGGTGTAGTGCAGGGCAGGGAACGCAGGAATAATCTGAGGACACAGCAGGGTGCAGTCTCCACACTTTACTTAAGGGGGTGTCACACGCGTCAATATCGCCTGCACGATATCGGCTGCACGTGATGTTGCAGCGATATTGACGCGTGTGACATACTGAATCAACCAGCGATAAATCGCTGGTTGATGATCGCCAGGTTTTAGAACCTGCTCTAAAACCTGGCGATTGTCGCCCGGTGGACACGCAGCATCGCTGCGTGTGACACCGGGAGTAGCGATATTCCAGCTCCCAGCGCCTCTCACAAGCGCTGGGAGCTGGTAACTAAGGTAAACTGCGGGTATCTAGGCAGCGCGCGCTGCCTAGATACCCGACGTGTACCTTAGTTACCAGCCTCCTCCGCTCACCGGCTGGTATCTAAGGTACACAGCGGGTAACTAGGGTCCCTAGTTACCCGCGGTGTACCTTAGATACTAGCCGGTGAGCGGAGGAGGCTGGTAACTAAGGTACACGTCGGGTATCTAGGCAGCGCGCGCTGCCTAGATACCCGCAGTTTACCTTGGAGACCTGCCTGCTCCCGCTTCCAGCAGGCTGGCAGCGGGAGCAAGACATCGTGGAAACGATATTTAAATCGTTTCCACGATGTTTCTGGTCAATTGATCGCTGGTGAGTCTGCCTGTGTGACAGCTCACCAGCGATCAGCCGTCAATGTCGTCAGCGATCATCTCACTGACGACATTGACGCGTGTGACAGGCCCTTTACAGTTCTTAGGTACACCAACCAGACAATTGCTGTGCCCTCCGGGTCAGGGATCCAGCCACTCCCAGGTATATTAGGTGCACTTGATCGGTACCCCCTTCTGTATACCTGTCCGGGTCGTCTGTTTGCACTGGCTCTCTCCCTCCTGCCCTGCACCTTGTACACAGTGTCCCGAGCCAGCAGTCACGGGCCCTTTCGGGCGGTGTCCTCTTCATTCCCTGACCCTATGTAGCTGCCTTTTCAGCGAGAATGTGCGGAGTTTGGCTGCTGCTTGTGAAGATACCACAGCCTCCGGTTTGCTAATTAGAACTTGACGTCTCTTGGCTAGTCTGGGGCCTGTCCCCTCTGCTGCCTGGCCCCTCCACTGACTCCCGTCACGGTCAGCGTGGATTCAAGTGCCAAGGGTGGATTCCTCACTTCCCATGCCCCTAGGACCCCTTCTCTGTCTCTGGAGCCCCTCGCCGACTCCTCTGTCTATCCTCTCGCTTCCCTGTCCTGAGAGCTCCAACCAGCTCCAGTCCCCAAAAGATCTCCTTCTCACTGACCCTGAACCGACTACTCAACTCCTGTTCTATTCTGTTCCCTTTTCTAACGTCCCATCCCCACCCACTCTACCTAACTCCCCCTCCAGCCTGAGATGGGGCCCTCCCTCAATAGGGTTTGCCCAGATTCCCTAGCCTGGAGTGGTGTGGTGTTGGGTGCAGGTGTGTGGGTACCGGGTAGTGCCCCCTCCTTACCTGGGGTACCACACTTCAAGATGAGGTGTAGCACCTCTGTGGCGACTGGACCCTCAGGGGCACCACACCCCTGTGTACAACATCTGGCCCCTCATCCCCAGTGTATAACATCTAGCCCCTCACCCCCCAGTGTATAACATACGGCTCCTCACCCACAGTGTATAACGTCCGGCCCCTCACCCCGTGTTTATAACATCAGACCCCTCAACCCCCTGGAGTATAACTTCAGTCTCTCGCCCCAGTGTATAACATCTGGCCCCTCTCCCCCAGTGTGCAACATCCGGCCTCTCACCCCCAGTGTAGCATCTGACCCCTCACCCCCAGTGTATAACATCCGGCCCCTCACCCCCTGGGTATAACATCCGGCCCCTAGTCCCCTTGGAATATAACATTCGGTCTCTCACCCCCAGGGTATAACATCAACATCCGGCCCCTCATCTCCAGTGTATAAGATCCAGCCACTTGCCCCCTGTGTATAACATCCGGCCCCTCACCCCCAGTATATAACATCTGGACCCTTGCCCCCAGTGTATAACATCCAGCCCTTCACCCCCAATGTATAATATCTGGCCCCTAGCCCCCCATGTGTATAACATCCGCCCCCTCCCCGATGTATATGTCGCACCCCCAAGGACTAGGGTACTCAGGACTGGGCTATGCTGCTGTCTCTAGGGTGTCAGGGTGCCGTGGCCCGATCCCGTTGTCCTAGGCCCGGCAAATAAAAGGAGAATATAGTTTATGGGATTTCGTGACGCCACCCGTGGTATGTGGTCAGTGTGGATGATAAGCCCTCCATGGGTAGGGATGGTTGTTCCCAGGACAGGTGTAATGGAGAATGGTATGCTCTGGATGCTGCACTGTCTCTCTTCTGCAGCTCCTCCAGCCTGCATTCAGGATCAGTCGGCGGGTCCGCAGGAGGAGATTTCACTGCAGCTCTATGAAATAACAGTCTCACACACTCTTGAGCTGACCGGGTACTTTATTTGTGGCACAGCAACACAGTTTACAACAGTCACAGTTCTTTCCCACGACCACCACAGCTCGGGCCCGGTTCTTACTGCAGCTGAGATGGTTCCTCTTCGTCACTCCCCTCAAGGTACCATTCAGGCCTCTCCGTTGTGTACTGTCCTCACCTACGGGTTCGGTCCGGTCATCATGTGCTCTGTAGTGAATAGTCTCCCTTCTCAGGTCACTAGCCTTAGTATGATGGCTTTGTCCTACTCCATAGTGGTAGTTAGGTCATGGGTCATAGAGTGCCCACACCCCGCTGGGATGTCTTGTGGTTAGGGTCGTGTAGTTTCCCTAGTCACGTCCACAGAGTCGACTCTCTGGCTGTCCTGTGTGTGTGGGCAATGACTGTGTGTGGGGGGGGTTATACAAGGGGCAATGGCTGAGTGGGGGGGTATTCAAGGGTCAATGTGTGTGTGGGCAATGACTGTGTGTGTGGGGGGGGTTATACAAGGGGCAATGGCTGAGTGTAGGGGTATTCAGGGGTTATTGTGTGTGTGGGCAACGACTGTGTGTGTGTGGGGGGGTTTACACAAGGGGCAATGGCTGAGTGTGGGGGTATTCAGGGGTTATTGTGTGTGTGGGCAATGACTGTGTGTGTGGGGGGGTTTAGACAAGGGGCAATGGCTGAGTGTGGGGGTATTCAGGGGTCAATGTGTGTGTGGGCAATGACTGTGTGTGGGGGGGGGGTTATACAAGGGGCAATGGCTGAGTGTGGGGGGTATTCAAGGGTTAATGTGTGTGTGGGCAATGACTGTGTGTGGGGGGTTATACAAGGGGCAATGGCTGAGTGTGGGGGGTATTCAAGGGTTAATGTGTGTGTGGGCAATGACTGTGTGTGTGGGGGGTTATACAAGGGGCAATGGCTGAGTGGGGGGGTATTCAGGGGTCAATGTGTGTGTGGGCAATGACTGTGTGTGTGGGGGGGTTATACAAGGGGCAATGACTGTGTGGGGATTATTCAAGGGTCAGTGTGTGTGGGGTTGTACAGAGGGCAGTATGCCTGTGTGGGGATTATACAAGAGCAATGTGTGTGTGTGTGTGTGTGTGGGGTTACGCATGGGGCAGTGTGTGTGTGTGTGGGGAACATTTATGCTATATGGAGGGATATGACGCTGCATTAAACTATGAAGAGCTGTGATGCTGCATTATATTATATGGAGGGATATGAGGCTGCATTATATTATATGAATGGATATGAGGCTGTATTATACTATATGGAGGGCTGTGATACTGCATTATACTATATGGAGGGCTGTGAGGCTGCATTATACTATGTGGAGGGCTGTGAGGCTGCATTATATTACATGGAGGGCTGTTAGGGGATATTTTGGGCTGCATTGGGTTGATAGGGATATTGCGGGCTGCAAGGGGATGATGGGGATACCATATTGGGGGATAAAAAAATAAGACATCCCCTGAAAATAAGATGTAATGCATCTTTCGGGGAAACAGGGTACTAAACCCCACCCCTTCTTCATAGCCCCCCCCATAAGTTGAAAGCCCCACCGGGCCCCGGAAGAATGGTCTTGCATGAAGCCGGTCCCTGGTGCAAAAAAGGTTGGGGACCCCTGAATTAATGGATCACACTTCTCTGTCTGGTGATAGAGGAGTCTGGGTTTGGTGAATGTCAAGAGAACGTAATCCCCCTGCTGACTACATTGTGCTCACTGTATAGTTTGGTGGAGATTGGCTTTGGCCCCTTAGTTTCAATGAATGAAAATCTTAAGTCTTCAGCAAAAGACATAGTGAAAAATTGTATCTTCAGCTTTGTGGGAACAGTTTGGGGAAGGCCCTTTTCTGTCCCCCATGACTGTGCCTGGTGCACAAGCTCCATACAGACATGGAGGGGAGAACATGACCGGCCGCACAGAGTCCGGACCTCAGCCCCATCTAACACTACAGAGCCCTGATCTCAACCCCATCGAACACCACAGAGTCCGGACCTCAGCCCCATCTAACACTACAGAGCCCTGATCTCAACCCCATCGAACACCACAGAGTCCGGACCTCAGCCCCATCTAACACTACAGACCCCAGACCACAGCCCCAACCAATACCTTTGGGATGAACTAGAATGGAGATTGTGAGCCTACAGATGCTTCCCAGAACTCTGGAAGCCGTTATATCTGCACGGGGAGCGACTCCATATTAACGCCTATGGATTTAGTATGGGATGACAGAGTTATTGCAGCTTTAATATGGAGGAGACACAAGACTTTTGTTCCTATAGTGTATCTCTGTTCTTCAGTACAATGATTTCAATGAATGTTATCCATCCTGTCATAAAGCCCCTACAGAAGTGCTATACCGTGCCCATCAACAATACAAAATGCTAAAATATACTTTATATTACCACGCAGTGCCTGCACCACAGCAATAATATTCATGGCAGGACACTATTTATTCATGTCTATAAGTACATATAAAAGACAAAAGTTAAGGGGTTTTCATATTTGGGTCACTCACTTCATATAGTCTCTTGGCATCCTGACCGGCAAGATCCTTATCAATATCCAAACCTTCATCTCGGTTTGCCTAAAATAAAAATTAAAAAAAATAAATGATATATAAAGTGCATTGAAAGTCAAGATCTTTATAGATTCCAACTTCTCATCCCAAGGCCATTAACCATATTTAATTTCCAGCCTTTCCTCGCCTGCCCAACAGATCGCGACTGCGGCTTCCCTTCTCTAACACTTGCCTGTACCTGGTGTAGATTCATGTATTGGGGCCGAAACGTTACTACTGTAAAATTCGCCCAAATATCCTACTATTGTAGTGTGGAGTACCTATATATATATATATATATATATATATATATATATATATACTCTTCCCATGCGCTAGTGTTGGATAAGAGGAAGCAGTCAGTGATGTTGGCGCTGTTGCGGGAGATGAGTATATTGTGTCTTAATTTTACAAGGGGAACTACTTAATTTAAAAACAGTTTGTCCGGGTATTAACACCTCTTTGGTCTTTTAAAAAGATTATTTGCTGTGGACAATTCCTACTTTTTAAAGGGTGCCTTCTCAAGTGTTCTCCTGTAGTGCCTCCGCAGGAGGAAAAGAATATTGCATGATGCCTTTTTCTTTTTTTAAAATGGGTTGTCTATGTAATGGAGGATAGGTCCTCCAGTAAGATAAAAAGAAATGTTGTTCTCCAATCCGATGGAGAGATAAGGAACCCTTTCTATGGGTATATGAAAATAGAAAATAGAGACAAACTCTTTGTCGCATACCCCTGAAAACACCAGTCGTATTTGTATACTGTTTGAAATTCTTCAATGTTTTCCTGTGGTAACAAGTGTTAATTTCCCTGTAGGCTGCAGTACTAACCACTGGGCACAAGAGGTCACTGTCTTCCATTTTACTGATATATACTATTGTTTGTACAGAAGTTAATGAAAGGTTAAGGGTAAGTGCACACTTACCGGCGGGTTGGTCGTCGGCGGCTGGGCGGAACCCGCCAGGAAGCTCCGGCGCCGTCCACCGGCTTCCTGGCGGGTATGTGCGGCGGGAGCCGGGCGGGTGACGGGCGGGAGCCGGCGGTTGCACAGCGGGTTCTCGGCGGCGGGTCTGCTGCGGCTGGAAGCAGCACATGATTCTGCTTGCAGCCGCTGCAGAACCGCCGTTTTATAGAACAAGCTCATTCTTTGCTAACCCGCTGGGAAACCTGCGGGTTAGCAACGGATGAGGCTGTGTAAACCGCCGGTGTGTGCACAGGCTTGGTCGGTTTACATTGGTTTTAATGTTAATCCAAACGCCGGTTTGGATTAACATAAATTTACATAAAACTAATGTAAACAAACCGGCGGTTTACACAGGTAAACCGCCCAAAACCCGGCAAGTGCGCACATAGCCTAAGTCTACCCAACAACAGACAGCAGGGACAGAAGTAGTTAGCATTGGGACTAACACACTGTGGGAAGAGTGATAGAGATTAGTGCAAGTGGTTCCTAGTTCAGGAAGGAGATGATGACAACCTGAGCAAAGAAGAACTGAGGACACCTGAGAGAAAAGACAAGTGTGTGTTTGTGTCAACAAAATTTCCTGCAAGGAAATCTTTGGCAGCAACAGGTGGCAACATAGATCTGATAAACAGGCACCTACTAGAAGGAGAATTTTGTGGAAGTGAGTCCAGTGTTGGCCAGCTGTACGGGGGACCTCAGAAAGGAAAGAAATTGCCCAGAATAGAACACAAGAAGAGGGAAGCGGCTCTAGGTGCGGCCCTTGTAAGGGATCACTGCAAATAGTCAGGGTGCAGGTTTCACAGCGAAATACATTGACCCATGCTGCCCTGCATAGTGAAGATGGCGGTTCATCCAGGGGACCTTGTACCCAGGGTAAAGCTATAGATCTAATGTACTAGTGCATCTGAATGAATAAGAATATCATCAAAATGTTACGTTTTTTCAGTAATTCAATACATAAAGTAAAACGCATCTATTATATAGAGTCATTACACGCAGAGGGATCTACTTCAAGTGTATTTCTGTTAATGTTGATGATTATGGCTTATAGCTAATGAAAACTCAAAGGCCATTATTTCAGAAAATTAAAGTAGGGAGGATAAAGGGTTAAAAACCGTGTTGCCGTATTCCACGAGGCATCAGAGGGTGAATATAATATTGATTTATTAGTCAACGTGTTCCAGGGATTCCAGAAACTCCCTGAGTCATGGCAATATGATATTGATTTTTGATATTCTAATTCATTGAGATGCACTAGTAAAATCTCTAACAGTGTCCCCCATACAGCACACGATGCTCATTAGGCTGATACCCCCAGATCATGATGGTGTACTCGAGCTATGGTAGAGACTAACATGTACCTCCAGGCTCCAGCCAAACCAAACACATAAGTTACGTGTTCACGGATAATAAAACCTGGACATCAAGCGCTTATTGGATTTCTATGGCTCACTTTAATGGCAGGAATGGCGTAGGGGCTAGAGGTATATCCAATCATTTAGGCAAGTTTGGCCATAACGAGCCTTCATTGGGTAATAACCAAAACTGTAAGAAGAGCTCTATGTGCAATAGATATATGTACATTTGTATTGAAGACTTTCTTGATTGGGTACTTACATAGCCAACTGCAGAAAGTCTGTGTTTATTATTGCCTTTTACTACATTTTCCATCTATCAATTTTTAGCCTTTTAAGGTCTCCATACACACAATCAATCAGCCAATAGCTAACTCCACCATACAGGAACACTCGCATCAGCAGAATGCTCTCACGTTCTCTATGGAAAGCTGCTGCCAGACTCCTCTGCCGGTGGCTTATTCTGCTCCAAAAAAAAAAGGTTCGGCCATTGGACTTCCAACGTGCCGATTCTTCTCTCCACCGATATCTCCCCATGGGTTATGAATGAGATGACAGATGCACTTCTCTATACAATGCACCGTGTCACATACGGCATACGTACATTCCTCAAATTTCAATGCTACAAGACTTATCACAGACGTACCTGCAGCAATGAGATGAGGATCTTACGGAAGTAACCACTGGTTTCACTATTCACATCAGCCTCCAAATCTCGGCCGAACACTGAGAAATAAACACATCGGAATGTCACATCCAAGGGTACAGCCACTACAAGGGATTACTACAGAGGGGCGGGGGTACTTACATTTCTTGTATGACTCTTTTATGTTTCGAATTTGCTGAAAAACAAGAATGGATACAATGGAGCTACATATAGCATAAATAAGAGTATAACATAGCATAATATTCTGCCTGCTTCTACCTGGGGATGTATAAGTCACTGTCACCTCATTCTGTAGACATGCATAGTCCCTGCTCAGTCCCCGAGTCCTTCATTCTTTCTACGGCTTGTCCGATGATTTTACTCTAAATTTCAATGTGATGTCTGACATATGGGAGCCCTGAAGTGGTAAGCTGGTTAGGAAAGATTATTTTCCAAGCCATAGTACCAGATTTTGAAAAGTCCGGAATCTATATCTGTATATACACCATGTTCCAAATTATTATGCAAATTGGTTTTAAGTGTCATAGGGGTTTTTTTTTGTCAATGAAACCCATTGATGGGTTCTTTGGATCATTGAAATCAATCTCAGATACCTGTGATAATTAGTTTGGCAGATGAGCCCAATAAAAGGAAAACTGGGAGTTCCACAATATTATGCAGGCCACAGTTTTCAAGTAACATGGGAAAGAAAAAGGATTTCTCTGTTGCCGAAAAGCAACAAATAGCGCAATGCCTTGGACAAGGGATGACAACATTTGATATTGCACAAAAACTTAAGCGTGATTATCGTGCTGTGAAGAGATTTGTGGCTGATTCTGAGCACAGATGTGTTCGTGCAGATAAAGGCAGAATGAGGAAGGTTTCTGCCAGGCAAGTTCATCAGATTAAGAGAGCAGCTGCTAAAAAGGCCTTACAAACCAACAAACAGGTATTTGAAGCTGCTGGTGCGTCTGGAGTCCCTCGAACCTCAAGGAGTAGGATCCTTCAAAGGCTTGCTGTGGTGCATAAACCTACTATTCGGCCACCCCTAAACAGTGCTCACAAGCAGAAGCGGTTGCAGTGGGTCCAGACATACATGAAGACTAATTTTCAAACAGTCTTATTTACTAATGAGTGCCGAGCAACCCTGGATGGTCCAGATGAATAGAGTAGTGGATGGTTGGTGGATGCCACCATGTCCCAACAAGGCTGCGACGTCAGCAAGGAGGTGGAGGTGTCATGTTTTGGGCTGGAATCATTTGGAAACAGCTGGCAGGCCCCTTTAAGGTTCCTGAAGGTGTGAAAATGACCTCTGCAAAGTATATAGAGTTTCCAACTGAGAACTTTCTTCCATGGTACAAAAAGCAAAAATGTGCCTTTAGGAGCAAAATCATCCTCATGCATGTCAATGCACCATCTCATGCTACAAAGTATACCTCTGTGCCATTGGCTGCTATGGGCATAAAAGGAGATAAACTCATGGTGTGGCCACCATCTTCCCCTGACCACAACCCTATAGAGAACCTTTGGAGTGTAATCAAGCAAAAGATCTATGAGGGTGGGAGGCAGTTCACATCAAAACAGCAGCTCAGGGAGGCTATTCTGACATCATCCAAAGAAATACAAGCAGAAACTCTCCAGAAACTCACAATATCAATGGATGCAAGAATTGTGACGGTGATATCAAAGTAGGGTTCCTATGTTACCATGTAACTTGGCCTGTTAGGATGTTTTGGAGTTAAATAGCTTTTTATTTCAGTGAATGTGATGACCTAATGCTGCAAATTCAACAAATGAGCATTTTCAGTTCTTTCAAACATATCAAATGTTTAGAAAGGCCAGGGTCACATTTGCGGTTGGACCCTGGCCTGCCGGATTCCGGTTTCAACTTAGCAATTTTTCCATCACCGCATAGCGTTTCCGCTATGCGGTGCTGGAAACCGCAGTCCCTAGTTACCCGGTGTTTACCTGCACGACCTGTCACACAGGCAGCGGCTCGGAGGGCGTTTTACAGCGCCGCACAGGAAACCGTTGCAGACACGATTTCCTGTGCGGCGCTGTAAAACGCCCTCCGAGCCGCTGCCTGTGTGACAGGTCGTGCAGGTAAACACCGGGTAACTAGGGACTGCGGTTTCCAGCACCGCATAGCGGAAACGCTATGCGGTGATGGAAAAATTGCTAAGTTGAAACCGGAATCCGGCAGGCCAGGGTCCAACTGCAAATGTGACCCTGGCCAAACTCTACCGTGCATAATAATTTGGAACAGTGCATTTAGAGATTTTTTTAATTTTGAAGATTATACTGTTATCATTGGGAGGTTTCTTCAATAAAATTCGATGTATACTCTAACGGGTGATGACTTTTATTACACTGACTGTCATTTGCACCAACCATTTAGGAAAATCTGAGAAAAAGAACATTTGCATAATAATTTGGAACATGGTATATATAGTAAGGAAACAGAGCTGGAAGTAGGAATGAGGCTTCTTAGTGCAAACAGGAATGTGGCATACTTGCAGAATGAATGGCCGGAAGTCGCCAGGTGGATCGGTAGGCGTGTTTGGTGGCAGTTGGCACACAACAGTATGTTGGATTCTGATCTGGCTGTATGAGAGGCTGAGACGACGTCAGGAGGACTAGCTATTCTTCTCATGGAGAGGAATTTGCCTGCCGGTATAAGGAGATAGATAAGTTGATGAGGGGCAGTCACCCCCTCTGCAGTTTGGGGTTCTGATCTGGCACAAATCCTAAGTCATATTAAAAGGCTTGTTAAAGAGTCAATTGTAACTTCAAGGATTGCTGCCCTAATTGGGTGGCTTTAGAGTTTTCCATTTTCTCACTGAAGTGACAATTTACATATTTCCCAGAGGAGCATTGTGGCTATAAGTCTTCTTATCAGCTTCTCTGTCTCCTTATGCCGGCAGGCAGATTCCTTTCCATGAGGAGAATAGCTAATCCCCCTGATGTCGTCTCAGCCTCTCATACAGCCAGATCAGAATCCAACACACTGCACTGATGAGGGGCAATCACCCCAAAACGCAGCGTCTGCAGAGTGGGGCTCTGATCTGGCACAAATCCTAAGTCATATTAAAAGGCTTGTTAAAGAGTCAATTGCTACCCTTATTGGGTGGTATTAGAGTTTTTCACTTCCTCACTGAAGTGACAGTTTGCATGTCAGACTTCACAAGCTTTCAGCATTAGGGAAATCAAACAGCCTTTCCTTCGGCATAAGTCTATGCGCGCGCTGAGTATTTGGTTCGGAAATTTTCTGCAGCAAATCTGCATCATCTGGTGGAAAAACGCACCAAAACCACAATGCAGGTTTGGAGCAGATTTGATCCCTGCACCTGATGTAGTTACACCCCTGTCTATCAGTGAATGCACTCCAATTTAGCCAATATCACTAAGTCTATGGACAGACACTTTTGTGTTCATTGTCTCCCATTCATATTAGCTGCCATAAAGCATGAACTGTGCTGCCCTGTTGCAGAACTGTCCTTATGGTTATAGATAACAAACAAACCCTTTGTAGTCTGATCCTGAAGCCATTTGTTAAAGGGAATCTGTCGGGTCAAAAATCCATATATAACTGATATCATTTTCTAATTCCTCTGTTGAAGCTCTCACTATTCATGTATTTGTATTATTTATATTTCCCTCCTATCCTCTGTAAACTGCAAATAAAGAGATTCATTCCATCTGTCAATCACAGTGAGTGATCACTTAAAGGGACACTGTTAGGTCATTTTTCAGTATGATACTAATAGTACCCTTGAATAGCCTTGGCAGACCTTTCAGAATATTTTAAACTCATTTCTGTACCCTCTGTAGTTCTCTTGCTATAAGCAACTTTACACCCAGCAGGCAGCTGGCTGCACTACTGTGGTCCATTACTTGTACTCCTGAATAGTCCGTAGTATGTAAATGTTCATTTATTATTCACTCCTTCCCAGGCAGCTATTCCCCCCCCATGCTATGGTCTGTCACCTGTTTTCAATGTCACTTTGGATGTGTGCTTGCAGAGAAAGGCAGTGCAGTGATGCCACTACATAATTATTAATTCATTTAACTAAAGGGAATCTGTCAGCAGATTTTTCCTACCTCATTTAATAGCAGCATAATGTAGGCAAAGAGATTCTGAACCCAACGATGTATCACATAGATTACTGGGTGCAGCTGTTCTGTCATAATCAAAGCATTTAGATTCAGCCATGTAGCAGAGCTGGGAGAGTTGCCCCTGCCCACACCAGGCTCTCTATAAAGATTGCCTAATTACAGTGAGGTGTCAATCACTGCAGGGGGAGTGTCGGACTGCCCTGCACATGACAAAATAGTCCAGTAATGGAAATCACCAGTTCATAAAGCCTATAGTTTACATAAAGTATAGCACACAGCCTGATCAGAGAGGCACAGTTGACTTTGGTTTTTTAACCCCTCCATCATGCTGTCTTAGCTTACATTGCAAAATCCTGTTGACATTCTTTTCGCTGTTTTTGGCCTAAAACCACGGAGCTACAGAGTTCTGCATATGGGCGAAATATATAAAAGGGTAACAAAAGTACTATTCCAAAGTTTTACGTATATTCTGTAGCTGCATTGAAGCTATCCAATCAATGCAAAGTTGGATCCATTGGAAAAAGTTGGAGTAATCATCTGCGGAGACGTGGTACCTGGTTGGCTCTTGTACAGAGGATTTGTATCAGCAGAGATTCGTTGGTTCCTGCCCCTTTCATGGCTTTTCTCAGCTCTTTTGCATCAAATTCGCAGGGACGATCCAGCAACGCCAAGGCCGTCTTCTCAAAGCAGCCGCTCAGTTCACTTTTTAATACACTTTCTAAGTCCTGAAGAAGAAAAAAAAATGACATATAAGGAAAAAAATAGAAAACCGCCTTAAAATAGCACATTAACCGAATGGGACAACATGCTAATCACTGGGCTCCAACTGCTAGGACGCCCATCGATCAGAAGAACGGGGTCCCTGAATGGAGCGGAGGGCCAAACACTTCACATTCACTCAGCTCATTGTTTATGGGACTGGGGAAGAAAGACAAATGCAGCACAAGTCAATCTTCCTAGACAATTAGTGGATCGGCGCTCGAGCTGGTGCTTCATTCCCAACTGTCCCACCGGTCTCCACCCCCAGCGATCAGAAAATTGGGATCCTTGGTTGTGTTGAGATTCCTGGTTCTTAGAGACCAACTTGGGGATGTACACCTTGTACATTGGCTCTAATGAGCAATTATTGGCTCTAATGAGGGGGCATTGGCTCTGAAAGTAGGGACACCCAAAGTTTGCACCCCTAATCCCAGTGGCGTAACTTAAAGTTTATGGTCACCGATGTTAAAGGTCACAATTCAATACAAGACTACGAGAACCTCGTTCTGGCCTCATTCTAGCCTTGTCCTGGCCCGTCGTAGCCATGTTTGGTCTCGTTCTGACCTCGTTTTGCCTCATTCTGGCTATAATTTGCCTCGTTCTTGCCTAATTTTGCCTTATTCTGGCCTCGTTGTGGTCTCATTGTAACCTCATTCTGGCCTCCTTTTTGCCTCATTCTGCTTCATTCTGGACTCCTTTTTGCCTCACTCTGCTTCATTCTGCCCTCATTATGGCCTTGTTCTGCCTCATTCTAGCCTCATTTTGACTTAGTCTAGCCTCGCTCAGGCCTCGTTCTGGTCCCATCGTGGCCCCTTTCTGGCCTCGTTTTGCCTCACTCTGGCTATGATTTGTCTCTTTCTTGCCTCATTTTACCTCATTTTGCCTTGTTTTGGCCTAGTGTTGCCTCAATCTGGCCTCGTTCTGCCTCATTCTGGTCTCATTTTGCCTCAATAAGGCCTAGTTTTGCCTAGTTCTGGCTTCACTCTGGCTCTCATAGACTTGTATTGAGAGCTTGTGACATCATTTCTGACTTCCGGCCAGTCAGAAGTCATGGGCACAAGATGGCGCTGTGGGACCAAAGCAACACCATAAAAAGGTGAAGACACCAGAGGGTGAATATAACAATGGGGACAGGAAGCTTAGATTTAAATCACCACTCCAGTGCTGAAAAATAAAAAAATGTCGGAGAATCTGTGTTGTATAAATAGGTGCTCGTCCTCCAATACAAGGATCATTTTTTTTATAGATATCGAATGTGCCAATCGTGAGAAATCTAATGTAGAAGCCAAATGCAAGTTAGACTGGAAGTGCACTGGGGGCGTGTCTGCGTCTCTCCTACCCTGACGTGCCCCGCCCCAGTGCACTTCTAGTCTAATTTTCATGTGGCTTCTACATTAGATTTCTAATGACTGGTATATTGAATCTCTATGGAGAAAAAAAGTATGTGAAATATATCCTATACGGTATAAGGTATGTCACAGTGAGTGCACGGTGTACAGCACCTTGCCAAACATTGTCTTGTATTTAAGCTTTATTTCCTGCCGTTGTTCAGAGGATCTGTTTGCCAGGACTTCAATAATTGCTTTTTCATCAGTTCCTGTAAAATAAGAAAAATAAATAGATGTTATCTAGTGCACGGAGGTGAATATACTCAGTACATTGTTGGCTCAAAATTGTATTTTTTATCCCCTTGGGATTATCATTTAGGCTGAGTTCACACTTGCGTTGCATTCTGATCAGGATGTATCTGCATCCGATGGCGCATGTGTAAATGCAGCCGTTCAGGCAAAAAAACACAATTTTTCATCCATTTTTCTACTAATCTGTCTTTTCATTTTCCCATACACATTGCATTTTGCGATGTGTATAGGAAAACAGCGATACAGAGAGGGAGATACCTCCAGGCATGCAGAAACTACTCTGGGCATGCTCAGTGTCAGATACTGATCCGGGTTGGCTGCATCCATCCGGTCTCATTGAAATCCATGTGTCGCATCCGAACGCATCAGGATTTTACTGTCATGCAAAATCGCAATATGCTGCGGCCATGGGGGGATGCTTAAAATGCCAGACATGTCTGCATCCGTCCAGAACCTGATGCCACCTGATGTCCCTGCGGCCCCATTTTAAGTAGGGCATGTCTGGTCAGGATGGTTTAGGATTTGGATGGATTGCAATGAAATGAAAGTATGAAACTACCCTTAGCCCCTCCGGATGATGGGCACATACCCTAAGCTAAAAGAATATATCTACAGGGGACCATATCTTAGGAATGGAGAGGAGCAAGCAACAAAGAAAAAACTGTGCTGGACTCTGTAGAACAGCAGCATTTACATCAGGTAAAAAAATGATATAGTTATTGGAAGTGACAGGTCATCTTTAAAAGAACACAAGCTAGAGTGCAATCTATTCTAAATTATTATAAAGCTTGTGTGGCACCCCTGCGGTCTGGTCGCCACTAGACATTGCAGCAACCGGGATCACTAAGTCCAGTCACCCACACACACCCAACACTATCCCGGTCCTAGGGCAGGGACTCTAGGCCCAGCTCTGGATAGCAGGAGGAGACAGGTGGTGGGTGGGGAAGTTAGGAGAGGAAATGGTCAGGAAAGCAGGAACAAAATCAGGAGACACAACAGGAGTTTAGTTAGTTAGTTAGTTAGTGAGTAGTCAGCCCTGGAGTCAGGAGGAGAGGAGTTAGTCCATCAACAAGTCAGATGGAGAGGAGAGAGAACCATCATTACACGAGACTGAAACGACACAGAGCTGGCGGCCTGTACCATCATGAGGCCTGTTCCGGACCCAGAGCTGCAGACCGGAGAGAGACAGAAGGAGTCCTATGGGCGCGGGTATTGAGCAATCCACCCGTGCGGCCGAATTAGCTGGGAAGTTGAAGGACGGGGCAGGAACCAGGGAGCCAGCCCTGAGATGGCAAGGACGCTCCAAGCTCCAACCACAAAACCGGCCGATTGCGGGGTATTTATGTCCCGTGACCCAGCTCCAGGCGCAGCGAAGAGAAGGCCATACTAGAGCCAGGGGACCAGGCAGGTCACCTACGAAGGCCCGTGGCCGCTGGATGAGAGCTTTGCATGCGGAGATGCATGCAAGAAGGTGGAAAATAGGTAGCGCAAAGAAGAGAGGCCCACAGAAAGGAACACAAAAGGGGGTGACCTGGACCAGCCATTTTGGCTGCTAGAAGACTACCGGAGCCGCCACCATTCTGGCTTGTAACTTGAAATGCCTGACAAGAAAAGCCAAGTAAATTGGGTTGAAGCTCAGCATTGTGTTACACTGTTTATTCTTAGGAGAGGTAGACTGAAACGCCGAGCAGGCAGCAGGAGCCTGCCTGAGAGTGTCCTTGATCCCTGCCAGCAGCCAGTACAGCCCCGCTGGCCTTCCATTTCCCCAAACCACCTCAACAAACTTTACGGTTGCCCTGGAGACCTACTCTTCTCGTGGAGAGCCAAACCATCACAGCTGCTACTCCCATCATCCCCAGAGGTCCCGACTGCAGCAGCAGCTCTACCGGTCGCATTCCAAGGGTGGCGTCACAACACAAACTCTTTTATTTTACTTTAATATTTTATTTTCAAATTTCCCCTTTTTAGTGATCGACCGACAAGGGGACGACACACCGGGTCCTGCTACCGTGACATCCTGCAGACCTGAAGACATCGAGAGGGCCCGGTTCTGAGTACCCCACGGTCCCCGCCGGGGCGAGTCACTTGTAAGAGCTGCTTATACAGTACAGCGGATATAAAAAGTCTACACCCCGTGTTAAGTAAATAATTTCAAGTAAATAAATTCTTATGCATAAGAATCATTTCAGATCTTTATTCACCTGTAACGTCACCCATAATCTGTCCCCACTCATCAGCTGTTGTTTGTAATATAATAAGGCCAGAAACCCCTTTAAGGAGGACCTGTCATCATCAATTTTTGCTCCTAATTGATTTGCATGTCATCCCTGAGTAGTCCACCGTTTTCTTTTTTAAATCCGACATACAGTCCCAGAGATATCGACCTTTATATGTAAGGCACATTTTTATGGTCTTTATGAAAGGGGCGTGGCTGACAGAATAGTTATGCAAAGCAGCCTAGTGACACGCCCCCAAGGAATCTATTAAGCCCCTCCCGCTTATACAGTCCACTGAAGTAAAAAGTCCGATATCTCTGGAACCGTAGGGCAGATTTCAAAAACAAAAACAATGGAATACTCAGGGGAGCGATGGGAATAAGATAAAAGCAAAATCTGAACACTTTTGACTTGATGACAGGTACACTTTAAATGACACCACCCTGGGGCACTTGGGTCAGTGGAACGGTTTACATATTGGACACCTACCCATTCCTTTACAAGCTTTTTGCAGCTTCTTGCAATCTCGTTCTGCATTAAAATCATGATGGTGCTTGATGGTTGGCTGAAAAGGAAAAATAAGATTTATTATTGAAGAATATTTGATGATGCATTATTGATCACACTGCATGACCTAAATACGGTGACAGGTTGTAGCATTGGAATTGAAGAATTCAATGTGAATTGTGTATGTATCAAAAACATTGATTGTGGTTTTTCTGAAATCAAACATAATGGTTTTTATAAGGTGGTTTCCACCTTTGGGGGCGTTTTTCTTACTTTTACTTACATTCATGCATTTAACACCAGCAATCATTTTGCAATTTGGTTTCAATGATTTTAATTTTGCACCGTTAGCCTTCTATAGCTTGTGTTGTGCCGTCTATTGACTGCTGTAGAAGGAGTTAATTGAGAATCCTTCAGTGAGCTCATTGAGATTGTTTGATTGTGGAAGATCTTATAACTGTTATCTGTCTGTTTCTGAGCTCCTCTCAGCTGATTTATGACCACAGATCACATCAAAGTTGTAAACACAGGGAAACAAAGTCTCTTAAAGCGAAACTTTGCAAAAGTTTTAATGAAACCCATTTGCCAAAATGATCAGTAGCCCCAATTACATGCAATTAAAGAGGTTTTCCACTACTAATATTACTCCTTTTCAATTGTCCTAATTATTCCTAACTAACACTTTCCCAATATACTTCTGCTATCTAGTCTGCTCCTGTAAGCTGATCTCTAATAGACTCATAAATACTTTTATTTTTGTTGTAGCTTTTAACCTTTCGGGCTGCAGACGGGAATCGAACAAACTGAGTGTGGCACCCCACCGGTCTGGTCGCCACGACGGTGTACTGCACTCAATTAACAGGTGCTGTGTTTCAGTCCTTGAGGTACCGGGATGGTGAAGTCAGACCCTCACAAAAACACCCAACACACCCTAGGACCCAGGGGACCATGGGAAGACCCAGGGAGAGGGCCCAGTCACGGGGACAAGGGGGGAACAGGTGGAGGGAGGCAGTGAGAAAGAGAGAAGGCACGTTAATAGAAGGTAGGACAGAGAAGACCCCAGGGGCACAGGTGGAGTGAAAACGACTTGGGCGTGGATCAGTGACTAAGAGAGTCAGATGGAGGGGTTGGTCAAGACTCAGGGGACTGGCCCTGAATGTGGCGTGGACGCTGTAAGCCCGAACCACTGAACCAGAGGCTACGAGGTATAAAGGAGCTGAGGCCACAACCTGACGCACCCGCTGAGAAGGCAGCAGGACTAGGGTCAGGATACAGGTACCAGTCACCCAAGAAGACCTGTGGCTGCTAGATCAGGGCACTGTGTGGGAGACGCTGACAGCAGAGGCGAAGAGGTAGCGCTGAGAGAGATCAGAGATCAGAAAGGCACACGAAGGGATCTTGGGCAAGCTATCCCGGTTACTTGGGGATGGACCAGACTAGAACTTGGCAGAGAGAAGCGCGCGGCGACCAGTTACAGTTTCAGTGAGTAAACTGGGTACAGAATTCCAACACTGTGAGACTGTTTTATTCCCCTGCCTGCCGACTGCACAAGCAGACGAGACACAAAGGCCCAGCGCGAACCCGGCCTTGTAAATCCATTGCATTTAAACACATCTGCCTCGGGGTACTGCTCCACCTACAGGGACTGACGACATAAGGTTGCAATACCATCAACACTGGATGTCTGACCCGCAGCGTCGGGTCTTGACTGAGAACTGTAGGTGGCGTCACAAACTTAACTTCAATAAACTTTATTTCCCATCAGACAATCCCTACCTCCCATTGAGCCCGAACTGACTCCCCCAGGATCATGGAAGCCGGGTCTCAACCCCCGTGACTCCCCCTGCAGCAACTGGAACCCAGTTCTAAGTGCCCCATGGCCCCGGGGTGGGCGAGTCATGAACAGGGCATGTCACCGGTGGGGTTGCCTCTCTTTGAGTGACAATAGTCTAGGCACGTCACTGGTGGGGGTTGAGAGGAGAGTGAAGTGTGATCGGGGCATGAATTGCCAGACTCCTGTCACTCTCAGAGAGGCAGCCCCACTCCCACCAGTGATGTGCCCTGCTCAGTTGGTCTAAATCCGGTCTCCAGCCTAGAAGGATCAAAACTAGAACATCAAAGAAGGTATTTATGAGCATCTTAGAAATCAGCTTACAGTAGCGGGGTAGGTAGCAGAAGTATATTGGGAAAGTGTTAGTTAGGAAGAGTTAGGGCAAAAGAAAGGGGATCACATTAGTAGTGGAAAATCTCTTTAAGTTGAAAAAATGACAAAAAAATGGTAGCAGAGGACGAGTGGCCTCCATGAGCGGATTATTAATAGGCCAGATCATCTATCGAGGGAGAGGCAGGAGATCTGATTTCACATTAAACTATCAGTCGATCCCACTAATATTGGCTGGTTTGGCTGAGTTTAGCTTAATGTGAACAGAGTCCTTACAGTCCTGCTGGCTCCATAGTGGAAATATCATAGACAGGTCCATTATCTCAGGATATTTGCACAGGGCATAGCTTAACATAATGTTTGCTCACTGATCCCCACATGTCTAATCTTATGCAAACAACAGTAATAAAGTGACGTCTTCTTCATGCGGCCGACGAACGACTTCCTCATAAATCATCCGTTCCCTAGAAATATCTATCACTAATAAATAACTAATATTATCTTACCTGCAGGGAGGGGAATCTTTTTATCTCTTGCATATTACAGATATTATGACCACACAACCATTACAGCCCTTAATAACTATGGAGCATCCTTCATCCTTCTGGTTATTTCAAAGAACTTGATGCCGCCAATTGTCCTTTTTTGCATTCTCGCTTTATTCTTCCCTTCTTCTAAGACCCATAACATTTTATTTTCTGCGCTCATAGACATATAGCGGTAGGTGCATTTCAATGAATTAGAAGATCATCAAAAAGTTCATTTATTTCAGTAATTCAATACATAAAGTGAAACACATCTATTATATAGAGCCATTACACACAGAGGGATCTATTTCATGTATTCATTTCTGTTAATTTTGATTATTATGGCTTACAGCCAATGAAAATCCAAAGAAAATTAGAAAATTACAGAAAATTAGAGTATTCTATAAGACCAACTGAAATAATGATTTTTAACTCATAAATGTTGGCCTAATGAAAGGTCTGTGCAGTAAATGCACTCTATACTTGGTCAGGTCTCCTTGTGCATAAATTAGTGCATCAATGAGCCGTTGCATGGAGGAGATCATCCTGTGGCTGCTGAGTTGTTATGGAAGCCCAGGTTTCTTTGATAGCATCCTTCAGCTCCTCTGCATTGTTGGGTCTGGTGTCTCTCATAGATTCTCTATGGGGTTTAGGTCAGGCGAGTTTGCTGCCAATCAAGCCCAGTGATACTGTGGTTAGTAAACCAGGTATTGGTACTTTTGGCAGTGTGGCCAGGTGCCAAGTCCTGCTGGGAAATGAAATCTCCATCTCCAAAAAGTTTGTTGGCAGAGAGAAGCGTGAAGTGCTGTAAAATGTCCTGGTAGACGGCAGTGCTGACTATGGTCTTGATAAAACAGAGAGGACCTACACCAGCAGATGACACAGCTCCCCAAACCATCACTGATTGTGGAAACTTCACACTACACTAGACCTCAAGCAGCTTGGATTGTGGACTCTTCACTCTTCCTCCAGACTCTTGGATTGTGACCTCTTCACTCTTCCTCCAGACTCTTGGATTGTGGCCTCTCCACTCTTCCTCCAGACTCTTGGATTGTGGCCTCTCCACTCTTCCTCCAGACTCTTGGATTGTGGCCTCTACACTCTTCCTCCAGACTCTTGGATTGTGGCCTCTCCACTCTTCCTCCAGACTCTTGGATTGTGGCCTCTCCACTCTTCCTCCAGACTCTTGGATTGTGGCCTCTCCACTCTTCCTCCAGATTCTTGGATTGTGGCCTCTCCACTCTTCCTCCAAACTCTTGGATTGTGGCCTCTCCACTCTTCCTCCAGACTCTCGGATTGTGGCCTCTCCACTCTTCCTCCAGACTCTTGGATTGTGGCCTCTCCACTCTTCCTCCAAACTCTTGGATTGTGTCCTCTCCATTCTTCCTCCAGACTCTTGGATTGTGGCCTCTCCACTCTTCCTCCAGACTCTTGGATTGTGGCCTCTCCACTCTTCCTCCAGACTCTTGGATTGTGGCCTCTCCACTCTTCCTCTAGACTCTTGGATTGTGGCCTCCCCACTCTTCTTCCAGACTCTTGGATTCTGGCCTCTCCACTCTTCCTCCAGACTCTTGGATTCTGGCCTCTCCACTCTTCCTCCAAACTCTTGGATTGTGTCCTCTCCACTCTTCCTCCAGACTCTTGGATTGTGTCCTCTCCACTCTTCCTCCAAACTCTTGGATTGTGTCCTCTCCACTCTTCCTCCAAACTCTTGGATTGTGTCCTCTCCACTCTTCCTCCAGACTCTTGGATTGTGGCCTCTCCACTCTTCCTCCAAACTCTTGGATTGTGTCCTCTCCATTCTTCCTCCAGACTCTTGGATTGTGGCCTCTCCACTCTTCCTCCAGACTCTTGGATTGTGGCCTCTCCACTCTTCCTCTAGACTCTTGGATTGTGGCCTCCCCACTCTTCTTCCAGACTCTTGGATTCTGGCCTCTCCACTCTTCCTCCAGACTCTTGGATTGTGGCCTCTCCACTCTTCCTCCAAACTCTTGGATTGTGTCCTCTCCACTCTTCCTCCAGACTCTTGGATTGTGTCCTCTCCACTCTTCCTCCAAACTCTTGGATTGTGTACTCTCCACTCTTCCTCCAAACTCTTGGATTGTGTCCTCTCCACTCTTCCTCCAGACTCTTGGATTGTGGCCTCTCCACTCTTCCTCCAAACTCTTGGATTGTGTCCTCTCCATTCTTCCTCCAGACTCTTGGATTGTGGCCTCTCCACTCTTCCTCCAGACTCTTGGATTGTGGCCTCTCCACTCTTCCTCTAGACTCTTGGATTGTGGCCTCCCCACTCTTCTTCCAGACTCTTGGATTCTGGCCTCTCCACTCTTCCTCCAGACTCTTGGATTGTGGCCTCTCCACTCGTTCTCCAGACTCTTGGATTCTGGCCTCTCCTCTCCTCCTCCAGACTCTTGGATTCTGGCCTCTCCACTCTTCCTCCAGACTCTTGGATTGTGGCCTTCCCACTCTTCTTCCAGACTCATGGATTGTGGCCTCCCCACTCTTCTTCCAGACTCTTGGATTCTGGCCTCTCCACTCTTCCTCCAGACTCTTGGATTGTGGCCTCTCCACTCGTTCTCCAGACTCTTGGATTCTGGCCTCTCCTCTCCTCCTCCAGACTCTTGGATTCTGGCCTCTCCCCTCTTTCTCCAAACTCTCTTGGATTGTGGCCTCGCCACTCTTCCTCCAGACTCTTGGATTGTGGACTCTCCACTCTTCCTCCAGACTCTTGGATTCTGGCCTCTACACTAGGGATGGGCGAATCTACTCGCTAGGACTCGGTACGCTGCGAGTTTCCAAGCTATTACTCACACAGTAACGAGTCCATCATCCCTCCGCCTCCCCACCCGATCCTAAGTTAGGACCGGGCGGGGGAGCAGGAGCAGGGATGCAGGACTCAGGCGGGGAAGCCGGCGGTGAAATTTGCTCACTGCCGCTTCCCCCACTGAGTCCTGACCAGGGGTGGGCTTGGGGGGGGGGGTGAGTGCACCGGCCCGGCCGGCTACTTACTGCTGCCTCCGCCGGCGCGGCCGCAGACTTGCTCCCCGAGTCTCTCTGCTGCTGCCTCCGGAGATTCCCGAGCGGTGTGAGAAGCAGTGAATAAATTAACTTCGGTCACCTCTCGGGAATCTCTGGAGGCAGAGAGAGACGGGCTGACAGCAGGGTTCAGCTCAGGTCATAATGACCCGAGCTGAACCCTGACTGTTTAGTCAGTTCTCAGCTCTGCTACATCCCTGTGTGTCTAAGCACAGACAGGGATGTAGCAGAGCTGAAATTGCGTTTTGGACTATGTCGGACGGAAGAGGATTTTTTAAATAAAGATGGAGTCCCTAATTGTGTTCTGTTTTATTTCTAATAAAATTATTTTTCTGTGTTTGTGTTTTTTTTTCTATTGATTACTGGAAATTCATGGCGGTCATGTCTAATATTGGCGTGACCGCCATAAATTTCGGGCTTAGGGCCAGCTGATAATACAAAGCTGGCCCTAACCCCTTTATTACCCAGTAAGCCACCCAGCACCAGGGCCACTGGAAGAGCGGGGTTCAGCGCCAGAAGATGGCGCTTCAATGAACGCGCCATCTTCTGGGGCGGCTGCGGGCTGCAATTTGCAGCGGGGGGTGCCCAGAAAGCTTGGACCTCTCTGCGCTGCGGATTCCAGCCCCCAGCTGCTTAGCTGTACCTGGCTGGACATAGAAATTGCGCGGAGCCCCACGCATTTTTTTTTTATTATTATTTCATGAAATTCATGAAATAATAAAAAAAGGGGGCTCCCCTATATTCTTGTGTCCGGCCAGGTACAAATAGGCACCTGGGGGTTGGGGGCAGCCCGTCGCTGCCTGCTGGATCCGGCTGGTTACAGAAATACGGCGACATACGGTGTGCATAGACACACAGGGATGTAGCAGAGCTGAGAACTGACTAAACAGTCAGGGTGCAGCTCAGGTCATTATGACCTGAGCTGAAACCCCTGCTGTCAGCCCGACTCTCTCTGCCTCCGGAGACTCCCGAGCGGTGACAGAAGTTAATTTATTCACTGCTCTGTCACCACTCGGGAATCTCCGGAGACAGAAGCAGAGAGACTCGGGGAGCTAGTCTGCGGCCAGCCCCGGCGGAGGCAGCGGTAAGTAGCCGGCCGATCCGATGCACTCTCCCCCCCCCAAACCTCTCCCCCTCTCCCCCCTCCCCCGGTTCAATCCATTTTTTTTTTTTTACTATTCTTTAAAAGCCAGCGGCTTTTTGCCGCTGGCTTTAAAAGAATAACATGAGGAATTGCAGGTTTCTCCTCTGCTGCCAGACCCCTTAAAGGGTCCGGCAGCAGAGGAATCGCTGCAATACTCGTTCCCCATTCATTTACATTGGACTCGCTAGACTCGCCACGAGTCCTGGACTCAGACTCGTCAGAGTCTAGCGAGTCCGAGTAATTTAGGATTTGCCCATCCCTACTCTACACTCTTCCTCCAGACTCTGGGACCTTGATTTCCAAATGAAATGCAAAATTTACTTTATCTAAAAATAACACCTTGGACCACTGACAACAGTCCAGTTTTTTTTCTCCTTGCCCCAGATAAGATGCTTCTTGCGTTGTCTATTGGTCATGAGTGGCTTGACAGAAGGAATGTGACAGTTGTAGTGTGGCGCCCCTGCGACCAGGAGGCCACAAGAGGGAAGTGCAGCCAGGTAAGCAAGGTGGTTGCAAAACACACCCACACCGCACAAACACCGACCCTACACCTAGGACTCTAGGTCGGGCAAGGGGTGGTGGGTGTAGCAAAGTGGGTGGAACGTAGTAGGACACTGACAAAGTGGGTGGAGTGACCTAAACAAAACCTAGGAGCAGAAGGAGACAGAAGTGAGAACGAGTTGGAGTTAGTTAGAGTTGGAGTGTGAATAGAGAGAGACTTCCCAGACAGTGTTGGGCTCCCTGGAGACGCAGAATCCTGAGAGGCACACACCCCTGGAGAGAAAGCCTACTTCACAGCCTGGAAGTAACGGGAAGGGGAAAGACTGAAAGAGACCCCACAGCTGAGAAAGCTGGAGAGGACAAGGGTCCGGCAGCCTGATAGACCTGTGCTGCGCGGAGGAACCCTTAATATCTGAACCTGGGGCACTGGAGGGCTAGGCCAACACCAGAGAACTGGCTCTGAAGAGGTGACCGGGGATTCCAGACCCCATTCACGAGTCACACCGGTGTGAGGCAGAAATTTTATGTGCTGCAGCCTAACTTTCCACCACGGACTAGGAACACAGCCATCATACTAGGACTGGTGACCCTGACTGCAAGGGAAGTATATTCACCCGTGAGTCCGCGACGACCAGACCGAACCAGTGGGTGAGGTACTACATTAATACTCAGAGAAAAGCCTGAAAAGTCTTTGAGGGAGCAACACAGAAAAGCTACCTGAGCTGCACAGTTTGAGCAGTGCTGAAGTGTAAATTGTGTGAACTGTAACTGGAAAGAACTGTAAACTGTGAACTGTTGTCCTGGAAAGACCTAAAGTAAAGTACCCCATAAGCTCATCACTGCCTGAGACTGTTTACTTGCAGCGACACAGAAAAGTTCCACCTGAGGAGCCACAGCCTGTGAGCCCTGCACTCTGGCTGGAGGAGCTGCAGCTTGGAAGTAAGTGACTTGTGCCCAGCACGATCCCTCACAAAGCGCCATCCATTATCACTACTCCTGCCCTGGGGACCCTCAACCCTACCCAATGAAGGCTTACCATCCACGCTGCCCCAAGTCACCGTCCCCAGCAGGAATACGGCAGCAGTTGTTCTACTAACCACATACCCTGGGTGGCGTCATGACAAATTCCCTGTATATACCCCCTTTTTGGACTGATCCCAGGCCACAGGACCAGGTCACGACTACCGTGATACCTCAGAGAGACAGCATCAGCCCGGTTCCCGAGTACCCCACAGCCTGGGGGCGCATCAGTAGCCCATGCCATCTATGCGTCTGTGTGCGGTGGCTCTTGAAGCACTGACTCCGGCAGTGTCCACTCCTTGTGAATTTCCACCAAATTTTAGAATAGCCTTTTCTTAACAATCCTTTCAAGGTTCGGTCATACCGGTGGCTTGTGCTCCTTTTTCTACCATACATTTTCCTTCCACTCAACTGTCCATTAATATGCTTGGATACAGCTCTCTGTAAACAGCCAGTTTCTTTAGTAATGACCTTCTGTGGCTTACCCTCCTTGTGGAGTGTGTCAATGACTGCCTTCTGGACATCTGTCAAGTCAACAGTCTTCCTCATGATTGTGTACCCTACTGCCAAACTAAGGGACCATTTTAAATGCTTACTAAGCCTTTGCAAGTGTTATGTGTTAATTATTCTAATTCTCTGAGATAATGACCTTTGGGTTTTAATAGGCTGTAGGCCATAATCATCAACATTAACAGAAATAAACACTTGAAATAGATCCCTCTGTGTGTAATGACTCTATATAATATATGTGTATTACTTTATGTCTTGAATTACTGAAATAAATGAACTTTTTGATGATTTTTAATTGAGTTGTACTTGTATCAGGGTTTGTTATCTGTGGGATGAGTTGTATTTTTGAATGACACCATTCATTCATTTAACCATATATTATACTGTAAAACTGGGGGAAAAAAATTCCAAATGTGGAGAAATTGTGAAAAGAACCCACAATTCTAACATTTTTTGGAGCGAATTGCATTTATGGTGCTTTTATATAAAATTTTGGGATAGATATGACGTTTTGATCGCTTGTTGCAGCAATAAAAAAAAAACGTAATTTTAGTGTCCTTTAATTTCTTTGTGTTATTTATTACCGATCAGGTTAATCATTTTTACAGTTTGATAGATCGGTCCTTTCTGAACTTGGCAATACCACACACTGTATGTGTAGTTTTACAAAAATGTTTTATTATCTTTATTTTTAATGGGGCAAAAGGGGGGTGATTTGAACGTTTATATGTTTGTTTATATATATTTAAACTTTTTTTTACTTTTCACTGGCAGTGCAGTGCCACCTGGCGATAGAAGCAGAGACAAGGGAGACGGGTATAGACACGTATGTCACAGTCTGACTCCAACGCCAATGTGTTATTTATGCTGGTCTTGATGAATCTGTGCTCTAGTATCCAAAACTGGCTATACTGAATACCGTATATACTCGCGTATAAGCTGAGTTTTTCAGCCCAAAAATTGGGCTGAAAAGTACCCCCCTCGGCTTATACGCGAGTCAGTGCTGTATACCGATGTATACATCGGTACATACCGATGTATACATCGGTATACAGCAGCCCCCGCATCCCCAGTAATGCAGGGCCCCCCCAGCGTCTCTCCGGTCACCTGTAAAGGAAACTATACTTATCACAGTGCTCTGTCCGCGCCCGCTGTCCGCGCCCGCTCGCAGCTGCCGACCGCGATCCTCCATCTTGCGTCTTCTTCCTGTTTCTGTGCTCGTCGCGGGCAATGACGTCATTCCCTGCGACGAGCACAGGAAACAGGAAGAAAGAAGATGCAAGATGGAGGATCGCGGTCGGCAGCTGCGAGCAAGCGCGGACAGCGGGCGCGGACAGAGCACTGTGATAAGTATATTTTCCTTTACAGGTGACCGGAGAGATGCTGGGGGGGCCCAGCATTACTGGGGCTGCTATATACCTCTGGGGCCCTGTATACTACCACTGGGGCTGTATATACTACCACTGGGGCTGTATAAACCACTAGGGCTGTATATACTGCTGGGGCCCTGTATACTACCACTGGGGCTGTATATACTACCACTGGGGCTGTATATACTACCACTGGGGCTGTATATACCTCTGGGGCCCTGTATACTACCACTGGGGCTGTATATACTACTAGGGCTGTATATACTGCTGGGGCCCTGTATACTACCACTGGGGCTGTATATACTACCACTGGGGCTGTATATACCTCTGGGGCCCTGTATACTACCACTGGGGCTGTATATACTACCACTGGGGATGTATATACTACTAGGGCTGTATATACTGCTGGGGCCCTGTATACTACCACTGGGGCTGTATATACTACCACTGGGGCTTGTATATACTACCACTGGGGCTGTATATACCTCTGGGGCCCTGTATACTACCACTGGGGCTGTATATACTACCACTGGGGCTGTATATACTACTAGGGCTGCGTCTATACTACCACTGGGCTGTATATACCACTGGGGCTGTATATACTACTGGGGCTGCGTGTGTACTACCACTGGGGCCGCTGTATCTACCTCTGGGACTGGTGTATACCACACTGCTGGGGGCTGTATACTTGTGCTAGGGTCCACCCTCGGCTTATACACGAGTCAATAGATTTTCCCAGGTTTTGGGGGCAAAAGTAGGGGGGGTCGGCTTATACACGGGTCGGCTTATACACGAGTATATACGGTACTAATCCATTCCAAATATGTCTTTACTCTTTTGCGTCATGTATACAATATAGTTTATTTTTTATTTTTTTTAACCATAATGTACAGGCACAAGGATGGGCAGGATATATGCACATAGTAGTATGTTATGCCAACAAAGAAAAATAATACAGAGTGTTTTGGTCTAGTTCAGTCAGTGGCTCACTGTAAGTCTGGGGGTAACACGAGCGTATGAAAAATCGAACCAATTTTGATCCAGGAAAATAGGACGAATGAAATTCATTTGGTATTATGTATGTAATGTGAATGCAATGCGAGTGTGCAATTTTTTTTTCTCGCCTAGCATCCGCATGACATGCGTATGCAATCCATTTGCAACTCTATGTACAATAAAGCTGGTCATAAATAAAAAAAATTATATAAAGATATAGCTAGATATCCTACAGCTAGATAATGTCACAACCCCTCTACATATTATACACTTGTACCCCTTTATACTTTTCATGGGGTTTAAATTTAAAAAACTGGTGTGCGGTCCTCCCATTTACAATCATCAGCATAGGTAAAGTTGACAGGTGCTGGCTATTATTATCAGGCTGGAAAGATACATGGTTATTTGACCCTTCCCAGCCTAAAAATACCCACCCCACACCACCCAGAAGTGGCATAACCATTAGATGCGCACATTCTGTTGCGCGCTTCGCCCAGTTCTTCTTGATGGTGCAGTGGCAATCGTTGTAATGATTTGGGGGTGTTCATGTCAGCTGTGTAGTGTCAGCTGGCATCAAGCCCTAGTGTTAGTAATGAAGAGGTGTCTATCAGACACCGCCATTACTCACCCAGTAAGTAAAAAGAAAAACACATGCAATAATAGTTTATTTACTCCTTCCTTGGTTCACCAATTTATTGCCATACAGGTCTGAAGTAGTTTAAGGAATCTGCTGTAGTCCAGCGCTTCCCACAATATTCCTCGATTACGTAGCTCGAAGGCTATGGAGCCCCAGAATGAGGTTCCATAGGCTTTGAGCCACAGCCACTTCCAGCTGACGCTATGTTCTGCGAGATCTAGCAACTGTGATGAGTAGTGACGTTAGTAATGTTACTGATATCACTGCTCTGCAGATGCGTCGGGTGTCACGGAGCACAGCGTGAGCCATGATTGATTGCTGCTCAAAGTCTATGAAGCCTTGTTCTGAGGTTCCATAGCCTTTGACCTACATAACCGAGGAACACTTCTTTTGTCTCCTAAAAGCATCCCGTGAAAGTGCATAAAAACGTTTTAATACTCGCTCATTAGTGATTACACAATGTAACACAATTTTTGTTCCTGGCTTCCAAGTGTAATATTTCAACTGCTAATGTGTAAAGACTATGGAAAAACGACTGCATTCAGCACAAACTTTGATTTTATGACCACAGCAGCGAAAAATTTCATATTTATTGTGTCAAAAAATGAAATTACACTATGTAACAAATTTTTATTTTTTTTTTGTTCCTGGGTACAAAGTGTGTTTTCCTAACCCGTTATGCCTAAAACAAATAGAAAATAGTTGTTGTTCCACAAAAACTTTGCTTCGGTGATTAGGACAAGGAAATTTTGAAATTTGGCTGTTTTCAGGAAAATTCTCAATTCGTATTCAATACTGAGACGATGTCATTGTCCTGATCACAGAAGCAAAGTTTTTGTGGAACAACAACTATTTTCTATTTGTTTTAGGCATAACGGGTTAGGAAAACAAACTTTGTACCCAGGAACAAAAAATTAATAAAAATTTGTTACATAGTGTTATAATTAGCAGGGGCTGTATTCTTTAGTCACCAGGGCATGTTGTTTTGCAGCCTCGAGGACCCACCCTCTCTGTGCTGCTGTGATGTGGAGCTGAAGGCAGGACTAATGATTTGCATTCTGTGAGTGATAGAGAGGGGGGAGGGTTAAGGCTGCACAAGCAAAGCAGCACAGACAGAGAAAGGGTGGATCATTCAGGCTGCAAAACAGCCCGCCCTGGTGACTAAAGAATATAGCCCCTACTAATTATAATCACTAATGAGTAAGTATTAAAACGTTTTTATGCACTTTCACAGGATGCTTTTAGGAGACAAAAGAAGTGTGAGATTAGTGATAGGATGCTGCAGGGACATGTTTTGATAGCTTAGGAGGCGTTCTGGAGGTGACAGGATCCCTTTAACTAAGTCGGACCTGCATTGCTTTTTTTTATCATAGATTAGTAAACCAGGAAATGAATCATGATGTATTATTGAAAATGAACAATTTTAATGTGTTTTTTTTTTTCTTTTTACTTACTGTGTTAGTAATGGGAGTGTCTCATAGACAACTCTCCATTACTATCACCAGGGCTTGATGCCAGCTGACACTAAACAGCTGACAACAACCCCAAAAACTATTACCCTAATTACTATCACACCAAGGCAATTGGGAAAAGCTGAGGCAAAGCAGCGGAATTGGCACATGTAATGTGATGATCCACTTCTAGGGTGGCTGCGGGCTGATATTTTTAGGTTAGGAAGGGCCCAATAACCAAGGACCTTCCCAGCCTGGTATTACCAGCCCCCAGCTGACTACTTTATCTTGGCTGGTTATCAAGAATAGGGGTCACCCCAACATTGTTTTTTATTATTATTTATTATTGGGTTAATCAAGACTAAATACCCTTTAGGGCCACATGAAAGGCTCTAAAGGGTTCAAATTTAAAACATGTAGGGGGGGACACTATACAGGGTGGGCGATCTATATGGATACACCTAAATAAAATGGGAATGGCTGGTTATATCAACTTCCCGTTTGTGGCACATTAATATACGGGATGGGGAAAACTTTTCCAGATGGATGGTGACCATAGCGGCCATTTTGAAGTCAGCCATTTTATTTTTTTTCAATGGGAAGAGGGTCATGTGACACATCACACTTACTGAGAATTTCATAATAAAAACAATGGTGTGCTTGGTTTTAACATAACTTTATTATTTCATGAGTTATTTCAAGTTGATATCACCATTCATTCCCATTTTATTTAGGTGTATCCATATAAATGGCCCACCCGGGCAATTGTCTATGCTGTGAAGATACGAGATGTGCAGCATCTGAAACAGCGGATACTGGAAGCCTGTGCTGCATTTCTTCTGCGGTGTTGCTATCAGTGTGTCAGGAGTGGGAGAAGAGGGTTGCATTGACAAGTCCATTGTCGGAGTCCATTTTGGTAAAGTT
This sequence comes from Allobates femoralis, assembly GCA_033576535.1. NCBI lineage: Eukaryota > Metazoa > Chordata > Amphibia > Anura > Aromobatidae > Allobates > Allobates femoralis. The sequence goes on from JARQOC010000005.1 coordinate 37,312,991, forward strand.
GGAGTCAGAGTCGGATTCAGAGAAATTGAAGAGTTGAAGTCGGATGTTTGGCATACTGACTTCACAGCCCTGGTTGTGGAGTCAGAGTTGGTGTCCATTTTGGTAGAGTTGGAATCGAATTCAGGGAAATTGAAGAGTCGGAGTCGGATGTTTGGCTTTATGACTCCACAGTCCTGTTTTTTTATCATCCCAATGCAAGATTTTCTCTCATTGCACTCGTCCGATTCATCCGCTCGTGTGACCCCGGCCGTAGAGTTACTGCCTCTTATACTCCTTTTGCAAAGTTTAAGGCTGGAATCACACTGTTCATGTGACATGTGAGGCAGTCGGATGAGGATGGATCAGTCACCTGGAATGGCCTCTCCCTGTCAGGACGGGAGCGTCAGCTGCTTGTATTTTTATGCAGCTCCACACTTCCCGTCCAGAGAGGGGGAGGCTGTTCGTGGTTAATGATCCGACACTCGTCTGAAGGACTCACGTATCATACCGACAGTGTGATTCCAGCCTACAACCTCACCACAATAAACAGATTATAAGTAGAAAAGTAAAATTATTTATATTTATAGAGTACAGTTTGCTCTTCCCTCAACTGCACACTAATAATAAGAACACTTAATGCTATTCCTTGGAAGGGACGGAACATCAAATTTAGCGCTGGACCTAACATTTGGCCTAATTTTTTAGAAAATTCTGAATTACTCTCTTTTAATGAGTTTCAATTATCATATTTTTACTATTACTTTACTATTTCATTTTTTTGTATATCATGTCATAATTTTCTCCATGCTTTATGACCCTTTTTTCTATTTTAGAACCGGATGAACTGCTTGAGATCCTTATAACCTCCTGCTGCCCGCCTGTTCACATCTGCTCCCTCCTTGATCAAAGTTTGGACTTATCAAGCTGCCGATAAGCGAAGTCATAAAAGTGATGGTCGCTTTAATTAATAATTAAAAAGGAGTCGTTACTGTTAGCGCCAGAGTTTTCCACCAGGTGAATGAACGTATTGATCAGACTCAGAAAACACAATGGGTAGGACTGTGTCCACAGGATAACAGACTTTATCTCTAACCCTGCGGCTTAATGTCGATCAATAGGGATTCGCCCACGATAATGGAAAGCCATATTCTGTTCCAGATTTCGGCAACAATTGCCCATGTTTATTCAAAATTTGCGCGAAATCTTTAACTTTCAAATGTCGCACCTTGATAATAAATTTGGTGCAAATTACAACTTTCTAGGCATGATGGCACACTTTCCAATGTTACATAAGAGCCCGAGACCTATGTGTAAAATGTTGCACTTTAAGGTAGGATTTTATCATTAATATCTATTATATAATTGCGAATGGGTTTTTTGCCCCTTCTGAGTCGACTCGCAATGCGAGTCAGCGTGGTCATGTGGATTCGCCCGAAGCATTGGCCGCGCAGCGGCCATTGCGAGCAGTTCTAAGGCAACTCGCTATGCCCGCGCAGCGGGCATGGCGAGTCGCCTTAGCAACGCGAAGCATTGGCCGCGAAGCGGCCATTGCGAGTCAGAGACTCGCCCTTCTAGAATCCCGATGCATGTGCATCGGGCACCCAGCTAGTAAATAATAATAATAATAGGACACAAAAGGATTTTGTGTGAATTGCGGCTTTTTATGCATGGCTGCAACATTTGTCCCATTCACCCCATGATCTTTTAAAGAGACCTGTCTAGGATATACAACTTTTTTGCAACTGTTATACATAAATTGTAATGTCCATCAAGTTACAGGTAAATAGAGAAGTCCCGGACAGACTAAAGGTGGGGTCACACGTGGCGATTCTGGCCTGCGATGTCGGAAGCGATGCGCGGGTGCCCACTCGCTTCCGACATCGCAGGCCAGCTGTCACACGGCACGACGTTGCCGGTGACGCGGCGGCGATGTGGGCGGAGCCGTCGCTCGCTGGGCTGGGCTCAGCCCAGCGAGCGATCCTCAGCAACATTGCGATATAGGCTGGATCGCGCCGCCAACAGTGTCAGACGGCGCAATCCAGCCTAATCGCTGGTCACAGGTTGACAGGTTTATGAACATGTTCATAAACCTGTCAACCTGTGACCAGCGATAATTTGCAGTTGCGTCGCGCTGTGTGACAGCGCGACGCACTTGCAATATTGCCCGCGACATCGCTGTGACGTCACTTTTCGGCGATGTCGCGGGCGAAATCGCCACGTGTGACCCCACCTTAAGAGCAAATTGCACTGTCAGCAGAACCCTGAGAAACCCAGATACAGGAATCTGGCTTTACTGCAGGGTCTAGGGCCTTGCTGCCTACAGTCCAGGAATAGAAAGGTCACCAAGCAGGGTCAAAGCTGAGAGGACAGAAAAGTACAAAATCGTTAAGCTGGAGAATAGTACAAAAACAGGCAGAGGTCCATCCGGAAAATCAATAATACAAAGGAGGATAATAACAAGTGAACCAAGGAATATATCTGTCAACCAGCAGGAGAACACAGGGGATTCAAATAGACTGCAATATTTCCTAATTGGCTGAAGTCAGAGTTAATGACTGCAGCTGGGCAGCCATATAACACATCCACAAGTCAGACGTCTACATCACCGGCCCCACAGTTGGACAGGAGCGCCTGGTGGCAGACGCCGAAATTGCAGGAACAAACTGTGGAAATGTGACACAAATGCATTAATAGATATACCGTACTTCACTCCAAAAGGTAAACCAAATCCCCTTATTTTTATGTTTTGGTTTTAAGTACTAATAAATTGTATAATAACTGGTGTAAAACATTGATCAATTTAGCTTATGTGTTTATGACTATGAAATATTTAAATTTAAAGAAATTGGTTCAAATACAAATATAAATGTCCCCCTATTGTGTCATTATCCACAGTGAAATGAGAACTGTATCAACATGGGCTGAAAGGTCACTCTGCCACGAAGAAGCCATTACTCCAAAAAAAAATAAGAAAGCCAGATTAATGTTTGTAAATGCACACAGGAATAAAGAACTACACTTTTGAATGCATGTCCTGCGGTCTGTTGAAACTACTGTAAAGTTGAACTGTTTGGCCATAATGGCCATCGTTATGTTTGGAGGAAAAAGGAAGAAGCTTGGCAGCCTAAGAACACCATCCTAACTGTGAGACACGGGGGAAGCAGCATCATGCTGTGGGGTTGTTTTGCTGCAGGAGGGACTGGTGAACTTCACAACATAGATGGTATCATGAGGAAAGAAGCTTATGTGGCAATACTGAAGCAACATCTCAAGACATCAGACAGGAAGGTAAAGCTTGGGCAGAAATGGGTCTTCCAAATGGACAATGACCTTAAGCATACTGCCAAACTGGTTACAAAGTGGCTTAAGGATAACAAAGTCAATGTTTTGGAGCCATCACAAAGCCCTGGTCTCAATCCTATTGGAAATTTATGGGCTAAGCTGAAAAGTCTATGAGCAAGGCAACTTGCAAACATGGCTCAGTTACACCTTTTCTGCCAGGAGGAATGGGCCCAAATTCCTATAATCTATTGTGTGAAGGTTGTGGAAGGATCTAAAACATTTAATCAAATTCATACAGTTTAAGGGCAATGATACCAAATACTAATGAAATGTATGGAAACCTCTGACTTTGCAGAAAGTAATAAAAATACATTAAAACATTCTCCCTCTCTCATTATCCTGCATTTGGTAAATATTAATAATTATGGTCCTAATTTACCTATGTGAAAGTTTTATTCTGATGTCACATAGTGAGAAAAACATGCAGATGTGTATTTTTATATAGTGTATGGAAACTGCTGGTTTCAACTGTATATGGAACAAAAATCACACAAAGTCTAATAATTACCGTAGTCTTTTGCTGGCAGCATTTATTTGTAGCCATACCTATCAGACATATACCAATGTTTTTTCTGAGACTATGACTTTGGGAAGGTTTGGGAAACCTTATTATCAGCACAATGTATCATGGTAAAAGCTATGAATAAATCCAGAAAGTAGGTTATGGCTGAATTCCTGAAATCTTATTCACAAGCATTGCTAGCAACTTGGATATTGTCTGAGGCACCAAAATTGGCAGAGAGGAAACATGAAGCAAACTACGGACTGCGCTCCCGAAGGCTTCACCCCATCCTCTGGCATATTAATTACAAAGCAAATAGGTTTCATTAATTTTTTTAACATCCTTCAGCTCAATCTCAAGCGATGGCGATTTGATGAATGAACACTCTGTAGGAAGACCGATCTTGTGCAGCCTAAGTAGACCCACCAGAGTCTTCTCCAAGCCTAGGTAGGTCCACCAGGGTTTTCCCCAAGCCTAGATAGGTCTACCAAGGTCTTCTCCAAGCCTAGATAGATTCACCAGGCTCTTCTCCGCCATTGTCTTTATAGTATCTAGCCCTCGGGATGCTGGTCTTCCTCTTCGTCTTGTTCCTTCTATTCTTCGAATCATGATGTCCTTCTCCAGTGATTGCTCTCTTCGTATGATGTGTAGACAAGTCATAGCTTGGTGATCCTTCCTTCCAGTGACATGTCTGGCTTGATTTGTTCCAGTATTGATGTGTTTGTTCTTCCCATCCATGGTATTGATAACATCCTTCTCCTGCTCCACATTCCAAAGGCTTTGATTCTTCTACTGTTTTGTTTCTTTATTGTCCAGGTTTCACATCCATATGTTACTACAGAAGAGACCAGACTAAAGGTACCGTTACACGCTTCAAGGTCGTTAAGATATCACCAACGATCTCATAGGCGCGCGGTCGTTCGGACATCTTTTTGACATCGTTGGTGAGATGTCACACATGTAGATATCGTGGACGATGCACCAATGATGTGGCGAGCAGCTATCATTCGCACAACCCAGCGAACGATACTTGTTCACTGTTGTGAATAGCAGAAGTCGGTAACTACATCGTTATCGCGGTGTCACACACAACGATGCAGCAGGTTGGCTGATGGAGGATCATTTGATTTGAGAACATGTTCTCAAATCTGCGATCAACGATCCAATGAATTATCGTAGTCGCATCTCGGTTTAACACGCAACGACGTCCTAACGATATGATTTGAACGACTCCAAACCCGTGACGTTTGAGCGATATCGTTCACAATCTCGTACCATGTAACGAGGCCTTATGTACGAGCCGTGTGTTCATCACCAGTGAAATGTTCCTTGATGTGAAGACCTTGTCCAGTGACTTCATTGTTGATTTGCCCATAGCTTTTCTCCTATTGATTTCCGGTTTCGTCGCTGCATCTTGAGTAATCACTGATCCAAGTAGGGTGAAGTCCTTTACAACTTCTAATTCGTGACTGTCCATCTTACAGGAGTCCGAGTCGTACCTGGCAGCAGTCAATATCTTTGACTTCGTTGTGTTGAGTAGTAGTCCCATGTTCGAGCTTTCCATCTTGACACTCCAAAGGGAAAAGGGAGAGAACAAAAATGCATCAAGTTCTGTGTTGCTTCTTAAAGGGGTTTCCCAGAATTGACAATTTCCACATTATCTACAGGGTCGGGGATCAGTGTCTGATTGTTGGCTGTACCCATTAGAACTACGGTGTTGGATAGGCATATACGACGCCAACGGTCTACTCAACGTCTATGGGACAGAGGTAGCCGAGTGCTGTATTTGGAGACCTCTGTTAGCTTCATCAACTTTGAATGAAAGTGAAGTGCGTATTCTCCATAACCGCTCCATTCAAGTCCTCCCCACTGTGGTGGTCCCAACCTTCTTACCTACACTGTGAGCAAGTGAAAAATGTTCATTTCAGGAAAACAAAGATTTGTCTATATTCATATTGGTGCATTGTGAGTTATCAGATGGGTCATCTTTTTAGAGGGGCACTCTAATATCTATATTCAGGAGCGCATCGCTCCCCTGCTGCCCGGTTTCATGCTTCTCAGGAAGAGGGTGCACTTCTGAAGATTGACTGTTCAGACCAACAGCATGGTTGTACTTCTGCTCTGAACTAAGACCTCTTAAGCTGCTGGCAAAGACACCTTTACCTCTACAGTATTCGAGGATCGGTGGGTTGATTGAAGCTAGCCGGATCAGAGCTGTGCTTGCAAGATGCAAAGCAAATAGCCTGAAAGAGCGCCCAGGAGATTAGGAGACTAGCTCTTCTAAAGTGACTGGTTTCCAGAACAATGAACAGTAAATTAATAAAAAATGGAAAATCCTTTAAGTTTCTATTAGATATAGACAGTGTCTCTCTTTGTCACTTTGGACAGTCCAGTATGTCTTTACATTACGGTTTATAGATATGTGGAGGTTCCTCAGAGCAACATTTGCCCCTACACTTTACAGTCGATCGCTGCAGGTTCCAACTTAAGGAGATGCCGGCATCACAGCGTTTATTGACCATTCAATTAAAACTAGATCTTCCAGAGCAAAAGAATAAAGCTTTAATTGACTTGAAACTTGACTTGTGGATGAAGCAGTCATCTAATGAGGGTCTAGGAATCTGAGATATGGGTATTGTTTGATGTCTAACTTCTTTATCTATTCACATTCTGTTGACTTAGTACCTAAGTTTCTACAAATGTAGCATTGATGGGATGGTTCTGATCACTCGGAGGTCTTAAGAGTGAGATCCCCGTCTTGCTGGACCCTCCACTCTAATCCTTGTCTATAGACAGATGGAGTAGATGACTTCTCATATGGACGGAGAATAAATTTCAGTTCTAGGAACCAAATTATGGACCCCAAATATATTAGGAAAAGGTTGGTCAACCTACTCTCTAACTTATGTGGTGATGACTAGACCTGTCCCCCGTAAGCAGATCCTTCTCCTCATTAATCACATCTAATCTGGGTGTGACTGGGTGTGAAGACATCAGGAGGGACAGCTGTCGGCTGAATGACTTCAGTGGTCCAGCAAAATGCAATATTAAAACCCCGATGTAAAAATGCTGCCAAAATAGTGTACTTTATACTTTATAAAACATTCTTTACAATTACAGCAAAATCCACTTAAATTTGTATTCTTGTTAAAATGTGTTTGTTCGTTTTATAATAATATTTCAAAATAATAATAATAATAGAATTAACAACAACAATAGAGATAATAATGATGATACTAATAATAATAATTGTGATAACAATAATAATAATAGCATTAACGATCGGCATGATCAGATATGTATGTCCTAAGTCACATTAGATTGCTGTCGGCAAAACGATCCATCATCCAACAATTATCTTAGCCATTGTTCCCATACACAGTGGTGCTCGTGCACTTCTATGCACAATATAAAAACATCTCTGGTTATCAGACATATCCAATTGACATCTCTCCCTACCATCAGTCAGTCGGAATGTTGGTCAAACCTGTCAATAGTGACACAGCGTGGCTGACATTAGGGTATGTCCTAAGTCCCCCGTATACATTAGATTGCTGTCGGCAAAATGATCAATCATCCAACAATCATCTTGGCCATTGTTCCCATTCACAGTGGTGCTCGTACATTTCTATGCACGCTATGAGAATCCACCAGTAAACATCTACAGTTATGTCCAGAAGAATAAAGATCGTCAGTTCAAAATTGGACATATCCAATTGACATTTCTCCCGACCATCAGTCGGACAGTTCCCCCATAAACATCAAAGTGTCATTGATAAAGCGGATACGGCCGACATTAGTCTAATGTGCATGGGGGCTTTAGATAGAGAACATGTTTTTTGATAACTCAGTTATATAGGCGACCAAAGTAAGGCCAGGCTTACATGTCAGGTTTTTTTCTCATAAGTGAAAAACAGTCCAGTCATCTGATGGACAATGAGCGGCATGATCGGACACTGGCTGCGTTATTTCAGCCGTGTATGTCCTAAGTCATCCATAAACATTAGATTGCTGTCAGCAAAATGATCAATCATCCAACAAGTATCTTGGTCATTGTTCCCATACACAGTGGTGCTTGTGTACTTCTATGCGCGCTATGAAAATTTGCCAGCAGACATCTCTGGTGATCTCCAGAATAAAGTGATCATCAGTTCAAAATTGGACATATCCAATTGACATTTCTCCCATCCATCAGTCGGGCAGTGCCCCAATAAACATCGGAGTGTCGTCAATATAGCGAGTACAACTGACTTTAGTTTAATGTGCATGGAATTTACATAGAGAACATGTTTTTGATGAGCAGGCCAGGGACTATGTGTTTTAGAAGAGCTGTTCAATGCAGTCCCTCACCCCAGTCCTCTAGAGTTAGAGGTCTCTCCCCTTAACCTGTCTAAGAGAATAGGACCTAGGGAGAAGCTGCCAAGGATCACATCGGACTAATCAGCCAAAACAGTATGGCCTTGAAATACGATTTCTATGAAGTGTCAAATGTGGCGGTTTTCAGGGTTCACCATACACAGGTGCTATAATGCAGTCTGTGTCTTATTCTTGCCGCCCGAGGTTCAGGCCTCATGAATCTACCATCAGGTTCCCCTTAATAACTGAATTATATAGTCCACCAAAGTAAGGTTGGCTTCGCACATCAGGTTATGGAATTAATATCTCTATATACGGTAAAATAATAAATATTATTATTGTTATATTATCATATTATTTCTTAGCCTCCCCCACCCACAAAACAGTAAAATACAGACAATTCCCTGGTTAATATCCCCGTGCCGTCCATATTGTTTTTTTCTTTTTGTGTGCCTATTACTCGCAACAGCAACAACCAAAGTGGAACATGTCTCCACTCTAAGGACAATCAGCGAAAAAAAAGACGCATTAATTGTAATTAATCTATCTGTATAAAAAAACACCAAAAAATAAACCTGGTGTAAAAACACATAATATAAAAATAAAATGAAAAGAAAATACAGCGTAAATATTCTTAAATTTAATTAACAAAATACAAAAAAACACAAATTTACATTAAATCTTAAAATGTTAAATGCATAATGTAATATTAGTAAATAATAATAGAGAATAATAATATAATATTATTATATTAAAATATATTAATAAATTAAAATAAAATTAGGCAATAATACCAGATAATAAAAAACAATACCAGATAAATCATCATAATTACATTAATTGTAATTAATCTATCTGTATAAATAACACAAAAAAAAAACCTGTTGTAAAAACATATAATAAAAACTAAAATTAAAACAAAATACAGCGTAAATATTCTTAAATTGAGATAAAAAAAAATGCAAAAAAACACAAATTTACATGAAATATTAACATTTTAAATGCATAATGTAATATTAGTGAATAATTATAGAGAATAATAATATAATAATATTGTATTAAAATATATTAATATATTAAAATAAAATTAGTAATAAAAAATTAGTACGGTAATTGGCAAAAAAGAACTATTAGTAAAAATTAGCAATAAAAAAAATAAAATGAGTGAATAATACCAAATAATAAAAAAATAATACAAGATAAATGATTGAATAATAATAGAGAATAATATAATATTATATTAAAATATATTAATATATTAAAATAAAATTAGTAATAAAAAATTAGTAATTGGTAAAAAAAAGTACTAGTAAAAATTAGTAATAAAATCAAATAAAATTAGTGAATAATATCAGATAATAAAAACAAATACAAGATAAATGATGGAATAATAATAATATAATATTATTATATTAAAATATATTCATATATTAAAATAAAATTAGTAATGAAAAATTAGTTATTGGTAAAAAAAAAGTACTAGTAAATATTTGTAATAAAATAAAATAAAGTTAATGAATAATACCAGATAATAAAAAAAATATACAAAATAAATTATGGAATAATAATAGAGAATAATAATATGATATTATTATATTAAAATATATTAATAAATTAAAATAAAATTAGTAATAAAAAATTAGTAATTGGTAACAAAAAGTACCAGTAAAAATTTGTAATAAAATCATATAAAATTAGCGAATAATGCCAGATAATAAAATAGAATACAAGATAAATGATTGAAGAATAATAGAGAATAATATATTATTATATAAAAATATATTAATATATTAAAATAAAATTAGTAATAAAAAATTTGCAATTGGTAAAAAAAAGTATTCGTAAAAATTAGTTTTAAAATAAAATACAATTAGTGAATAAGACCAGATGATAAAAAATACAAAATAAATAATTGAATAATACTAATAATAGAGAGTAATATTATAATATTATTATTTTAAAATATATTAAAATAAAATTTGTGAATACAGTAATACCAGAGAATAAAAAATACTAACACATAAATAAATAAAATAAATAATAAATGATATAATAATAATCTATTTACAGTAGGCTGTGCAGATGTAGCAGAGCTGAATCTCTCATGTATACCAAGTACAGGGTCGTCCATTCATTTCATTGTGACATTATGTAGTAGGGTGACCTGCAGTCCTTTGTAAAACCCAAAACTATTTCAACCTATTTTTGCTTCAAATTCAATTTCTAACCAGTCCGGCTCTGCTACATGGCAGTCCCATGTCAGACATGGAGAAAGCTTACATGGAAGTTGCCCATGGTCCTGTTTGTTGTTCTGCAGGAGAAGGAGTTTGCTGATAATGAGTCTGCGGGGATTGTCAGAGTCCAGTTTTATGAGATGAGCGGGATTAATGAATAACTCCGCCATTATCTAATAGGTCACTGTAGGGTTTTGGTGCAGTCCGATGAGTTAGTGTTAGAGCCGCCCATCCCAATCCACGCCATACTGGATGCCAAAATAGGTAAGAAAGTAGGGCAAGAAGTAACACACAGCGGCCATAAATAGCTGTCATTCATTATCCTGAAGGAAACTATGGGAAAACCTGTGAGATGATGGATGGATTTATTAGGGAGTTTTTCTTTAATCCGTTAGGCATGCAGCCAGGGGCGGACATAGAAATCATGGGGCACCATAGCATCCCTCAAAAAGTAAATCAAATAATTAATTAATATTCAGCGGGGTCACAGAAGAGCATATCTCACAATGTTACAGTGTTTAAAAAGTAATTTTCCTCCTATTGAAGCCCCTAAATTCCCCTTTCATTGTCCCCATAAAGTATGATGCCCCCCAAACACTGTATGATCCCCCCCACAGTGAATTTCTCCTCACATAGTATGATGACCCTACTGTACCCCCCTCAACTACCCCAGCAATGAATGGTGACTCCAAACAGTAGGATCCCTAACTGTGACCCCTACACAGCCCTCCATGTAGTATAATGGGCCAATATGCAGTATAATGGCCCCCACACCTCTTTACACTGTATAGTGGCCCCCACTTCTCTTTACACGTATTATAATGGCCCCCAACACAGCCCTCCAGTCAGTATCATGGACCCCACACAAACCTTCACACTGTATAATTGCTTGCATACAGTATAATGGCCCTCAAATAGCCATCCATAAAGTATTAAGGCTCCATCATAGCCGTCCACATATTATAATGGCCCTTTAAATAGTATATTGGCTTCCATATAGTACTACTGACCCCTCATAGTCCTCCCTATAGTAAAATGCATCTCATGGTCTTGCATATAGTATAATGCAACCCACATAGTCCTCCATATAGTATAATGCACCCGATTGTCCTCCATGTAATATAATGCAACCCCCATTGTCTTGCATATAGTGTAATGCACCCCAAAGTCTTGCTTATACTATAATGCAGCCCCTTAGTCGTCCATATAATATAATGCACCCCATAGTACTCCATGTGATATATTGTACCCCCATAGTCTTGCATATAGTATACTGCAGCTTATAGTCCTACATGTATTATAATGCATCCCCCATAGTCCTCAATAAAGTATAATGCGCATCCCATAGTCCTCCATATTGTATAATGCACCTCCATAGTCCTCTGTATAGTACAATACAACCCATAATCCTCCATATATTATAATACACCCCCATAGTCCTCAATATTGTATAACACACACCTCTTAGTCTTCATATAAAATAATGCACCCCATAGTCCTCCATATAGTATAATGCATCCCCCATAGTCTTCATATAAAATAATGCACACTCCATAGTCTTCATATAATATAATGCACCCCATAGTCCTCCATATGTTATAATACATCCCATAATCCTCCATATAATACACCTCCCCATACACCTCAATATAGTATAATGCACCCTCATAGTCCTCCATAATGTATAATGCACTGCATAGCTCTCCATATATTTTAGTGCTCCCCATAATCCTTCATATAGTATAATGCACTGCATAGCTCTTCAAATATTACTATGCAACCCATAGTCCTCCATAAAGTATCAAGCATCCCCATAGTCCTCTATATATTATAATTCACCCCATAGTCCTCTATATGTTATAATTCACCCCCAATAGTCCTCCATATATCATAATTCACCAACATAGTCCTCCATGTATTATAATGCACTACATTGTCCTCCATATGGTATAATGCTCATCATAGCTCTCCATATATTATCATGCATCCCATAGTCCTCTATATAGTATCAAGCACCCCCCAGAGTCCTCTCTCTCTATATACATATATTATGATGCACCCATAGTTCTTCAAATAGTATAGAGCACCCCATAGTCCTATATATACAGTGCCTACAAGTAGTATTCAACCCCCTGCAGATTTAGCTGGTTTGATTAGATGCCAATAAGTTAGAGCCTTCAAACTGCAAACGAGAGTAGGATTTATTAACAGAAGCATAAATCTTACAAACCAAAAAGTTATGTTGCTCAGTTGAATTTTTATAAATTTTAAACATAAAAGTGTGGGTCAATTATTATTCAACCCCTAGGTTTAATATTTTGTGGAATAACCCTTGTTTGCAATTACAGCTAATAATCGTCTTTTATAAGACCTGATCAGGCCGGCACAGGTCTCTGGAGTTATCTTGGCCCACTCCTCCATGCAGATCTTCTCCAAGTTATCTAGGTTCTTTGGGTGTCTCATGTGGACTTTAATCTTGAGCTCCTTCCACAAGTTTTCAATTGGGTTAAGGTCAGGAGACTGACTAGGCCACTCCATCACCTTGATTTTTTCCCTCTTGAACCAGGCCTTGGTTTTCTTGGCTGTGTGCTTTGGGTCGTTGTCTTGTTGGAAGATGAAATTACGACCCATCTTAAGATCCTTGATGGAGGAGCGGAAGTTCTTGGCCAAAATCTCCAGGTAGGCCGTGATATCCATCTTCCCATGGATGCGGACCAGATGGCCAGGCCCCTTGGCTGAGAAACAGCCCCACAGCATGATGCTGCCACCACCATGCTTGACTGTAAGGATGGTATTCTTGGGGTCGTATGCAGTGCCATCCAGTCTCCAAATGTCACGTGTGTGGTTGGCACCAAAGATCTCGATCTTGGTCTCATCAGACCATAGAACCTTGAACCAGTCTGTCTCAGAGTCCTCCAAGTGATCATGAGCAAACTGTAGACGAGCCTTGACATGACGCTTTGAAAGTAAAGGAACCTTACAGGCTCGTCTGGAACGGAGACCATTGCGGTGGAGTACGTTACTTATGGTATTGACTGAAACCAATGTCCCCACTGCCATGAGATCTTCCCGGAGCTCCTTCCTTGTTGTCCTTGGGTTAGCCTTGACTCTTCGGACAAGCCTGGCCTCGGCACGGGAGGAAACTTTCAAAGGCTGTCCAGGCCGTGGAAGGCTAACAGTAGTTCCATGAGCCTTCCACTTCCGGATGATGCTCCCAACAGTGGAGACAGGTAGGCCCAACTCCTTGGAAAGGGTTTTATACCCCTTGCCAGCCTTGTGACCCTCCACGATCTTGTCTCTGATGGCCTTGGAATGCTCCTTTGTCTTTCCCATGTTGACCATGTATGAGTGCTGTTCACAAGTTTGGGGAGGGTCTTAAATAGTCAGAAAAGGCTGGCAAAAGAGATAATTAATCCACACATGTGAAGCTCATTGTTCTTTGTGCCTAAACTACTTCTTAATACTTTAGGGGGACCAAACTGAATGCTGGTGGTTTGAGGGGTTGAATAATAAATGACCCTCTGAATTAACTTTTAACGCTTTAAGAAAAAAAAAAAAAAAAATTATTTTTGGCTGCAGTGCATTTCCCACTTCCAGGCTGATCTACAGTCCAAATGTCACAATGCCAAGTTACTTCCGCATGTGTCAACCAGCTAAATCTGCAGGGGGTTGAATACTACTTGTAGGCACTGTATTATAATGCACCCCCATAGTCCTCCATATAATATAATGGCGTCCTCATAGTCCTCCATGTAGTATAATGTGCCCCCATAGTCCTCCATATAAAATAATGCACTCCACATAGTTCTCCATATAGTATATTGCACCCCATAGTCCTCCATATAGTATAATGCGCCCCCATAGTCCTCCATATAAAATAATGCACTCCCCACAGTCATCCATATAGTATTATTTATAGTATTATGGCCATTGGCAACCAGTGTACTCACTAACTTAAAATAAATTCTCACCTATTGTTTTTCTCCACTGCTCTGGTCTTCTTGGCGAAAAGTCTGCAGCTCTGCACATCTCGGCACAGCAGCGCACAGTAGTGACATCATCGCGCCTGCTGTGCTCAGACGTCAGGTCTCAGATGATGAAGGAGGAGATCGCTCGCTCTTTCCCCATTGTTTTTAACTAAAACAGAGTCTGCAATACACTGGGGCCCCTGGACTCACAGGCTTCATAGAAGCCACTGTGAACTTTATTTGGATAGGGAAAATGGAACAACACACATGAACGTTATTCTGCAGAGTTTGTAATGAGTCCACAAAAGCAGAAACAGGTCCAGGGGCGCCACACAGTAATCTGACGCCAGGAAAAAGGCAGAAGTAGTCCTTGGATGAGTTCGCTAGATCCAGCAGGTGAGGGACACAACATAATCCCATGTGGCAGTTTCTATCAATCCACACACAAACACCAGGATCTTGCCGCAGCCTCAGATCCCAGTCCTTCAAAAGTCACCACGCAACTGACCAAGCATCAGTCTATTGTTCTCTCCCTTTGGATCAGCCCCTGAATGGGGGAAGGGTTCACACTCACTTTTGAACATTTGGCTACACTCAGAAGAAGCTTCAGACTCCATTCTGTCTTGGAGAAGCCCCCTGCAGAGAAGTGCAAAGGCAGATTCCCCCACTATATGCAGGCCAGGAAACACTAAAGCAGGCTTCATTACACAGAGAACATGAACACAGACTGGGGGAAGAGACACACTGTTACAGCAGCCACATGGTGTGTCACCATGGCTTGTACCCCACAGGATGCAGTCTAGATTAGGTCTTATAGAGGATCGGTCACCAGGTCCAAGTCCAGTTTTTGTTGTTTTTTTTATTTCTGCTGCTCCAGTTAGAATTACATTTTTTATTTTTTTTATTTCTACATCACCGCTCCATATATATCAGCTTTTTTATTTAGTGTTAATTTTTGCGGTCTTTATTGGGGGAGTGACTCACAGGATTCTCTGGGGGTGTGTCTTCACCATATCTCTGTACCCGTACAGCGGATATTTAAGAGAGAAAAAAAAATACTTAAGTGAGCTTTGTGAATAAAGCTGGCCACTTTTTTCGTAGAACTTACTCTGCAACCTCTACTTTAAATGTGACTTGTCATGCATGATCACTCTATCTGGCGCCCTCCGTCTTTCTGCCGCAGCCTCCTTTAGTCAGGTCGGCGCCCTGTTTGTCTCCTGCCCAAGATGGCGATGGCATTAAGGAGCACTGGTGAAAGACTGGACCACACCTCCCCTGCCTTTCCTGTGCCACGGGATGGGCAAGCACCAATGACGTCATCAACACTGTAGAAGAAAAGCAGGGAGGTATAGTCATATTTAATGTTAAGGAAGTGGTCACTTTACACCCTATCTGTAGTGGCCAATTTTCAATTTTGCACTCTTGTATTTTTCCATTATTATAGAAAGAGGCAAAGATTGGGGACACTATTACAGGATGGAGGACATTATTACAGGAAGGGCCAAGGATGGGGGGAATTTATTACAGTAAGGGGTCCAGAATGGGGGACCTTATTAAATTAAGGGCCCAGGATGGAGGACATTATTACAGGAAGAGTCTAAAATGAAGCACATTATTACTATAAGGAGTCCAGGATGGGGGACATTATTAAATTAAGGGCCCAGGATGGAGGACATTATTACAGGAAGGGTCAAGGATGGGGGGACTTTATTACTGTAAGGGGTCCAGAATGGGGGACCTTATTAAATTAGGGGCCCAGGATAGAGGGCATTGTTACAGGAAGGGCCTAAGATGAAGCACATTATTACAGGAAGGAACCAGGATGGGGAACATTAATAAATAAAGGGGCTAGGATTGAGGCCAATATTACAGAATGAGGCCAGGATGTAGACTGCAAGCCCGCGTGGGCAGGGCCCTCTCAGTGTACCAGTCTGCCATTGTTGCCACCTGACATTCTGCACTCCAAATTCTAAGATCTTGCATCATCCAGGAGCAGAGATATCAACAGATTACACATCGGTCTAGTGACTCAATATCAGCGCGTCACTTACTATGAGTAAAGCCAGTGACGGTGATACCCTCTGACTGATGATTTATTGAACTAGATATCTGAGCTCTGGTAACGATCCTACCTCAATGTAAATAAGTAAATGATCAAAGATAGGAGCAGGCTATTCTTAGGATAAGGATGCCAATCATTAAAACAGTCGTTCATCGGGTGAAATAATTATTGAAGGAGTTGTCCACTGCCAAGAAGATAGGTGATGGCTTGTGGAACGGTGGGGTTGGACTCCTGGGATCAGCACGGATCAGGATAACAGGGCAGTGTTACCCCTCTTAGAATTGAGTGGTCATTAATTCCCAATGGGGCTGCCAAGCACATGCGGCATTTACCAGCAGCCCCATGGAAAATGAATCGTGGACTAATGGTTTTTCTATTTTAACAGTGATAAAACTGGCACGTTCTTCTAATCGGTGTAGGTTCAAGTGCACAGAGTCCCATTGATCAACAAGTTAATGCCTTAACCTTCAGTTGATAACTTGTCACCAGGCAATCCCTTTAAGCTTGCTAGTGTCGAGCCCAGGCTTTGGGGTACTCGGGTATCAGGCAGCAAGGGTTAACTTTGTCACGGGGAATGGCGGCCGCGCCTGATCCCGTGTCCTGGGCCTATCTTTGAAAAGAGGGGATTATTTACAGGGGATTATAGTTTGTCGTGACGCCACCTGCAGTACCTGGTGAAGTAGCACCAGCGCCGCCACAGTCTTCCGGAGGTCGGTGGTGTTGCGGCTGAGATGGTGTAGTCCTCCGCAGGCAGGACTGGGACCTCCGGGGCAGCGATCCTGTGGAAGGAACCAGTTCATGAAAAGAAGATGCAGCAGAGTCAAAGTCACTTCACTCCGGGTACTTTACTGGAACTCTAGCAGCTTTATTACAGTCCTCAGTGCAGTTAGATGTTAAATGACAAGTGGCTACGGGTGGCTGCAAGCGGATCTCTGGTAGCTGGATGGAACCCCCAGCATGTGCCTTTCCTGTTCCAATTCTTCCTGTTTCCCAGTAGTCGGACCCCATAAAGTAGATCTGACCTCCTGCTGTCTCTCACTTTCTTTCCTTCTCTTGCTCACGTCGGGTAACCCTCTCTTGATCACTTGCCTGGCTGTGTCTTGTTCCCTCTATTGGTTGCTTGAGAATCAGGGCCATATATAGATATACCCCCGTGCTTCGGATTTTCTGCGTGCCTTAAAGGTTCCCACAGGTGCGGGCTCCGGTTCCTGGTTTCTCTCCTGGGGCAAACTCTCTCAAGTTCCTCTATCCCCCTCTCGTTCTCTGTATCTGGGATCTGTCCTCATCGTTCCTGGGTCCTCAGCCGAGAGACCGTCCTTGCTCCCTCAGGCTCCCTGCCTGGGACTAACCAACTCTCTAGTTCCCCCTGGAGGTGGTTTTGTACTCCCCCGGTTACCTCCCACTGTATAACCTAGTGTGGGGCGTGGGTTTAGGGTTCCGCCTATCATTCCGAAATCCACTTGCAGCTAGGGTGACTAAACCTCTTTTACGGGTGCAGTACCCCTCTGTGGCACCTACATAGTGGGGCGCCACACTAGATAGGACACTTGTGTACGCAGGACATGTGCTGTCGAGAATAATGACAGTCTATGAGCACAGAATGATTTATTAACCAGTCTGAACATCTAATTAAACAACTGCTGATTGGCAATGGTTTCATGCCCACAGGTTGTGTAATGCAAATGCACATTGAGTCAACATTGCCAGACTGTATAGTGCTCAAATAATACCAACATACAGTGCCAATCATACAGCTCCATACGTAACAAGATAGACTGGTTGCTGTCGCATTCCTTTCCCTGAAGACACCAATTGCGTTATTGTGACGTCATGTGATTTATGTCCTGTGTCTTTGCAAATAATGTATAATGTGCTATGTGTAATGTACAGTAGGTATTATGTGTGATTGCCAGAGTGTGGAGCAAACACTGGTTAAGGGCAGGGACTAGCCCACAGTGGGAGGGGTTAGCATCTAGAGAAAGTGACAGTTTCCTGTGGTACTTCAGATAAGGCTCAACGTATGACTACAGCAGACCTATGGTCCAAAAGGTCGTCAAGGGCATATGTAGTGGATGACCTGTGGCAACAAAGATGAGAGAAGTGAGCAAATCAAGATAGCATATTCCTGAAGTGATGACTGCCACGAAGACCTTGAGGCTAGAGACTGACCTTCTAACAAAGTGGCTCCTGAAGTCCAGGAAGAAATGTCCAGTGGACGGGACTTTAGTGACAAGGACCCAAGCCTAAAAGGTAACAGGTCAGGATGGACTGGTCCATAAAGAGAGTTGACTTTGCCAGGCAGGGTCTTTTTGAGTGTCTGAGAGCACAAGGCTCTCCTCTGACACTACTGGTAAACCCCTTACCCCTTTTCTCTAAGAGGACAAGTGATATGAATATGGAAGCAGCTCTTCTGACGGCATAGTGATCAAAACCCCTATATCTTCCCTGTATGAGGAGAACAGATGTGGAGTCGCTAAAGGGGAAAGCGACTGTCACTGATTGGGCAGTTGAGCTGGGCTGGGTTATGCTGGGACCAGTAAAGTCTTGAACAACCCAGATGGAACTGAAAGTGTGTCCGAGGATGTGTTGTAAAGCTGAAATGACCTGGAACTTATGTACCCTCTATGTGGTGCAAAGTTGTTATGAAATGAACCATTAATTAAAGAGGTGTTGCTAAAACTGAGCTGGTAGTCTCCTTATGGAAGCAAGTGGTCATCAGTTCCTGGACAGTCAAAGCCTAAGATAACAAGCGACCCATAAGGGTGTACAGGCCACACTCTCAACCAGGACCATATCTTCTAGTACTGTGCCAGGGCATCTGGAGTCAATCTCTCACCCATGATTAACACCCAACACCACACTACACATACGTAAAATAATAGACCTTTATTTGTGCCAGAAATTATACACCGGAAACCCTATATGAAATTCTTAACCTCATGAGTCACATAGCCGTGTGTTCTGCTGTATTAGCATTCTTTACAATATCTCTACAGATATAATTCACTATCAGCTAAGGAATAACCCAACCTCGAAAGGAACATTTATGGCATAGGAAACGAAAGGTTTGTTATGTAAATACGTAACCAAACACTAATGGCGCATTAGATTGACTGATCTCCACCCAGTAACTAGTGACTATCGGCGCCGGCGCCATGCTTGTGTACAATTTTGATCTCCAGTGTATAAGAAGGTTATAGCTGAAATAGAGCAAGAGAAGAGAAGAGCAACCAAGATTATTAAATGAGTTGTCCACTACTTGTACAACCAATTCTCTTCCCATATTTGTCTTGTAAGATGGCAGCCTGGAACATAGTGAATTACGGGTATGTATCACAGAGGTGATCATCCTCTATGAAGTAAACCTGGATGTTTGCCAGAGTACCTACAGTACCAAGAGACTTAATAGGGTATTCCAGGGCCAGATTTTATGGATAGTCAGAGAGACGAGCATGTCTGGCTATCCACATACCTCCACCCATGGGTGTATGTCTCATATCATATAATGGTGTCTTTTTTGACAGATTGTCAGTGTGTGGAGGTTGTTATTCCTCCTGAAGGAACCTCTGTGAGAAAGCGAGAGAGAATTCACTAGTCCTGACCAGGGCAGAGTGTGGAGGTTGTTATTCCTCCTGAAGGAACCTCTGAAAGAGAGAGGATTTGTTTGTGTTGACCGGAGCAGTGTGTGGAGGCTGCTACACCTCCACAGAGGTGTGATACTTTTGGGTAGAAGTTGTATTAGAATCTGTGCGGGCATACACATGAGTGAAACGGACTGTAATACTGTGATTACGTTTCTTGAAGTCAGATAAGGGTTTGTGTTATGTTCGTTGAGAGCATTTTATGTGTTGCTGAAGAAAATTGCTGGATTTTTTAAGTAAAGATTTTACTGTCGTTATCTCAATAAGCACGCTGAGAGAGCAATGAAAAATGAAAAAAAAAGCCTATACTCACCTCCGCTGCCGGCGCTGTTCCAGTAGTGTTGGAATTTGTGATCCCAGGGCCCACATGACATTGTAATGACAGATGAACCCTGCGCCCAATCACCGCCGGTTTCTGGTTCTCCACCTTCGAACATGTAAGTAATTTAGAGGAAGTGAGGGGCAGCTACAGCACCACTTCCTGTTAATTACTTAATCGTAGGAAGGCGGAGACAGGGAAGCCGGCGGTGATTGAGCAGAGGGAGGGAGGTGGTCACTCAGGATTTTACGGTACATGGCTCCATCCATTGTCCCATTCATGAGGTGAAGTAGTCCTGTGCCCTTAGCAGAGAAACGGCCCCAAAACATAATGTTTCCACCACCATGCTTGACTGTGGGGACGGTGTTCTTTGGGTCATAGGCAGCATTTCTCTTCCTCCAAACACAGCGAGTTGACTTAATGCCAAATAGCTCAATTTTTGTCTCATCTGACCACAGCACCTTCTCCCAATCACTCTCTCAGAATCACCAAGGTGTTCATTGATAAACTTCAGACGGGCCTGAACACGTGTCTTTTTGAGCAGTGGAACTTTGCAGGTACTGCAGGATTTTAATCCATTACGGCGTAATGTGTTACCAATGGTTTTCTTGGTGACAGTGGTCCCAGCTGCCTTGAGTTCATTAACAAGTTCCCCCCGTGTAGTTTTAGGCTGATCTCTCACCTTCCTTATGATTCTGGATACCCCATGAGGTGAGATTTTGCATGGAGCCTCAGATTGATGTGGATTGACACTCATTTTGTATTTATCCATTTTCTTACTATTGCACCAGCAGTTGTCTCCTTCCCACCCAGCATCTTACTTTTGGTTTTGTAGCCCCTTCCAGTCTTATGCAGGTCTAGGAACTTTTCCCTGACATCCTTAGAAAGCTCTTTGGTGTTGCCCATGTTGTAGAGGTTAGAGCCTGACTGATTAATTGAGTGTGTGGACAGTAGTCTTTTATATAGGTGACAATATAAGACAGCTATCTATAATGAGGTACGAGTTGATTAGGAGTGTCTAACTGGTCTGTTGGACTTAGAACTCCTAATGGTTGGTAGGGAATCAAACACTTTTTTCTCTCTGTGACTCGCCCCCAGGGCCATGGGGTACTCGGAACCGGGCTGGTTCGGTCTCTCAGGGGACGCTCGGGGGCTGAGACCGGCTCTGTGGCCCTGCTGAGTCACTTAAAAATGTGGGGAAAATGGTTTAGGGATATTGGATCGTGACGCCACCTATGGCTTGCAGCTATGGGTAGCCGCCGCAGCTGAATAACCTCTGGGGACGAATGACGGGCAGCTGGGATGGAGTGGCTTCCCACGGGTAGAGCGGGTCCCCAGGGCAGCGGATGGAGTAATGTCGTTGTGGTGCAGGATGCAGGGCGCAAAGTAAGAGACAGACTCACGGTTGTTGGTTACTCAGGTCCTTTAATGATGGTACTGGTGCAAGCTGGGACACTGACAGGTGATGTCACTTGGAGTCCATGCAACCTGGGAGCAACTCGGGGTTCTCCTCACCAGACAAGTTCTGAGGCCTCCTTGCTGCGCTCTTTCAGTGGGTCCCTGCTGCTTAAGCTGAGATGTGGCCCTCTCTCCTGCGTGGTGCCAGTATGACAGGCAGCTCGAGTCCTTCTCCAGACCCACTTCTCTGGCGGCTGCTCCTGAGCTCTTTATGCTGCTTTACCTCTGGGCACTTTGGTGTGGCTGGGGTCCTGGAATGCCCCACCCTCCGGTGTTGGCTCTCGGGACGTTAGGCCCTGCACAGCCTCGGACACCGGTATCCGGTTCTTGGCGCTCTCTACACTGGGGTGAGCTCGTCACCACTCCACTCCCCAGGCTCTCCTCGACTTCCTCAGGCTCTTGCCTATGGGTCCCTCAAGCTAGGCTTTAATTTTCCTGTGACGAGCTTAGCACTGCTCCAGTCCACAGGATGTCTTCCTCAGTCCTCCTAGGAACTGAACTGACTAACTCCATCCCAGACCAGAATTTATAGGGGAGCTGCCTTGAACGCAGGTTTTAGGGCTTGGCCTTCAGGCCTAGAGGCAGAAAGGTGTCGTGTGCTTTGGTTTCCCTGGTGAGGATACCCTCTGTTGCTCTCAGGTATGACACTACCCCCCGAGGGAGATAATGACATTGTGGTATCCGGACTCTGGGTTGCCACATCTGTAAAATGCAAATACATTTATATAATTTAGACAATGTGATTTTCTGCATTTTATTTTTGATATTCTATCTCTCACTGTTAAAATTAACCTACCCTTAAAATTATAGACTGTTCATATCTTTTTTTCAGTGGGCAAACTACAAAATCAGCAAGGGATCAAATACTTATTTCCCCCACCATATGAGTAGACAGTATAGAGATGTTTCTAATGATCTTTTTACACTTAGGCTGGTTTGACACTGCGTTTTAGTTAAATCCAATGCTGTCCGATGAAAATCGGACAGCATCGGATCCAAGCTGATCCCTGCAATCGGATGCCAAATAGGCATCCAATTCCGACATTTTGCAGGATCAGTTTGGTCTCCTGTCACCTCGCTCCCCCTTCTCTGCCTCCTGTCATCTCATTGTCCCCCTGGTGTCTCCTGCTGTCCCCCTGTTGTCCCCTACTGTCCCCCTGTTGTCCCCCTGTTGTCCCCTGCTGTCCCACTTCTGTCCCCCTGTTTTCCCCCTGCTGTCCCCCTGTTCTCCCCTCTCCTCTCCTCTTCTCCTCGCTCCTCCTGTCATTCCAACATAAAAAAATCTTTATTCTCACCTGCCAGCGCTCCATCAGCTCCCGATCGGTTTTACAGGACCTGCGATGATGTCAGAAGCGTCATTGGGTCACATGAGCGGTTACCGCGGTAGCCACTCATGTGACCCAATCAGCTGATAGGGTGTGACATCATCCCAGGTCCTGTTACCGAGCGGCTGCAGATGGAGACGCCGGGGGAGCGCTGGCAGGTGAGAATAAAGATTTTTTATTTTAAACACTTGATATTAGTTACATATAGTATATACATACATTGCAGAAGTGAAATTAGGCGGCACACAATAGTTTTAGTGTACTGAGCATGCTCAGTACACTAAAATCAGGTCCGAGGAGACATCAGATGTTTCCTCGGACCCTGCTCCATTGGGCCTCATGTTAAAGGCATCAGATCAGATCGTATTTGGCATAATTGCCATCTGATTTGCATCCGATCCGATTGTCTCTGATTTTTTTCATGAGCCAAAATCACAGCAGTCTACAATTTTTGCTCCTGCAAAAAATCGGACAGAATCAGATCGGAGGCAAATCTGATCCGATCCCCATTGGATAACATGGGGGCTGATTCGGATCCGATGCTGTCCGATTTTCATCCGGATTTAACTAAAACGCAATGTGAAAGCACCCTTAGGTCTGTGACGGAGACAAGGGGGCATCCTCTACGTCTGGAGGAAACAAAGTTTAATCATAATCACAGATGTTGATCATGGGGGGTCTGGATACCTTTCTTAAAAAATATAATATTAGGGGTTATGGGTATTAAATTCTATTATGGGACATTGATTCAGGGAACCGGTCTGATTGCCATATGTGGAGTCGGGAGGAATTTTTCCCTTAATATGGGCAATTACTATCTGGATCATGGGGTTTTTTCCTTCTTCTGGATCAACATGTTATGAAATAAATTCTACCTTCAATCTTAAAATATATGAAACTATATATAAGTGGATCGTAGCTCGTTTACTGTGTACACGAGCCATAGGCAGCTAATGGGAACATATAATTTGTTAAATGGTCTCAGTCAGCACAAAATGACTGTTCAAACCAAGTACAAGCTCTTGGTGCACCATGGCGTAGCCACACAGTTCAGTGCATCATCCTACCCGCTTGTTAAATCTCTATCTTCACTCCCACAATCTTCTTTGACCAACAGGTCTAGCTTCTCCACCAATACAGTATCATGCTATCGGCAGCACAACCCCTGTCTACGGCAGGTAATGTGCTGCCAAAAACAATGATTTTTATGCTGGCATACATTTATTTATTATGCATTGCTTTTATAGCATATAGCACCTCCATATTATACAGCACTTTATAGACATTATCATCACTGTCCCCATTGGAGCTCACAATCTAAACATCCTATCATTGTATCTTTGCAGTGGAGAAGGAAACCCATGCAAACACAGGAAGAGCATACAAACTCGTTACATATGTTGTTGTCCTTAGTGGGATTTGAACCCAAGACCTCAGCACTCCAAAGCAACAGTACTAACTACAGAGCCACCGTACATTGCTAACCACCATGCAAATGCTTTGCTCATTCACCAGATAGTCACCAATATTATTACAGAGGTCAAAAATGAAGAGCAAGTGTTGATATGTAAAAGCATGGGAACAGCAGTCTTTGCATTCTCTTAGACCTAGCAAGGCAGGTGGGAGAACATTGTCTTCTGCTGGCCAAAGAAATCACTCGGTACTGATGAACTGTTTCCTCGAGGGAAGAGTTTCATGGAGACGCTGGGTCACATGATAGATTTGAAGCAGCAGCAAATTATAAAAGACTGGAGCATCAGAGGAAGGGCGGAGTTGGCGCTAAATTGAAGAATGAAGTAAATGCTGAAGAAGCTACTTGGGCTATTGATACCCTTATTAGGCCCGAATTAAGCCACCCACAATAAGCACCTCCTGAGTTCACAGTTTGCGATCAAGTCCTACACCGGTCAAGATCCTGAGCCTAGACTACATGATCAAGTACCAAAACCCAGATGATAGCAATCCAGACCAGGAGCCCAGACTACATGGTCAAGTACCAAAACCCAGATGATGCCAAGCCAGGAACCCAGACTATGTGGACAAGTACTGAAGACCAGACTACATGGGCAAGTACTGAAGATGAGACTACATGGTCAAGAACCGAAGGCTAGACTACATGGTCAAGTACCAAAAATCAGACTGCATGGTCAAGCACTGAAGACCAGACTACATGGTCAAGCACTGAAGACCAGAGTACATGGTAAAGTGCCGAAGACCATTCTACGTGGTCAAGCACCGAAAACCAGACTACATGGTCAAGCACTGAAGACCAGACTACATGGTCAAGCACTGAAGACCAGACTACATGGTCAAGCACCAAAGACCAGACTACATGGTCAAGCACTGACGACTGAACTACATGGTCAAGCACTGAAGACCGGACTACATGGTCAAGCACTGAAGACCAGACTACATGGTCAAGCACCAAAGACCAGACTACATGGTCAAGCACTGACGACTGAACTACATGGTCAAGCACTGAAGACCGGACTACATGGTCAAGCACTGAAGACCGGACTACATGGTCCTAGCACTGAAAACCGGACTACATGGTCAAGCACTGAAGACCAGACAATATGATCAAGCACTGAAGACAAGAATTTGCCTTTAAAGTATCCCAATTCCAACTATGTAGGACAAGTACCCAAGAGAGAAGACCACTTCCCATGGGCGATCTGACTGAACCAGGACATTGCTTCCTGTTTAGTAATGCCATACTCAGTGACATGAATTTATATATATAGTTGGACTCAATATCTAGTGGACTTATTCTTCAAGTTTACTATAACTAATGTCATTCAGAGTTTATTGCTTGATAAGTCTGATTGTGACACATCAGTTTTACCATATAGTGAACATGGTGAATAAAAAAACCCCAAAAACAAACGTGTAATTGCACTTTTGATGCAATTTCACCGCATTTGGATTTTTTTTCCCATTTTCCTGTATACTATATGGTAAAATTAATGATTATATTTAAAAGTACAACTCGTCCCGCAAAAAACAAGCCCTCAAATGTCTATATTGAAAGAAAAATAAAAAACTTATGGCTCTTGGAAGAAGGTGAGAGGAAAACAAAAAATGGAAAATTGCTCGGGGGCGAACAGGTTAAAACCCTGGTTTCCCTGCCCCACAGCTATATTTAATTTGAAGTGAAGTGCTGTGTTTTACCTTGCTGCATCTAAGAAGGGATTATCTACTCCATATAATAGACCGAAGTAGTACTTTTTGGAGGTACTTTTTGCTGTTTACCGCATTGGGAACATTACATATGCCTGATAGCGAATTTGTGCACCCAAACTAAAGATTCTTAACAATTGGTTTGTCACGTTTAGACCATCCTAGTGTAGCACCTGCTGTGGAAGTATAGAGTGCCACACACATTCACCTCTACAGATATTGATTCTTTTGCTGAACTGCTGAAAACTACAATTCCCAAGGTGCCTTGTTCATTTTAACAATCTGGGGAAGGAGTAGGAGCAGCTGCAGACAACAGAAGGGATTGGCTAAATATGCTGAAGAAGGAAGAAGGAGGGGATTGTACTGATGTGTGTGAGGGGTTTCAGCCATGTTGGGGGATTGATAAGCAGGTGCTAAGAACTGAAGATGCTGGTTTGTGTGATAACAGACTGATTTCCACAGCTACAGGAGAAACTGTGGATTGGAGCTGCCCCCTCCAGGTTTCCTACTTAATTTTGCCAGTTGTTCCCCTCTTTCCCACACAATGAACCCTGACGCTACAGTCTGGAACTCTGGGAGAACAAAGGTCTGCAAAAAGTAGTGAGTAGCATTGCTTGAGACCTGCAGTTCTACTGCTGGAGATGTGTACTGAAGTTTTCTATAAGAGAGTTTTCCTGGGACTTGTAGTTCTACCACTTGAGAAGTACACTGAAGCTAATTACAAGGTTGTGCTAAAGGGACTTTTCATTGCACTAACTAGCGGTTTAGAGAGGACAAGCTCTGGAGGGAGTATTGCTTTCATTACCTTAAGTGCACCAAAGTACAGTAAGCGTACCCAACATCCGTGGCAGCTGGGGCCCAAATTCGGGACTGTGTCATTTGCCAGGGTGCAGCCATTTGTAGATGAATTGTAATTTGTTAGGTGTGTGTATTATAGGTTAAAGGGGAAGATATAATGACTGTGAATATAGTTTAACTTACCGTATGTAACAGAAAGTTAGACCCCCGCCTGGTTATTTGCATTAGACTTTTGTTCAGTGAATACAGTAAGTAATCCTGTATAATTTCCTTGCATTCTGACATTTTGTAATCTATTGTATTGATTCTTAATTGATCCATATTGTGTCACATCTTTATTTGTGTAATAAATCTTATTTCTGACTCACCACTGCGTTGCTTTCTTCGGGTCGTTGCATCGTTTGAACCTTTACTTCACCTACAAACTCTTGTTCACTGACTCTTGGCACTATCTCAACACACTTTAATTTTATCCAAAGTATCTAATATATGTTCAGCTTTTGAACTCTCCTTCATATATAGTTGCAATCTATACACAAATTTGAGTCAGTAAATTATTTCTCAATATAGAATAGAGTCCAGCAGCACTCCGGTCCTTAAAAAACGTCCAACTTTATTTACTATAAATGCCTAAGCAAAGCAGGGAGAAATGCAGGGTGTGTATGGGACAACAGCCTGTTTCGCACCTTGTGGTGCTTCAACTGGTCCTGGAGGCAGGGACTGGTTGAAGCAGAACAAGGTGCGAAACAGGCTGCTGTCCCATACACACCCTGCATTTCTCCCTGCTTTGCTTATGCACCTATAGTAAATAAAGTTGGAAACTTTTAAGGACCGGAGTGCTGCTGGACTCCTTTCGATATTGGATACAACTGCTTCTACTTGAAGCTGGCACCCATTAATCCTGGATGTGGTTTATGGAGCTCTGGGACAGATCCGCGCTTCCTCTGTGCAGAAGTCTCTAAGTAGTGCTGGAGTTTTCTTCTCTCTTTTTTTTATTAAATTATTTCTCCTCTACTGAGTTACCTCCTGATTATACTCCAGAGCTGCACTCACTATTCTGCTGGTGCAGTCATTGTGTACATACATTACATTACTGATCCTGAGTTACCTCCTGTATTATACTCCAGAGCTGCACTCACTATTCTGCTGGTGCAGTCACTGTGTACATACATTACATTACTGATCCTGAGTTACCTCCTGTATTATACTCCAGAGCTGCACTCACTATTCTGCTGGTGCAGTCACTGTGTACATACATTACATTACTGATCCTGATTACCTCCTGTATTATACCCAGAGCTGCACTCACTATTCTGTTGGTGCAGTCACTGTGTACATACATTACATTACTGATCCTGAGTTACCTCCTGTATTATACTCCAGAGCTGCACTCACTATTCTGCTGGTGCAGTCATTGTGTGCATACATTACATTACTGATCCTGAGTTACCTCCTGTATTATACTCCTGAGCTGCACTCACTATTCTGCTGGTGCAGTCACTGTGTACATACATTACATTACTGATCCTGAGTTACCTCCTGTATTATACTCCTGAGCTGCACTCACTATTCTGCTGGTGCAGTCACTGCTGTACATACATTACATTACTGATCTGAGTTACCTCCTGTATTATACTGCAGAGCTGCACTCACTATTCTGCTGGTGCAGTCACTGTGTACATACATTACATTACTGATCCTGAGTTACCTCCTGTATTATACTCCAGAGCTGCACTCACTATTCTGCTGTGGAGTCATTGGGACATACATTAATTACTGATCCTGAGTTCCCCTGTATATATGCAGTGCACTAATCTGTGGTGGAGTCATTGTGTACATACATTACATTACTGATCCTGAGTTACCTCCTGTATTATACTCCAGAGCTGCACTCACTATTCTGCTGGTGCAATCACTGTGTACATACATTACATTACTGATCCTGAGTTACCTCCTGTATTATACTCCAGAGCTGTACTCACTATTCTGCTGGTGCAATCACTGTGTACATACATTACATTACTGATCCTGAGTTACCTCCTGTATTATACTCCAGAGCTGCACTCACTATTCTGCTGGTGCAGTCACTGTGTACATACATTACATTACTGATCCTGAGTTACCTCCTGTATTATACTCCAGAGCTGCACTCACTATTCTGCTGGTGCAGTCACTGTGTACATACATTACATTACTGATCCTGAGTTACCTCCTGTATTATACTCCAGAGCTGCACTCACTATTCTGCTGGTGCAGTCACTGTGTATATACATTACATTACTGATCCTGAGTTACCTCCTGTATTATACTCCAGAGCTGCACTCACTATTCTGCTGGTGCAGTCACTGTGTACATACATTTCATTACTGATCCTGAGTTACCTCCTGTATTATACTCCAGAGCTGCACTCACTATTCTGCTGGTGCAGTCACTGTGTACATACATTACATTACTGATCCTGAGTTACCTCCTGTATTATACTCCAGAGCTGCACTCACTATTCTGCTGGCTCAGTCACTAAGCTTCTGCTGCATACCCATGTAGCAATGATCAGGACTAGATGCTGTGGTCATAAACAGGTGTCCCGTGTGAGATAAGGTCCCTCAGTAAACGCGGGGCGTTGGCCCCATCACACGGTGTATGGTTTTGATATCTGAGGTGAGTTTATAGCGCTCATACTGAAATCAATAAACTCTTATCTATTCATCAGTGAAGTCCCAGGTAATGGACTCCAGAAACACAATTGGTAACAGAATAGTATATCTTCACGTTGAATATCTGTAATGAAGAATGTGTCTATCACGCGGTACAAGGTTTCATCTCTGCTTATCGTAGGTATCTCCTCCAGTGATGTCCTATGAAACCATGACCTACAGAAGGAGAATTCTCATCAACAATCAGCCCTGAGTCCACAGCCCGGCTCCACAGTGTGTAATGTACATCAAAGTGACTGCGCCGCCTTCCCGGGCCATATAGTGTCTTCACATCACCCTATATCTTATCTTATATCCAGAATCTCGATCATTCCTGTAATTCCTTCCTTCTGGTCTATAGTTGGTCATCACTTCACACAATGCTTAGTTCACACAAGTGTATAAAAAAGCCTCTTTTCATCCAGAAAAAGGGACCATTGTCACATATCTTATTATTTTTTATTATTATAGCACCATTCATTCCATGGTGCTTTACATATTATACATAGACAAGTACGATATACATGAGCAATACAAGTCACCAACTACTAAAGCAGGATGTAGGTGTAAAGATTCCGGCTTTTACAGTTACCCTTCTGTGACTCTTTGCCCTTGTCCTGGATGGTCTCCATTGCCTCGTCTTG
Organism: Allobates femoralis; assembly: GCA_033576535.1. NCBI lineage: Eukaryota > Metazoa > Chordata > Amphibia > Anura > Aromobatidae > Allobates > Allobates femoralis. Next base: position 37,343,492 of record JARQOC010000005.1, read on the forward strand.
ACCATGTCCTGTCCTGCTGCACAAGTAGACATAAGAGGGGTTCAACAATCTACACGGAGCACTAATCTTCCTAGCGCTATGAAACCAATAGATAGAAGGGCATTAACACTATAGCTCCATCAATCCAAGGGCACAGACAATAGTGTTCTCGAGGACGATATGTAAGTCTTATGTACCACAGACGGATGTAAAGTAAATTTTATCTACCTATAGTTATTAAGTAGCAAACTGTTTATGCACTTGATTTTAAAGGAACAAGAAAGATACCAGTAAAGAATTTAACAAAAGTATCACTCCATTAGGTCCCTTTGACATCAGCGGTTTTCGCTGATGTGCGGCAGATCCAGCAGGTGGCGCCGCATCTGCCGGATCTGCTGCCTGACGGCCGGCTTGCGACCTGGATCCAGCAAGCCCCATGCACTGTCTATGTGGGGTGCGGAAGTACGGTTCTGTCGGATGCAGCAGATCCGGCACTTGCGGCCGCGACAAGAAAACACTGCCGGATCCGGCCGATTCGGCGTAACCGCATTTGCCACACCGGACCACATGCCCTATAGACAATGCATGGCGCTTGCCGGATTCAGGCCGCAAGTCGGCCATTAGGTGGCCGGTTCTGCCGTACATTAGTGAACACCGCTGATGTGAAAGGACCCTTACAAAAAGAACTTATATCTGCAAGTAAGATACCCAGGTAATGAACCTATAGGTGAACTACTGTTGTCATTAATAACATTTGCATAGACTCGGAATACTATATTTTTTAGATAAGGAGAGAGTAATAATCTACCCCAATCTAATTTTTCCTCCCATTTTGTTTAAGAGCGGACTAACCAACACCCCAACCAGCAAAGCAGGATTTAATGCACGCCACCCCTTGCAATCTTAAGAAACCCGCCTGTTAAATTAAAGTGTAATTAAATTACAGTGCAGTTAAAGTGTAATTTTTCAATTCATATTTTGGAGATTAGCCTTCCCCAAAACCAACCCATATGTATTTTGTTATAGATCACTAAGAAACCTACAACAATCCGTCTACAAGATTATACTGAAAAATCCACAAAAAAGTAAGCAAGGGTGACTACAACACTGTGGATAGAATACCCAGCTCAGGATTTACAACTTAGGCTGGGGTCACTTTTGGAAGGCACAATCCGGTAACCGCATCCATTACCGGATCCGGTATTACTGTGTGCCTTCACATTTGGCATCACATTGCAGATCTGGATCCAGTAATGGATCCAGATCTGCAATGAGAAAAAATTGTGGCACCAAAAACTGGATTCGGTACCGCAAGGTACATTCATGTACCTTGCGGTACTGGATCCGGTTGCCATAGGCAGCCATTATAAGAAAAAACGTTTTTTCAACCGCTCTGAAAAATGCAGCCTGCATGATTTTTACCGCAGGCTGTGTCGAGCCCCTCGGGACGGGGCACTCGGTACCGGACCCGGGTCTGCTACTGGGGATGTCACGGGTGGTCCTGGTCCGGACCGTGTCCCTGGCCTGACAGTGAAAAGGGAATATTTACAGGGGATAATGTCAGTCGTGACGCCACCCACGGTTTGTGGTCAGTAGTGGGGACCACCGCTGCTGCCGAACCTCCGGGGATGATGTAATGGCAGCTTAGATGGAATAGCTCTCCGCGAGTAGAACTGGGTTCCCCGGGGCAGTGATGTTAGAGTCTATAGTGTAGGGTATGATGCTGGCTGGTGCTGGGTGCAGTGTACCTACTGTCCTGATGCTGCAGAAATCCTCCTTCAGCGTTCAGAGCTGACAAGCTGTGGCTCTCCAGGCTGGGATCTTCTGCAGACCTGCTTGGAGGGAATCATGTGCAGGGAAAAACATGCGAGGGAGTCAGAATCAGGGTTCACCGTGTTTACTTCTCAACTTCTCAGTTACAGTTCACAGTCACAGTTTACAGTCTTTACACGGGCATAACTCTCCCCTCCGTGTTCCTTTACTCTCTGCAGCCAGGTTGCTCCTTTCTATGACCCCTCACTCGTTCTCTGTCCTTTCCGGGCTCTGATTCTTTCTCTTTCTCACTTTGTTGTGCGTCTCCGGACAGTATGGCGGTGACTCGGGCCCCTGTGGGTCCTCCGGGTCGTCACTGAACTGCCTGTCCTTTGGGGTGTGAACCCTAACGTGTAGCTAGAGTCCCCCGTCGGTTGTCTGGGATACCGGGTGAAGCGTCGGTCCCCTTCAGAGCCGACACTCTGCTCCTAGCCTAGCCTCCAATAGTCCTCCCAGGTGAGGCTCTACCAGGCTCCTTCTAACCGTGACCTTGGGTTCAATAGGAGGGCTACTCCGCCTGCAGTCTGCCATCTCAGCCGTGGTTCTAGGACCCAGTATCACTGGTCTTCTCGTCCCTCACACTCCTGGGGTGCTGGCTCCAGATGTGCTTTCTCTCTGTGGCTCGCACTGGCTCTCCAGATTCTGTGCTCCTTCCACCCCACTCTTCCAGGACATGTGCTTCTGTCTTTGCTGCTCAGCCTACACCGGCCTACTGACTCCTTTCTCCTCCCCCTTCTCTATATCTACCCTCTGTCAACTGACTTACTTGTTGGCCCACCCACTGTCTCTAAACCCACCAACCCTTGCCTGCCTAGAGTTCCAGGCTCCGGGTCGGGTGCTGCCCTCTACTGGTATGTGGGTTGTGTGGGCTGTGAGGGTGTTCGGGTTCAACTGTCGTTCCTACTTTCCTGGCTGCAGTTCCCTTTGTGGCCTCCTGATCGCAGGGGCGCCACAGCTGCAAAACCGGATGCGGTAACCGGATTGCATTAAGTGCAATCCAGTTTTTCTATTGCAGCCTATGGCTGCGGATCGGATCCGGTTTTGAAAACAAAACCGCAAATGTGACCCTAGCCTTAGTTTCACTTCCTGCCTTTTAAGTTTAGTTCTATATTACATCTTTAATTTTATAGATTTCTAGAGTAATCTCCACCCTTTTTTACAATGTCGAGAGTATCTTGTTTATGAACCATAAAGAAAAGGGGTAGTGTCAGCGCTAGAATTATGCATAATACTAACCACACGGTCTATCAACAGGAGGAGTTATACACGGTGTTCCTCCAAAATCTTGTAAGCAGCAATACATAGGGTCCACAGACTCACAATAAACTCCTCTAAGCCAGTTTTGGTGTAATCACTCATAAAACTCTACAACTGCAAACCTACCACAACAAAATAATAGTGAGACATCCACAGGGGAAGAAGACTATAGACTGACAGTAAGGGATCCGTCACGGTCTAATGTGGACTGGAGATGTTAGGGGAAAAATCCCAAGTGTCTGATTTTGGATCTCCGATCCTTTTGTTCTCAGCAACATAAGCCACCGTCAGAGATGTCTGGCAGAAGCTCTGCAGGTGAAGTTGGGGAAAGTAGCTGCCAGCCGAACTATTGCTCATTCAACAGTCATTTAAGCTGAAACACAAAGACCCCTTATGTATAGCTGCAATCGCAGCTTCCTCACGGGGTCAGCAGTGGCACTCTGATAGCCTATATCATTAGGCAACGGTATTGAAGAGTACTTTGGCACTGTAGGGTACGTATTAGGGTACGGCTATTTGTAATCTATAGGACTGTACAGTACATAGAGAGGGAAACATCTACAGAAGGTATAGGACAGTATATCTTGTAATGTAAGGCTGGTCCTATACAATGCAATGGGCTTATTGATGCACAACTCCAGTGTTTTTTTTTATTTCACTGCTGGATTGGTGTTTAAATGTAAGTCTCCTGCCCACTGTATTGTACTCACCTACCAGCAGCTTCATCTTTTATCATTGCCACTCCGGTTGGTCTACGGGAATTTTTGACCTGCCAGCAGCAGTGTGTCATGGAGCCGGAGGTTACAACTCTGTACATTCTGGCCCCGTTCTTGCCTCGTTCTAGTTTTGCTCTTCCTCATTCTGGCCTCATTCTTTCTTGTCTTACCTTGTTCTTGCCTCATTCTGTCTCATTCTGGCCTCCTTCTACCCTCGTTCAAGCCTCGTTCTGGCCTTGTTCTTGGCTCATTCTACTTTGGTTCTTCCTCGTTCTGGCCTTTTTTCCTTGTTCTTCCTCATTCTCCATCGTCTTGACCTCGTTCTTGCCTCGTTCTGGCCTCCCTCTGTCCTCGTTCTAGCCACATTCTGGCCTCATTCTGTCCTAGTTCTTGCCTTGTTCTGGCCTAATTCTGGCCTTGATCTTGCCTCATTCTGTCTCGTTCTGGCCTTGTTCTGATGCATTCTGTCCTTTTTCTGGCTTTGTTCTTCCCTTGTTCCAAATGCATTGTGGCTTTGTTCTGGCCTTGTTGTTCTTCATTCTAGCCTTGTTTGGCATTGTTCTTCCCTCGTTCTGGCCCCGTTCTGACCTCACTCTGGTCTTGTTCCTACCTTGGTCTGGCCCCATTCTTCCCTCGTTCTGACCTTGGTCTAGTCTCGTTCTGGCCTTGTCCTGCCCTTGTTCTGGCCTCATTCTTCCCTCATTCTTGTCTCACTGGCCTCATTCTGGCCTTGTTCTATCCTTGTCCTGATCTATTTCTGGCCTTGTTCTGACCATGTTCTGTCTCTCATAGAGATGCGACTCACCGTAGCCGGGTTATGCACGTTGCAGGTGTTTGCTTCTCCTGTCACGGAACTGCGCCTGCGGCTGTGGGGCCCGGTGGTCCAGATCAATAGGGGATGGCTGAACAGATAAGGGGTTAATTCTTGTTGTGACGCCACCTGCGGGTGTTCCGGTGATTTCACCGGCGCTGCTTGGGCTTCCGGGGGATGTAAGGCAGCAAGATGGGACGCTCCCCACAGGACGAGCGGGAGTCCCCAGGGCCAGGGGCTGCCCTGATGGGATATGGCAGCGTTTGCACTACTATGGGTTAAGTCTAGGAATGAAGCGCAGACACTCAAAGTCTTTTGGGTACCTTTACTGGTGGAAACAGGTACACTCGGACCGGGTGATGAGGTTGCCACTAGGGATGGGCGAATCTACTCGCTAGGACTCGTTACTCGGCGAGTAGTAAGGGACTCGCAGGACTCGGTACTCTGCGAGTTTCCTAGTGATTACTCGCACGAGTCCAATGCAAATCAATATCAATCCTAGTTTTGTCAGAAACGCTGACAAAACTAGGATTGCCATTGTTTGCATTAGACTAGGCTACTGTGCCAGTGATAGCAGGGAAACTCGCAAAGTAACTGCTGTTTCTTTGCTAGCCGAGTCCAGCTGTCTTCTCTGTGCAGCTCCAGGGTCCTAGAGCCCGCCTGCTGCCTGATGTAGCAGTGCTGAGATTGTTCTCAGTCTGCTCATTCCCTGTGCATAGACATCTATATTTATGCACAGGGGATGTAGCAGAGAGGACATCGCGTTTTGGACTGCGTCGGACGGAAGAGGATTTTTTTAATTAAAGATGGAGTCCCTAATGGCTTTTTTTTTAATTTCAAATAAAAAATTTTCTCTGTGTTGTGTTTTTTTAACCCTTTATTGGAGATTCTTAGTGGCTGGGTCAAACGTGGCCTGACATTAAGAATCTCGGGCTTAATACCAGCTTGTATAACAAAGCTGGTATTAACCCCTTTATTACCCAGCGTGCCACCGCCACCAGGGCCGCTGGAAGAGCGGGGTTCAGCGCCAGAGGATGGCGCTTCAATGAACGCGCCATCTTCTGGGGCGGCTGCGGGCTGCAATTTGCAGCGGGGGGTGCCCAGAAAACTTGGGCATCCCTGCGCTGCGGATTCCAGCCCCCAGCTGCTTAGCTGTACCTGGCTAGACATAGAAATTGCGCGGAGCCCCACGCATTTTTTTTTTTATTATTTATTTAGATAATTTCAGGAGTCAGAGGCTCTAGAGTCGAGTCTCGTGAGTCGGAGTCCCTCAGAGTCGGAGTCCTCAGAGTCGGAGTCGCCTCAGAGTCGGAGTCGCCTCAGGAGTCGGAGTCGCCTCGGAGTCGGAGTCGCTCGGATAGTCGAGTCGGAGTCGCTCGGAGTCGGAGTCGGAGTCGTCTCGGAGTCGGAGTCGTCTCGGATAGGTCGGAGTCGGATGTCGGTGAGTCGGAGTCGTCTCGGAGTCGGAGTCGTCTCGGAGTCGAGTCGGAGTCGGATCGAGTCGTTCGGAGTCGGAGTCGTCTCGGAGTCGGGAGTCGTTCTCGGTGAGTCGGAGTCGTCTCGGAGTCGGAGTCGTTTCGGAGTCGGAGTCGTCTCGGAGTCGGAGTCGTCTCGGAGTCGGAGTCGTCTCGGAGTCGGAGTCGTCTCGGAGTCGTCGGAGTCGTCTCGGAGCGAGTCGTCTCGGAGTCGGAGTCGTCTCGGAGTGAGTCGATCGTCTGGAGTGTTCGGAGTCGGGTCGTTCGGAGTTGGAGTCGTCTCGGAGTCGGAGTCGTCTCGGAGTCGTCTCGGAGTCGTCTCGGAGTCGGAGTCGTCTCGGAGTCGGAGTCGTCTCGGAGTCGGAGTCGGAGTCGTCTCGGAGTCGGAGTCGTCTCGGAGTCGGAGTCGTCTCGGAGTCGGAGTCAAAAAAATGCGTGGGGCTCCGCGCAATTTCTATGCCTAGCCAGGTACAGCTAAGCAGCTGGGGGCTGGAATCCGCAGCGCAGGGATGCCCAAGCTTTCTGGGCACCCCCCGCTGCAAATTGCAGCCCGCAGCCGCCCCAGAAGATGGCGCGTTCATTGAAGCGCCATCCTCTGGCGCTGAACCCCGCTCTTCCAGCGGCCCTGGTGGCGGTGGCACGCTGGGTAATAGAGGTTAGGGCCAGCTTTGTATTATCAGCTGGCCCTAAGCCCGAAATTTATGGCGGTCACGCCAATATTAGACATGACCGCCATGAATTTCTATTAAATTGTTTTAAAAAAAACACAACACAGAGAAATTTTTTTATTAGAAATAAAAAAAAAAGCCATTAGGGACTCCATCTTTAATTAAAAAAATCCTCTTCCGTCCGACGCAGTCCAAAACGCGATGTCCTCTCTGCTACATCCCCTGTGTATAGATATAGATGTCTATGCACAGGGAATGAGCAGACTGAGAACAATCTCAGCACTGCTACATCATCTCTGTGCACAGACATTCATGTCTGTACACAGGGAATGAGCAGACTGAGAACAATCTCAGCACTGCTACATCAGGCAGCAGGCGGGCTATAGGACCCTGGAGCTGCACAGAGCAGACAGGACTCTTCTCTTATCTGTGCGAGTTTCCCAGCGATTACTTAGAAAGTAAAAGAGTCCAATGCAAATAAATGACAAAACTAGGATTGCTTCAGGCTGAAGCTTCCGAGACACATCTGCGATTTGTAAATCTCACACTACTCGCTATTACTCGCTTCCCCATTCATTAACATTGGACTCGCTAGACTCGCAACGAGTAGCGAGTCCTGGGCTCGGACTCGCTAGAGTCAAGCGATTCCGAGTAATTTAGGATTCGCCCATCACTAGTTGCCACTCCTGGAGTTTCACATCAAGCAGTGTGTAGGCTTCCTTTCTCTGTAGTTCTAGTGAGGTCGGGTGGATATGGAATCCTGCCAGACCGGGTTGTGCGTTCAGTGGAACGTGATTCACCTGGGTTAGCTGCACTGAGGGCTCTATTAAAGGGATGATTCAACATCTATCCTCTTCCCTGGGCTCTCGTTGGTAGGTGCTTCAGGTGAACAGGGGACTAAACTCCCTGTTAGTAGTGCTGGTTCTCTGTGACTGGCGTGGTAGCTCTCACAGATCGCTTCCAGTAACCGGTTGGTGAGGGAGAGTTAGGGTAACTCTGGTGTCCCTGAGAGGTGCTTTCTCCTTTCCTATGACCCCAGTTGCAAGGGTCTTTCACTTGCTAGGTGTGCTGGTTTGGGCCTGGTATAGCTCCAGAACCGGTGGTTGCACACTTCCTGCAGCTCTTTTAGCATCTGCACACTCTGGTGTTTCTCCCTCTAGGACCCTATTTATAGGGGAAACTGGCTCAAAGTGACCAGTGGAGCTCCCCCTAGAGGCCTGGGGTGAAACAGGTGTTAAAGGTGTTTTGTTTGTTGTGAGTGATGCTTGCTGTTTCCACTCCATTTGTGTACCAAGAGTTCTGTGGTGCCCCAACCAGGGTGCCAGGGTGCCACAGATGCATTGAGCTCTTCTGACATAATATCCAACTTCTGACCAGTCGTCAGCCACAGAAGGTAAGTATATGACGGGGGCAGGGTCTTACATTTAAAACTCTACTATAGCGCTGAAAAAAAAACCCACTGGAGTGGTGCCTAAAATGTATAATCCAGAAAATTACTTTATTATTTCTGGTAAAATATAAAATACAATCAGATGACTTATGTGTGCTCTCCCTGGTTGGAGCCACAGGATAGAGGACAGTTTATTCGTGGACTGGGGAGTTGTCTTATATGACCGAGTTGCCGCATCTGATAGGAAAACGACTATATGACCCTTATCAGGCTGAGTAAACAGACAGTACCAGGTAACCGGTTGTACTTTGTGACTGTTGCCATGACGGCTGACCTCCCACCTTGGGTCCTGTGTAATATAACATAACTTAGCCATGACGGATCTTTCTCACATATTGTTCATAGTGACTGAGATCACAGCTATTTCGTTTCAGGATGTCCTTATCGCATCTTTCTATTATATATTATGTGATAATCTACATGACGCTCAGGGCCTCTGCTTCACCGGGGCAAAGGTTCAGATTGCAGCTCTAATCATGTATCTAAATGTCAGGACAGAGGTAAAGTAGCTCATTTGCGCCCCTCTGGTTCTTCTAGATACACACCTGGTGCACCTTGACCTGTGGACACCACATACATAGTGTTAAGGGCTCAGGTAATGAGGTGGAATCTTTGAGTCATAGGGTGAGCGGCACGGACCGGAGGAGATGATGCAGTGGAGCTGGATTTCCTGGATGACATTTAGATCAGTGAAAACCAGGATAACAGAACATGCCAGATGGGCAAGCAGAGCTGAAAGTACTATATGCTGCAGATATAGTTGTGTGGACTGTACTGGACAAGCAGAGATGTGTTGGCAACTGGAATATTGCAGAAGAATTGCGGTTACTCACAGTAATAGAGATATGTATAGGCAACTGGTATATTGAAGCAGGGTTGCAGTTAAACACAGATATAGCAGAGGTGTATAGACTCTTGGTATTGTCGAGCCCTAGGCCTGGGATAATCGGGAATCAGGCTCCAAGGGATGTCACGGGTGGCAGCGCCTGAACCCGTGGCCTGGGTGACACTTCAAAAAGGAAGTATTTACAGGAGATAAGAGTTTTTGTAACGTGACGCCACCTATAGAGTCCGGTGATGGGTCACCAGCGCCGCCACAGTCTGCCGGAGGTAGATGGGATTGCGGCTGAGTTGGCAATGCTCCCTACTGTAGGGCTGTTCCTCCGGGGCAGCGTTCTTGGAAGGAACAAGATGATGCAGGAAAACACACGTAGAGGCAAAGTCACTTTCTCCCGGGTACTTTACTGTCAACTTGTAGCAGCATCAGATACAGTTCACAGTTCAGTGTTAGATGTTACAAATAACAAGTAGCTTTACGGGTGGCTGCAAGTGGATCCCAGGGGGTCTGCTGGAACCCTGGTGTACCTTTCGTTGACTAACCCGTGTCCGTTCTTCCCCGCCTAGGATGGGCCTATACCTAGTAGCTCCGTGTAGGTAGTACCAGGGGTCCTCTCCCTCGTGGTGAGGAAGCAGGCAGACCGCTCTGATGGCAGGTTGCTGTGGCTGATAGACAAGCCACAGCGCCGGTTGCCGACTGCAAAGCTGGACTGTGGCCGGATTCTCGGGCCCGGGGTTCCCGTGCTGGACTGGAGTATCCCCTGGAGTATGGTGCTCAACTCTGAGGATCTCCCTTTCTCTCTAAGGCCCGGACTTCTCTCTAGGGCGCCGTCTCTCAGGACCTCCTCCAGGTCCCTTCTTCTCCCTCCGGTTCGGCTTGAAAACCGCCCGGTTTGACTTTCCGCCTGTTCCACTTAGCCAAAAACCTTCCTTAGTTCCTCTCTCCTTCTCCTCCTCCTCCCAGCCCCTCTGCCGAAAGACCCTCTTTTTCCCCCTAGAGGTGAATATATATGTGGGAGTGCTGGGAATGGGTCCCACCCGCCATCCTAGGGTCCACCTGCAGCTGGAGCATTTACACCTCTTTTACGGATGCAATACCCCTCTGTGACGCCTGCACATGCGGTGCCCAACAGTATCTTGCAGGAAAGGATATACTCAGGACTAGCAGAGATGTATAGGCAACTGGTACATTGAAGCAGGATTGTGGCAACACACAGGAATAGCAAAGAATCATCAGCAATCTGGTATATTGCAGCAGGATTGCCGTTAAGGTACCTTCATACGCGGCAATATTGCTAGGCAATTTCACTAGCAACTTACTAGTTGCAGTGAAATCATAGACACATTGTTCTATTTTGTGGTCATGTACAAATGGAACAATGTGTCCATGATTTCACTGCAACCAGCAAATTGCCAGTGAAATTGCCTAGCTATATTGCCGTGTGTGAAGGTACCTTTACACACAGGAATAGCAGAGATATGTAGGCACCTGGTACCTTGCAGCAGAATAGGCAGTTAAGCCCTTTTTAGACGGGACAAAAAATAGCGAGTAATGTGTTGTTCAAAACAGAGTAATATTCATAGTGTCTTGCAGCTGATGGCAATCGTAATATTGTTCGATTCTCATGAAACCAGATCGTTTAACTTACTAAAATTATTGCTTGTCGACATAAAATTTCACCTGTAATGGTACCTTTACACGCCGCTACGGAAGGTTAGAAACCACCGGGTGTCGCACGTGCACGCGCGCTTTCAACGGTTCCTAACGGTACCTGATACCGCAATCACACGCCGCTACAAGGTGCTCTACAGAAGGTATTTTCGTTCCCCGGAAGTGCGGACGGGTGCCGCAGGTTACCTTCTGTAGAGCACATTCCCTCATTTACATGCCACTACCACAAGGGAATATGGGAGGACCTGGGGCAGCAGGGACAACACATAGGCGTGCCAGAGTTGTGGATTACGAGACGCTTGTACGGTGATTGGACAAAGCAATAACATCATGATTGGCCAGGCAGCGCAGGGAGGCTGGCTAATGCATGACGCTATAGCAAATGTGTAGTGACTGGTCATCTCGTTAAATATGCCGCCCTGTACAGGGATAGCCAATGGGTACACAGTAATCCCCACCAATGATAGCTGATGGGGCGTGGTATACATGACGCTGTGGCACGCCCCAGGTAACTCAAATACCGTACCTGTGCCCCGATTACACGCCGCTACCATAGGGTTTATACCTGCTTGTTATTGAGCACGGCTGGGAAACAGGTATCCAAAGTGTCCGGTGGCAGCAACCTGAATTACACGCCGCTACCTCGCGGTGTTTTGAAGGTACAAGTTACAATTGTCTCCGACACCCGGTGGTTTCTAACCTTCGGTAGCGGCGTGTAAAGGTACCATAATAGTTCACTACCACTCATGTAATACACGCTTTCATGAACGACCAACGACTTTCCATCACAATCTTTGGAGCGAAAATGTGATTGAATAATAATGAATTTGTATCCATGATAACAATGTGATAACTATTCACTTGTCAATCACTATCTTTAAAGAAAACCTGTCTAATAGGGCCATTACACACAGGAATAGCAGAGATGTATAGGCAATCTGGTATCTTTCAGCAGGATTGTTGTCATGCCCTTGGTCGCGGGTCTGGTCTTTGCTGAGGAGAGGACGCCTTAGTCCACGGTCACACGATCAGTATTTGGTCAGTATTTCACATCAGTATTTGTAAGTCAAAATCAGGAGTGGAACAATCAGAGGAAACATATAATAGAAACATGTGCTCCATTTCTGCATTTTTCACCCACTCCTGGTTTTGGCTTACAAATACTGATGTGAAATACTGACCAAATACTGATTGTGTGACCGTGGCCTTAATGCACAGAGCTAGCTTCACAGCGCGGTTTTTGTCTGTTAGGGTAGATCCTGTTTTTTGCAGGATCCACCGGACAGAAACTGACAGGACAGCATGTGCACAAAGTGTGGCCAAATATGCCCCAGGATCCTGTTTTCTGTTAGATTTGCTTTCTGCTGCTGTCCATGGTGCTGAAGTCTGCTTGTGCGTGCTTTGCTGCTGTCCATGGTGCTGATTCACAGCCTGTGCATGAAATAGTGCTGTCCATGGTGCTGAACTGTGGACTCCAGGATATCGGAGCATGCCCTGTGTAAAAACACAGATCCGGGAAACAATCCGATTTTTTCACAGATCTGGCACCCATAGACTCCCATTATATGGGAACTGGATTGCATCGGATCCAGTTTTGTCCGGTTTTGTCCGAGCCAAAAAATGCTGCAGACTCCAAATTTGTGCCCGGTGAAAAACCAGACAAAATCATATCAGGCACACAAAACCGGATGGCCAATAGGACCAATCCAGCACCATAGGAATACATTGAAGGCAAAACCGGATCAGGTTGTGTCCATTTCAAACCGGACACAACCTGTTTCAGAAAAACGTGGTGTGAAACTAGCCTGATAGAGAACAGGTGCTCTGCTGCTTTAAGTATGTGCGGTAGGTGTGGCGACCTGGCTGCCTCAGTACTCAGGAGAGTCACACACCTTGAGCGACTTCAAGGAGAGACAGCATAGTTTATTTCAGGTGTATACCATGACAGAAACTCAAAGGGTCAACATCCTTATCAGCCAGTCAACCGGTGCGGCCCAGAGGGAAGTGAAGTCCTGGCCGGACACTGACAAGAGAACTGTGAGACAAATCCTGGCCAGGCTGAAGGACACCTTTGACACCCGTACTGCAGTGGAGAATAAAATGAGATTTTTTGGCTGCAAACAAAGGGTGCAGGACAGTGTATGGGACTATGCTTTAAACCTTCAAGAGGCGCTGCAGGCCATTAAGCAGGTAGACCTCGATAGTGTGCGACACGACGACAGACTGTTGGCCAAGCAGTTTATTGAGAGGCTCCAGTTTGATGCTCACTGGACACAACTACACATTATGGCCCTAAAAATCCAGACCTGGACTTTGCTCAATTTAAGGATCGGGCCATCCAGTTGCTGCGAGAATTGACCTCAAGTTGCACTGCACATCCTCAGCGGCAAGCTATCTCCTACCACCAGGAGGCAGCGCCCTCGCCACAAGCAACCGTGGGGGCAGAAGCACAGTCCCTAGAGAATGAACTTCCTGCAGATCTACGACGTGTGGTGCACTGACAAAAACGTGCAGTCCATGCAAGTGTCCCCAAAGGAAAAGATTCAGCTGGCATCGAGTCCAGATGACGACCTGTGGTGATGGCAAAGGAGAACCCTACCACTCAAGGGAAGAAACAGCGGCCACTATGACGCAACCGGATAACCCACCTGCCGCCACTGCAGTAAGGCGGGACACTTCGCAAGAGGATGTCCTTTAAACAGGCAACCCCTGGGGCAGGGGGCCAACCTCCAGGAATAGGGCGACCAGGCCCACAGAGTTGGCGAGGCAAGTACGTCAGGGGTCGACCGGTCCTCCCAGTAGTGATCGATGGAATCCCAATGAACGCACTACTGAACACCGGCTTCCAGGGGACAATGATGCCATATATCCTTTACAAATGGTACTGGGCTGACTCTAACCTAACCCGCAGCCTAGATGATGACTTGACAATTATCGCCAGCAATGGTGAACCTCTCCCACAAGTGGGGTACAAAGAGGTGACCATAAAGGTTGGCCGAGTAGAGCTAAAAGCTCAGGGACTAATAATTGTAGACATTGATCGGCGTGAATGTTATCCAATGATGACCCTAGGTACAAATGTGATAGAAAATTGTCTTGGCGAGATTATTGTTCTATTGCAACAGGTAGCCAAAACTGCCAGTTCCAGTGAGCAGCAAGTCCTGCAGAAGGAGATCAAAGGCCTAATGCAGAGGCAACAGGTCGAGCTGTCAGGTGGAGAAGTCGGCAGTGTAAAGGTGAGTGATCCATTCCCCATTGTAATACCCCCAAGGAGTAAAATTTTTATCTGGTGTCGGGCAGCAATAGACCTCAAGGGTCAAGATTACCAGGCCTTGGCAGAACCCGTGTACTCTGATAGTAGGGCGACCATCCTGACAGCCATGGGGGAAATTGATGTCCGTAAGGGGAGGGTCCCTGTACGCATCTTGAACTGTGGAGACAAAGAGGTCAAACTACCCCAGTTTGCTACCATTGCTAAGCTGTTCACTGTCAATAACAATGCAATAAAGGCAGTGGAACCCTTGATTCTGACTGACCAGGCTCCGAGGGGCAGCTGGAGGAGTGGTCTCAGAAGCTACATATAGGCACTGACTCCACCCCTTCGCACCAAAAGCATGGCGTTTACCAGGTAGTCCAAGAGTATGAGCAGGTCTTTAGCAAACACCCTTTAAACTTTGGTCAGGTAAAGGGGGTACAACATCATATCCCCACCAGAGACCATCCGCTCCTTAAAGAGAAGTACCAGCCCGTACCCCCGGCTCACTACCAATGTGCTAAGGCTAAGAGATGAGGGATAAAACCAAAATCTACCGTCCTTCCCACGGAAGACAAATGAAACTGCTGTCTCTTTAACCCCAATGATTCGTTTTATTAATATTAGCAATTTAATACATCTATCAAGGTACCCAAATTATTACAGGTTAAAATCCATAATATTAAAAATTCCTATATAAATAGCTCTCAAAGCAAACAACAGTATAACAAAGGGTGCACCTATGTAGTATATGTCATCAGATAGCTTAAATTCTGGTGCTAATAAAAGTAGAAATTCACCATCACATACAGCCTGGAACCAGCCTAATACTTTCCAAGGGGCACAATCAATACCCTACTACACACTATTAAGCAGGGTCCCCCAGCAGCACATTAATTAAGACTCCTGCTGGTAATTACCTTGAGTTCCAGGCTGTGCTATCGCTGTTCTGCTACACAGGCTCCTCACCCCTCCAGCCAAAGTACGTTTCAAGTTTCTTCTTCTTCAGGGCATTGATGCCCTGAAGAAGAAAAAACTTGAAACGTACGTTGAGTAACAACCTTGAGTAACAAAATGTGGTGTGACTGGTTTTAGTCAGAAAATAACAGCTAGCTGCCCCCTCAGCTTCAGTCGAGAGCTTGTTTCTGGGAGGAGTGGTTTAGTTACTTTTTCTCTCAGTGTGATTCGTGCCTGTAAAAATGGATGTTACTCCACAGAAGAGATCTAGAATTATTACTCTTAATGAACATACAAGTCTGACTGTAAGGCTGAAGGCACATCATCCGACATGATCCCAGTGCCTCGCACGAGTGCAATGCGAGATAAACTCGCATTGCACAAGGACAAGTGATTTTCTATGATGTCGGGCACACTGGTGCGCATTTTAAGCATTGAACTCGCAAAGCGAGTTTCAGTCGCGGCATGCTGCGACTGCATGCCAGTTGCACGCATGAGCTACCAATAGAAATCAATGTTGTGATCCCGGCTGTGATCCCGGCTGTGATCCCGGCTGTGATCCCGGCTGTGATCCCGGCTGTGATCCCGGCTGTGATCTCTGTGACAGCCGGGACCTGTGTGCGGCTTCCCCCGCCGCGCTGCTGGCGTTGGGGACGGATGCCCTCCCCCTCCTTCAGGCCTTCCCCTTCTCAAGATGGCCCCCACCTGTCACTGCCCCCCACGCCCGATGCCGGGACCTGATTGCGGCTTAACCCGCCGCGATGACCTCCCCCTCCTCTGGCCTCCCCCTCCTCTGGATGGCCCCCACGATGTCGGGTCTGTTTGCGGCTTCAGCCGCCGCGCTGCTGGGGACAGTGGCAGTGGCAGGGGCGGGGGCGGATGCCGATGACCTCCCACTCCTCCCCCCCCGATCCCCGTGTTCGGTCTCACCGCTCCTCGATCCTCGTGTCCGATCCCGCCGGTGTAGCCGCCGCTCTGCCTCCTCTCCTCGCTGGAACGCCCCTCCTCCAGTGCTGCTCCGTCCCGAGGTAAGTACCGTATGAATGAATGAATCAATCAATGATTGAATGAGTGAGTGGTTTTGTGGGTGTGTGAATGCGTGGGTGTGTGGGTTAGTGGATGTGTGGATGTGTGGGTTAGTGGATGTGTGGGTGTGTGGATGCGTGGGTTAGTGGATGTGTGGGTTAGTGGATGTGTGGGTGCGTGGATGTGTGGGTATGTGGATGCGTGGGTTAGTGGATGTGTGGGTGCGTGGATGCGTGGGTGTGTGGATGTGTGTGGATGCGTGGGTGTGTGGGTTAGTGGATGTGTGGGTGCATGGGTGCGTGGATGCGTGGGTGTGTGGGTGCGTGGGTTAGTGGATGTGTGGGTGCATGGGTGCGTGGATGCGTGGGTTAGTGGATGCGTGGGTTAGTGGATGCGTGGGTGTGTGGATGCGTGGGTATGTGGATGCGTGGGTTAGTGGATGTGTGGGTGCGGGGATGCGTGGGTGTGTGGATGTGTGTGGATGCGTGGGTGTGTGGGTTAGTGGATGTGTGGGTGCATGGGTGCGTGGATGCGTGGGTGTGTGGGTGCGTGGGTTAGTGGATGTGTGGGTGCATGGGTGCGTGGATGCGTGGGTTAGTGGATGCGTGGGTTAGTGGATGCGTGGGTGTGTGGATGCGTGGGTTAGTGGATGTGTGGATGCGTGGGTGTGTGGATGTGTGTGGATGCGTGTGTGGGTGCATGGGTGCGTGGATACGTGGGTGTGTGGGTGCGTGGGTTAGTGGATGTGTGGATGCGTGGGTGTGTGGATGCGTGGGTGTGTGGATGCGTGGGTGTGTGGATGCGTGGGTGTGTGGGTGCGTGGGTGTGTGGATGCGTGGGTTAGTGGATGTGTGGGTGCGTGGATGCGTGGGTGTGTGGATGCGTGGGTGTGTGGGTGCGTGGGTTAGTGGATGCGTGTGTTAGTGGATGCGTGTGTTAGTGGATGCGTGTGTTAGTGGATGCGTGTGTTAGTGGATGCGTGTGTTAGTGGATGCGTGGGCTAGTGGATGCGTGGGTGTGTGGATGCATAGGTTAGTGGATGCATGGGTGTGTGGGTGTGTGGATGCGTGGGTTAGTGGATGCGAGGGTTAGTGGATGCGAGGGTTAGTGGGTGCGTGGATGTGTGCGTTAGTGGATGCGTGGGTTAGTGGGTGCGTGGATGTGTGCGTTAGTGGATGCGTGGGTTAGTGGATGTGTGGGTGTGTGGGTGCGTGGGTTAGTGGGTGTGTGGATGCGTGGGTTAGTGGATGCATGGGTGCGTGGGTTAGTGGATGTGTGGGTGTCGATGTGTGGGTGTATGGATGCGTGGATGTGTGGATGCATGGGTGTGTGGGTTAGTGGATGTGTGGGTGCATGGATTAGTGGGTTAGTGGATGTGTGGATGCGTGGGTTAGTGGATGTGTGGGTGCGTGCGTGGATGCGTGCATGGATGGATGTGTGACTGCATGTGTGGGTGTGTGCACGAATGGATGTGTACATGCGTGGATGATGGGTGGATGGATGGATGCAACAAGGTATCAAGTGTCCTCTTTTAGTCTCAGGGATCATAGTCATGGTGTACTGTATGACAGATCATTTTCATACAGTGCACCATAACTCTGACCCCAGAGGCTGTATGAAGAGGACACTTGATCCCTTGCTGCAATCTCTGGAGCAGAGGCGATCGAGCATCGTGGGACCTTCGTTGTGGACTACGTCGGATCTTTCTAATAAAGATGGAGTCTGAATTTTGTTTGATTTTTTTTCCAAATAAAAAGATTTTTCTCTGTGTGTATTTATTGACTACTTACAAGAGATTCCTAATGGCGGGTCTAACATTGGCCCAATATTATGAATCTCGGGCTTAGTGCAAGCTGCCAATAAAAAGCTGGCATTAACCCCTTTATTACCCAGTTTGCCACCGGCACCAGGGCAACTGGAAGAGCATGGGTACAGCGCCAGAAAATGGCGCTTCAATGAATGCGCCATTTTCTGGGGCGGCTGCGGGCTTCAATTCGCAGCATGGGGGGCCCAGAATGCTTGGGCCTCTCCATGCTGCGGATTCCAGCCCCCGGCTGTCTAGTTGTACCTGGCTGGACCAAAAATGTGGCGGAGCCCCACGTAATTTTTTTTCTAGAATTTGTTCTAGAAATAAAAAAATGGGCTTCGCTGTATTTTTGGTTGCCAGCCAGGTACAACGAGGCAGCTGGGGGTTGGTGGCAGTCCGTAGCTGCCAAGTTGTACCTGGCTGGACCAAAAATATGGCGAAGCCCCACGTCATTTTTTTTATTACTTCTACCAATAAACTGACATGGAGCTTTGCCATATTCTTGGTTGCCAGCCAGGTACAACTTGGCAGTTGGGGGCTGCAATCCTCATCGTGGAGAGATCCAAATGTTGTGGGCCCCCCCACGCTGCAAATTGCAACCCACAGCCACCCCAGAAAATAGCGCATTCATTGGAGGTGCCATTTTCTGGTGCTGTACCCCAACTCTTCCAGTTGCCCTTGCGCTGGTGGCAATGCTGGTGGCACACAGGGGCTCTCCATACGCAACATGGTGTCCGTTAACAATTGTTAGCGGACACCATGTTGCGTATGGAGAGCCCCTGTGTGCCTAAACATTGAAGCTCCCCCAGAAGTGACCCCATTGACAAATGAGTGGCAGCATCTGGATTTGTTCCTTGGGGGAGTCTAGTTTCCAAAATGGGGTCACTTGTGGGGGACCTCCAATGTTGAGGCACACAGGGGCTCTCCATACGCGACATGGTGTCCGCCAACAATTGGAATTGTAAGCGGACACCATGTCGCGTATGGAGAGCCACTGTGTGCCTCAGCATTGGAGCTCCCCACAAGTGACCCCATTTTGGAAACTAGACCCCCCACGGAACAAATCTAGATGCATAATGAGCACTTTGAAGCCCCAGGTGCTTCACAATTTGATCCGTAAAAATAAAAAAATAAGATTTTTGTGGAAGAAAAATATTTTTTTCATTTTTACGGATCAATTTGTGAAGCACCTGGGGCTTCAAAGTGCTCATTATGCATCTAGATTTGTTCCGTGGGGGGTCTAGTTTCCAAAATGGGGTCACTTGTGGGGGAGCTCCAATGCTGAGGTACACAGGGGCTCTCCAAACGTGACATGGTGTCCGCTAACAATTTGAATGGAAATCAGCTCAAATTGTTAGCTGACACCATGTCGCGTTTGGTGAGCCCCTGTGTGCCTCAACATTGGAGCTCCCCCACAAGTGACCCCATTGACAAATGAGTGGCAGCAAATCAGTGCAGTTTTGACACCAGGAGAAGGGTGCTAGTTTGTCGGATCGCAGTAGGAATGAAAAAATCTCAAACGCACCACACTAGCACCACACTAGCACCACACTAGCACCGCACTAGCACCGCACTAGCACCCCACTAGCACTCCACTAGCACTCCACTAGCACTCCACTAGCACTATTACACGCATCAAACTCGCATCAATATCGCGCTTCAAAAACGCGCCGTTTTTGAGGGATCAGTGTGCCTTCAGCCTAAGAGAAATCACTTCCACCGTTGGGATTGGAAAATCTACAGTTTCAAGAATAATTCGAACACATGTCCTCAAAAATAGGTTGGCTACCTTTTTCAACTGGCGAGAGGGCATTTATCTCTTCAACAAACTCACAAGAAGGATATTGTGTGGGGCCTAACTGTTCACATTCTTTGAATAGTTGTGTGTTCAAATTAAAGACAAAATCTTTTTTGCAAGCATCTAATATGTTTGTTTAATAAGTAATTTGATGTGGGAAGAACTCTGTGCCACAAACAGTGGGTGTGTTTGGAGTTGCAATGGGCTCTTCAATCAAGCAGACAGGAACTCTAAGGGTACCTTTACACGCCGCTACGACAGGATGGATACAACCCGCTACTTCACGTGCACGACCACGCACAAACGGTTACAAACGGGAAACGCACCACCTTTACACGCCGCCACAAGGTGCGCTACGCTACGCTACATCTATCCCCGGATACATCGCCGGGTGTCTCAAGTAGCCATCTGTAGCTCATCGTACCTCATTTACACACCGCTACAACAAGCTAATATGGGCGGACCTGGTGCAGCAGGGACAGCACATAGGCGTGCCACAATTGTGGAGTACGAGACGTCCGTACGCTGATAGGACAAAGCAAGAAACCCATGATTGGGCAGGCATCGCAGGAGGCTGATTAATACATGACGCCCGAGCAATTGTGTAGTGTGACTGGGCAGCTCCTTAAATATGCCGCCCTGTGCAGCGACAACCAATCGCAACGAAGGAGCTTCCTCCAATGATCGCTGAAGGGGCGTGGTATCCCGGAGGCTGTGTCACGCCCCAGCTACATACCAGGTACATTGCCTGGTGTATAGACATCCCTTCTGTAGCCTCTTTACATGCCGATACTGCTCGCTACAATCGGCTTTGTAGCCATCTGTTTTCGAGCAGTGCTCGGAAACAGATGTATCTGTTGCCGGCTGTCACGTCCCGTCTTCACACGCCGCTACTACGGGCTATATTGACGCTACAAGCTACATTTGTAGCCTGTAGCGGGTTGTATCCATCCTGTCGTAGCGGCGTGTAAAGGTACCCTAAAGGTACCGTCACACAGGGAGATATCTCCAGCGATGTTGCCCTGAGGCGTGCTTGGGACAGGGCGAATAATTCAGGGGAAAAATCGCCTGAGTAACATCGCCAGGTTTCCCAACAAAATTTGCCCTTGGATCGCCCTGTGTAACGCGGCAACCTGCAATGTTGCGGGCGATTCCGCCTATCTACGACATTGCGAGGTATCGCTCGCTGGGTTGACCGGCACTGCGCTTACTGAAGCCGGGCCGGTCACGTGATCGGCCCCATAATGCACTAGGGCCAATCACGTGACCCGCCCCATAATGCACCGCGCCGAGAAGTGACGTCCGGCGGGTGCATAGAGGGTTGCATCTAGTTCGGAGTTGATTTTTTGTGGCCCTCAAAAAATCATCTCCGTTCTAGCTGATTCACTAGTGAGCCGTCTAGATCGGAGTTGATTTTTGGAGGCCTCATTTTATCAACTCCGATCTAGAGGCTCACTAGGGAATCAGCTAGATCGGAGTGGGTTTTTTGTGCTCCTCCATTTTATCCACTCCCTCTAGACGGTTCAGTACTGAGGTGACTAGATCGGAGTTGAATTCTTGAGGCCTCTCTGTAGTCACATGTTTTTGTTCACCTCATTTTATCCACTGCGCTGTAGCTGATTCACCAGTGAGCCGTCTAGATCGGAGTTGATTTTTTGTTGATCTCTCTGATCTTCATCATTCTACACAGTGCAGGGTGTACAGCAGGGGGGGACTCCAGGCCTCAGAGCCGCACACAGTGCAGGGTGTACAGCGGGGGGGGACTCCAGGCCTCAGAGCCGCACACAGCGCCGGTTTTCAGGATTTCCTTAGCATTGCACAGGAGTTAGAATCAGATTTATAATTGTAATTATTTCATGTTTTTATTTATTAGGTTCTTACTTAAGCTGTTATATTTCTTATATATTTCCAAAGGGCAAATTTTTTTTTCATGATTATTTCACCATACATTTTATTATTTCTTTTTGCAATATAAATAATTACACCCAGCGCTGATTGTTCAGTTTTGCTAGAATTTTTATTTTACTGTATTTCCACAAGTCCCGACCACAGGACGACATTAGAGGAGTGGGTGGAGCCATCCCGGCCGCAGGACCGACATTAGAAGAGTGTGCGGAGCCTCGCGGGGAAAACCGTAACAGAGCGCAGCTGACAGTCTTAATAACTTACTATATTGAATCGTAGTGGATTTTTTGAGGACCTCATTTTAGCCACTCCGTTCTAGCTGATTCACTAGTGAACCGTCTAGATTGGAGTGGATTTTTGAGGACCTCATTTTAGCAACTACATTATGTACAGTTTGGTATTGAGGTGACTGGAATTGAGTTTTTGAAGAGTGGGCAGAGCCTCACAGAGAAAAACATAACAAAGAGCAGCAGAGAGTCCTCCTAATATACAAAATTGTACCGTAGTGGATTTTTTGAGGACCTCATTCTAGCCACTCCGTTGCAGCTGATTCACCAGTGAGCGTCTAGATCGGAGTGGATTATTTGAGGATCTCATTTTAGCAACTACATTCTGTATAGTTTGGTACTGAGGTGATTGGAATTGTTTTTTTCGAAGAATGGGGGGAGCCTCACAGGGTAAAACATAACAGAACTTAGCCGAGAGTCCTCATAATTTCCAACATTGGATCCTAGTGGATTTTTTGAGGACCTCATTTTAGCCACTCCGTTCTAGCTGATTCACAAGTCCTCACACGGAGGATATTTAGAGGATATGTGTGCACCTCTAGGGTCGAGGGACCGACTTTTTAGAAGAGTGTGGGACCTCACGGGAAAAACGATAACAGAGCGCAGCTGACAGTCTAATAATTACATAATTGATCGTAGTGGATTTTTTGAGGACCTCATTTTAGCCACTCCGTTGCAGCTGATTCACTAGTGAACCGTCTAGATTGGAGTGGATTTTTTGAGGACCTCATTTTAGCAACTACATTTGTACAGTTTGTATTGAGGTGACTGGAATTGAGTTTTTGAAGAGTAGGCAGAGCCTCATGGGGAAAACGTACAGAACGCAGCCGAGAGTCCTCATAATATACAAAATTGGATCGTAGTGGATTTTTTGAGGACCTCATTTTAGCCACTCCGTTGCAGCTGATTCACCAGTGAGCCGTCTAGATCGGAGTGGATTATTTGAGGACCTCATTTTAGCAACTATATTCTGTATAGTTTGGTATTGAGGTGACTGGAATTGATTTTTTCTAAGAATAAGGGGAGCCTCATGGGGAAAAACGTAACAGAGCGCAGCCGAGAGTCCTCATAATATACAAAATAGTATCATAGTGAAAGGGTTTTTATATACAGATATTATTGAGGACCTCATTTTAGCCACTCCGTTCAGCTGATTCCCCAGTGAGCCGTCTAGATCGGAGTGGATTATTTGAGGACCTCATTTTAGCAACTACATTCTGTATAGTTTGGTACTGAGGTGATTGGAATTGTTTTTTTCAAAGAATGGGGGAACCTCACAGGGTAAAATGTGGCGCCCCGCAACGAGTGCGTCACAAGAGGGTATTGGGAGCCATAAAAGCAGCCGCAATATTCTCTGACTCAGCAATGACCTGGTTAATTTAGAAATCCAACCCAGCATGCATCACCTAGAACAGAGGGCCAATCCTAGGTCCTGGTGGGCGGAGTGCTAGGGTAGTGCAGGTAGAACAGACTCAATAATTTAGTGAGAAGAAAAAAAAGAGAGAAGAGCCTAGAACTCAGAGGAAAAGGGTCTAGAACTCGGAGCTTGGAGAGGAGCGGGGGCTCCGCACCCCGTGCGGGCCCCTGGGCCGTCACCGGTCGGGTGTCAGCACCTGAGGCCTTAACCACCGGGATTGGGCATTTCTAAACGGGTTCCCAAAAGACTCCCGTGCCCACAACTTACAGCCGGTCACTGGTACCGAAGCTGGCAGCAGTTCACCTCTGCTACGCGAACCAGAAGAGTGGAGGATCAGCTTTACAGGAGCACCCCACCACCAGCCAATTTCCAGTCGTCTAACCAGCGGTGTACCCACTGAGGGACCCAAGGCTCCCCAAAACATCCAGAACGTACAGCATGGATAGGGCATTGAAGCAGCCTCCCCGTACCCGATCTGGTATTCCTGGGCGACATTGGCAACCACTTAGCTAGAATGGAGGAACACTACGGATTTCTAAGGGACACCATCACTGCTGAGTCCACCCGGTCTACTACTCAACCACTGTATACCATGTATTGCCTGCTGGTTACAGTAAAGACCCGTTATAGAGACTTTCTGTGTCCGTGCTTCCTTATGAACTGTCCGTCATTACTAAAAGGTAACCGCAGCTGCCGCACAACATCTTGAGCAGCTCCAGCCCCCGGGGATCACCGCTCAGCCTGTGGGGAGCGTAACATCTTGCTGCTGTCCATCCCCCGGGGGTTTCGCAGCGTCGGTAGCCCTTACCGAACTACTCATAGGTGGCGTCACGAATAAAACAAATTAAACCCCTTTAATCTGTTCCCGCAAGACGTCTTCACTTTTGATCTGCACTACACCGGGCCCCACTACCGGCAGGCGCGGTCCACCCGTGACAAGGAGGGAGAAGAATCGCCTGTCTCAACCGGAGTCAGCCGGCCGCGGTGAGTCAGAAAATGGCGTCACGAACAGGATACGAGCAGGCCCGTTACCCAACGGGTATATTGTGCTTAAAATGGGCTTTATTGTCTATAATTTGGACTTTGTTCATCCCTAAAAGAACTTTCCCGCCTTTTACACCATTGGGTCAAGATGGCGCCCAAGATGGCGTTCCCGCCACAAGAAGCCGCCACGTGCAAGCCCAGGAGTGAGTCAACCCCCCCCTCATCGTGGGAGGGCTAAAGACAAAAGGCGCCAAACTCTTTGTCCGCCCTGATTGCTCGAATCAACCATGGGGGCGGACCCCAAAGACTTTTCCCACGATTGGACTACAAAAGCCCAGAGGAAATGGGAGTGTCATAGACAAACCGACAGACTTCTTCACCAGCTCTACCAGAACGTCTTACCGGTTGAACGGGTGTGGTTTCCCTCCAAGAAGAGAATGGCCAGCACGAGACTCCAAGACCTAATGCGGGAGGTCGAGGCGGAGGCCAGAGCAGCCATAGGCCAACCGGGTCCGGATCCTGCCCTTACCATAGACGGCAGCCCCGACTTCTGGCTAGAGGCTCTACAAGACCTCCGGGTGCGACTACTTGAGACAGTGGAATGGACGATTCGCAGCTGGAGCGCGACCGCGGTGAGTCAAAAACATAACAGAACTTAGCCGAGAGTCCTCATAATTTCCAACATTGGATCCTAGTGGATTTTTTGAGGGCCTCATTTTAGCCACTCAGTTCTAGCTGATTCACTAGTGAGCCGTCTACATCGGAGTTGATTTTTTGAGGACCTCATTTTAGCAACTACATAATGTACAGTTTGTACTGAGGTGACTGGAATTGAGTTTTTCGAAGAGTAGGCAGAGCCTCATGGGGAAAACGTAACAGAATGCAGCCGAGAGTCCTCATAATATACAAAATTGGATCGGAGTGGATTTTTTGAGGACCTCATTTTAGCCACTCCGTTCTAGCTGATTCACCAGTGAGCCGTCTAGATCGGAGTGGATTATTTGAGGACCTCATTTTAGCAACTACATTCTGTATAGTTTGGTACTGAGGTGACTGGAATTGTTTTTTTCGAAGAATGGGGGAAACCTCACAGTGAAAAACATAACAGAACGCAGCCGAGAGTCCTCCTAATTTCCAACATTGGATCCTAGTGGATTTTTTGAGGACCTCATTTTAGCCACTCCGTTCTAGCTGATTCACCAGTGAGCCGTCTAGATCGGAGTGGATTATTTGAGGACCTCATTTTAGCAACTATATTCTGTATAGTTTGGTATTGAGGTGACTGGAATTGATTTTTTCTAAGAATAAGGGGAGCCTCATGGGGAAAAACGTAACAGAGTGCAGCTGAGAGTCCTCATAATATACAAAATAGTATCATAGTGGATTATTTGAGGACCTCATTTTAGCCACTCCGTTGCAGCTGATTCCCCAGTAATCTGTCTAGATCGGAGTGGATTATTTGAGGACCTCATTTTAGCCACTCCGTTCTAGCTGATTCACCAGTGAGCTGTCTAGATCGGAGTGGATTATTTGAGGACCTCATTTTAGCCACTCCGTTCTAGCTGATTCACCAGTGAGCTGTCTAGATCGGAGTGGATTATTTGAGGACCTCATTTTAGCAACTACATTCTGTACAGTTTGGTACTGAGGTGATTGGAATTGTTTTTTTCAAAGAATGGGGGAACCTCACAGGGTAAAACATAACAGAACTTAGCTGAGAGTCCTCATAATTTCCAACATTGGATCCTAGTGGATTTTTTGAGGGCCTCATTTTAGCCACTCAGTTCTAGCTGATTCACTAGTGAGCCGTCTACATCGGAGTTGATTTTTTAAGGACCTCATTTTAGCAACTACATTCTGTACAGTTTGTACTGAGGTGACTGGAATTGAGTTTTTCGAAGAGTAGGCAAAGCCTCACAGGGAAAAACGTAACAGAATGCAGCTGAGAGTCCTCATAATATACAAAATTGGATCGGAGTGGATTTTTTGAGGACCTCATTTTAGCCACTCCGTTCTAGCTGATTCACTAGTGAACTATCTAGATCGGAGTGGATTTTTGAGGACCTCATTTTAGCAACTACATTCTGTACAGTTTGTTGCTGAGGTGACTGGAATCGAGTTTTGTGAGGAGTGGGTGTAGCTTTGAAGGGAGAAGCGTAACTGAGGGCAGTGACAGAGTCCTCATATTTACAACATTGGATCGCAGTGCATTTTTTAAGGACCTCATTTTAGTAACTCCACTCTAGCCGATTCACCAGTGAGCCGTCTAGATCGGAGTGGATTTTTTGAGGACCTCATTTTAGCAACTCCACTCTAGCTGATTCACCAGTGAGTTGTGTAAATCGGCATGAATTTTTTGAGGACCTCCCCATAGCCTCCACTCTGTACAGTTTGGTGCTGAGGTGGCAAGAAGCATATTTTTTTCTGAAGATTATGCGGAGCCTCGTCCGAAGTGTCACAGAGCGCAGCATACAGAGTTTGTTGCTGAGGTGACTAGAATGGAGTTCATAGAGCGAGGTCCTCATAGCATAAACTCCAATCTAGACGGCTCATGACGGAAACCACCAGACTGGAGTTAATACCAGGACCTCCTCACAGATTCCAATCTAGTGGCATAATGAATTATATATATTTGTATGTATTATTTCTTTTTGTAATATAATTATGACCCACCCCAGGGCCGTGGGGTACCCGGTCTCGGGTGTTTGGTTTCAAGGGGGATATCACGGGCGGCCTGTGCCTGGCCCGTGGCCCTAGTGGTCGCTAAAAAGGGGGTAAAGATTAAAAATAAGAGTTTGTGACACCACCTATGGTTCCGGTCATGTCACCGGCGCTGCGGGACAGTCCTCTGGGGTGATGGTGGAGCAGTAAGATGGTTACGCTCCCCATAGGTGGAGCCGGATTCCCAGTGATGGTGTAATTAAGTCTTTTGTGCTGTGAGGCGGCTCCTCAGGTGGTCCCGTCACTAGTGCTGAAAAGGAAGGTGGCCCATCAGCCGAGAGGAATGAATACTCCACAGTCTTTAGCTCTGAACGGGTTTACTGGCAAGTTCTTCGTGCAGGTCTATCAGGTCGTCCTGGCCAGGGTAGTCACCAGGGAACCAGGATAGCTCACTTCGGACCCTCGGTGGTGTGCCTGCCGTTCCTTGCTTGTCCTTCACTGCGCTCTCTCTCTCCTGCCTCCCTTTAGCGCTCCCACGCGCAGAGCCTTCATCCAGCTCCCTTGGGCCCTCTCTGGGGGACCCTCCTCCGCACCCTATACGGTGCCTTATAAGGATTACGCCAGGAGTTCGGCCACAACTTCCTAAAGAAAGCCGGTCCTCCGTTCCAGGACTGAACCCCTCCAGTTGGTAGTCGTACCGGGTCCAGATTCGGGGGCAGCACAACTTCCCCACCCCCCCCCACCACACACACACACACACACACACACACACATTGCCCCTTGTATAATCCCCACACAGACATACTGCCTCCTGTACAATCCTCCACACACACACACACACACTGACCCCTGAATACTCCCCACACACAGATGTTGCCCCTTGTACAACCCCCCCACACACTGACCCTTGAATACCCCCCCCCCCCCAAATCATTGCCCCTTGTATAACCCCCTCACACTCAGTCATTGCCCACACAGAGAGAGAGAGCACGACTCTTCTGTTGACGCTCACCTCTCCTGCTGGCGTACAACTAAGAAGCTGAGGCAGAGATGTGGCCAGAGTTTTTTGATATCTCGCGCTATTTCCAAGCACGTCACATGATGCGCTTGGAAATAGCGCAAGATATGAAATTTTGGCCACGTTTCTGCCTCAGCTGCTTAGTTATACGAGTGAAGCAGTCGGCCAATAACAGTGCAGCAGTAGCAGGCCAATCAGGGCATGGCTGCTGCACTGATTGGCCAACAGCTCACCTCGTACATCTACACACGCAACTGAGGTAAAGACCTCAGCTCAGCGGTGTAGTGCTGCAGGTGAGGAGCGCGGTGGGCAGGGACATGACAGGGGGCAGGGAAGCCGACAGCACACCGCGGACCGGCACAAAGACCCCCACGGCCCATTCCTGGTCCACGGACCGGTGGTTGGAGACCCCTGCTCTGTACAGTAACTCTATTCTAGATGTCTCACTACAGAGGTGTCTAGGTCATAGTTGTTGCACTGAGGTTCATGATTTCAGGGCACACATTACTGTCCATTAGGGCTCATTCAGACATATGCACATCAGTTCCTTCTCAGACCACAATACACAGACTGGCCGAGGCTCTCCCGACCAAAGAATGAAGTCTTCATATATTTCTTTGAGGCTGT
This sequence comes from Allobates femoralis, assembly GCA_033576535.1. Classification (NCBI taxonomy): domain Eukaryota; kingdom Metazoa; phylum Chordata; class Amphibia; order Anura; family Aromobatidae; genus Allobates; species Allobates femoralis. Next base: position 37,371,909 of record JARQOC010000005.1, read on the forward strand.
CACTCTCGGTTGGGGGAGTCATGGCCAGTCAGTGTTCAGACATTGAAGCGATGAGCATAGATATCTGAACAAGCCCATATGCAGATAAGGTGTATGTGTGCCTAAGGGGGCCGTCACACGGAACGATATCTTGCCCGATATCGTTTAAGCGATCTCCTTTTTGATCGCTTAAGCGATATCGGGCAAGATATCGTTGCATGTAATCAAGCGATTTACGATGGTAAATCGCTTGATCGTGACATCGCTGATCTGAGGTTCGGTTCTCAGATCTAGCGATGAACGATGCAACGATCTGCATCATCGTGGTGTATAACACCACGATGATCCATCTCCCAGCGACCGCGCCTATGCTGGGAGATGGTAACTATGGTACACGTCGGGTAACTAAGCGACGCGCGGCGCCTAGTAACCCGATGTGTACCATAGTAACGAGCGAGATCGCTGCTCCACATCGCTGGTGAGTCTGTCTGTGTGACATCTCACCAGCGATGTGAGCGATATTGTAAGCGATTGCGCGTGCACGTGATCGCTTACAATATCGCTAAAGATATCTCACCGTGTGACGGCTGCCTTAGTGTAAAGTCTGAAGGATTACACAACAATCTGCTGTGTACAGGGCAAAGGCTTCTCTGTTGAGGTCAGGGGAGAGAAGGGCGTGGCATGTTCTAATTCCAATGGTTGATTCTTTGGAGTCTCTCTGCAGATAACCACCAGAGGAGCCAACATCTCCTTACTAATAGAGAACACAAGAACATTTGGTCAAACATTCCTGTATGTCACAGTCAGGAGAGAGAACTGTCGACCAAACAATTGTAGGGATTTATGGGCCTTAAAGGATTTGTGTAGTGAAAATAAATTATCACCTACCCATTGGGATAAGTAATAATATGCCGATCATTGAGTGTCCGAACTCTGGGAACGGCGCAGATCGTGAAAGCGGAGAATTTTTATTCCGATTACAGAATAGAGCGGCTTGTTGGATGTCCGACCACTGCTCCACTCATTCTCAATGTGGCTGTCTGAAAGAACAGAGGACAGCGCGGCCGCCCAATAGGGCAAGAATAAAGCTCAGACTGAGTATGTGTACTGCTGCTCAACTCCAAACAATATTAAAGGACCATACTCTGCTGGATAGAAGTGATAAAGGGATTGTCCGGTCTAAACAAGCTTTCTAAACTCATGCTTGAATGCACTGGTGAACAGAGTTCTTGAAGGGGTTTTTCACTAATTTCACCCTTTTTTTGTCCTAAATAACACTGGAGTTCTACTTCTACCACCTATCCTGTTCCTATAAGATGAGCTCTCTGCAGCTTGATATTCTTCTGCTGCGTTTCTGCTTATGCTACTTTCAACCAAAATCATACATACTAAAAAGGGGCATCACTGGCATGGGCGGGGCATGAGTGACAGCAGGGCACATCACTGTTAGGCTGGGGTCACACACACAATATCTGGGCAGATATTGTTCACAGATCTCTGGTTGCAGTGAAATCATGGACAGATTGCTCCATTTGTATACAGCCACAAAATGGAACCATGTGTCCATGATTTCACTGCAACCAGAGATCTGTGAACAATATCTGCGTGTGTGACCCCAGCCTTAGTGAGATCTGAAAGATTTAGTGCAGGTCTACATATGAGGACTTTGGTATAGACAGTTTCCCCAACAAATTGCAATGTGTGAACACAGCCAGATGTAGATCCAACCCGCAGTTATTGTTCACTAAGGTCACACTTGAGATTTATAATTAAAGAAATGAAAATTTAACACATTCTTTTCTGTTTTATTAAAGCAAATATATAAATAATTCTAACAAAAAGGAGAACGATAAATATATTTATACAAATGTAGAACAATCATCTTTACAAATCAAGATATAAATAAGTGACATCAGAGATAAGTGACAATGAAAGCAGAAACCTTCTGGACCAGGGGCCCCTGCACTTTAGTTGTGAAAATTGTTGAAAAATCAAATTTCTGTATTTATGATAAAATTCTTTCCTTGTTGAATACATTGGAGGACACGAGCGCAGGTATATATCCTCTGCAACTCAAGGTCATTCAATCTTGTAGCCATAATACCGGTGTCAGGGAGCTTGTGTCCACGTGAGCCGTCCAGATAGCACTGAAAGAAAAAAGTCAGATCAGAGGGGACCTATGTGGATACTACGGATAACATTTCCTAGGATGGTGCAAAAATTTAAATGCCAAAGCCCTACAAAAAAGCCATACAGAAGCGATAAAGTATAGAAAGGGGAGAGGGAGGGGTAGAAGTAGAAGAAGGCAAGAAAGGGAGGAGCAGAAGGAAGTAGAAAGAAAGATGAATAGTACCGTGTTTCCCCGAAAATAAGACATAGTAGGGGGCTTGCAGAACTGCTAAATATAGGGACTCCATGAAAATAAGACCTAGCAAAGTTTAATATGTTTTTAAGCATGCCCGCCTAACAGGGCATGGAGGTGTGATTATACTGTATTTACTGTAGATCTCCCGTGGTGACCACCGCTGGATTTATTCTGGCGCCACACTGAGCTCTCCACTGACCAGATGGCAGCAGCTAATATTGTCGCATGACGTTACATGTGGGCTTCTGATTGGTCGGCGGTTTACTGTACATCTACGGCAGCTGAACTAGAGAGCTCAGAGCGGTGGCGGAATATGGTAACAAACAGAGCCCAGAGGTCCATAGAGAAAAGGTGTTTTTTTTTTCCCCACGAACCATAATGGGGATCATAAAGCTAAATTACTTAAAGGTAGTATTTTTTTACTGGAGCCATGACAGCACCACCTGAGAGAGGTTCTGCCCATCCAGGACAGGAACCCCCTGAAATAAAAAGGGCAGCACCCCCTCTCTGCCTCAGTTGGTTACAGAGTATGGAGAGGACTACCAAAAAGCAGGAAAGAAGTTTTCTCTACACCTTACCATACAATCTGGTGGTAACTGGCTTACTGCTGCTCATGATGGTGTTCACCAGATTCATCGAGAACCCTCGCCTCCTTAGTAGCTTCTGCTCGAATTCCAGGCTGGCAGCCGAAGAGTCGAGACTTAAGGATGGTAAATCAGGCCTTGTGACAGAAGTGTCAGACAGTCTGGCAGGATTCAGGGATCTGTCACTGACATCTTGGAAACCCAATAAAACCAAGCCCTCTTCGGCCAAAAGGGCGCTATCAGGATGACCCTGGCCTGATCTTCCTGGAATCTTCCACAGGACAGCTGGAATAATGGCCAGAGCTCCATGGTATCTGGAGTGCATCTACCGCATAGGGCGTGTCTCTGGGATCTACAGTCATGGCCAAAAGTTTTGAAATTGACACCAAAATTATATTTTCACATGATCTGCTGCCCTCTGGTTTTTATTTGTGTTTGTCTGATGTTTATATCACACTAGCTGTGAGCCCGATGCGATTGCATCGGGATTCTAGAATCTGTGTATAGGGCATTGCTCGGGCTGCTGCAACGACTCCCAATGCCCCCTTGGTGGGCATTGCGAGTGAGTCGCGTGGGCGATGCACGCCCACGAACAAAGCAACCGAGGTAGCGGCGTGTGCGAGGGAAGTCGCTACGGCAATTATATAATAGATTATCAGTATGTAATATATAATTTCCCTAACGCACTTCCGTAAGTTTCGGCGCTGTTTCCGTCGTTGTGGGTGTGGGCGCAGCGCCCACGCCACTGATTCGCAAAGCCTCACTCGCAATGGCCACCAAGCGGCCGTTGCGAGTCCTTGCAGAATAGGCGCGACTCACTAATTTATACATAATCACATACATAATACTGATAATTCCTATATAATCACATATATATATATATATTATAGATGGCGGGCCGATTCGAAAGAATCGGGTAGTCTAGAATCCATATATAGTATATTTACTAATAGTTAGGGGAGTGGGGTGAAATGAATTGTGTGTATACAGGTGGCTCAGTGGTTAGCAGTGAGTGGTCATGTACGAGTGGGTGGCTCAGTGGTTAGCAGCGAGTGCGGTGGCTCAGTGGTTAGCAGCGAGTGCGGTGGCTCAGTGGTTAGCAGCGAGTGGGTGAGTGGTGAGCACAGTGGCGTGGGCAGAGTGCTGAGTGCAGCGCTGTGGGCAGAGTGGTCAGCACACACATACATACATACATACCACACACACACACAGACACTTCGCTATAGTTAGCACCGACCCTGCGTCTTCCCTGCCGGCTGGATCCTGAGTTGACATGTCGGCGCCCGCGGACGACTGGATCCAATATGGCGTCCGGGAAGTTTGGCGAGACTTTTTGGACGCGATATTTGATCGAGTAGTTCGGGGGCGGCGACATGTCAGTGATGCAGGGCCGGTGGTAAGTATAGCGGAGTATGTGTGTGTATGTGTGCGGACAAAGTGAGTGAAGTGCGGAGAAAGTGAGGTGTGGTGATGTGGCCCCTGGCCGGGTGCATCACACGGGTTATCAATGCAGGTGTGTTCACATGGGCCGGTTTTCCTGATTGTGTGTGGTGTGTGAAACCTGTCCGATGTACAGGGGGTTAACAGCTGAAGGGTTTTCATGAGCGGAGTAAAACAGCTGAGTGTGAGTGCTGAAGATCCGATACATTCATGAGCCTAATGAGCGGCTGAACCTGTGGGGATGAGTGCTTTGCTGGGCTAAACCTGAATGGTGCACAGGGGGTTAATAACATCTCAGGTCTGTGTGTGAGTGAAGATGTGCTGATTGACTCACTGGGTTGCAGCTGTGAGTGAGCAGGCTGGATAGGAACCTGCCAGGTGTCTGAGTGAGGAGAGGATGATGGGATTCAGAAGTCCAGAGCACTGCCATGTGAGGAGGTGCTGGAAGTGATCCGTCCCCAGTGGGTGAGTGATGGGAGCCTGCCAGCTCCATGCTAGTGCACCTGATGTGTGCATGGCAGCCAGTGTCCAAGGGCCAGGTGGTCACAGCTGACTTTGGGACTGACTGTGTTCTTGTTACTATGTGATGTCTTATGTAAAAATGCCGGTGGTGGTGGTTGTTTACTGCTCGCAATGCCCGCTTTGCGGGCATTGCTTCGCGAGTCCGGACAGAGTCCTGGAGAAAGTTCCGAGCTACGCGAACAAAGCCACAGGAAGTAGCGCCGGTCGCGACGGAAGTCGCAACGGCAATTATATAATAGATACAGAAATATAATTGCAATCATATTATGATACCAAAAGGTTCTATTGACAGTTAGAATGAGTTAATGCAGCAAGTCAATATTTGCAGTGTTGACCCTTCTTCTTCAGGACCTCTGCAATTCTCCCTGGCTGCTCTCAATCAACTTCTGGACCAAATCCTGACTGATCGCCGTCCATTCTTGCATAATCAATGCTTGCATTTTGGCAGAATTTGTCGGTTTTTGTTTGTCCACCCGTCTCTTGATGATTGACCACACGTTCTCAATGGGATTAAGATCTGGGAAGTTTCCAGGCTATGGACCCAAAATCTCTATGTTTTGTTCCCTGAGCCATTTAGTTATCACCTTTGCTTTATGGCAAGGTGCTCCATCATGCTGGAAAAGGCATTGTTGGGCGCCAAACTGCTCTTGGACGGTTGGGAGAAGTTGCTCTTGGAGGACATTCTGGTACCATTCTTTATTCATGGCTGTGTTTTTAAGCAAGACTGTGAGTGAGCCGATTCCCTTGGCTGAGAAGCAACCCCACACATGAATGGTTTCAGGATGCTTTACAGTTGGCATGAGACAAGACTGGTGGTAGCGCTCACCTCTTCTTCTCCGAATAAGCTGTTTTCCACATGTCCCAAACAATCGAAAAGGGGATTCATCAGAGAAAATGACTTTACCCCAGTCCTCAGCAGTCCACTCCCTGTACCTTTCCCCCAGTCCTCAGCAGTCCACTTCCTGTACCTTTTGCAGAATATCAGTCGGGCCCTGATGTTTTTTCTGGAGAGAAGTGGCTTCTTTGCTGCCCTCCTTGAAACCAGGTCTTGCTCAAAGAGTCTCCGCCTCACAGTGCGTGCAGAAGCACTCACACCAGCCTGCTGCCATTCCTGAGCAAGCTCGACACTGCTGGTAGCCCGATCCCGCAGCTGAAACAGTTTTAAGATACGGTCCTGGCGCTTGCTGGTCTTTCTTGGGCACCCTGTAGCCTTTTTGACAGCAATGGAAGCACTCTCCTTGAAGTTCTTGATGATGCGATAGATTGTTGACTGAGGTGCAATCTTTCTAGCTGCGATACTCTTCCCTGTTAAGAGTCATTTTTGTGCAGTGCAATGATGGCTGCACGTGTTTCTTTATGGCCACTTTACACGCGGCAACAGGAAGATAGAAAACGGCAAGTGTCGGAGACAATTGTATCTTTTACCTTCAAAACACCTTGAAGTGGCTGCGTGTAATTCAGGTATCTGCAAGTTGATTTGAAGGTAAAAGGTACAATTGTCTCCGACACCTGCCGTTTTCTATCTTCCTGTTGCTGCGTGTAAAGTGGCCATTAGAGATAACCATGGTTAACTGAAGAGAAACAATGATACCAAGCACCAGCCTCCTTTTAAAGAGTCCAGTGGTGTCATTCTTACTTAATCATGACTGTTCGCCAGCCCTGTCCTCATTAACACCCACACCTGTGTTAATGGAACAATCACTAAAACGATGTTAGCTGCTCCTTTTAAGGCAGGACTGCAATGATGTTGAAATGTGTTTTGGGGGTTAAAGTTAATTTTCTAGGCAAATATTGACTTAGCAAGTAATTGCTGTTAAGCTGATCACTCTTTGACATTCTGGAGTTGATGCAAATTGCCATTAGAAAAACTGAAGCAGTAGACTTTGTTACAATTAATATTTGTATCATTCTCAAAATTTTGGCCATGACTGTAGAGCAGAATTGGGCTGTCTGTTCTTGCAAGTTGAGAAAAGGTCTATCACCGGAACACCCCACCTACCTGATATCTGTCAGAACACCACTGGGTCTAGCCTCCATTCCCTTTCTGTGTGCAATTCAGGAAGTCTGCCTGGTAGTTTAGATCCCCCTTGATGTGGAGGGCAGATAGGAATATGCCATGAGTCTGAACTATCAGGAGAGGAAGAAACCCCTCTATGGCTTTTCTTATGGCCTACAACTTCCTGAGGTTGGAGAACATGTGGGAGTGGTCTGGATCCCACCACCCCTATAACACATGTTCTCGAACATGAGCTCCCCAACCCACTGAGCTCAGGTCTGTCGTAATTATGTCTGACAATTGAAAAGCCCAAGGAATGCCCGCAGAAAGATGATGATTCCAATGAAGCCAGCATGAGAGAGAGAGCGAGAGCGAGGGCGGGGGGCCAGAGAGAGGCGAGAGCGAGGGCGGGGGGCCAGAGAGAGCGAGAGCGAGGGCGGGGGGCCAGAGAGAGCGAGAGCGAGGGCGGGGGGCCAGAGAGAGCGAGAGCGAGGGCGGGGGGCCAGAGAGAGCGAGAGCGAGGGCGGGGGGCCAGAGAGAGGCGAGAGCGAGGGCGGGGGGCCAGAGAGAGCGAGGGCGGGGGGCCAGAGAGAGCGAGAGCGAGGGCGGGGGGGCCAGAGAGAGCGAGAGGCGAGGGCGGGGGGCCAGAGAGAGCGAGGGCGGGGGGCCAGAGAGAGCGAGGGCGGGGGGCCAGAGAGAGCGAGAGCGAGGGCGGGGGGCCAGAGAGAGCGAGGGCGGGGGGCCAGAGAGAGCGAGAGCGAGGGCGGGGGGCCAGAGAGAGCGAAAGCGAGGGCGGGTGGCCAGAGAGAGCGAGAGCGAGGGGGGGGGCCAGAGAGAGCGAGAGCGAGGGCGGGGGGCCAGAGAGAGCGAGAGCGAGGGCGGGGGGCCAGAGAGAGCGAGAGCGAGGGCGGGGGGCCAGAGAGAGCGAGAGCGAGGGCGGGGGGCCAGAGAGAGCGAGGGCGGGGGGCCAGAGAGAGCGAGAGCGAGGGCGGGGGGCCAGAGAGAGCGAGAACGAGGGCGGGGGGCCAGAGAGAGCGAGAGCGAGGGCGGGGGGCCAGAGAGAGCAAGAGCGAGGGCGGGGGGCCAGAGAGAGCGAGAGCGAGGGCGGGGGCCAGAGAGAGCGAGAGCGAGGGCGGGGGGCCAGAGAGAGCGAGAGCGAGAGCGAGGGCGGGGGGCCAGAGAGAGCGAGAGCGAGGGCGGGGGGCCAGAGAGAGCAAGAGCGAGGGCGGGGGGCCAGGAGAGAGAGCAGAAGAGCGAAGCGAGGGCGGGGGGCCAGAGAGAGCGAGAGCGAGGGCGGGGGGCCAGAGAGAGCGAGAGCGAGGGCGGGGGGCCAGAGAGAGCGAGAGCGAGGGCGGGGGGCCAGAGAGAGCGAGAGCGAGGGCGGGGGGCCAGAGAGAGCGAGAGCGAGGGTGGGGGGCCAGAGAGAGCGAGAGCGAGGGCGGGGGGCCAGAGAGAGCGAGAGCGAGGGCGGGGGGCCAGAGAGAGCGGAGAGCGAGGGCGGGGGGCCAGAGAGAGCGAGAGCGAGGGCGGGGGGCCAGAGAGAGCGAGAGCGAGGGCGGGGGGCCAGAGAGAGCGAGAGCGAGGGCGGGGGGCCAGAGAGAGACGAGAGGCGGCAGAGGGGGCGGGGGGGGCCAGAGAGAGCGAGAGGAGGGGGGGGGCGGGGCAGAGAGGAGAGGCGGGAAAGGGGAGCGAGGGCGGGGGGCCAGAGAGAGAGAGCGAGGGCGGGGGGGCCAGAGAGAGCGAGAGCGAGGGCGGGGGGCCAGAGAGAGCGAGAGCGAGGGCGGGGGGCCAGAGAGGAGAGCGAGGGCGGGGGCAGAAGAGAGAGCGAGGGCGGGGGGCCAGAGAGGGAGAGGGAGAGGCAGGGCGGGGGGCCAGAGAGAGAGGAGAGCGAGGGCGGGGGGCCAGAGAGAGAGAGCGAGGGCGGGGGGCCAGAGGAGGAGCGAGGGGGGGGCCAGAGAGAGAGAGCGAGGGCGGGGGCCAGAGAGAGAGAGCGAGGGCGGGGGCCAGAGAGAGAGAGCGAGGGCGGGGGGGCCAGAGAGAGAGAGCGAGGGCGGGGGGGCCAGAGAGAGAGAGCGAGGGCGGGGGGCCAGAGAGAGAGAGCGAGGGCGGGGGGCCAGAGAGAGAGAGCGAGGGCGGGGGGCCAGAGAGAGAGAGCGAGGGGGGGGCCAGAAGGAGAGAGCGAGGGGGGGGCCAGAGAGAGAGAGCGAGGGGGGGGGCCAGAGAGAGAGAGCAGCAGGGCGGGGGGGGCCAGAGAGAGAGAGCGAGGGGGGGGCCAGAGAGAGAGAGCGAGGGGGGGGCCAGAGAGAGAGAGCGAGGGGGGGGGCAGAGAGAGAGAGCGCGAGGGGGGGGCGAGGGAGAGAGAGAGCGCGAGGGGGGGGGCGAGGGAGAGAGAGAGCGCGAGGGGGGGGGCGAGAGAGGAGAGCGCGAGGGGGGGGGCGAGAGAGAGAGCGCGAGGGGGGGGGCGGAGAGAGAGAGAGCGCGAGGGGGGGGCGAGAGAGAGAGTTTGCTTCTCCTCGCACAGGTCCCTACAAAAACATAGAAAACCCCAGAATCAATGAGGAGACGAATCGGGAAATATTAGAATTTAACCCATTCATGGGCCATGCAGGTAGCATTCTGTCCATGTCACTTGCAGGGCTGTGGAGTCAGAGTTGGAGTCGATATAAAATGGACCGACTCTTAAAATATAGAAAGAATTGGGTTCAATGCAGAATGTGCTGAATATTATTATTATGAATTATTATTATGTTGTAACTAAATATCTTGATTATTGTATCATAATTATGATTCAAAGCCCGATGTTCACATTGTACTACAATGAATTTATCACTTAAGCATGAGCCGTGTATAAAGGAGTCAGAGTCAGGGAAACTGAGCAGTCTGAGTCGGTGGTTTGGCTTACCGACTCCACAGCCCTGCGTGTCATCCCCTGTGGGAGGCTGCAATACCAAGGATCGAAAATGATGTATAAAAGGAGTTCTACAAGATTTGGAAAAAAACCAAAACATGGCCGCTGTCTTCCAAACAACAGCGCCTCCCTAGCCACAGGTTGTGACCTGGTATTACATCTTCACTCCATTGTAATGAATGGTGGTGAACTACAACACAGCCATGTGCAACCTGTCCACAGGGGTGGGGAAGCTTCAGGAAAAGGCAGCCATGTTCTACTCATCCTCAACAACCCTTTAAGTACTGTAATTTATTACAAAAACCTTCCCTTTAAGTGAACAGTGACTTCTTATATTGTACAATTTCTGTAAATCTGTTAAATTTTGCAATAAAAAAAGTTCAAGAGATATTCTCATCTTAAATAGCCAATAACACATCTGTAGGATGTGCCATTGCTTTAAAGAAGGTAGCCACATTTGGGTAAAAAAACAAAAAACACTTCTGCTTAAATGCATGTATTTGGCGCTAAAAAATATATTTGGGGAATTTGGTTTCATTAAACATTTTGTACATTTTGCCTTCTTGTGTTGCATTGTATCACTGGCTGCCGAATAAGGTGACGGAGCTCCTCTCAGCCAATTTAAGATTGCAGAATACATCAAAAGTTGTATGTGCAGCAAAACAAAGATTTGATTCTGTGATCCCTGGCTGTAATGTCTGTATACTCTTATATTCTGTGATCCCCGGCTGTAATGTCTGTATACTTTTATATTCTGTGATCCCCAGCTGTAATGTCTGTATCCTCTTATATTCTGTGATCCCTAGCTGTAATGTCTGTATACTCTTATATTCTGTGATCCCGGCTGTAATGTCTGTATACTCTTATATTCTGTGATCCCCGGATCTAATGTCTGTATACTCTTATATTCTGTGATCCCCGGCTGTAATGTCTGTATACTCTTATATTCTGTGATCCCCGGCTGTAATGTCTGTATACTCTTATATTCTGTGATCCCCGGCTGTAATGTCTGTATACTCTTATATTCTGTGATCCCCGGCTGTAATGTCTGTATACTCTTATATTCTGTGATCCCCGGCTGTAATGTCTGTATACTCTTATATTCTGTGATCCCCGGCTGTAATGTCTGTATACTCTTATATTCTGTGATCCCCGGCTGTAATGTCTGTATACTCTTATATTCTGTGATCCCCAGCTGTAATGTCTGTATACTCTTATATTCTGTGATCCCCGGCTGTAATGTCTGTATACTCTTATATTCTGTGATCCCCGGCTTTAATGTCTGTATACTCTTATATTCTGTGATTCCCAGCTGTAATGTCTGTATACTCTTATATTGTGTGATCCCCACCTGTAATGTCTGTATACTCCCTTACTTCCTCCCCTGCCCAGGAGCTGTGGTATACCCAACCTGTTACAGCATGGTCGGACACATACATTACACAAAGCCATATTTATAAGAATATCTTGGGACAGGAGCATTCTTTTTTTTAACATCCAATTTTGGAACTTATTTTTACTCCAAGATCTATTCATTAAAATCTACAATTGTTTGCGGCACAACCGCTTTAAATATATGCAAGCAGGGGCGTAACTACAATAAGTGTAGGGGTTAGAATCGCACCCAGGCCCTGGAGCCTAGGGGGCACCAAAAGTCCTTATGACCTATGGAAAAAGACCAATGACTAAAGACTTGCGATAATTGGGGGCCTCAATGAAGCTTTCACATCAGGGCCCCATGAGCTTCAAGGTATGCCTCTATAGGCAAGTAAAAAATGTTCCCAATGGTGGTTAACACTATAATACAGGGAGTTCGGGCTTTGGGCCCCATACCAATCTGTAGAATGAAGGCTCTCGCTGTCACATCTCTCACAATTTCCCTCTGCACAGCAATAATCTATTCAAGAAACCTTTGGGCCGATGGGCACAGGGCTGTGGGGTCGGGGTCAGAGTAGTGGAGTCAGAGGTTCGGTTACCGACTCCACAGCACTGGATGCTCAGACTGTTCCCTTTCATAGGGGCTAATTAGAAGATCAGATCATCTTACTGCATGTACGGGGAAATATCTGCCTCCGTCCACTTCTCTCTCATAACAAACAGTGTTCTGAACCTCTCCTGAGTGTCTTCAAGTAGATCCTCCGTCTTCAGAAGAAAGATGGTCTCCGGTCGAGAGGTTCGGTCCACCAGGGCAAGTCCCCACAGGAAACACAGGTTTGAAGAAGAGGATCTCAGTTTTGCAATTTTTTTTTAGTTTTTTTTCAATTTTAATTATGGAAAAAAAAACATCGAGCTTGAAAATCTCAGTGTGTTCTGTCTGCCGCCCCTATACAGATCTCAGTGTGTTCTGTCTGCCGCCTCTGTACAGATCTCAGTGTGTTCTGTCTGCCGCCCCTATACTGATCTCAGTGTGTTCTGTCTGCCGCCCCTATACTGATCTCAGTGTGTTCTGTCTGCCGCCCCTATACAGATCTCAGTGTGTTCTGTCTGCCGCCCCTATACAGATCTCAGTGTGTTCTGTATGCCGCCCCTATACTGATCTCAGTGTGTTCTGTCTGCCGCCCCTATACAGATCTCAGTGTGTTCTGTCTGCCGCCCCTATACAGATCTCAGTGTGTTCTGTCTGCCGCCCCTATACAGATCTCAGTGTGTTCTGTCTGCCGCCCCTATACAGATCTCAGTGTGTTCTGTCTGCCGCCCCTATACAGATCTCAGTGTGTTCTGTCTGCCGCCCCTATACAGATCTCAGTGTGTTCTGTCTGCAGCTCCTATACCGATCTCAGTGTGTTCTGTCTGCCGCCCCTATACAGATCTCAGTGTGTTCTGTCTGCCGCCCCTATACAGATCTCAGTGTGTTCTGTCTGCCGCCCCTATACAGATCTCAGTGTGTTCTGTCTGCTGCCCCTATACAGATCTCAGTGTGTTCTGTCTGCCGCCTCTGTACAGATCTCAGTGTGTTCTGTCTGCCGCCCCTATACAGATCTCAGTGTGTTCTGTCTGCCGCCCCAGTACAGATCTCAGTGTGTTCTGTCTGCCGCCTCTGTACAGATCTCAGTGTGTTCTTTCTGCCGCCTCTATACTGATCTCAGTGTGTTCTGTCTGCCGCCCCTATACAGATCTCAGTGTCTTCTGTCTGCCGCCCCTATACAGATCTCAGTGTGTTCTGTCTGCCGCCCCTATACAGATCTCAGTGTCTTCTGTCTGCCGCCCCTATACAGATCTCAGTGTGTTCTGTCTGCCGCCCCTATACAGATCTCAGTGTCTTCTGTCTGCCGCCCCTATACAGATCTCAGTGTGTTCTGTCTGCCGCCCCTATACAGATCTCAGTGTCTTCTGTCTGCCGCCCCTCTGTACAGATCTCAGTGTGTTCTGTCTGCCGCCTCTATACTGATCTCAGTGTGTTCTGCCTGCCGCCCCTGTACAGATCTCAGTGTGTTCTGTCTGCCGCCTCTGTACAGATCTCAGTGTGTTCTGTCTGCCGCCCCTATACAGATCTCAGTGTGCTCTGTCTGCCGCCCCTATACAGATCTCAGTGTGTTCTGTCTGCCGCCCCTATACTGATCTCAGTGTGTTCTGTCTGCCGCCCCAGTACAGATCTCAGTGTGTTCTGTCTGCCGCCTCTGTACAGATCTCAGTGTGTTCTTTCTGCCACCCCTATACAGATCTCAGTGTGTTCTGTCTGCCGCCCCAGTATAGATCTCAGTGTCTTCTGTCTGCCGCCCCTATACAGATCTCAGTGTGTTCTGTCTGCCGCCCCTATACAGATCTCAGTGTGTTCTGTCTGCCGCCCCTATACAGATCTCAGTGTGTTCTGTCTGCCGCCCCAGTACAGATCTCAGTGTGTTCTGTCTGCCGCCTCTGTACAGATCTCAGTGTGTTCTTTCTGCCACCCCTATACAGATCTCAGTGTGTTCTGTCTGCCGCCCCTATACAGATCTCAGTGTGTTCTCTCTGCCGCCCCTATACAGATCTCAGTGTGTTCTGTCTGCCGCCCCTATACAGATCTCAGTGTGTTCTGTCTGCCGCCCCTATACTGATCTCAGTGTGTTCTGTCTGCCGCCCCTATACAGATCTCAGTGAGTTCTGTCTGCCACCCCTATACAGATCTCAGTGTGTTCTGTCTGCCGCCCCTATACAGATCTCAGTGTGTTCTGTCTGCCGCCCCTATACAGATCTCAGTGTGTCTCCATGGTTATAGGCTACAAACAAATCCTCTGTGGCCTGATCTGGCAATCATACTTTCTTCTGTTCATGCTGCGACTGCACGCGATTCTAACGTGCGTGCTGGCAATAGAAGTCTATGCACCCATACACTACACGGTGCGATACTCGCACCAGTGTTTAAATTTCCCCCACTGTGCCGGTACAGTAAGCCATCATCTTGTACCGCTGTGACAGTAGCAATACAAGATGTTTAGCTAATACAATGAAGATTGGTGTAAAATAATGTATTCCGGGGTTATTTTAGCGATTAACCTCCATCAGCATCCTCTGTGCCGCATGTGTGCATAGAGGGTGCCGATACGGCTCAAATCCTAGTGATGAAGGGGTTAATATGAAGCTGGTGTAGTGGCACCATGTATGTTGAGAGTGTCCTCACTCTCTGCAAACATGGTGTCATTACACCATGTGTGTGAAGGGGTTAATTGTTCTGTAAAATGGGTTAAAAGAGCTGTCGGCCTTATATTTCCACTGTAAAAGCCGGCGCTCTGTTACTGCCTGTGGGTAGCTGTCCCCGTGTGTGGTGCTGAACACTGCAGGTGCTGAAGGCGAGACATGGCTTCAACACCACACAGCGGGGACAGCTCCCCATAGGCAGTAACAGAGCGCCGGCTTTTACAGTGGAAATATAAAGCAAACAGCTCTTTTAACCCATTTTACAGAACAATTAACCCCTTCACACACATGGTGTAATGACACCATGTTTGCAGAGAGTGAGGACACTCTCAACATACATGGTGCCACTACACCAGCTTCATATTAACCCGTTCATCACTGGGATTTGAGCCGCATCAGCAACATCTGCGCACACATGCAGCGCAGAGAATGCTGATGGGGTTAATTACTAAAATAACCCCGGAATACGTTATTTTACACCAATCATCATTGTATTAGCTAATCATCTTGTACTGCTGCTGTCACAGCGATACAAGATGATAGGCATAGCGGAAAATACAAACTAAATGCAGCAGACATGCTGCATTCAGTGCTGCATTTAGATTGCCATGCAGCAGGGGGGGTGACAGGTCCTCTTTAAATTCCATGTCAGAATAGCTGTATAATTGGATTTCACAATACATTATGACATTGATTGTCAGGGTAAGTACACCAGCTTCAACAGGTTCAATACATATATTCAGTAACATATGCAGTTTGTATTGTGATATTCGATTATACTGCCAAAATGCGTATATTAAGTAGATCTCTTAGACCCGACGAGGCTGGTGTACTTACCCTGACAATCCCTATCAGTATGATCTTAGACCCGACGAGGCTGGTGTACTTACCCTGACAATCCCTATCAGTATGATCTTAGACCCGACGAGGCTAGTAGACTTACCCAGTCACAAAATTTAAATTTTTAATTTTAAAAAAGTTTTAATCAGGATTGCACTTCAGGATGAATGATCACGCCCACCTGGGCATGATACCAGCATTGAGGGGGAGGAGACGGAGCTCTAGAGACCGCCCAGGCTGACTACATAGAGTAGTCAATAAGAATAATTACCATACAGAGATGTAAATTAGGCTGCTTTCAGATCAGCGTTTTCTGCCAATCGCGGCGGATCAGGCAGCTTTGCCGCATCTGCCGCGTAACGGCTGACTTGCGGCAAGCTCCATTCATTCTCTATGGGACTTGCGATCAGGTGCGCCAAGTGGAGTTTTGCCAGATTCGGCAGAGCCGGCACTTGCCTCAAAGTGCAGGATCCGGCAAAACCACAACTTCCGCACCTGGCGCCAGTCCCATAGGGAATGAATGGAGCTTGCCGCAAGTCAGCCGGTACGCGGCAGATGCAGCAAAAGCTGCCGGATCTGCGGCGAATCAGCAAAAATGCTGCTGTGAAAGGTCCCTATCAAAGTAAATTTTTAACAACCATTATAGGATAGTTTTAGGTGAGACAGGGATGGTTAGAGATGTGCAAGGAAGCTACAGGGGCAGGTAGTGATAGGTTTGGGGCGATAAACTAGCTGACAGGTTCCTTTTAAGCTTCCATTACCATTGCTTAGGAATCTTAGAGGAAAGAGAGACGGCCATTGTGATGAGCGTGTGATCTGAGAAGGTTATGGAACCAATTCCAGCTTGCTGGAGATGTGCAAGGTCCATGTTTAATAAAGAAATAGTCTAATCTGGAATACGAGTCATGTGCTGTAGAAAGAAAAGTCTTTATTTCTTGGGTTGAAGAGACGCCATGTGTCTAGAAGTTGATGTTCATGTAATGTCCATCTAAGTCTGTGTATGGCTGCATCAGATAGTGGTGAACTACCAACGGAGGTGTCCAGGGATGGTCCTAAACCTACATTGAGATCTTCTCCTACTACACTGACCAACAAATTGAACTTCTTCACTATATTTACTATGCTTACACGTCTTTTGAGGCGCTGATATCAGAAATGTAATCAGAATTTCTGTAGCACGTACCATTCCGAGATATTTTCATTTTACAATTATAATTATAAGGACTGTACTTGGTGCATAAATTGGCGCTTATATTAATCTTTTTATTTCTGAAGTGCATTTTTGGTAGAAATAACCAATTTAAAGCATAATATGAACTCTCTTTATTATAATATACAGCACTTAAGCCCTGTCTAATCATGCATTGCATTATTTTGCACTCTCAGGTACCTATTGAACTTGCCATCCATATAAAGGAGACCTATGAGAATATGCAGCTTCTGCTCAATCACATTCAATACTCAAGGTACAAATGGAAAATATGTAGTGACCTCAAGGTAGTTGCAATTTATTCCATTTACAGCTGGGATACACTAAGTACTGTTGTTTGGGACAGTCACACAAGAGAGTGACATTATATCAGGAAGGACTGGCTGCATCGGTCACAAGGGCAGGGTTACTCGGACTATTCAGGGCAACAGTGACGCGCACCCAGGGATCGGGTACTCCGCTCTCGGGCGGCTTCAGGCTGTCTGGCATGTCACAGGTGGCTTGCCCGAGGCTGTGTCCCTGGGGGTCAACTAAAATAGGGGGGGTTATTTACAGGGGATTATTTACAATGTTTTTGTCTTCATGACGCCACCTGCTGAGTCTGGTGAGGCTCACCAGCGCCTCCACAGTCCTCCAGTGGTCGGTGGTATTGCAGCTTGGGTGGAATAGTCCCCGCAGGCGGGACTGGACCACCGGGGCAGTGATGCTGTAATAAAACAGTTTATATTGAAAGGATGCAGCAGAGTCAGAACTTCACTTCACCAGGTAACTTTACTGGAACACTTTCATCAGCATTACAGTTCAGCAGTAGTCAGATGGTATATTGGCAAGTGTTCCAGGTGCTGCAATTGGGATTTCTGGCTGTCAATGGAACCCTCCTTATGTTCCTCTTCTGGTTCTTTTCTCCCCTTTGCCTCCCAGTGGCAATGAAGCCTGTCTCCTAAAGACGATCAGACCTCCAGCTCCTTCTCTCTTTCACCCTCCTTTGCTTTTCTGTTAAGCTTCAGCAGTGGCCTCTGCTCCTAGCTTCTCTGGCTCCCTTTTTATCTTTGACTCGCTCAGAAGACTGGGGCTGTACTTGTAATATATCCGTACATCGGATTCTCTGTGAGCCTTGTAGGATCTCACAGTTACGGGCTCCGGTACCCATGTTCCTTCCTGAACTAGCTCTTCTCCTGAGCTTCAGTTCCTTCCCTCTGTTTCTGAGATCTTTTCTTTTCTTGGGACCCTCAGCCGAGGAGACCCTCCTTGCTCCATCTCTTCCAACCGACTACTCCTCCTGACTGTTCTCACAAACTGGCTCTTTGGTTCCCCCTAGAGGTCACTAAGACCCTCCCAAAGGTTCCTCCCACCAACTATTCTAGTGTGTGAGTGCTGCTCTAGGGTTCCATCTAGTGACCATAGTCCCAATTGCAGTGGAGTACTACACCGCTTTTCTGGGTGCAGTACCCTTTTTGTGGCACCTACTTAGTGGGGCGTCATAACAGTCTATAGTTCACAGTGGTGTCCCCTGAAGCCGTGGCCCTGACCGAGCAAGTGAAGGAGGTTATTTTCAGGGGACAAAGAGTTTGTTGTAATGCCAGCTGAGGTATGTGGCCAGGGATAGCCAGCGCTGCATGTGAGGTCCCGAGGGATAGATGGTGATGCAGCAGGGTGCATAACTCCCCTCAGCAGGAGTGGACCCCTGGGAGTAGTAGTAGGTGTTGGGTAGCCAAGATGGTGGGGGTTGTAGAGGTTGAAGACAGCAGTGCAGAGATGCAGAGTAGCCGCAGAATGGAATCAAGGAAACAGTCTCTGTTCTTTACCTTTTATTTGGTATTACAATCATGGCCAGTCTGAGAAGAATTAAGCACTGCTCTGATGGTCAGGTATTATTCCTTCCCAGCTGACTTTCTCCTTTGGTAGAGGTTCTAGGTATTATCCGCTTCCCCATGCACCTCTTCCTTCTTCATGGCTACTAGCAGGCAGGCAGGCGACCACGGACTTTCGAGACTCTATAACCACACCAATTCTTCTAGCCCTATGACGGCCACTGTACACCTGGTAGTCCCGCAGTGCGGCTGCTGAGCTTGCAACTTCGCAGTCTCCAGATTGCTGCCAGGCATGAAGTCCTGACAGCCTGAGATTCTGGCTCTTGTCCACAGCCTGTGTCCTGCAGAGCCCGAAGGTTGTCAGTAGACCCACACACTCATCCACTGCTTGACTCTTTCTGCTAGCTTCTGAGTTCTAACTCCTAATTGCCACCCCTCCCTCCTACACCTCACTAAAGCTACCCCTCCCCCCAATCGGTGTCTTGGAGCCCACTGATCAGGGTTTGAGAAGTGTGTGCATGTATGGGGGAGTCCATCACAGGATACCTGAATTCTCCTCAGACGTGATATTAGTGCCTATGGAGTTAATTACCACTGTGGCGACAAGACCGTAGAGGCGTCACACTGGCCACTACGCAATAAATTGATTCCAGGGCTGAAGAATGTTAAACACAAACCATTGGTAGATGGAAAGATGATATTCCTTCCGTCTTTGCACATCTAAATGGGATTAATTAAGAACTTTGTCAAAGCAATGAACAAGCAAACTGAAGCCTTTAATTACTTGCGACAGACGTTTCTACGCATCAGTGATGCCAAGATAAGAGAGGGAGTTTTCATTGGCCACAAATCCAAGAGCTAGTAAATGATAGTAACTTTGATGGTCTTCTGCAGAACATGTCGCATGGTCGGCCTTCAAGAATGTCATCTTCAACTTTCTAGGCAACTACAAGGCGCCAGATTATGCTGAACAGGTTAAAGGTCTTCTTCAGGCTTACAAGTCAATGAAGTGCAACATGTCACTTAAAATACATTTCTTTCATTCACACCTGAACTTTTTCCCACCAAACCTCGGTGCTGTTAGTGATGAACATGGTGAAAGGTTTCATCAAGACATGTTTCTAACTTCAATGAGGAAGTAGAACAATACTGCCACCTAATAAAGGGAGCAATCCTAAAAGTCATAATTGACTCTTTAAGGCTGCTTTCACATCAGCAGTTTTCGCTGATCGCGGCAGTTGCGGTGAAAAAACCGCTGCACTTGCGGTTCACTTGCGGCCAGCCCCATACAATGTCTATGGGGCTTGCGGTAAGTGTGCGGCAAGTGCAGTTTTGCCACTTGCGGCAGGTGTGGCCGCGAAAAACACCGTGGTATGACGCGTTTTTTTTCGCGGCTGACCCTGCCGCAAGTGCCGATACCGCACTTGCCGCTCCTGCCGCAAGCCGACATTGTATGGGGCTTGCCGCAAGTGAACCGCAAGTGCAGCCGTTATGCGGTAATCGCGGCAGTTGCGTTTTTTTCACCGCAACTGCCGCGATCAGCGAAAATCGCTGATGTGAAAGGGGCCTAACAAGCCTTTTAATATGACTTAGGACTTGTGCCAGATCAGAACCCCAAACTGCAGATGCTGCGTTTCAGGGTGACTGTCCCTCATCAGTGCAGTGTGTGGGATTGTGATCTGGCTGTATGAGAGGCTAAACCGGACAAGGGAATGTGGAGTCCCTCGATGCTGCTGACTATTGTTGGAATCTTGTCCGTGAATCATTGGATGGTGATTATAAATGAAAATCAATGGCAAAACATTTCTAAACTTGATCGCTTTTGCTGACTTTTGCATTCGGAATATCACATGCAACTCCGAATTTGACAGTATTCAATGCATACATATAATTGCGTTTTTCTCAAAAATCTTACAGGATAGAGGAATTCTGAAGTTATTTCTGAACTCAGCATGAAAATTCGGTCACTGCCTTAGGTTCTATTCACATATCCTGTGTTTTACGTACGTATTGTACCCTTTTGTTTTTAGGACTGATGCCCATTGTAGTCTATGAGCCTTTTTATTTCTAAATCACCCACTCAAATCAATAGATCCATGGACATGGCCATCTGTGTTGCATGTATCCTACCGTTTTTAGCCTCTAATGGGTCGGAGAAACTTGGAAACAAATGTCAATCAATGATTAAAATGTGATGTAATAACACACTGATCAAAATCCATTTTTCTTGTACACAAAAATATAAAGACATGTGAATGAACTCTTATTGTAGGTTATGATGCATAAGGTCTACTCTTATTTAATAATGCTTTGTGTACAAGGGTGGACCTGCGTTCCTACACTCCCCTGAAGACGGATTCATGTATAGTCATAGTAATGTGTGTGTATTAATATGTTTTTAGAATTTAGGATGCAATATAGTTTTAAGCCACAAGATGTCGCCACCTGCTATGCATTACCGTAAGGTAGAGTGAAGTGTGGCCAGATGACCGGCCCACAGTGAGGTGGGGGTACAAGCATAGACCAAGAGTGTAAGTTCCTGGAGGAGCAGGAGTGTATGTAGTGAAAGACTAAGAAACAAGATGTGTGTTAGGACTTTGGATCTGTATTGACATTCTGTGAATTTTGCCCCTTTTCAAAATGGCGTCTACTGCTTCACGGCTGATCATGTGATCCTGCCCTCTGCTTTTATAAACCTCCGCCTACTGTCTACCTATAATCGAGTATCCAGTTTGAATTCCAGGCTTTCTAAGTCTGTTCCACCTCCTGCTGATCCACTCCAGCTATTCCAGCTACTGCCTGGGACTTCAGCAATCTCACCATCCTCAGCTGCTCTCCTGCTTCCAGCTGTCTGTGTTTAGTTCCTGACTTTGCTCCAGCTTCACCAGCCCTGTGTCTTGTAAGCATTGTGTGTCCTGCTAGCACTAAATGAACTATTGTTTATAGTGCAGATACAGCCCTATGGACATCGGGATTCTTTAAAGGCTGTACTGCACCAATAGGTATTGTACTTGATTTTCTGGGGAATCCCTTTCCCAGGTCTCTGGGGGGTTTATTATTCTTGGACTGTGTTTTTCTCCATCAGTTTTTCCCAGTGAGAATTATCTTCTGATACCTCTTGGCTCTCGATCTCCAACATTGCTGATACACAGTGGCGACCTGTTTGCCAGAGTCATTTGTCAGGAAAGTGCCAAATAGGCACTGGAGGGGATAACCACTTTCCAAGCACCCACTGGAGGCAGGAGGCTTGCCCCGTACTGAAGAGGCGGGCACACTTACTTAGTTTTCAGCCCTGGTCCCAAGTCCTGGACACCGATCCCGGGGTGCCCAAACAAATTAAAGAGGGGTGTTAGTTCCAGTACCTACGAGGACTCCTTTACTTGGGACTCTCCTCTTCATAACTCGCATAGCTAACAATTTTATAGGCCAACTTCTGCCCCCAAGGAGTATGATTAACTCTTCTCAGTAACTGTCACGTTGGACTAAGGAGAGTCCGGCTACCATGCATGATAGTGGTGCACGGACCAATGTTGTCCGGCGCACAACACAAAACAGACAGGGAGACACCGGGGGGGGGACAAATACAGCAGAGGGCCCTGCTCATAGGGAACAGGGCAGAGGTGACCTCCTGCACTCACCTGCGGCTGTGCTCTGATCTCCATACCGTCCCTATAAAGGTTCTTTAAACCTGTCACCGAGTAGGATATCTAGTCCCCCACTGGCCCTGATGTTACCCCTCAGTAGGCAATGGCTGGCAGGAGCCCTAGTTCCAACCATTGCAATAAGAACAACAATAGGGAAGGGGAGACAGACAGGAAAACAACACAGGCAACTTCACGCCTGCTGCCTCACTCCTTGACAGCAGACAGCTTAGCCAGCTGTCCAGAGACCTTCCTTATCCTCAGTAAATTTAACCAGCAATGGGTTCAATAACCAGCAAAGCATGCTGGAACCATGTAACCATATAAAGAGGATGGGAGTAATCACAGAGTAGCCACACCTGGACAAGAACTAGCTAGCTTCCTAGCAAACAGAAACTGACATTAACTCCTTAACTGCAAAAGGAAAGAAACATGTTTATTATGAAGTCCCAATACAGACATGAGACAGAGGTCCCAAACCAATCTCAAGCCTCCCATGTAAGAGAGACCATCTTGACAGTAACCATCCTAACCTAGTCAGGTCACACATACACAATTCAACAAATTAAACATAGGTAGGGAGACATCATACATGACCCCCGTATTTTAAGAACCATGAGCAAAAAGTCACGGTTTTATAACCGTATAATGAGGTGATATAGAGTGACTGTAAACTTTCCATTTTAGCCTGGACAACCCCTTTAAAGGGAACCTGACATCTGCCCAAACCATCATTCACTATACACTGGCTGCATGATTTCAGCTGTGTACATTATACTATGTAAAATGATGCAACGTGTCAGTGTAAACAAAAGCTGGCCGAGGAGAAAGGCCGAAATTTATCATTCACGGTTTTTAAGTAATTTTTTTATTCTTTGGTCTTGTGATATCTGTTCCTGTTTCTTCAAAATGTTCCACCCAGTTGTTGAATTTTGTTCAAAGTCAAAAATCATCTTTATTTTTGTCATTAACAATTTGTTTCATGACAAAAAGTTTCAAAAATTTTGCAAAAAAAATTCTGATGTGCAATAAAAATCCCTGGAGCACACGTGCGCGAAAGTTTAGAGGATTTTCAAGACGTCGCAAAAAATAATGGATTAGTTGAAAACATGTAGAAAGCCTAAACCAGGCCCATAACGGTGAACAAAAAAAATCATACACACACATAAAAAAGTGAATGACAGCGCGATCTGAGGGGTTAACA
Source organism: Allobates femoralis (assembly GCA_033576535.1). NCBI lineage: Eukaryota > Metazoa > Chordata > Amphibia > Anura > Aromobatidae > Allobates > Allobates femoralis. Next base: position 37,395,023 of record JARQOC010000005.1, read on the forward strand.
CATGAGGCTGGATCACTGATCCGCATCTGTTACCTGCACATGTCAGCTGATGAGAGCACCCGGCATGTGCAGGGAATAATGCAAGTCATCGTGTCATTTCTAAAGAGTTGCAACTGGGGAGGGGGGGGGGGGTTGGCGCACCATAAACCCGCAATGATCAGCACCCACTTGACGCAATCACAGGGTACCGACAGGTTGACATGACAGCGTGCTTCCATAGCAGTTCCCTGATCCTCTGTACTACTGTCCCTGGAAAGTTCCATTTGAGTGGCAAGTGGGCATAAAGCCTTCCAGCCTCCAGTTCTGTGCAGGGCTGGGGGAACTCCAGGCCTCAAGGGTCGCCAACAGGTCATGTTTTCAGAATTTCCTTAACATTCCAAATGGGTTGGACTCATCACCAGTGTCGGTTAATTTTATTATCACATGTAAAATTCTAATGAAATCCTGAAAACATGACCTGTTGGCGACCCTTGAGGTATGGAGTTCCCCACCCCTGACCCAGGGACTGGTACTACTTGCAGCTTGTTCCTTTGGAGCAGCTCCTTCTGTGTCCTCACTGGACCTCTCCTTCGCCCTATTACACTTAGCTAACCCAACCCCCCTACCAGGAAGTGAGTCACATGCCCATATAAGGTATCCAGTGCTCAGTCTCCTAATAAGAGATCAGGAAGTGTGTTTTAGATTCATTCTTTCAGCAGAGGGAATGACACGCCCACTCCAGGGCAATGTGGATAGTCAGGACTGGGCCGGTTGTTACCTTCCTTTTTTGTTCGTGGGAAGTCAAGTTGATGACCCGGCTTCGTGGCCCTGGTGTCATTAAATAGAAGGGATGCAGGCTTTGATAACAGGGGGAATGGGAAAAAGGGGAATTTGTGACACCACCCGCAGTGTGCGGCCGCTGCTGCTGTAGAGCCTCTGGAGACGATGACTGGCAGCCTAGGTGGTTTCGCTCCCTGTGGGCGGAGCGAGATCCCCAAGACAGTGGGTAGAGAAGTCAGTTCATTCTTGGCCAGTGTTATCGGGTAATCAGCACCTCGGTGTATCAGGTGGCTTCTGCAGTCGGTGGATGCCACAAAGAAAAGTCTCACTTCTGTTGGAGTTCTGTACCTTTACTTCAATACACCAACCAGGCCGCCAAGTGCTTCTGTGGCGCCCCTGCGACCAGGGTGGCTACATAGGGAACTGCAGCCAGGCAGGAAGATAGACAGTTTGTGCAACAAACACCCTCACAGCACACACACACCCACAAGAGGCGGCACCCAACCCGGACCCTGGGACTCTAGGCGGGCAAGGGGTGGTGGGTTTAGAGGAAAGTGGGTGGCAAAGAATGCAGATCAGGTGACAGAGAGCACAAATAGAGGAGAAGGAGGAGGAAGGAGTTAGTAGGCCGGAGTGAGCCGAGAGGTAAAGACCAGCAGACAGTGACACATCCCGGTGGGATTGGTCTCCCTGGAGATTCAGAATCCACAGAGTCATAGAAACCATGGAGAGAAAGCTCGTCCATAGCCAGCATCCCAAGGGAGTGTGAGGACAGAGACCGGACCAGCATCACTGGGTCAGAGGAACACGGCAGCACTGACTAACTGGTGGAGAAGTTTTCCCTGATTGTGCTGGAATCACACGGGTTAGATAGAGCCTGGTAACACCTTGGAAGATAGGGTTACTGCAGGCTAGACACACACCAGAGTCTCGGTTCTGAGGGGAACTGAAGTTCCATACCGGCTTCCCAGACAAACCGACGGGGTGCTCTTATTCCAGGTTGGAGTTCCCACAACAGGGTTAAAGGCACAGCAGCAACCACGAGGACCCACAAGGGGCCGAGCTGCCGCCATATAACCCGCGGAGAGAACAGAGAGGGAGAGAACAGCCTGAAAGGACACTTAGAAGGAGTGAGGGGTCTCAGAGCGACAGCCTGGCTGCACAGGGTTGAGTGTTCCCGGAGTTAACTGAACTGTGTTGAGAACTGTACTGTGCATTGCTGTGAACTGCTTGAAGGACTAGAGAGTAAACCCGGTGAACCCTGCTTCTGTGTCCGTGTCTGATTCCAGGTATACAGAACTGTGCTTTTCATACCTTTTATCCTGCCAGGAGCAGCCCGACCCGCGGCGGGCTCATCCATCCAGCTGCAGCCCATCCATCCCTCCATATCCATCCCTCCATATCCATCCCTCCATCCTCCTGGCAGAGCTGCGCTGCAGCAGTGGTCCCATCACTGACCACAACCTGTGGGTGGCGTCACGATGAACTAATCCCTGTAAATACCCCTTTACTTGTGAGAACCCGGGACACAGACCGGACTAGGACCTCCATGACATCCCCAGCAGTACCCCAGTCCGATACCGAGTACCCCGTCCCAGTGGGTTCCACAACTTGACGTCACGAACAGGATGGACCCGGTCCCTCATTGGGTAGACAGGGTCAATCTCTTAATACCTCCAAAGTTCATTTGACACCTAAATAAAAACTGCCGCTTTTTCAGGACTACTTACATCATCACAACAAGCAAAGACACAAGTACACAGGAGCTCCAATTCTCCTTAGATGTGGCATTACAAGTGATGTTAGGGCAATACCATTTGTGGCAACCAGATACAGATGCACCACATGTGCACAACTGTTGGCTGCTGGATACGATCTATCAGATGATTACTGAAAGTGTGAGCTTAGCCTTCATTGTCGTCTCATCCTAAGCCACTAAGGACGACTCAGTGACTTCTTAGTGATTTTTTGATCATGTTCTTTAAACGACAGGTGTGAAAATGTGTGCTTTTCGCGATGAGATTGCTTCATTAGGAGCCTTTATGATGTCTGAGTGACAGGACTCAGGCTAAGGGTCATAAGTAGGACTAGAGGAATGTATCATCATGTCTAGTCAGGTAGATGGTATGGAGTTCTGAAATGTCAATTATCCGGAGCTCCAGTTTTTGCATAACTCGCACATCCTCACCTTCACCACTGCCAGAGGGGTAACGTTGTATCGTGGTACCTACACAATGCAGGACCCTCAGGCTCACAGGGGATAGTGCGGCCTGAATGTAACACATTTTCCTGATAATCCTTCAATGTGTTTATGTTCCTTTAAGTGACGGGCTTATGAGGCAACCAAAGAACTAATTACTTTCAAGGGTCCATCATCGGTAGACAGGGTCAATCTCTTAATACCTCCAAAGTGCATTTGACACCTAAATAAAAACTGCCGCTTTTTCAGGACTACTTACATCATCACAACAAGCAAAGACACAAGAAAGCTCAAGTACGGATGTACTCAATTGAAGTTTTTGCATGTGCAACTTTTTGATTATCTACAAAACCAGCCGGAAATATCTCCATAACTGTGGCCAAATATTTAGCCTCCTGAAGTCACCATAACAATGCCCTATTCATACATTCATTCATGCATGAGAAGTGTAACGTCCGTCCAAGTTACAGGTAAAAAGGGGAATCCCGGACAGACTATATGCAAACAGCACCTTCAGGCAGGACTCTGTGATACCCAGACACCCGTTAACCCCCAATACATGGATCTGGCTTTACTGCAAGGTCTAGGGGTTTGCTGCGAATAGATGGGTTGCAGTCAAGGAATAGTCAAGTCACCAAGAAGGGTCACAGATGAGAGGTCAAAAAAGGACAAAATCTTTAGGCTGGAGAATAGTATCTGTGAAATCAATAATAAGGATAATAATAAAGCAGGATAATAACAAGTGAACGAGGGAATATATCTGGCAACCAGCAGGAGAACAGAGAGGATTCAAATAGACTGCAATACTTACTAATTGGCTGAAGTCAGAGTTAATGACTGCAGCTGGGCAGCCACAGAAACACATGCACAAGTCACATGTATTGCTTTGTGCACGTTACAGATGCAGCACAAATAAGGGGACACACACAAACAGACCCCGGTGATCTCAAGGTGAGCTTCGGTGATTTATTCCTTCCATGCACCAGCAGGAACTGTGGGTACAGCACTTCCAGGACCTGACCCCTTGTGACTCAGGCTGAGTCACATGGGCCAGGTCCAGTAAGTCACTTTGCTAAGTTCCTGCTGGTGCCTGGAAGTAAGAAATCACCAGAGCTCACCATGGGTGTGTGAGTATTTGAGTATTTTTGCTGTGGAGATCGCAGTAAAAAAGCATCATAAACGGACTGTGTGAATACCAACCTGTTTGTGATGCTTTTTTGGGGGGTTTATAATGGAGTCAATGGGCATTTTAGAGCGCATGCGCAAAAACGCACCACCTACCCACACACATGTGGGCACAGTATTTAACAAATCACAGATGAAAAAGCTGTGCAGAAACGCAGCACCAATAACGCAGCATAAATGTCCAGTGGGCACATAGCCTAAGGGTTGACAAAAATTCTGATTTGTTTCCCATGTGTTTCTTTCCTCCTTGTTTTCATTTATGTTCTTTTATGGTTTTGCTGCCTTCAGCCTGAATCTACAGTACAATGTGCACATTCCAAGAAGATCAAAGAAATCCATTGCATTAACAGGTGTGTCCAAATTTGTGATTGCTACTGTAAATAAGGGTTTTTATAAAGAGTACAAGTTTCATTATGATAACTATCTTTATATAAGGGTCCATCTTTTTGACAGACACACGTAATCAGGGTGACCATCTTTATAATGAGGACCTTATTTATATTGCTCACCATCTTTATTACAAAGAATATATTCATATAGATGAGGATTTATGAGGGTGGTCATTTTAATAAGGGGAACTAACTTTATGAAGGTTTGTAAAGAAGACCTTATTTATCAGTCCTATTTCATAGAGTCTCCATCCTAATAAGAAGGACCCTCTCATAAAGAGGACATTCTTTTTTTGGGGTAACCATCTTTACAAAGAGGACATTCTTTAAAAGGATAACTGTCTTCTTTAGGATAAGTTACGTTATCAGGGAGACCATCTTTATCAAAATGACCTTCTTTATATGTGGTCAATCTTTATGAGAAGGACCTTAGAAGGGTGAGCACCATTACATGAAGGACCTTATAAAGGTGACCATCTTGTTTAGAAGTACTTTCTTCACAAGGATGACTACCTTTATAAGGAGAATTGTCATTATGAGGGCGTCTATCAGGAGGATTTTCTTCATAAGGATGACCATCATTATATGGATGACCTTCTTCATAAGGATGACCATCGTTATATGGATGACCTTCTTCATAAGGATGACCATCATTATATGGATGACCTTCTTCATAAGGATGACCATCATTATATGGATGACCTTCTTCATAAGGATGACCATCATTATATGGATGACCTTCTTCATAAGGATGACCATCATTATATGGATGACCTTCTTCATAAGGATGACCATCATTATATGGATGACCTTCTTCATAAGGATGACCATCATTATATGGATGACCTTCTTCATAAGGATGACCATCATTATATGGATGACCTTCTTCATAAGGATGACCATCTTTATATTGAGAATCATCTTTCTAAGGGTGACCATTTTTTTAGGGAAGACTGTCTTTTAAAAGAGTGATCATCTTTTTTTCAGGAAGAATTTCTTCATAAGGATGACCCATCTTTATAAGGAGAATCTTCTTTATATCAATACTAGATAGGTGCCCGATGCTATTGCATTGGGGTGATGACATCACGATGGAGACTGCGCTCTCCCCTGTGTATGATCTCTCTCACCATGCTGTCTTCTCCCCTCATTTGCTCTCTACTTTGACCTGTCTTCCCACTTCGTGCACTCTCCCCCCTGTGTGCTGTCTTCTCCCCTCTGTGCTCTCTCCTTTGAGCTGTCTTTGTGGCGCTCCTGTGGATCCAGTCACCACAGCAGTACTGCACCCCTGTTGAGGTTTAGTACTCCACTCTCGGGTAAGGGGGGCACAGACTGGTATCAGGACACCCAGGCTATGCACTACACATGCACTTGGTCCAGGTTAGGGTTAGGGCGATATTGTTACTACAGGTGACCACAGTCCCTGATCCTGTCTGGAAGGAGGAACCAGGGTAGTGGGGATGGGTGGAGAGGAAGCAGTAAGGGGAGCACCTGGGAAGGAGTGAGGTCAGGAAGAACACACGTAGATGACATGGGACACGTGACAGGGGGCATAAATAGAACAAAGAAAGGTCTAGAAGTCACTTGAGTTGGAGGGAAGCTAGTGGAAGGAAGCCTGTCAAAAGAGGAGTAAGAACTTGAGAGAAGTGTCCAGAGGACCGGAGCCAGTGGGAGCTCGTCCTAAGGCCTGACTGAGGAGCAGAAGGAGAGAACCAGAGTGTTCCATGAGGAAGAGAGGGTCCCAGAGGCACAGGTAGTGAGCAATCCGCCCGTGGGGCTCGTATCCATTGCCAGTCGAAGGCGTTGGAGGGACCAGGCCGCAAAACAGAGGCACCGCAACCCCAAGACTAGTAGAGAAGACCAGGCTTGGTTAGCAACCCAAAGGCTACAGTATTTCCAAGGTGCCGCAGCCGCTGAAAAGGTGGCCATATAGGGTCGGGTTACAGACTTCAAGTAACCCCAGGAGGGATCCACGGTCACTGGCTTGGGGCTCTGTGTGAGTGTGATGCAAGGCAGTAGGGCCAAACAAATGCAGTGTGAGATGACCAAGAAAAGACAGAAAGAAAGGGTACCGGTTGAGTGTCATCCCACTACCTGAGAGTAGCTGGATCCCTGCCTCCGAGAACCCAGCACTCAGCGGGCTGTTGCACAGTGACTGTGAGTAAAAATCAAAAGACTGCAACCTGCTGTGTTTGTGACCTTTTGATGCGTCGTAAGCCTTGCCCTAGAACATAGCTACCAACTCACTCATGACATCTGCTGCCCTGGGGGTCAGCCCTACCCGTAGAGGGCTTTACAACACTGCTGCATGATTACCATCAGACCCAGAAGAACTGTCGTGCAGCGGTGGCCGTCTATAGCCGCAACCTGTGGATGTCATCACGTAAAACAGTTATTTCCAGATCCGGTTATCGTCTCCCTAACGAAACTCCCTGTCCTTATGACCTTCCCTAAAGAAGTGAGCCACCCTCCCCGAACTTTTAACGACACTGCCAGGGTCACGGAGCTGGGTCTGACTCCCATAAAGCCTCAAAGCGTGGTTCCGATTATCCTAAGGCCCTGGAGGGTTGTGTCATCTTCCCCCTGTGCTCTCTTGCCCTTGTGCTGTGTCTCTCCCCTGGTGCTGTCTTCTCCCCTGTGCAATCTCCACCTGTGCACTCTTCCTCGTTAGCTGTCTCTCTCCCCTCATGTGCTCTATCCTTTGATCTGTCTCCCCCATGCACTCTCTTCCCCTTGTGTGCTTTCTATTCCCTCTGTGCGCTCTCTCTTCTCCCTGTGTCCTCTCTTCTAGATGTGAGCTTTCTCATCCACTTGTGCTCTCTGTTTTCCCCCTGTGTGCTTTCTCTCCCCTTGTGTGCTCTCTCCCCTTGTGCTGTCTCTCCCTGTGCACTGTACTGTCTGTCCCCTTGTGCTGTCTTTATCCACCATTGTGTGATCCCCCTTCCTCCTCCATGGTGTACAAAGATGTCAGCAGCATAAGTTTGTATAGGCACTGGTTCACACCACCACCATCTCTGTATACCCAGGTGTCACTCACCACCGAATGACTAACTGTGCCTGCATGTGCAAACACGTCTAATACATCAATATTATATTCACTCTTTCATGTCTTGTGGACTACGGCAGTGCGGTTTTTAACCCTTCATCCTTTCTACTTTAATTTTCTGAAAAAATTACCTTTGGGTTTTCATAATCATCAACATTAACAGAAATAAACAATTGAAATAGATCACTCTGTAATGACTCTATATATTATATGTGTTTCACTTTGTGTATTAAATTACTGAAATAAATTAACTTTTTGATGATATTCTTATTCATTGTGATGCACCTGTATGTGTGGCCCTCTAGTAGCCAAAGATGAAGTCTGCTCCCCGGTACCCTGAGATTATGGTAGTTATTAGTAAGGGATGAGAGTCAGGAGAATGTAAAGAGTAGAAGACCACGAACGGGAACTGTTACCCATTGTTATTTAGCTGGACACATTGGGCCTAGAATCTGATACGTAGAGCGGAACACAAAATGAGTGCGCTTCCCCAGTGTGGTGCTCGCCTCCTGCCTCTGATAGCGGCTGTCCTCTCCAGTGCTGGGTTTCGCGGACCTCGGATGAACGGGTTGCCATTGTGCAAGCAGTGAAGGAATCTTTGTCTGGTTGTACCCTGTCATTCCTCTTGATGTGTCCTCGCTAGTGGGGTAGGGTTGAAGCTGTAGTAGACTTTATGAATTTATGGTGAGTCACAGTGATATTGAGGGACTAGAATCAGGAGGTACCGGGACAAGGGGATCAGTATGTGACAAATTATGCAACGGTGAATAGCCTCAACCATGCAACGTTCAAGATATGTGTCTGTGTTTCACGAGACTATTAGTAAAACTTTGACAAGGAACTTGTCTGATTTGACCCTTGATGTGGACGAAGTTGAAATGAACATTTGCACTGAGGAGCCAGCCCTGCCTTGCCCTCAACTACCGAGGCCCCGAGAGATCGGCAGCTCAACACGGGAGCATTATAACTTTACTATCAAGTCTTTCTTCTAGTGTTGGCTGTAGGATGTGATCGTCAGATCTGTGGTTCCTAAATATCTCATCAAAGCGTCTCCACAGCTGATAACCATTATTAATTTGGCTGGACCCATTGGGCCACGCCGGGATATGGTGCGCTCACCCGGTGTGGTGCTCACCTTCTGCCTCTGATAGGTACTCGGACAGCAGCTGCCCCTCTGGTGCTGGGTTTGATGGACTTCGGCATAGACTTGGCTGAACGGGTTGTCATTAGGCAAGCGGTGAAGGAATCGTTATGTGGCTTTGCCCTATCGTTCATCTGGATGAGTCCTTGTGAGTGGGTTAGGGTTGGAACTGCAGTAGACTTCATGAATTCACGGCGAGTCATGGTTACGTCAAGAGACAAGGGGGAGCAGTCTGCAACAAATGATGCAACTGCCAATAGTCTCAACCATGCAACGTTCAAGAAATGCACCTATTTTAGTAAAACTTTGAGAAGGAACTTGATTGACTCTTTGTCTGATTTGACCCTCAAAGAGGATGAAGTTGAATTGTTGCACTAAGGAGCTGGACAGGGTTGCTACGCGGCATTGACCCTGCCTTGCCCATGGCTATCGGGGCCTGAGAGACGCACCTCAACACAGGAGCATTATAATTTTGCTATCAGGTCTAGTGTTGGCTGTAGGATCTGGTTGTCAGATCTGTGTCTCCTAAATTCCTCTACAAAGCATCTTCACAGCATTAATAAAGTGTTAGTTGGGGGCGTGGCTTGGAAGCTGATGGCGCCGGTCGCACTTCCCTGAGCTCCCGGCTGTGACCCGAGGACTTGCAGCATTTAGAGCCTCAGCAGCCCAAATTTTGCAGCGGTTTGCCTCCTGAGCCCTCCCTGTAGCCCCGGCGATGCCCAGAACATCGTCCCGCCGGAGAGGAGATACGCCGAAGGTGACTGACTTTTTCCCGCCAGAGCGGGCCCAGGCGTCTCCCAACATGGCGCCCTCGTCTCCTCGCTCCACACAGGCTGCTTCCCCTACGGCCCCTCGCACACCTAGAGGGGCGGAGGCGGGAGCTCCTGGGGCTGAGGGGGACGCTCTGGTCACCCGGTCTTTCCTGACTGCAGTGATGGGCACCCTGAGGAAATCCATCCAGGACGACATCCCCACTATAGTGGGGGAGATGAGGGAGGACCTGACAGCTCTTGGAGAACGGACCCACCATCTTGAAGAAAAAATGGCGGAATACGCCTCAGCTCACAATGAGCTGGCGGACGACTACACCATGATGGCGTGGGATGTGAAGCAGCTCCAATTAAAGATGTGTGACCTGGATGACAAGTCCAGAGCGGCGAACCTCCGTTTTAAAGGCTTCCCTGAACGTGGAGCGGAGGAGGATCTAGGTGAGACGATTTTACAATTTCTCCAGGTCATGCTGCCAGACCTCCCAAACCCACAAACCTCCGTTAACAGAGCCTTCCGTCTCCCTAAACCGACGCATATACACCCTTCCCTGCCCAGAGACATTCTTGTTCTCTTCACATCAGTGGCGACTAGAGACAATATCATGCGTACCATGAGGAATGCGGCATCTCTCCCAGACCCTTATGCAGCCATAGCAGCCTTCCCGGATCTCTCTCCAGGGACCCTCGCTCGCCGGCGGGAGTTTGCGCCCCACTGCAAGATCCTGAGAGACAGGGGCATCGCATACTCCTGGGGGACACCTGTTCGGATTAAATTCCGCTATAAGGGGACCAACCACCTCTTCATCTCCCCTACGCAGTTAGGCAGAGCTTTGCGTCAATGGAGGCTCGTTGAGACGTCGGAGGGCTCACCACCGGCTGACCAGGATCGTCGGCGTGCGCCTCGGTCGAAGGGACGTCCCTCGTCTTCCCCTCCAGCGTTGAAAAAGATAAGTTGACTGTGTGGATCTCTGGAATTCTTCTATTTAGACCTCGTTCCTCGGCCACTACCGGGCCCTCTAAGGGAGACTCTCTCATAACTATTCTCTCTTTCTCCGTTGGAGAGAATTGTGTTCCAGCCCGGACATGCACTCCTCTTTGGGCTCAAGTGAGGTGCTGCTTGTCTTTCTGGGCTGGACAGCAGGTTTTTTACTGCCTGTGAACTTCAGCCCCCGTTCGACGGAGGGGTCCCGAGTGGGCCTGTGCTTAAATGCTTGTTTACATTTATGTTATGTTGTTCTCTTTTATCGTTGCCTTTGTCTCTTCCTCCGCTTTTTCTTTCTATCTTTTTTCTCCTATTTTTTCCCCCTCTACCTTCCCCACTCCCCTCCCTGTACGGCGGTGCACTATAATATTTCTAGGTAAATGGTTTATAGACGTTGGTAAGCCACTATGAAAATTGTCTCTTATAATGTTAGGGGGCTTAATTCCCCCTTTAAACGCTCGCTTCTCTGGAGGGACGCTCTCAAATTGAAGGCGGATATTCTCTGCCTTCAGGAGACGCATCTCCTGCAGGAGGATAACCATAGAATTCATCATCGCCTATTCCCGACGAGGTACTTTGCTAATGCTTCTACAAAGAAAGCGGGCGTCTGCATACTGGTCAAGCACTCTGTAGATTTTACGCTAGTTAAATCATGGTGGCAGACCCTGCGGGTAGATTTCCAATTCTGTCTTGTGTAGTAGGGGGAAGGGCAATGACTCTGGTGTCGGCCTAAGCCCCTAACGAGGGCCAGGTGCGGTTCCTCCGGGCTCTCCTGGACAGGGTGGCTCCTCCCACCCCTGGCTTTAAGATTGTTTGTGGAGACCTAAATCTGGTCCCTGATCGGTCTCTGGACTGCTCTGGAGGGGCACCGGGGAGGCCCAAGGAGGCATCCCATGTCATTCGGGAGGCTCATATGCACGACCCGTGGCGTTACCTCCACACCACTGAGAGGGATTACTCCTTCTTCTCGCACAGGCACAGGTCGTACTTCAGAATTGATTACTTTCTGGTGGATGATAAGACTCTCTTGGCCTGTGCCTGTGCGGAGGTGGGACTGATCACCTGGTCCGATCATGCCCCGGTGTCCCTCGAGATTGCTCTGGAGGCTCGTCTCTCCCCCCCGAAGTCATGGTCACTTGATAGATCACTTCTGGCGGAGCCGGGCCTTGTGGAGGAGGTGAACGCCCAGCTTGTTGAGTTTTTTCAACTCAATGATAATGGAATGGTTTCGGAGGAGACCCTCTGGGCGGCCCACAAGGCCTTTGTCCGGGGGGTCTTTATCCAGAAATCCGCAAGACGAAAAAAGGCCAGAGAAGGGGAGAGAGAACTCCTTCTCTCCCAGCTCCGGAGCCTGGAGGACGTAAATAAACACGCCCCCTCCCCACAAATATCCGCGCAGCTGACATCCACTAGGCTCAGGCTCCGTGCTCTTCTTCTCTCCTGCCACGAGAATCTCTTACGCTCATCCAGAACGGCTTTCTATGAGTCTGGGGATAAAGCTGGCGCCCTTCTGGCTAGGCGTTTGAAGAAAGGGAAGTCCGCTCCGCAATTGAGAAAATGAAAACCCACTCGGGTAAAGTGGTCAGGAGTCCAGATGAGATTGCTGCAACCTTCCAACAGTTTTATTCTAAGCTATATAACCTAGCAGATGACCCTTCCACCCCCCAGCCTACTCCTGCCCTGATTGAGCGCTTCCTTGAGGACTTGGATCTCCCCTCTGTCCCTCCGGCTGACATGGAGCGGTTGAATGACTGCTTCACTCTGTCCGAGGTACTGGGGGCTATCAGAGCGGCTAAAGCACATTCGGCCCCGGGACCGGATGGCTTGCCAAATGAGTATCTGCTTTCCTTTGCGGACACATTAGACCCATTCCTCTTGCGGACCTTCCATCAGTGGCGGGAGACGGGTCGGATCGCCCCCTCTCATCTCCAAGCCACGATTGTTACCATTCCTAAAGCCGGAAAACCGCCCGACCTCCCAGAAAGCTACCGCCCCGTCTCTCTTTTAAACTGCGACCTCAAGATATAAGCACAGATCCTCGCGGCCAGGCTGATGGAGGTGGTCCCGGGTTTGATTAAACCGAATCAGGTGGGGTTTGTGGCCGGCAGGCAGGTGAAAGATGGGACTAGGAGGGCGATCGATTTGATTCGGACCCTGGAGCGGAGGGGAGCCCCCGGTGTATTCCTGTCTTTAGACGCGGAGAAGGCGTTTGACAGGGTACACTGGGGGTATTTGGAAGCTGTTCTCCGGAGATTTGGCCTTTCGGGCCCCTTTCTCTCGGCTATCCTCTCCCTCTACTCGAATCCCAATGCTAGGGTCCTTGCCTCTGGTTTCCTTTCACCTGCCTTCCGGATCACGAATGACACCCGCCAGGGTTGCCCCCTCTCGCCAGTCATATTTGCTCTGGCGATTGAACCTCTAGCTGAGAGGATCCGTTCCTCCCCTGAGGTAAGGGGCATTCTGGTTGGAAGAGAGGAGCACTCCATCGGCCTGTACGCTGACGATGTTCTTATCACGTGCACGGACGCTTGGGCCTCCCTTCCCGCGATAGTAAACATTCTAGAAAATTACGCCTCTGTCTCCTATTACAAATTAAATGCTTCTAAATCGGAAATTCTCCCCATTAATATCCCAAAGTCGGAGATCGCGCAACTTTCTAAGACCCTTCCCTTCAAGTGGGCGCGGGAGGGAATTACGTATTTAGGTATTACACTTGCTTCAACCACGGCCCTCATGATCCGCCTCAATTATAATGATCTATGTTCCAAAATCTCTAAAGATGCTGCCTCCTACAGCCGAGCATCCATGTCTTGGATTGCAAGACTGCACGCTCTTAAAATGTTAATGCTCCCAAAAATTATATACACTTTTCGTTGTGTCCCCCTAGGGGCTCCTAAAGATCTTTTGTCTAAATTGCAATCAGTGATTAACTCTTTTATCTGGGGTAAAAAGACCCCGCGGATATCCCGAGAGATCATGTACCTCCCGCTCCACGCCGAGGGGATGGGTCTTCCTAGCGTCTCTTATCATAGAGCGACGATACTAGAGGAGGCGCGGGCCTGGTGGCGAGCTCCCCCTCACTTACGCTGGCATACGATTGAGTCCCATCTCCTGGGGGGCTCCTCGTTGTGGGACTATCTGGCGGCGGAGACTTTCCGCCCAAGTAGTTAGGGCGCTCCGCAGGACTCGGTCCAGACTCTCCTATCTTACTGGAGTGCTCTCCCCCGTACCTGGACGAGGCTCCCCCCAGAGGACGTCTGTTTTAGCGCCTTGAAGATTCTTCTCCCGTCAATCAATGTCCGTGTCTGGAGAGAGGCGGGAGTGACGTGCCTGGGAGATCTTCTCCGAGGTGGCTGTGTGCCCACTTTTGAGTCCCTTTGTGACTCTCTCCCAGTTTGCCGCTCTGCGTTCCTCCAGTTTTACCAGTTAGAGCGCCTCCTTCGGAGCAATCAGACTGTTCCCGGGCCTATCCCCTCCCATGATAGACCTTCTTTCCTGAAATTTGTCCTGTCAGCGGCCCCTAGACTTAAAGGTTTATCCTTCATTTACAGAGCCTTGGTGCTGGAGGGGACGGTCCGGAAGCTCCCCTACATGCGAATATGGGAGGGGGATCTTGGCTTTACCTCTCAAGTGGAGGATTGGCACCGTGCCTCTTCCGAAGTGGCGAGGTCCACTAGGTGTGTGAACCACGTGGAGAACTTGAAGAAGATCCACCTTTGGTGGTATCTTCCCCCACTCTGGGTCTCGCGCTTCGCCCGGGGACTTTCCTCCCTCTGTTGGCGTCAATGCGGAGAGACTGGGACACTTTCCCACATGTGGTGGACCTGCCCGAAAATCCGTCTTTACTGGAAATCAATATCCGCCCTGGTACGGACAATAACGGGTCTCAGCAGTGACCTCCCCCCCCAATTGGCGGTCTTGAATCTGGGTATACATGAGTACCCAACACCCATTAGAGGTGTTGTTTCGTATATCCTGATAGCAGCCCGTCTTTGCCTAGCGGCTCACTGGAGAGATCATCTCACCCCTACCTTATCAGAGGTAGTGCAGAAAATAAACTGGATATTTCACCAAGAGTATTCCCTTGCGCTGGACAGGCCCACCAGGGTCTCGGTTTTGCGTAGATGGGATGTATGGGTGACTTATCCACAGGCAGCCCCACTCCCTCCCGAGATGCGAGCTTCCTCCTATCCCTCTAAAGGAAAGTAGGGCCACTCTGGACCCCTCTACTACACTTAGTTTTTGCTTCACCGCCAAATAACCTAGCACCCCCCCCCCCCTTTTTAGCTCCCTTTCTCTTTCCCCCCTTTCTATTACCCCCACTCTACTATTCAACCCCCTTATTCTCTGTTTAACTCTTTGTTTCAGCTCCTCTCTTTGATACTGTGTTTGTCTTTTGTTATCGGAGCCTAAGCCCGAACAGTATTGAATTTTATATGTTTTTGTCCCCTGCCTGCCTACGCGCCGGTGGTTGGCTGTTTGATGTTGTTTATTAAAAATCTTCAATAAAAATTTATTGGGAAAAAAAAAAAAAAGCGTTAGTTTAGGATTTGGGGGAACGTGCGGTTTCTGTCGTTAACCAGATGTCACCGTGTTTATTGACATGTAATGGTCTTGGATTATATTTGATGAAGTATTTACAACTTGTGTATAATGGTCCATGTGTGGCTCCACATATCTCCGTCTTCTAAGGGACGGGAGAAATCATATTGTCAGCAGCAACATAAATCATGTTAATGACTCGTCCTCGGTGATGAAAGGTGAATGTCAAGTGCGGCCATGTTTATTTACGATGCTCACAGTAACCCTCAATCTCATGATGGCCGATGTTAGATGTAATGGGCTTAGCCTGGAGCGAGGAGACCAGATGATGAGAGGGGACAAGATACACCACCAATATCTGACCAAAGTGTGAAAAATATCCGGAAATTCTTCTTTTTTCTCTCTCTGCTCCCTGTTTTGTCATCTTGGGTTACAGATAAGTCTTCTGATCCCTTCCCTTAGTTGGATCCAGCTGTAAAACCATTGTAAGAACCTACAAAAATAGCCGTAAAAAGCAAAAAACCTGGAATAATTATAAAAACAAGTCATAAACCTACACAATGTAACTACACAAGCTACAGACCGAATACAGAAAGTATATGTATATTAATTAGACACATTTCTAACAATCAGCAAAATATAGGAAGGATCATACTGATGAGAATCATCATAGGAGGTAAGTGGTTATAATAATAATTCATATTTCTATATCACCATACATATTCTGCAGCACTTTACATTTCAGAGGGGACATGTACAGACAATATGAGACAATACAGAGTAACAATAATTCAACATGGGGGCCCTGATCACAAGAGCTTACAATCTATGAGGAAACAGGGGAGGAACAAGAGATGAATGGCAAAAAGTGCCCTCATATATGGTCCAGCAGATTCACATAATGCTGCACGAACCGGTCACCAGCCAGGATCTGTACAAGTAAAGGTAAAGTGCTATATAATGCATGAGGGTGTAGACAGATGACCAAAGAGGCCAGATCTGGAAAAGGGTGAAATGTAAATAGATGCGTGAGGTGAGGTGATAGGCTAGTCTAAAGAGATGCATTTTTGGGGCTTGCTTAAAATTGGGAATTAATTGAATTGTCCTTGGTAATCCATTCCAAAGAACTGGTGCAGCTCGTGAGAAGTCTTGGAGACGGGAGTGGGAGGTTTGGATTGTAGCTGATGTCAGTCTTGGGTCACTTGCGGAATGGAGGGCACGTGTAGGGCGATAGACAGAGATAAGATGTAGGGTGGTGCAGAACTGCGGGGGGCTTTGTGGGTCAGAGTAATAATCTTATATTGTACTCTGTAGCGGATGGACAACCAGTGCAATGACTGGCACAGGATAGAGGCATCAGTGAAGAGGTTGGAGAGGAATATGATCCTGGCTGCTGAATTCAGGATGGATTGGAGAGGAGAGAGTTTAGTCAGAGGGAGACCGATTGAAGGTGATCCATATGGAGCATAATAAACTATAATAAGAAAGTAATATTTACCGAAAACCACTATCCCACAGGAATGTGTGTTTCGCCATCACTTCATCAGGGGACGCAGATAGCAAACAGTTGTTCAAAGGGTGTTTTTAAATAGTGATAGACCAATAAGGATACTTTATGTACTTGTTGATACATTTGACCTTGTTCCGAACAGGACTTTGAACATTCATTGCATAGTTATAGGATCACCATAGCCTCTTAGAAATACACAGCGCCCTCTCTGCTCTTCCTCCTTGTTTCTCCTGAATTCAGAGCAGCGCCTGATATACTGAAGCCTGGGAATGAAGAATCAGGTGGGACATGTGATATTCAGAATCTGAGAAAGCTGTTTGATGACGATATGATGTTTCGCCATTGATGAATGCCCCAAGAGACATTGTGACTATCACAATTAAAGGGATTTCTAATTACTCATTGGTTTCACTTACCGCTTTTGGTCAAACTATTGTGGCGCCCCGCAACGAGTGCGTCACAGGAGGGTATTGCAGCCACAAATGCAGCCGCAATATTCTCCGACTCAGCAATGACCTGGTTAATTTAGAAATCCAACCCAGCATACATCACCTAGAATAGAGGGCCAATCCTAGGTCCTGGTGGGCGGAGTGCTAGGGTAGTGCAGCAGAACAGACACATGGTCTAGAAAGAGAAGAAGTCTAGAACCTGACGAGAGCAGACTAGAACTTGGAGAGGAGCGGGGGCTCCGCACCCCGTGCGGGCCCCTGGGCCGTCACCGGTCGGGTGTCAGCACCTGAGGCCTTAACCACCGGGATTGGGCATATCTACACGGGTTCCCAAAAGACTCCCGTGCCCACAACTCACAGCCGGTTCACTGGTACCGAAGCTGGCAGCAGTTCACCTCTGCCACGCAAACCAGAAGAGTGGAGGAGCAGCTTTATAGGAGCACCCCACCACCAGCCAATTTCCAGTCGTCTAACCAGCGGTGTACCCACTGAGGGACCCAAGGCTCCCCAAAACATCCAGAATGTACAGCATGGATAGGGCATTGAAGCAGCCTCCCCGTACCCGATCTGGTATTCCTGGGCGACATTGGCAACCACTTAGCTAGAATGGAGGAGCACTACGGATTTCTAAGGGACACCATCACTGCTGAGTCCACCCGGTCTACTACTCAACCACTGTATACCATGTATTGCCTGCAGGTTACAGTAAAGACCGTTATAGAGACTGTCTGTGTCCGTGATTCCTTATGAACTGTCCGTCATTAACTAGAAGGTAACCGCAGCTGCCGCACAACATCTTGAGCAGCTCCAGCCCCCGGGGATCACCGCTCAGCCTGTGGGGAGCGTAACATCTTGCTGCTGTCCATCCCCCGGGGGTTCCGCAGCGTCGGTAGCCCTTACCGAACTACTCATAGGTGGCGTCACGAAGAAAACAAATTAAAACCCCTTTAATCTGTTCCCGTAAGACGTCTTCACTTTTGATCTGCACTACACCGGGCCCCACTACCGGCAGGCGCGGTCCACCCGTGACAAGGAAGGAGAAGAATCGCCTGTCTAAACCGGAGTCAGCCGGCCGCGGTGAGTCACTATACCTGCCTTCTATGCCTCTATTTGCCACCTCCTTCTTGTAGAGAACTGACCTTCGAAGGCTCAAGCCATTGTTTTCTGCCTTGCGTCCCTTACAGGAGAAAAGTGGTATTTCAAGGTGTCAATTCAAGGGAATGGAGGGCAATGTAATGAAACACATCATCCTGGCTCTCAACAGCTCTGGGTGGTAATAGGGGTCTCAGAGCAAACATCCTGTTCCCCTCCAAATGATGGGGGTCTTACAGTTTCAAAACCCACCAACCATAAAGTGATAAAATCCAATCACTATACCAGTGGTGGTGAACTCCAGTCCTCAAGGGCCACAAACACGGAAGGTTTTCAGGATTTCCTTAGTATTGCACAGGTGATAATTTAATCACCTGAAGAGATGATGATTCCAACAGCTTGTGCAATGCTAGGGAAATCCTGAAAATCTGCACTGTTTGTAGCCCTTGAGGACTGGAGTTCACCACCTCTTCACTATACCATTACCTTATAGCAGGGTTGGGTTGCCAACAGGTCATGTTTTCAGGATTTCCTTAGCATTGTACAGGGGTTGGAATCATCACCAGTGTCAGTGATTCAATTATAGGTAGGGAGCAAAGTTTACATTTATTTACATCTTTTTCTTTTGTTACATTTTGCATAATGACCACCGGATGGCGCTTTTGCTTTACTTAAAAACAAAAATGTATCGCAAAGTCTTCACTTCATAGACCTAACCTGCAGAATGATAACACTTCATGATCAGACTTCCATCATTGATGTCATTCACTTATGTTATAATAGTACATTAAGCCGTCTATGTCACCTAAACGGTATTCTCATCCCGGACATTTGTGGCTGACATGGGAACCTCTGTAAGGCTCAGTTCACACGTGCAAATAAAAAAAATTCAAGTGATTTTAATCCGTGCTGTCATCCCTGTGGCAGCCATTCTTATATATCAACTCCCAAGACAAAATGTTTCCATGCATTATGGCTAATTATTTACTTATTGCAGTGTATTTGCTCATTTTTTGCTTTTCTCTTCAATGGATTGTCTGGGATTTTAACATTGATGACCTATCCTCAGGATAGAGGTGCACCCTCGCCTATCAGACATTGATGACCTATCCTCAGGATAGAGGTGCACCCCCGCCCATCAGACATTGATGATCTATCCTCAGGATAGAGGGGCACCCCCGCCCATCAGACATTGATGACCTATCCTCAGGATAGAGGTGCACCCCCGCCCATCAGACATTGATGACCTATCCTCAGGATAGAGGGGCACCCCCGCCCATCAGACATTGATGACCTATCCTCAGGATAGAGGGGCACCCCCGCCCATCAGACATTGATGACCTATCCTCAGGATAGAGGGGCACCCCCGCCCATCAGACATTGATGACCTATCCTCAGGATAGAGGTGCACCCCCACCCATCAGACATTGATGACCTATCCTCAGGATAGAGGTGCACCCTCACCGATCAGACATTGATGACCTATCCTCAGGATAGAGGTGCACCCTCACCCATCAGACATTGATGACCTATCCTCAGGATAGAGGTGGACCCCTGCCCATCAGACATTGATGACCTATCCTCAGGATAGAGGGGCACCCCCGCCCATCAGACATTGATGACCTATCCTCAGGATAGAGGGGCACCCCCGCCCATCAGACATTGATGACCTATCCTCAGGATAGAGGTGCACCCCCACCCATCAGACATTGATGACCTATCCTCAGGATAGAGGTGCACCCTCACCCATCAGACATTGATGACCTATCCTCAGGATAGAGGTGCACCCCCGCCCATCAGACATTGATGACCTAGTAATGACCTAGTAATCAGTGGTGGGGGTGGGGTTATAGAGCTCCACATTCAAATAACTGCTCACCTGCAGCAGAGAAAACAGTGATTTGATCAATATGACAGTGAGCCGCTCAGTAAGGGCGCTTTCATTGGTCACTCTGCCACATACCTTTGCCCCCAGTCGCTGCCAGATCCAACCACAGCCATTCTGTTTGCGGAGCCCAGGCAGGCAGTGCAGAGCAGACCCAGAAGTGACTGCAGCCGCGAGACAGGTGAGTATAATGCTTTAATCACAGACTTCACAGTCCCCGTTAGGTCAGATGTTCTGTACGGACCCAAAACAGGCAAACGGATCCAGACAATAACCGGATGCAGCCGAATTAAACTGTACCGGTATTATGACGGAACAGGCATACGGATCTGGTATAATACTAGTACGGTTTCATCTGTTTTAAGGGCCAAAACCGTATCTGGTCAGATGCGGTTTTCACCTGATCTTGCCGAATACCAATGTATGTGAAACCGTCCTGAGTGATATATTGCTGGAATCAGGGTCTCTGTCCCTTTAATATACTTTGTCTTTCAATTCTTCACCATTATCAAGATTTTTGCTTGCTGTCAGTGAAAAGAAACAATTTCATACCCGTCCTGACTTTGTCCCTCTCATACAGATAATGGCTTAAAATGTGACTGCCGTTTACATTTTTATTTAATAATAATGTAGAGCAAGTGATTTTAATAAACTTTCAAATATACTTGATTAGAGAAATCTGGTTGAAAGCCATTCATAAACCTTCCACAAGGTGTTCCCAGTACCCTGTGTGTGAAGCAGACATATGTTAATTCTGAGTCAGATCCATTTTCAAGCTTCTCACACTGAATATGGGGCATGTAACCATATAAGAGTAAAGAGGCGGGGCTTACAGAACATCCACACTGCCGACTGCAGCTGATGAAGTGACAGTGTATCAAATTAGCTCAGTCTACAGCACAGTGCTGAGCAATGTCAGAATGTCAGGATCACTGCAAACTTCTCTTTCCTTGGCACAAGCTTCTGATCTGTCATATGGCTCCACACAGCTAAGTCACTATCTCTGTTAACCCCTTCTCTGCTATCACATTGCACTGCTCCCTATCATGCCCACACAGCCATAAAATGCAGTTTTTAAAGGAGCACAGAAAAATGTGAGAAAATAAGTCTTATGGCCCCAAAAAGCATGTGACCCATCATTAACCAGTGCAGTATTTTTTTTTTCGATGAAATGACATTTATACTTTAATGAGAAGGATCAGAAGAGATCAGATGTACCTCCTATCTTTGAACCTCGAGTATGATGGACATGGCTCTTTTTCAATCTCTCAATCATGCTATGTGTTCACTTAAGATAATCTCTGCTAAACACAGCTGCGGGACTAATTTCTCTCCTTTCTTTGAGTGGACTAATGGATTGTAACAAATTCTCACAGCGAGGTCAAGAAAGCCAATGCATTTAAAGCTAAACTTTGCTTTTAAACCACATGTCAGTCATTCTGTGCTCTTTAATTACTTAATATACTGTATCTGTGTAGGAGTAAAAGCTCCATTTTCTGATAGAAGTTTTCAAATCAAGAGTTAAATAGTGAAATTTACACTACCTGCAGCCACCACCAGGGGGATTTTAATAGATTACAGAATAATGCAAAGTGTAAACTCACCAGCACCCTCCAGTGGTGGCTACTGGCAGCCAGAGTGCGAACATTTATTGACATTTTTTATGGTGGATTTAGAACTGGACGTTCACTTTAATGAATTGTTGTGAGAACCGAGGTATTCACGAAGATTTCAGAGAGGCGAAAACAGAAACGGAGCTAGAAGTCAACTATCTATCTATCTATCTATCTATCTATCTATCTATCTATCTACATATCTATCTATCTATCTATCTATCTATCTATCTATCTATCTATCTATCTATCTACATATCTATCTATCTATCTATCTATCTATCTATCTACATATCTATCTATCTATCTATCTATATCTATCTATCTATCTATCTATCTATCTATCATCCATCTGTCTATCCATCCGTCTATCTCTCTATCTGTCTATCCCTCTATCTGTCTATCCCTCTATCTGTCTATCCCTCTATCTGTCTATCCATCTATCCATCCATCCATCCATCCATCCGTCTATCCCTCTATCCATCCATCCATCCATCCATCCGTCTATCCCTCTATCCGTCTATCCCTCTATCTGTCTATCCCTCTATCCATCCATCCATCGATCTGTCTATCCCTCTATCTGTCTATCCCTCTATCTGTCTATCTATCTATCTATCTATCTATCTATCTATCTATCTATCTATCTATCTATCTATCCCAAACCCCAAAGTAATTTGGGACCTTATTGCTACATAAGTAGTGGGGAACTATATCCAATTCACCTTCAAAAAGGAGAACCCATTTTATGGAAAAAGTCATTATGCAAAAATCATTCTTTATTCATTAATACATGACGTAAAAACAGACGATACACATAGGGGATGAACACAGTATCATTAATAATCTTCACATAAAAATCAATGATAAGGGAACTGCTTCCCTGGGTATAGCAGCAAGATTAGGCCGCAGTGTACTCGGTTGCAGACAAACAAAAATTGAGTGTTCCCCAGAACAATTCAGCTGAAAATGAGGGAGACAACAGTTGGTTTGAGGCTCAGTTTGTGGCAATATGTTACAATAGCTTCCCTTAGTCCAGCACAGGCCTGTAAAAACAGCTGCAGCCTCTAGATAACTTTTGGCGCCAAGAAAACAACCCACCGCTATAATACTTGGGTATTGTCGTTGCATTATTTTGTACCTTTTACCTGCCAAGAAGTTGCGTACGCAGGGCCCGAGCTCAGGACTTACTATTTATGGTGTAATTAAAAGGATCCGCAAGAGTCCAGCTTGTCACCAGGAAATACAGCGGTTTTCTTCAGTGTTCAAATCACCACGATCAGTCTCCTCGCACAGGGCATGTCATCCGGCCTCTCATCCGCGATGCCGGGGGTGTTCTCTTCACCGTAACCCTTCTTCTGGTAGCACATTAACTTCTTCTCGAGGGAGGTTTCTTCTTGGTCCAGAAAGTCTCTATTAACTTGGCCAGTGATGACTAATGGAAAGAAAGTCTTCCGCCACAAGTCCTCACGTCACTGGCTGTCCGCTCTCTCTTGCCCTTGAGCCTTTTATACTGTCGACACAGGAGTCTCCCTGGTGGTTAGGGGAAGTCACTACAGGTTGAACACTCTCTCACTGTATTAATTATTTTTACACAATATTTAATGAAAATTCAATTTTTTTTAGGATTTTTTTTGTGCACAATAGATCATTACAGCCAAGCAGATTTGTACTTATTTTGTATTTATTCCTCCTTTGAACCATTTGTCCAGGAGGCCACATCTGGGCTGTTTTCCCTCTTGGCTTTGATGATAAATGGAAGGAGTTAATCACAGGTCTCGATGGCTACAAATGATCCCCTTCCTCCTTGGTGCTGACAGAAGTGGCCACTACATGACAGCAAAAGGTAATAGCTGCTATATTTATGAGTTCCTGTAAATGGTGGCGACTACATGATCAATGACTGTGGTGACATTACGTCTGAAGCACCTGCACATTACATGACGGCACAAATAAGTAGGAAGTGGTGCCAGCCTAGCGGGCAATGCCAATAGTGTCAGCGGGTGATACGATACTCTCCGAGATTATACAGAAAAGATGCCTGTGCACCGCCATGCAACACAAAAATATACCGTAATACGCACTTTTTTTCCTCCAAATTCTGGAGGAAAGTGTGGGGTGCGTCTTATGGTGCGAATGTACTGTGGCTGGCTGTGGGGAGGGGCAGCAGCGGAGTGGGAGCACAGGGGAGGCAGGAGAATGTTCCCGCTGCTGGATCAGGGGCTGGGGAAACCTTCGTGGTGCTGATACTTACAGTTAAGGAATATTCATTAGCTGCTTCCCTGCCCACCTGTCAACGCAGAGCAGCGGAGAGAAGATAATGAATATTCCTTAATCCTAAGGATCGGCACCATGTGGTATCCCAGCCCTGGATACAGCAGCGCTGGGGAGATCGGGACCGGATCCAGCAGTGCCAGGGAGATCGGGACCAGATCCAGCAGTGCCAGGGAGATCGGGACCGGATCCAGCAGTGCCAGGGAGATCAGGACTGGATCCAGCAGTGCTGGGGAGATCGGGACCGGATCCAGCAGTGTCGGGGAGATCGGGACTGGATCCAGCAGTGCTGGACAGATCGGGAGTCCACTGTCCTGGGGAAAG
The DNA here is from genome assembly GCA_033576535.1 of Allobates femoralis. NCBI lineage: Eukaryota > Metazoa > Chordata > Amphibia > Anura > Aromobatidae > Allobates > Allobates femoralis. The sequence continues at coordinate 37,419,181 of JARQOC010000005.1, forward strand.
CAGGCAGAGCTGGGATGCTGCAGAGTTGTCAGCTTTTCTCTGGAGCACAGCGTGTGCTCACATGAAGCGCTGCTGTGATGAGGTAATGAAAGGGGTGGGCTGGAGCATCACATGACAGCCCACAGCCCGCCCTCTTCGTTACCTCATCTCAGGTCCTGCTCTAAGAGAGAAGGGGTATACTGTGGCTGCAGGGTGACGATCATACTGACAGCAGTTAATGTGAGTTTAAAACCTTACAATGAATTCTTAGTGTCAATAAAGAACTGTACATACATAGTTCACCACAGGAGTGGTAGAAAGTAGAACTCCCAGCATGACAAAGTATCTGCAGGACATGCTGGGAGTTATAGTTCTCCCTTGATATGAATTGCACCTATGAGATCTTAAAGCAGCACTCCAGTGTTTCCAGCACTGGAGTGGTTCTTTACATGTAAGCCCTCTCCTCTGGTTCTTATACTTACATATAAAGCGCCACTCCAGTGCTGAAAACACTGGAGTGCTGCTTTAAGATCTCATAGGTGCAATTCATATCAAGGGAGAACTATAACTCCCAGCATGTCCTGCAGATCCTTTGTCATGCTGGGAGTTATAATTCTCACTTGATATGAATTGCCCCTATGAGCTCTTAAAGCAGCACTCCAGTGTTTTCTCTTCAGCACTGGAGTGGCGCTATATATGTAAACCCCCTCCCCCAATTCTTATACTCATCTGGTGGCGCTTTCATATGGTACTTTACCGACACAGCTCAGGTCCAGCGGAGCCATCTTCGCGTTGTAACTTTTACCATATTTTTTGCTCAAAATCTTTTTTTCCCCCTCTAAAACCTGGGTGCATCTTATGGTCCGGTGCGTCTTATAGTCTGAAAAATATGGTAATTCCACTGTAATATCCAAATAATAGAGCTATATAGTACCTCAGTGATAGTGTCATACCGTGCAATAGTAATGCTACCATACTATATACAAAATAATGTGACTACAATGCCCAAAATGGCAGAGGTATATAGTGCCATAGAAATAATAATGCCATATAGAGCCCTAATAATACCTAAATACAATGTAAAAAATAATGTTAACACAATGCACAAATATGAGAGCCCTATAGCACCACAATAATACTGCCATAAGAAGTCCTAACTATACCACTATACAATGCACAAAATATACAACGGCATTTCCCAAATATTACAGCTTTAAAGTGCCTCAATAATACTGCCATATAGAGGCCTAAAAATACTAACATACAATGGTTAAAAATGCTAATGCAATATTCAATTAGCACAGCTGTCTAGTGCCATAATAATACTGAAATATAGAACCCTAATAATACCTCTATACAATGTAAAACTAATGTTCATACAATACACAAATAATAGAGCTCTATAGTACCACAGTAATACTGCCATATCAAGTCCTAATTATACCACTATACAATGTACAAAATACAGCAATGCCCAAATATTACAGCTATAAGGTGCCTCAATAATACTGTCATAGAGGGTCCTAAAAGTACCAAAATACCTTGTAAAACATAATGTTAACACAATGCACAAATAATAGAGCCCTAGAGTACCACAGCAATACTGCCATATAGAGTGCTGATTATACCACTATACAGGGCACAAAATGTACCACTGCAATACCCATATGTTAGAGCTATAAAGTGCCTCAATAATACTGCCATATAGAGTGCTGATTATACCACTATACAGGGCACAAAATGTACCACTGCAATACCCATATATTAGAGCTATAAAGTGCCTCAATAATACTGCCATATAGAGTGCTGATTATACCACTGTAGAGGGCACAAAATGTACCACTGCAATACCCATATATTAGAGCTATAAAGTGCCTCAATAATACTGCCATATAGAGTGCTGATTATACCACTGTAGAGGGCACAAAATGTACCACTGCAATACCCATATATTAGAGCTATAAAGTGCCTCAATAATACTGCCATATAGAGTGCTGATTATACCACTATACAGGGCACAAAATGTACCACTGCAATACCCATATGTTAGAGCTATAAAGTGCCTCAATAATACTGCCATATAGAGTGCTGATTATACCACTGTAGAGGGCACAAAATGTACCACTGCAATACCCATATGTTAGAGCTATAAAGTGCCTCAATAATACTGCCATATAGAGTGCTGATTATACCACTATACAGGGCACAAAATGTACCACTGCAATACCCATATATTAGAGCTATAAAGTGCCTCAATAATACTGCCATATAGAGTGCTGATTATACCACTATACAGGGCACAAAATGTACCACTGCAATACCCATATGTTAGAGCTATAAAGTGCCTCAATAATACTGCCATATAGAGTGCTGATTATACCACTGTAGAGGGCACAAAATGTACCACTGCAATACCCATATATTAGAGCTATAAAGTGCCTCAATAATACTGCATATAGAGTGCTGATTATACCACTATACAGGGCACAAAATGTACCACTGCAATACCCATATGTTAGAGCTATAAAGTGCCTCAATAATACTGCCATATAGAGTGCTGATTATACCACTGTAGAGGGCACAAAATGTACCACTGCAATACCCATATATTAGAGCTATAAAGTGCCTCAATAATACTGCCATATAGAGTGCTGATTATACCACTATACAGGGCACAAAATGTACCACTGCAATACCCATATATTAGAGCTATAAAGTGCCTCAATAATACTGCCATATAGAGTGCTGATTATACCACTATACAGGGCACACACTGTACCACTGCAATACCCATATATTAGAGCTATAAAGTGCCTCAATAATACTGCCATATAGAGTGCTGATTATACCACTATACAGGGCACAAAATGTACCACTGCAATACCCATATGTTAGAGCTATAAAGTGCCTCAATAATACTGCCATATAGAGTGCTGATTATACCACTATACAGGGCACAAAATGTACCACTGCAATACCCATATGTTAGAGCTATAAAGTGCCTCAATAATACTGCCATATAGAGTGCTGATTATACCACTGTAGAGGGCACAAAATGTACCACTGCAATACCCATATATTAGAGCTATAAAGTGCCTCAATAATACTGCCATATAGAGTGCTGATTATACCACTATACAGGGCACAAAATGTACCACTGCAATACCCATATATTAGAGCTATAAAGTGCCTCAATAATACTGCCATATAGAGTGCTGATTATACCACTATACAGGGCACAAAATGTACCACTGCAATACCCATATATTAGAGCTATAAAGTGCCTCAATAATACTGCCATATAGAGTGCTGATTATACCACTATACAGGGCACAAAATGTACCACTGCAATACCCATATATTAGAGCTATAAAGTGCCTCAATAATACTGCCATATAGAGTGCTGATTATACCACTATACAGGGCACAAAATGTACCACTGCAATACACATATGTTAGAGCTATAAAGTGCCTCAATAATACTGCCATATAGAGTGCTGATTATACCACTGTAGAGGGCACAAAATGTACCACTGCAATACCCATATATTAGAGCTATAAAGTGCCTCAATAATACTGCCATATAGAGTGCTGATTATACCACTATACAGGGCACAAAATGTACCACTGCAATACCCATATATTAGAGCTATAAAGTGCCTCAATAATACTGCCATATAGAGTGCTGATTATACCACTATACAGGGCACAAAATGTACCACTGCAATACCCATATATTAGAGCTATAAAGTGCCTCAATAATACTGCCATATAGAGTGCTGATTATACCACTATACAGGGCACAAAATGTACCACTGCAATACACATATGTTAGAGCTATAAAGTGCCTCAATAATACTGCCATATAGAGTGCTGATTATACCACTGTAGAGGGCACAAAATGTACCACTGCAATACCCATATATTAGAGCTATAAAGTGCCTCAATAATACTGCCATATAGAGTGCTGATTATACCACTATACAGGGCACAAAATGCACCACTGCAATACCCATATATTAGAGCTATAAAGTGCCTCAATAATACTGCCATATAGAGTGCTGATTATACCACTATACAGGGCACAAAATGTACCACTGCAATACCCATATATTAGAGCTATAAAGTGCCTCAATAATACTGCAATATAAAGGCCTAAAAATACCAACATACATTGAACAAAAAAAACGCCACCACAATATTGAAATAGCAGAGCGGTCTAGTGCAATAGCAATATTGACATATAGTGCCCCAATAATGCCACCATACAATGTACAAAATAATGTCACCAAAATAACGCAAGCAATATAGCCATGTGCCTCCATAGTAATACTGAAATATAGTCACCTAATAATGATAACAAAAAACACAAAAAATTGTCACTTACACAGTAGAGCTTATGTGGTGCATCAATAGTACTGGCATGTACAGTTCTAATAATACCACTATACAATGCCCCAAATAATGCAACCACAATACCCAAGCAGGTAATAGAGCCATATAGAGCCATAGTAATTACCAAATACAGTGTCCCAGTAATGCCCTCATACATTGTACAAAATATTGCCAATGCACAGTTATATAGTGCCTTGATAATACTGCCATATAGAGTTCTTATAATACCACCATACAATGCACAAAACTGCCATAGCAATACCCAAATAATAAAGCCATAAAATGCCTCACTAATGATGCCATATCCTGCTTTATTAATGCATATACAATTTGCAGATGGCAGCAGGTTGGGGTTTTTCAGGCAGATCCGTAGTTTCTGCTGTCTCCAAGGCATTTGCCCTTTAGACGTCCCTATAATCTGGTTCTGTGATACTTACGATTTCCTTTAACGGGGGCAAAAACAGTACATTGGCTTGTTGCTCCATTCAGAACACCCCACCAGGGGCATATACCCCATAGGCAATCCTCTAAGTACAGCCCCTGGCTATGGAGGACCCAACTCATCATGGATTGCCTAACATTGATTAATGTGTAATACCCAGTTTCTCCAGCAGAGGTGACACGCCCTCTAAGGGTTGTGGGATACTTGGAATCGGGCTACGTTCTTGCTGGGGAGTCATGGGGGTCGAAACCCGGCTCCGTGGCCCTGGCGGTGTCAATAAATGTTCAAAGGGGAATTAAGGGTTAGGGGATTGGTTGTGGTGACACCACCCGTGATTTTCGGCTATTGTTGGCCGATCCTGCAGTGTGGGACCTCTGGGGATGATGGACTCGCAGCTTAGATGATGTCGCTCCTCACGGATGGAGCGGTTCCCCAGGGCAACCGATGTATCTGGCGGTCTGGCGGTGGTAGGCCGAGAGGGCTGTTCTGAGAGAGGCGGGCTGGTTTCCGTGGCTTGCGCGTCTTATTTGTCTACCGCTCCACAGGAAATGATACGTCTCACACACAGCTCTGACTTCTATACCCGGTTTACTTAGCTTTTACTTTGGTGGCACCACAGGGTACTGTCCTTGCTAAGTCTCAGTCCAGATAGTCCTCAAGAACCGCAAAAATTTGTCCAAGACACCCCTTTTATGTGCCTTTCCTCACGGGTTGCTCTTTCTCTCTCAGCGCTAACTGTTCCGCCTCTCTCCTGCTCGCACCTCCGCACACAGTGTCCCAATCCAGCAGACACGGGTCCTGTCGGGCGACCAGTACCAAATCCACTGACTCCTAATAGGCTTCCTTCTCAGCAGATGTGTCGGGTGTTGGCTACAGTGCCTCTAGATCTAGTGGCCTCCGGTTCCGTGGTAGGAGTATGGATTCTCCTCGCCACCTTCAGGGCCGGTCCCTGGTTCCCAACCAGCTCTTCCATCCGACTCCTGTCAAGCTGGGATTCGGGTGCACGGGTGCTTCTCTGTCTCTACCCGTGCCCCTAGGTCTCCCTCTACCTCACTTGCAGTCTGTTCGGTGTTCCGGGACCCGGGACGAGCCTCACGCTGCTCAAGTCCTCGGGATCTTCCACCACTTGCGACTTCCTCTAAACTGTCTCAACTTACTTCCCACCCTCCACCTTTCTCCCCGCTGTCCCCCTGACTGACTGAGCCCTCCCTTTATCGGGTCCACCCACTGTCCCTGGGACGGGGTGTGTTGGGTGCTTTTGTAGGTGTCTGGACTTACCATTCCATTTCCTGAGACCAGGAATACCACACCCGTGGATTGGGTGCAGTACCCCTTGTGACGACCAGACCACAGGGGCGCCACAGAGGCACTGCAGGGAAACGTAACACTTATAGTGTGGGGCACAGATTTCAATTGATTGCTGGGGATCGGATCACTCAGGGATCACTCAGGGATCTTTTGCTTTCTAACAATAAAATAACAGCTTTTCCAAAACAAACGATCCCTTTAAGAGCAGATTGCTGCCCGCATTGTAGGGGACCTATATCAACAAGGTTAAATTTGATGACCATAAAACATGTCTTTTTTCAACTGTACTATGTAACTATGTTGTCATACATGAAAAACCCAACTCTGCTACTTCTGTATCTGTGCAATGGATTCCATTGAAGCTGATATCGAGGGTTAATAACTGTACTGCAATCTTTCAAAAACAGCGCCACCCCTGTGTGCAGGTTGCATGTGGTATTACAGCATAGGCCCCTTCACTTAAATGGAGACGAGCTGCAATATCACACACAGCCTGTAGACAGGGGTGGTGCTGTTTTTGAAACAAATCAGCCATGTTTATTCGATTCTGTAAAACCACTTTAAAGACAACCTGTCTCTTGCCATTTTTCCACCATGGTGTAAATGCCGCGGTTCTCCTGAATCTGGCGATGTTTTTCCTTTGCGGCAGCGTCTCTCCATTCCCGAGATATGGCCACTTTTTCTCAGTGTGTACATCTAGCCTTTTGAGCCAAGTGGGTGTGGTCAATTGTGGACACACCCTTTTGGTTAATAAGAGTAGAATTATATACAGGGAAGAAAGGGCCGTATCTCAGGAATGGAGCAGAGTAGGAACAATGGAAAAACATCACCGGATTCAGGAGAACAGCGGCATTTACACCACGTAAAAAATATATATATATTTATAACAAGCGATAGATACTTTTTGAAGGGTTATTTTTACCATCTTTCATCATTGTCCAATAAGTTGGGGTCAGACAGAACCCTGTTACAGAGGTGCTAGAAGAGCACAATTGTCCCCCTGGCTCCTTATACATTTTTTGGCTAGGGGTCGGTGGTACAGCTTCCAAACAAAGCCAACAGGAGCCAAAGGGGCTTAAAGTCAATTAGCAACAACGCCGAGAATGTTTATAATATTTTAATTGATTTTACTTAGGCCCCTTTCACATCAGCGTTTTTTTCAAATCGCGGCAGATGCGGTGAAAAAACCGCATCTGCCGCGATTACCGCATAACCGCGACACTTGCGGCACACTTGCGGCAAGCCCCATGCAATGTCTATGGGGCTTGCGGTAAGGGTGCGGCAGGTGCGGCAAGTGCGGTTTCGGCACTTGCGGCAGGTGCGGCCGGGAAAAAAACGCTGATGTGAAAGGGCCCTTAGGTATATTTCATCCTATTTTGCGATATAATTGACTTTTTTCTCTTACATCCACATATGCACCTGTGTACTAGTGAGGAGTTCATGAGGGCACAGTTGGGTCTTGAAGGGCATAGTTGGGGGGCTCTGGAGAGCACAGTTGGGGTGCTCTGGAGGGCAAAGTTGGGTTGCTCTGGAGGGCACAGTTGGGGATCCTGGAGGGCACAGTTGGGGGATCCTGGAGGACACATTTGGGGGATCCTGGAGGACACAGTTGGGGGTCATGAAGGGCACAGTTGGGTGGGTCCTGGAGGGCATAGTTGGGAGCTACTGGAGGGCCCAGTTAGGTGGTCCTGGAGGGCA